>CM061063.1:25129375-25802861 GCA_030762895.1 Sophora flavescens | reverse complement strand
TACTTATTTAATTATTTTCTGGATGAAATTTAAATAAAAAATATGTTGGAAAAATAATTGACCATATTTTGGATTTTATGGTGATGGTCACTCTCCTTGGATGATATTGTGAGATTACACGCTCTTAACTTTTGATATATGCTTTAATATGATTACTTATTGAGCTGTATCTTGTCATTAAAACTGTTTAAACACAAAACATGTAAGGAATGCTATTAATATTGATATGTGACCAGTATGAGTGTTATTTTTGATAAAGTACCTTCTAGGTCATGGTTTGGCAAGAGAAAGTGATTCTTGTGCAAGAGTTTTCATTAGTTGTTATGGGTCATCACCACCAAAGTGTGACCACCTGTTTCAATTGATGGAAATTTCTTTGTAATTTGAGGAATGCTTTTAATCATTACATGCAGTTACCTGCCCAAAGGGGGTTATTGCATGTTATGATTGGAATTTCAATGTGGATGGAGTTAATGGGGAATGCATTGGGCTATGGAATTCGTCTATCCAAAGGGGACAATTTCCTGAACTCAGTGTTTGCTCACTGATTAACCCATCTGAGGTTTTGACCTTGGTTTGTGCATTCTGCCCAAAGGGGAATGTACTATTTTATTGGCCTCGTTGTGATAGCATCTTTTATTTTGGCTATATCTTGTCATATTATTTGTTCTAATGCATTCATGTTTTGTCTTAACAATGACTTTTTTCATTAACAATTATTTTGCTTCAATTTATTTTTTGATTGACTCAAACTATAACAAGTGGAAGCAAGACTTGATTTTCTCTTTAGAAATTGTTGATATTAGATATGAGTTCTGTTATTGTTATCTAACATTTGATTTACGAGTCATTTGAAAAGTTATATAAAGTTGATGATACCATTAAATTGGCTTTCGCTTTTGTTCGCTCTACACACAAGACTGAGCGACACGGTCTCGGAGGTTAGTTATAAAATATATTTTTTCTTGCCATTGATGTATTGTATATGTATTTATATACAAGAGTGTGACATTCTTTTATAATATTGTGACATGGAGATTAGTGGGCTCCTTTATTGGCATGATTTTGGAAAATTATTTCTAGTACACAATCATATTATTTTTTCATTAAAGGTGATCATTGTCATTCAATTATTTGAAATATTTGGAAAATTAATATTTGATATATGTGGATTTGTGCTCACTATGAGTGATATAAATTATATAAATTTGGAAATATATTTTACATGATAAATACAACAGGTGTGTTTATGTGATATCACAAGTGAGATAATATCCATTTTGGAAAGCCTTGTAAAATTATGCCTTGAATATCCATTGGATGGTTAAATTGGTATTTATGCACATGTAATTTCCTTTTGAGAATTTGATTGGTTATAATATGTTATAATCTTTCATGGTTATTACTATGATCAAATTCGAGATTGTGGGGAATATATGGGAGCTATTATAAGTGTTTCCTCTTGAATTGTGACACATTGTTTAAATGTGATTTTGATATATTCTTTATTTTTTTCCGCTGCGTAAATATCTCTATTAAATAAATAAAAAATGATCTAGTTTATTTATTCTTCCAGCTGATATTTAGAAAAATAGTATACTGGAAAGAGAATATATATCATAATCTATATGTGTGCATGATATGTATGTGTTTGGTTGATGCTATGAAAGTTAATACTTTTAGCATACATTGTATGTTTTAAAGTGCCAATTTATTTAATTATGGGCTCCTATTTGGATTGTTGTACGTGCAAAACTTGCAGAATGCTATTGGATTTAAATTAATGATCAGTAGAGGTGTTTATTGCAGATGCACCTTCTTATGGAGTGTATCATGGTTGAGGGCAAGATAAATTGATTCCTGCATAAAAGTATTTCATTGATTATAATGGGTAATTACCTCCAAAGTGGGATTACTCATTATTAATTAGTGGAGTTTCTTTTTATCATTAGAGGAATGCTTCTGGTTTTACGTGCAATTGCCTTCCCAAAGGGGGTTATTGTATGTCATGATTAGAAGCTGATTTGCGATAAAGTTTTTAGAGGTGTACTGGTCTGGGAGATATGTCTGCCCAAAGGGGATAGATTTATAAACCTGGTGTATGCTCATTAAGTAACTTATTATCGATGATTGTGGATAAAGTTATTGGAGGTGTACTGGTCTATGAGGTTTGTCTGCCAGAAGGGGAGAGATTTCTAAACCTAGTGTATGCTCATTGAGTAACTCATTATCAAAGATTGTGGATGAAGTTAATGGAGGTGCATTGGTCTAGGGGATTTGTCAGCCGAAAGGAGACAATTTTTCGAACCTAGTGTAAGCTCATTGATTAACTCGTCTGAGGTTATGACTGTTGTTACGACCTTGGTTGCACGTTCTGCCCAAAGAGGAATGTGTTGTTATGTTGGCCTCAAAATAGCTTGATTTAAGCTGAAATTGTCCTGCTTTGTTGTTTAGTTTAACGCATTTCAAGTTTTGCTTAACAATCATTTTTATATAACTATTGTGTTCCTTAGTTTGTTATTGAGCATGATTATTCCTATTTTTAGGAAGGCACGTGTATAAGAAAAATTGAGTTTGCTATCATGAAATTGAAAAGAAAGAAATAACAGTTTCAAGTGTTTACTATTTTTGGCCATGAAAGAGACTTATGTTTTTTTTAAACCTTACTCTTTTGGTTACGTTATTACCTAATGGAATTGATTAAATTATGATGCACATCATATGTATGAAGCTTGATATCACTATGTATCTATTATAATTTTGATCAAGGATATCTGGATGATACATGTAATTGTGATTTAATTACTAAGACACATATTGTGTAGCTATCTTTTTTTTTATTGATCAGTGGCATATGTTTGCTATCTATATGTTGGGCTCTTTATGTCTTGGGCATGATATATTTTGGAATGAGTTAATTTTGGAAGTCTATGTGAATGTTTGGTCATGAAAGTGATTTGTTTACATAGCTTGGAAGGATATTTAGTCATTGTTTTACAGGATAGATTTTCTGATTTATTATATATGATCGAACACCCAAAAGGGGGCCACGATATGTTATAATTCTGGTGAATTTCATGAAGTACGCTTGTAAAGACACAATGATTTTAGACTTATTGTGTTAGCCACAACGACTTGGGTATATGTTTGCCTAAAGGAGACATTATTTGAGTTGGGTTGTAGTCTAATGCGTTAGCTTCATGGTTAAGAGATTTTTTGATATTTGTCTGTGTTGCCTAAATGAGAGTGCTTAATGGATGATAATATCCTCAAATGGCTTGTGATGTTAATGGTTGGATTTTATATTACTTTTGAGGATCTTATCAACTGATGTATTTGTTTGAAAATATATGAATTGAAGGATTTTATTATATATGTTGTCTCATTTGATTTCCTATTTGAAATCATGATTTTACTATCAAATTTATTTATTGAAGATTTACTATAAGTTTTATAAATCTAACATGGCTGGATCTTGACATCAGTGGGAGGATTTTGACCTTTGTCATTATTTGATGTCAAGAATGATAGTAAAAATATTTGATGAAATATATAATTTTGGGATATTTTGATATTTTGGATATTGAAATACTTTTGAATATCATAGATCCCTTATTATGCCTATTGATCTTGAAATTTATGATATCATAATCATGATATGGAATGTATCTATAATATTTGATACTTTGACAAAATAGCTTCAAGTTTCTTTAACAAAAGTAATTTTGTGATTTTGTTACATACCACATAAAGTGTCTGGTTAAGAAACTTGTGACATGGCTTCACTTTAAAAATTATTGTGATAATAATTATACCTTAAAATGACGTTAAACATGAAGCAATTGCTGTCAAGTATGTTTTGAAAAATAAAAATACGATGATTGAACATAGTTGTGTTGATTTTGTGTTAGTTATTCCATTAGCCAAGGGACTCAGACCATAGAGTTTAAAAATCATGTTGAGACATGGGCATTGTTAGTTACTTGGCTTTTGTTGGATGGAGTCTTAATTAGGTGTTGCATCATGGGATCATTTGTTTTGTGGCCACATTAAATATATGTTATTAGCCCGAGAGTCATTTTCGGAAATGATTTCTACAAATTAAAATTACACAATTGATTTTTCCCAAGTGGAGAATGTTAGAATTATTTCTAATATTTCTTGTGGGCTACAATCAATTGTGGTTTTGGGTTTATGAAAAACGGGTTAATGTTATGATCCATTTGATGATACTTAAGCCCGCTAATATGGTGATCTATTTGTAATGGGCTATTGGCACCTAATTCTGATCTATGCAGGTTATAGTATAGGCCTTAACCTATAGGCCCGTAATGGGAGGTGTCTAGGGTTATTGTTACTATTATATATAGTTGGCTAGGTCCCCTATGCCGTCACGAAGATTATAATATAATCAATTGCTCCACGACTGGCCCCATTAACGGCTGTGAATTGGGAATGCGTGAACAAGTAGGGGAAGACTTGGTCTTTTGTTTCAGGAACTTGACAATGCAAGGGGCGATTCATATTTATAATGTGGTGATTATGACTTCAACAAGTAAGTACATCAGTGTTCTAATTTCATATAATGTTACTGGTGGGGCTCGAATCCGCAGTGTACGACTTCGTTGTCAAGTAATAAAATGATCGAATCCACAGGGGACCATGATCTTGAATAGCAATCAATTATTAAATCAATTAAACTGGAGTAGAAAAAAGATTTGGAAAAGATTTGTTTTTTTAAAAGATTAACTAACAATATCAAATATCTAAAACAAAATCAAGAACAAAATAGGAAAGTAAATCAAATCTGAGATTTTTCAATATCAAAAGTGATTCCCAGGAATTGGGTTACCAACAAGACTGCTCATGTTACTAAATTGACTACCCCTCTTGTTAATTATCAAAATTTGCTTTGAAGGTGAATTTATCCTAAATAAGTTAATGTTCCCTCTCGGGATACAAGAACCGTGCCCGATTAAACCAACCCCTACTCTCGTGGTAATTGAGTATAAATCGAATCCTTTAAGCTTTGTGACAACTCAGTGAACCCTTGAAGGACCGCTTCTAACTCTCGTGATTTAAGTCCTAAGTTTGATCCCTATAAATCCAATACCTTAGTTCACCGCTAGGTTCCTCCTTAGAGTATCTATGACATGCAAATAAGTGCGCACCAAATTTACAAGTAATTCATGCAATAGGAATCAAATCGAAAGCGAATTGAAATTAACAAGAAGTAAAACGTCAATTCATAACATAAAACAAATCTTGGGCATAGCCTCAATTCCTAGAAATAAAAACAACTACTCAAGCATTGTCATGTTCATAGCAAGCTTGATTAACAAAAGCATAAAAGAAAACCCAAGAGAAGAGAAAAAATTGGAGAAGAAGAGAAATCCTAGTTTTTGCCCAAGGTAGCAGTCCAAAGGATCCCTATTTTCGAGCCTAATTGCCCTATTTATAGAGTAGGTTAACTTGGGATTAAAGTTGTTACAGAATCAGATCAAATCAATAATTAAATTTTCAGATATTGGGCGTCACGACCGTGATGGCTGTCACGGCCAGGCCGTGACATATTCTGTCTTGGAAAACTTGGCATTGATAGCTTGTCACAGTCATGATGGCCATCACGGCTTGGCTGTGACAGGTTCTGACTTTTTCGTTCTTTTCTTTTCAGCCTTGCTCGATCATGGCCGTGATGACTGTCACGGCTAGGCCCTGATGGGCTCATTTTTCTTACTTTTAAAGCTCTGTCTTCATGCAAGCTCCAACATAAATGATCCTGGGCATTTTAATCCTCAATTCCTGCACACAAACACCACAAAACCGCCTTACCCGTTCCAAGGTAAAAACTAACAAAAATCAAATAAAAAATGCCTAAACTACATGAAAATGCATGCAATATGATAAAGAAATATGAGGTGAAATCACACTCATCAGTTACCCCTGAGGTTCAAATTTTATCTTACAATATGCTCCACATACACATCTATATATGTATTCACACCCCTTAACATCACTAGCAAATTATATTATATGATCTCAATGATAGGATTGAGTGGCTTTAATTCATTTATAAGATCCAAATTAAACACTCTTTAGGCCTTATCTTACCATAGGCTGGCCTTGGTTAGCATCATTTAATGACTTTTAAATTCTACATGAACTTGATGAGTAGGTTTATCACATACTAGAGCCTTTATGTCAAAATTCATTTTGTACATGAGTTTGAGTATCTCTTATACTCTTATATTATACATTCTTTTACTTATAAAAAAAAAATATTATACTAGACAATCGTAGCCTCTAACACACGCATAACATTGTCTCTCATATTTAGAGAATGATTTAAATATTGACAAATTTTGACCATTCAAATTATGCCTCCAGTGGATATGTGAAATATATCATCATTTAATTTGTAATCAACTATTGAGCATTATTTTCATGTGATTCATGTTTTATTATTTAGTGGCTTAAAATAAGGGGTGATAACATAAGATACATACATAATTGTATGATTTTTATTTGAGTAGTATAAACACATAATGTGACACACACACAAAAAAAAAATTATAAGAGTTTAATTGTTGTATAGTGTCGGTGTAAAGTTTTTTACACTGTCAACCAATCAGAAATCATGGTTTGAATGACTTTTAATGTGGTTAGGATAAGAGTCAAAGATTTTTAATGATTTATCAATTTCTGATTGGATGACAGTGTAAAAAATCTTTACACTATCAGTGTATATCAATTAAATCCTTTTTATAAAATAAAAGCTTGTAGACGTTACATTTTGTAACATCTCAAGATTCACCCTTATGTTTATATGTGTTAGTTCTGGTATATATATATTTGATATTTATATATATGTATATATTATTGCATATGATAATATGTATATTTTTTCATTAATATGAAATTGTGTCTTTTAATGTTTGATTTTATATATTAATATATGATATGTGATTTTATTAATAATAAGCGATTAAGAAGGATATGATAAGATATCGTGTGATTTATTATTTAAATAGAGATAGTGTTATTCTTAGATTTTAGCCCATCAACCAATCAGATTTGAGTTCTTATCAATATAGGATCATCCTCTTTTTGTTTATATCTTAAGACCTTATCATAATCTCCTAAGGACTCTATCTAGGAATAACTACCAAATCTGTCGCTAAACTTCCATCGAACTTTTGACCATCTTAGCGTCTGATTTAGGATTCGATCATTAGACATTAATTTGTAGATATTTCTCTGAACTTTCTAACTACACCAAGAACGCCTCAATCGGAAACTTGTAGATCAAGTTATGATCAAAATACCAAAATGTATACAGTTTGGGCTGAAATAGGAACCCATTATGACCCAAACTCATATATATACCATTAGACTCGACCTAAACTTAGTTTACACGACCCCAACACTCAGAAAACTTCCTTCCTCTTTGAATCCTTATGGTTTTTCTCCCTAAAACTCTCTCTAGGGAACCCGTTTTTGCATTGTTCTTCTATGCTTCTTGATAGGAGAACATCGCTACAAATAAGGGTTCATTGTGCTTGATGTTTGGGACTTTAGAAAAGGTAAAATTCGTGCACCTTGTCCCTTGTGTTCTTTCTTTCAAGTTCTTGATCTCTTCCTTTTGATTTCTTGATCTTAGAGTTGAACCAAAGTGTCTCTTTGGCATCCTTGAGGTCGTAGATAAGCGCGGGTGAGACGGGACCCTAGTTGATCTTCTTTCTTCTTTTGAAATGCGAACCTCGTACCAGGTATGAGAGAAGAATAGTGTATACACAAGGCTAGAGAGTGGCGTAAGATGATGGGTTCCCATAGCCCCGTTTATTGTCGTTATAATGTATTGAGGCCTTGATATGCCTGGTTGTATGACTGAATTGCTTATATGTTTAATTGAATTAATTGGTATGCCTATTTGTTATAATTGTTGAGTTGTTCATGATGTGGTATGCCTATTGAATTGTCTTATGCCATGAGTTTTGGTTGAATTGGTATGAATACCCATGATTATGAATGTTGTTGTTATGACATGGATAATGTTGATCACATTGACTGGATATGTTGTTGATGATGATGTTACCATTATGTTGATTATTTTAATAAGACTCTAATTGACTTAATTAGGACTTTGAGTTAACATAGGAATTAGGGGATTAATTCCCAAAGCTTCACAAGACATGAACTATGTTAGTGAGAGGGTGAAGTTTCATGCTGAATGTTTTAGTTAAGACCCTAGGATCTGATTTGAGAGAATTAGGGAGCCTGAACTCCAAGAACACGTTAAATTCACCCCAGAACAGTATGGCCCTGCCCAGGAGCACGACCGTGCTGAACAGGGAGCATGGTTAAATTCTGGAAAACAGGTCATGCATTGAGCACGGTTGTGCAGGACAGTGAGCACGACTGTGCTCCATTTAAGTGGCAGCACGACCGTGCTGGGGTTCAGTACGCCCTTGCTTCCCCCTACTGGCCAGAACTTAAGATTAATGAATTAAAGGGGTGTTTACCCCAATTATCCCCAGATGATGTAAGAATACACTGATCAAATGATAACAAGTTAGATAGCTTAATTAAAGATTAATTAAGATAACAAAGACTGATAAGCTGGTTAAGTCGGTACCCGATGGGTTACCACACGTTGTCACACTTTGGTGCTTTTTGGCCAAGGGGGCCTTGACCCCACGGTGTGGGTCTAAGGTGTTAATGTTGATGTTGGTGATAAGTCTTGGGTGCTTTTAGGTCCAAGCAAAGGAGGTGGTTGCCTTGTGTGTTGTTGTGCCATTTGCATTGAGCATTGGAGTTGATGTTGAGGGGGTTGTTCAACATAGGGGAGGTCGTCCTAGTTATGATGATCTGGTCCGAGTCTAGGGTGGTTCACCCATGGTTTGGTGAACCGTGCGCTCCCGAGGTGGCGTATCCAGTTATGATATGTCGGCTATCCAAGGGGTTCCTCCATGGTTTGGGGAACTGTCGGCGTTGGTGCTTTTTGGCCAATACGGATATGTAACTCCGAAGTTGACTTCCTGAGTTAGTTGGATCCACATGCATTGATGGAGTAGTTGAGTAAGGTTGCATTGCATGTTGGATGATTAACATGTTATGGTATTATATGATGATGTATAAATATTGTATGTTGTTATATTGCTATGCCATGCTATGATGTATGTTCATCTTATTCCTTATCCCCATGCCATTGTGTTTATGTGATTTCTTACTCCCTGCTTTCATGTTTCTGCCGTTGCATGTATTTCCTTATGCAAAGGACGATGAGCAGCCAGCGGAGGAGTGACTCCGAGGAGCCGCGACTCTAGTTAGAATGCTGAGTTATAGTTGTTAGTTTTGTTAGTTGTTTAGTTTGCTTCCATGACGTATCCGGATTTTGGTTATACCAGCTCTTTATGTGACATCGGGGTTGAGTTTTTCTTTATCTGTCTTGCTTATGTTTTACTGTGTTAAAACTATGTTATTTTCACATTATTTTTGTTGAGATGTGAAACCTTTTTATCCAAGTTTTTATTTTTTTCAAATAAATGCATGTTTTATAATTACCTCTTTTAAGTAAATATTTATATTAACATGCGGGGAAGAAGGGTGTCACACATTTGACGTGTGATGCCGAATTTAAACTTATATACTAGAATACGATGCGCATGCATGCGGTTGAATTATTATTTTCTAGTATTTTTGCCCGCACTCTGCACTAGGATTATAAGATGAATGATGTTGTGACTATGTGGCACGATATATTCTATATAGAATTAGAATTATTTTTAAAAATAGTTATATCAAATTAAAAATGTATATGTTGTTCTAATTGGGTGTAAATATTATTTATATTGTTTTACTCCACCCATATAAATTTAAATAATAAAAATTATACAGTATTAATATATGTTGAATATATATATATAGACACACACACATATTACGTTCAATGAAGATTATTCATACAAAAAGATTAGACAATAAAAGCAAGTACTTGAAAATAGTATTGTTCATATTGTTAGTGTTCTTTTCGGAAAACTTATTTGGTTTGTTTCTCTTCTTTTCTCGTATGAGTTAACCATTTTTAGAAATTTAATTTATTATTATATATTTTTTATTCACTTTTGGAAATCTATTTGATTTTTTCTCTTCTTTTCCCGTAACAATTAACACTTTTTCAGAAAATATCATTAACTATCATATTATTTGTTTTCCTTCTTTCTTGAAAACCTATAGGATTTGTTTCTTTTATATTCCCGTGTAAGTTAACCTTGTTTATAAAATATATTTATCTATTGGACTTTGTTTTCTTACCACTTAAAAATCAATTTGATTTGTTTCTCTATTCTTCCTGAGCAAGTTAATTATAAATAAATAGATAATTTAAATTGGATAGCTTTTATTATTTTTTCATTCAAATTAGCATATACTGTGATGGTGCACATTGCATATGGCATAAACAACCAAGGTCATGCAAGTTTATGATCATAATTTAGCAAAGGAAAGCAGCGTCGGGTGGCTTAATAAGAATAAGATTTGGTTTTTTTATAAGCTTGGTTATTTAGGTGTAACTATCAACAATTTCATTGTCTGGGTTGTTAAATCTTGCAGCCAAGTGCTTGTTTGCAAGTGTCAAACAAACAACATTGGTAATTCCCTGACCGAGAGGAACCGAGCAAAAATAACAGAATAGATAGCTAATCAAAACATATAAAAAATTTAAACAAAAATTATTCTTATAAATTCAAGTTATATCTAACCTGTCGTGACTTTAACTCCAGGCGCCTCAAAGTTCTCCCGGTACCCAACACAGTAAGTTCACCACAACATATAAAAGTTTACACAAACTTATAAAAGCACATACTATTTAACAATAAATAGATCAAACAAAGGGCCTCAGTAATGCAACAAAAAGGAACACTACTAATAATATATATTTAAAATAAAATCATTTTCTATTTAGTGTTCACAAATTAAAAAAGTAATAATGAGAGTGATAGTGGATTCAATATAGAAAATATTTGTATCTATCATATTATTATTTTCATCTCTCTTTAAAATATATTTGATATCATCTTTTCCAAGTGTAAGTTGATTTTCCAGGAAAAATACATTTATCTATCATTTTATTTTCTCCATGAAATCTTTTTGATTTGTTACTCATTTTTTTCTAATGCAAGTTAATCATTTTAAGAAAATAAATTTATGTATCATGTTATATTTTGCTTCTCTCTTTAAAATTTATATAATTTATAGATTTATAGATATATAATTTCATCTATATATATAATTTATAGATTTATAGATTTATAGATATACAATTTCATCTATAGATTTATAGATATATAATTTAAATTATTTAGAAAATAAATTCATCCATCATTTTAAAAACATATATTTATAAATCATATTATATTGAAACATATAAACATGAAAACAAATATAAGAGATGTGAATAAAATAAACTACCGTACAATTCACCTATAAAAGTTAATGTTTGTATAAAATATTGAAACTCTAAAAAGCAAAACTACATTATAAATAACAAAGACATTAGCTTATACTTTTTTTCTTTTTCAAATTCTAATAGCTTAAACTCAATAAAAAATAATTGTGCATAGCTATATATCAACGATACTTCATCTTTCAACCTCCTCTAACCCTTGTTCTTGCACTTCTTTGGATGCCTTGCACAGCTAACTCATGCCCATCTAGCAGGACCCCTAAAGATCAACAAATGCAAGAGTTAGAAATTAAAAATTAGAAATCTTTTACAAAATAAAGAAACCCTTGATCCAATTTTTATATTACATTGTACACAGCTCAAAATCATCTTTCTCCTGTTTGTTACTAGTTGAAAATTTTTCAACTGTTTTAGATGTGACTGGCAACTCAAAATGTATCAAATTAATGTCAAATATATTTCTACAACATTTACTGTAAATTATTGTTGCTATCCCTTATTGGTTGGATAATAATAGTATATAAGTTGTATGACACCCAAAAGATGGACATTTTTCGTTTTTTAGAAGCCTATCTACTGTTACATGTTGATTAAATGAATGCAAATCATTTCAATAGAGAGTCCGCATAAATTATAAGAGTAATAATGAGAGTGACGGTGAATTCAATAGAGAAAAGTTATTCTTTAATAGTTTTTTCTTTTCAAAAATCAAGTTTTAAATTCTTCTATCTCATTTAAAAATAATGAACAGATTTTTAGGATGGTACATTTAACTTTTTGCAGCTATTTTTAGCACAACATAGAATTTAAAAAAAAAATTAAAACACAAAAAATAAATAGTTAAACTTTATGGAATAAATAAATAAGTGATTTCCAATGCTTCTGGTAAATGAAAAGTTGTTGTTCTTTAATAGCTTTTTCTATTCAAAGTTTAAACTCATTCAAAGTTTAAATTCATCAATCTCATTTTAAATAATGCAAACATTTTTACGATAATAAATTAATTTTTGGAACCTGATTTCGGCATAGAACCTATCCTAACTTCTAAATTCGATAATTAAATGATGAAACTCTTTGGAATAAATAAATAAATGATTTCCAATGCTTGTAGGGAAATGAAAAATCATCGTTCTTTAATATTTTTTTTTATTTAATTTAAAATTTAAAATTCAATCATCACATTTAAAAGAATTCATACATTTTGCATATTGTATACTTTTTAAAAGACTATTTTAAATTTCGAAATACAATAAATAAATAGGGAAACCATATGGAATAAATATATAAGCAATTTCCAATGCTTCTAGATAAATTAAAAATCAGAGTGTGTTTGGGAAAGCTGGAAAAAAATATTATGCTGATAATTTGTTTTTAAATTGTAACACCCGGGTGCCGACGAGGACGGGGAGTGGTCGTCGGTGCAAGAAGGCACGGACAAGGAGCGACTCCTGACAGACTTCTAGGCGGAGGGACACATGAATGAACCGATAACACACCCGAATGAGAGGGATCCTAAGACTGTGTAGGTATGGAACTATACAGTTGAGGAAGACTTATATGAATTGATTGGTACTACCTATACTAACAAGATGCATCTTCTTTTCGGGAGCCCATCACTTAAGAACTCCACGGTTAAGCGTGTTTGGCTTGGAGCAATTTTGGGATGGGTGACCTCCTGGGAAGTTTTCCCAGGATGCGTGTGAGTGAGGACAAAACACGCTGAAAAGACCCGTGTTGGTTTGTGGGGACAGTCGTCAATCCATAAAGCAGTCAGGGATGTTACAAATGGTATCAGAGCGGCACCTCTCCCAGTACGGTGTGGTTCGGGGACGAACCAAGCGGAAGCTGGTGGGCATGTAACACTCGGGTGCCAACGAGGGCGGGGAGTGGTCACCGGTGCAAGAAGGCACGGACAAGGAGCGGCTCCTGGCAGGCTTCTAAGAGGAGGGACACATGAATGAACCGATAACACACCCAAATGAGAGGGATCCTAAGAATGTGTACGTATGGGACTATACAGTTGAGGAAGGCTTATATGAATTGATTGGGACTACCTATACTATCAAGATGCATCTTCTTTTCGGGAGCCCGTCACATAAGAACTCCACAGTTAAGCGTGCTTGGATTAGAGCAATTATGGGATTGGTGACCTCCTGGGAAGTTTTCCCAAGATGCGTATGAGTAAGGACAAAGCACGTTGAAAAGACCCGTGTTGGTTTGTGGCGACATTCGTCAATCCCTAAAGCAGTCAGTGATGTTACACAAATAATCGATTATCAAAATAATCAATTATAATCAAAATCAGTTTTTGAAGAATCGATTCTCCAAGGGAGATTATTTTTGCACATCGGATTTGATGCAGCTAGTTCACTCTATGAAGCAAGGAGAAAGAACAGTTTCTGGTTATTACACTGATTTCAAGACAATTTGGGATGAGCTCGAATCAATGAGGCCAATTCCAATTTCATCTGTGTTGCAAAGTGCAATTGCAGTAGTGAATTAACCAAAGGTATCAAGAGACAAAGAGAAATTGAGTATGTGATTTGTTTTTTGAAAGGGCTCAATGAGCAGTTTGCTGTGATTAAAAGCCAGATTCTTGCAAATTATAAATTCAAGTTCAAGAACTCTGCAAATGTGAACAATGTGATCTCAGATGATCCCGAAACTCCATTGGATGATCAATTGGAAACTTTTCCTGATGATAGTCAGAAGGAACCAAGTATTAGCATTAGTCCAGAACAATATGCTCAGCTTGCAGCCTTATTCCAGAAGACACCTCAACCTCAACCACACACCATCAATCAAGTAAGCCATGCCAAGATTGGTGAGTCTTCAACTCATCACCACAATGTAACTCGGGTAATGCACCATGGATCTTAGATACAGGTGCATCTGACCATGTGACCTTTTCCCTTTCCAATTTCACTTCATACAAATGCATTAGACCTATCATTGTTAAACTACCAAATGGTGCAAACACCTTGGCACAACATTCAGGAACAATTATTTTTTGAGGCATTTCATTTACATGATGTTTTATACATACCTGATTTTAAGCATAACCTCATCTCAATTCATAAACTGACTTCATCCTTGTCATGTAATCTGACTTTTGACCAATCTTGTTGCAAAATTCAGGATATGACTACCTCGAAGATGATTGGGCATGCTGAGGTCCAGAACAATTTGTACATTCTTGCTCAACCTAATTAACCCATCAAGTTCTCTCCAACCATTACTTCATATGTCCTTAAAAATTTTACAAATGTTGTTGATTCTTTTGATCTTTGGCATTTTAGGTTAGGCCATCCTTCACATGATGTCTTACACAATGTATGTAAATACTTTCCTTATGTACAGTTCAATTCCAATAAAGTTTGTGATTTGTCACTTTGGCAAACAAGTTAAGCTTCCTTTTTCTGTCGGTACTACTAAATCTGCTGCAGCTTTTGATTTAATCCACATGGATATTTGGGGGCCACTTGGCATCCGATCTATTCATGGCCAAAAATATTTTCTCACAATAGTAGATGATTACACAAGGCATACTTGGATCTACTTAATGAAATTGAAATCTAAAACCAGAAACCTTATCCAAAACTTTGTTGCTTTAGTGTCAACACAATTTAATAAGAAAGTACAAGTCATTCGAAGTGATAATGGCTCTGAATTCATGATGACTCAGTTTTATGCCAATAATGGTATTGTCCACCAAACTTCTTGTGTGGAGACTCCACAAAGAAAACTCTATTGTGGAAAGAAAACACAGGCATCTCCTCAATGTTGCTAGATCCCTTCTATTTCAGTCAAATTTGCCAAAATCATTTTGGAACTATGCAGTGAGTCATGCTGCCTTTCTAATAAACAGACTTCCAACACCCACATTACAACACAAGTCACCATTTGAAATGTTGTACTGTCAACCTCCCACCTTATTGGACCTAAAAGTTTTTGGAAGTTTGTGTTTTGCTTCAACTCTCACCCAAAACAGAACCAAATTAGGTCCAAGAGCCAAGAAATGTGCTTTTCTAGGTTTCAAACCTGGTACTAAAGGATACATTCTCCTTAATATTGAGACAAGAGAGACTTTCATCTCTAGACATGTCATTTTTTATGAACACATCTTCCCATATTCCAAACACCAACCAGAACAACACCAACCTGCAACTACTCCCACTTCTAATCAAAATTCCTTTGATTTCTTAGCCTTTGACATCATCCCCCATGACTCAAACAATCATCCACCACATGTTATCACTACAACAAACAACCCTGAACCTACCAATAACACTCCTGAACCATCACATGCTTCAATCTCTCAACACACTGATAATTCCCAACCTTCTAACACCAATCCACCTCTTAGAAGATCAACAAGAACTAGAACTGCACCTTCTTACTTGCAAGAATTCACTGTAATGTTCTGTAGACTTCAAATGCTCCATCATCCACAGGTATAAATCATCCTCTTTCATTTGTTATTTGCTATAAATCCCTCTCTCATTCTCACTTGCATTACACCTTGTCCGTCACAAACAACACAACCTAAAACATACAAACAGGCCTCCCAATCTCCTAAATGGGTTGAGGCTATGCAGCTCGAACTAATAGCACTCGAACCAAAATAATACTTGGTCTCTCACTGATTTACCAAAAGGAAAGGTTCCAATTGGGTCTAAATGGGTTTACAGAATCAAGTATAAATCTGATGGGAGCATAGAGAGATATAAGGCTCGGTTGGTAGCCAAAGGCTACACACAAACAGAGGGTTTGGACTATCTTGACACATTTGCCTCAGTTGCAAAACTCACTTCTGTCAGACTTATCCTAGCCTTGGCTGCATCTCAAAATTGGTTGTTACATCAACTTGATGTTAACAATGCCTTTCTCCATGGTGATTTAGATGAAGAAGTTTATATGGAAGTGCCCCAAGGAGTCAAATGTGACAAGCTAAATCAAGTCTGCAGAGATCGCATAAGTCCTTATATGGACTCAAGCAAGCCAGCAGACAGTGGTTTGCTAAACTGTCCAGTTCCCTTCACACACTAGGCTACACTCAATCAAGTCATGACCACTCCATGTTTTACAAGCACCATGGACAGCAGTTCACAGTTCTGCTAGCCTATGTAGATGACTTGATTTTAGCTGGAAATGGTGCTGCAGAGATCTCATCAGTTAAAGAATACTTGGACAACAAGTTTAGAATCAAGGATCTTGGCACTTTAAAATACTTTCTTGGCCTAGAGGTTGCTCGATCCCACTTTGGTATCACTCTTTGCCAAAGAAAGTACACCTTGGATATCCTTGCTGACACTGGTTTCTTGGCTTCTAAGCCAGCTAGCACACCAATGGCAAGGTCCACCAAGTTCTCAAAGTCAGACACTGACACTGTTCTTTATGAAAATCTTGCTGAGTACAGAAAACTTGTGGGCAGATTGCTTTATTTGACTAACACCAGACCTGACATAAGTTTTGCTGTCCAACAACTTTCTCAATTCATGTCTTCTCCTACTACCACTCATTATAAGGCAGCAACTCGAGTTCTAAGATACCTCAAAGGTTCTCCTGGTCAAGGCCTTTTCTATCCATCCAATTTTGCTCTTCACCTAAAGGCCTTCAGTGATTCGGATTGGGCCACTTGTTCTGATACAAGACGATCTATCACAGGTTATTGTGTTTTTCTTGGAAATTCCCTCATTTCCTGGAAAACCAAGAAACAAACCACAGTATCTAGATCTTCTTCTGAGGCTGATTATCGTGCTCTTGTTGCTACAGTTTGTGAGATCCAGTGGATCACTTACTTACTCCAGGAACTTTCCATTTCATTCACCTCTCCAGCTTCTCTTTACTGTGACAGTGATTCTGCCCGACACATAGCAGCAAATTCAGTGTTCCATGAGCGCACCAAGCACATTGATATAGATTGCCACTTGGTTCGAGAGAAATTACAGTCCAAGCTTTTCCATTTGCTTCCAAGCTTATGGGGGGTATTGGATAATACTTAGTTAGATAGTCATCACTTAATCTATTGTTAGTTTAGTGTTAGTTATTTACAGTTAATGTACAGCTGGCTAGTTAGTTATCTTCGTTAGTTTTCTATTATAGTTTTCTGTTACAGCTTGTGCTACAAGCTTTTGCTTCCTACTTGTATAAATGCTGATTTCTCAACAATAGTTCAATCAGAATATTCATTCAACACAATTATGCAATTGTTTCAATAGATTAAGAAGAAGGGTATGGAGATATTAATTTTTTGGTGAAGAGTCGTTGGGAGCCGAGGTTAATTACGGAAAGTGTTTATACTTTGAACAAAACAGCTGTTTTGTCCCGAAAACAGTCCTAGACCAGAGCTTATTTGTTTACAGTGTTTTTCAACTATATTCAGCTTTTTTGAAATTTAATTTGTTAACCCAAACATCAAGTTGTGATTACAAAATAGCATTTTGTTCTAGAAACAAATTGAAATGGGATAATTTAAATTGTCCCAAACACCATCTCATTGTTGTTTAATAGCTTTTTCTATTCAAATTTTAAATTCATCAATCTCGTTTAAAATAATTCACGCATTTTAAGGATGGTACATTAAAAGTTTTGCAGCTGTTTCTATAGTTGATAGTTTGAGAGACTTTCTTCATGAATTTCCAGAACCTGTAGCTACCGGAGTTTCAATAATTGATAGTTTCCAAGATCGGGAAGTAGATGTAAATGCTCATGCAAATGACAAATGATGAGAATACAAATGATGCAAATGCTCAACAAATGACAAATGATGCAAATACTGATGCAAATGATAAATGATGCAAGTAATCGTCATGAGCGAAAAGGACAAATGGGAGAATCATTGAGAATGCCACCAAGCAAGTTCAAGAACAAACATTCCCATCCGTAATCATCCATCCACCTTTATTCTCTCCATTCTTAACAACCTCAACCGTATGATCCAAAAATATCATATAGCAAAGGCTACTTTTTCTCTTTTTTTTGCTTCTTTCCTTCTCATATAAATAGCGTGCATTAGCCTCGATGTATTTTTCAATGAATGCAGTATAATACAATTCTCTATATTGCCTCATTCCTTGCTTTTATGCATAATTTTTACTTGTTGTTTGATTCTTAAGATGGTATCGAGAGAGTTTCTAGCTCTCCGATCGCGCCATACTCTGATGGTTCGTCCAGGTGGTTCCGGGAACAACAATCAAGGAGGTGGTCCTGCAGATCCATCGCAAGACCCTTCCAGCCCGTATCATGTTCATGCAGGAGACGGACCTTCATCTGTAGCTGTCACTCCTGTGCTGAATGGCTCTAATTACCATGCGTGGGCTCGTTCTATGAGACGCGCCTTGGGTGCTAAGAACAAATATGAGTTTGTTGATGGGAGCATACCCATTCCTGGTAGCTTTGATCCAAGTTATAAAGCTTGGAGTCGTTGCAACATGATCATACATTCATGGATTGTGAACTCAGTATCAGAATCGATTGGTCAGAGCATAGTGTTTTTGGAAAACGCTGTTGATGTTTGGAATGATTTGAAGGAGAGATTCTCTCAGGGAGACCTTATCAGAATTTCTGAGCTTCAACAAGAGATATATGGCCTCAGGCAAGGTTCCCTTTCTGTCAGTGAATTTTACTCTGACTTGAAAATACTTTGGGAAGAACTTGAAACATACATGCCTATTCCATGTTGTTCCTGTCTCCGTTAAATGCACTGTGCTTGCAATGAGAAATGCCAGGCATTTTCATACTCTTAATTATGCTATAAGATTTTTGACTGGTTTGAATGAGAATTTTTCAAGAGTAAAATCTCGCGATCCTACTAATGGATCCACTGCCTAGCATGAACAGAATTTTTTCTATGGTCATTCAACATGAAAGACAAGGGAACTTTGCAGTTGGAGATGACTCGAGGGCTCTTATAAATGCTGTTGATTATAAGAAGCCACAAGGAAGAGGGAGAGGTTCAATACAAAACTCAGGATCAAGGAGAATTTGTACTTATTGTGGAAGGAATGGTCACACAGTGGAGACTTGCTATAGGAAGCATGGATTCCCTCCTCACCTTCAAAAGGGAAATGCCTCAGTGGCAAACAATGCTTGCAATGATCCTGCAGATCCGAATGGAGATTTCTCAACTAATGGAGAAATACATACGGCTCCTCCTAGTTTCACTCATGAGCAATATGAGAAATTGCTTAGTCTGATTCAGGGTTCTGGTATTAATCAGCATTCTGCTACCATAGCTAACCAAGTTAGCACAGTTACTCAGGTTGGTCATTCATCAGCTGAAAATCACAAATCAGGTAAAATCTACATCTCTTCCTCTTTTAATAGTTTCTCTCTTGGCTCTTGGATCATAGATTCGGGTGCTAGTGATCATATATGTGCTTCATTAAAGAGCTTTCAGACTTTTCATGAGATAAAACCAATTAGCATAAGATTACCTAATGGTCAGTTTTCAGTTGCAAAACATGCTGGTACTGTCATTTTTTCCCCTGGCTTCTTCATTACAAATGTACTGTATGTACCTAATTTTTCTTTAAACCTGATTTCAGTGTCAAAATTGTCATCTACCTTAAAATGTGTTGTCTCTTTTAATGATTCAATCTGTCTCATTCAGGACCATAAATCTCAGAGGATGATTGGTTCTGCTGAAAAGGTTTGAAGGGCTATATCACTTAGTTTTTGATGCCAAGCATGCCTCTTGTTCCAATGTTCAAGCAACTGATATACAGACTCTACCAGAAGAAGCCTTATGGCATTTTAGACTAGGACACTTGTCAATCTCTAGGATGATTTCTATGAATTCAGAATTTCCTTTTATTGTTGTTGATCCAAAGGCAGTTTGTGATGTATGCCATTATGCTAGACACAAGAAATTACCATATAATGCTAGTTTAAACAAAGCAGATTCACCTTATGAACTTCTTCATTTTGACATTTGGGGACCTATCTCCATACAATCTATTCATGGCCATTCTTATTTCTTGACTGCAGTTGATGATTTTAGTCGTTTTACATGGATCATTTTGTTGAAAGCGAAAGGGGAAGTGAGGCAGTATATCCAGGATTTCATCAAATTAATTGAAAATCAACACAATGCAAGAGTTAAGGCTATAAGGACTGATAATGGTCCTGAATTTACAATGCCTCAGTTTTATGCCTCAAAAGGCATAGTTCATCAAACAAGTTGTGTGGAATCCCCACAACAGAATGGAAGGGTTGAGAGAAAGCATCAACATGTGCTCAATGTGGGAAGGGCACTTCTTTTTCAATCAAAATTACTAAAGCAATTCTGGTCCTATGCCATTCTTCATGCTACTTACATAATAAATAGGGTGCCTAGCACCCTTCTAAAAAATAAATCACCTTATTATCTTCTGCATAAGCATACACCTAATTTACATGATTTGAAAGTTTTTGGTTCCTTATGCTATGCATCCACACTGCAGTCACACAGAACAAAACTTGCACCTAGAGCTAGGAAGTGTATTTTTCTTGGTTATAAGCCCGGTGTGAAAGGAGCTGTCTTGTTGGATCTCAAAGAATAGGGAAATTTTCATTTCTAGAAATGTCACTCACCATGAACATATATTACCATATAAATCTTCCTCACCTTTGTCCACCTGGACTTATCATTCCACACCATCCACTCTACATCACCAAAATAACACTCCACTACCTATTCATCAACCTACACCACCATCCATTCCCGCAATGTAACCTACATCACCTACCACCATCCATACGTAACCCGCCAAGCCGGGAATCTCTGATTCTGAATCTGTCCTGAATCCTGCTGCTCCAGATATGACAGAAGTTGCTGTTGAACGTATAAGGAAATCACAGAGGCAGAGGCATCCACCACAACATTTGAGTGAATATGTGTGTAGCCTTTCAAGCAGTTCAGTAGATACAATTGCCTCAGGTATCTCCTATCCTATCTCATCCTTTCATTCTTTTTCAAACTTATCACCTTCACATCATACTTACTCACCTCACAACACACACACCAACCATGCACATACTTGGAAGCTAGTAAGCATGAATGCTGGAATAATGCCATGAGGTTTGAATTGGATGCTCTTGAGAGGAATGGTACATGGATACTAGTTGATCTGCCAGAAAATGTAAAGCCAATTGGCAACAAGTGGGTATATAAAGTGAAATATAGAGCAGATGGATCTATAGAAAGATATAAGGCTAGGTTGGTGGCTAAGGGCTACAATCAAGTTGAAGGCCTAGATTTCTTTGACACTTTTTCACTAGTAGCTAAACTCACCACAGTAAGGACTCTGCTGGCCATAGCTTCTGCTCACAGTTGGCATTTGCATCAACTAGATGTCAACAATGCCTTCTTGCATGGTGATTTACATGAAGATGTCTACATGGTTATTCCTCAAGGTGTCAAGTGCTCCAAATCTAATCAAGTATGCAAATTGCTTAAGTCTTTGAATGGTCTCAAGCAAGCAAGCAGAAAGTGGTATGAAAAGCTCACTTCATTGCTAATAAGTCAAGGGTATCAACAATCCAATGCAGATCACTCATTATTTACATTTCAGAATGGTAAAAGTTTCACAGTTCTTCTCATCTATGTGGATGATGTGATTCTAGCAGGAAACTCCATTGAAGAATTCACTAGAATGAAGAGCATTCTGGATTCTAATTTTAAGATTAAGGATTTGGGAACATTGAAGTATTTTCTTGGGTTGGAAGTTGCACATTCCAAGTCGTGAATCTCAATCATCAAAGAAAGTATTGCTTGGATTTGTTGCATGAATCTGGTCCGCTTGGGTCTAAGCCCCAAAAACACCACTTGACCATTCAATTAGGCTGCATCAAGATGAAGGGAAACCATATGAAGATGTATCATCCTACGTAAGACTGATTGGGAAACTTCTATACTTGAACAACACTAGGCCTGACATCACATTTGCCACTCAACAAACTCACCAATTCTTAAGTAAACCTACTATAACACACTACAATGCTGCTTGCAGGGTTGTTAGATACCTCAAAGGCAGTCCTGGACGAGGCCTGTTCTTCCTAAGAAAGCCGTAAATCCAGCCGCTAGGATTTTCTCGATGCGGATTGGGCTGGTTGCTTAGATTCAAGGAGGTCCATTTCGTGATATTGCTTCTTCTTGGGTGCATCTTTGATCTCTTGGAGAGCTAAGAAGCGAAGAACAGTCTCAAGATCTTCCTCCGAGGCAGAATACAGGGCACTCTCTACTACTGCTTGTGAACTACAATGGTTATTATATCTGCTACATGATTTACACATCACTTGTACAAGAGCACCTGTCCTATATTGCGATAATCAAAATGCTTTGCATATAGCTGCCAACCCGGTGTTTCATGAAAGGACTAAGCATCTAGAGATAGACTGTCACTTTGTTCGAAATAAGATCCAAGAGGGTGTACTTCGCTTGTTGCCAATTTCATCCAAAGAGCAACTAGCTGACTTTTTCACCAAGGCATTACCTCCTCCATCTTTTGTTCCATTTATTTCCAAGCTGGGCATGATTGACATTTACCATGCTCCAGCTTGTGGGGGGATGTCAAAATATCAAATAAATGAGAATACAAATGATGCAAATGCTCAACAAATGACAAATGATGCAAATACTGATGCAAATGATAAATGATGCAAATACTGTCATGAGCAGAAAAGGACAAATGGGAGAATCATTGAGAATGCCAGCTCAGCAAGTTCAGTAACAAACTTTCCCATCCAGAATCATCCATCCACCTTTATTCTCTCCATTCTTAACAACCTCAACCGTATGATCCAAAAATATCATATAGCAGTGCTACTTTTTTCTCTTTTTTTTGTTCTTTCCTTCTCATATAAATAGCAGGCCTTAGCCTGATGTATTTTTCAATGAATGCAGTATAATACAATTCTCTATATTGCCTCATTCCTTGCTTTTATGCATAATTTTTACTTGTTTGATTCTTAAGACTAAATTCGATAATTAAATGGCGAAACTCTTTGGAATAAATAAATAAATGATTTCCAATGCTTGTAGGGAAATGAAAAATCATCGTTCTATAATATTTTTTCTATTTAAATTTTAAATTCAATCATCACATTTAAAAGAATCAATACATTTTGCATATTGTGTACTTTTAAAAAAAACTATTTTAAATTTCGAAATACAATAAATAAATAAGGAAACCGTATGGAATAAATATATAAGCAATTTCCAATGCTTCTAGATAAATGAAAAATCATTGTTGTTTAATAGCTTTTTCTATTCAAATTTTAAATCCATCAATCTCATTTCAAATAATTCACGCATTTTAAGGATGGTACATTAAAAATTTTGCAGCTGTTTCTATAGTTGATAGTTTGAGAGACTTTCTTGATGAATTTTCAAAACCAATAGCTACCTAAGTTTCAATAATTGATAGTTTCCACGGTTGGGAAGTTGATGGTATCATTTTATCAGTATAATCTATGGGTAAATTTAATTGGTATATGAGCTACTCGTGTGTTGATAAAAGGATTGGAAGCAAAGCATAACAACCATTGAAATATTCAGAAGAACCAGCCTAAATTCTGGCAATTACAAAAAAGATATAGCAAACCAAAAAGTTCAATAAAATAGTTTGCGAGCTCAAGTTGAATCCTATGCTTCACATAATGGATATAGTTTTTAAGAAACATATTTGTAAGTGTATCACGTTTGTGACCTCTTTCATTTTTCTTTCCAAGTAGCAACCTCTTGACAAAAATAAATGACTATCTATCCGGCTTCATCCTCTCTTCCATATCTCGAGCTCCCATCAACCAAAGAATGTGCAACTACCATTGTCACGACCATGAGGTTCATGTAATTCCTTCCTCACCAATTTCCCTGTCCAAAAGCTTTCTTCATCATAGTTATCATACAGTGAATATTGATTAAGTTGCTCATTATGTTTTGTGTTTGTATTTTTTAACGACCAGAAAACAAAAAAATGGAAACTCATAGGCAGCAACAAAGAATCAATAAAGTATTGATGAGGATCAATTTTTTCAAGGCTTTCTAACAACACCACCAATACAAAGTAAACCAAAACAAAAAAAATGGTAACCTTTTTTTGTGAACATTGCAGAGACAAAAACCTCCGTGTCTGGATGCAGGCATCTTCATCGTGAGCTCCTCACAGTCCCCTATCCAGAAAATAACAAAAGGAGAATGAGAATCAGAACAAAAACAGACCCCAAAAAATAATCCACAAACTTAGAAACATCTGAAACCCCATATACAAAAACCCGAAATAATCAAAATTTATACTCACCTAAACAGAGTGTCGAAGAATAGGAAGAAGATCTGATGAAGATTATAGATGTTGTTGTTGCAGAGAAGACCACGAATTCAGAACCACTCGCATGCAACCCAGATAAAAGGACGTAAGAAGAAAAAAGGCGGGGGGGACCCGAAATGTCTGAAGCCATGGATTCGAAGCACAGTTCAGAAGAAAGGTGGAAGTCTTTTTTTTTTATAAGCAAAAGAAAGGTGGAAGTCTTTTTTCTGAACATCGCATTGAATGGACAGGGATGAGTTTCAAGAAACCTAAAAAAGCCACAGAAGGAAAGACGCATGAGTTGAAGGAAAGATAGGTATGGGTGGTATGGCTTCTGTGAAGGAAAAATAGATGGCTTCCTCGGTGAAAGCTAAATGAAACAAATAAAAAGAAGGTTAAAGTAATTTTTTTTTCCTATTCATAACACTGATTTTTAATTTGGTTTTTATACGTAAAAAGTTATCAATTTGGTCCCTACATGTGATACTGATTTTCAATTTGGTCTTTACCGTTAATTTGTCTCTATATAAAATGGACCAAATTATAAATTATTATCACATGTAGGGAATAAATTGAAAATAATTGTCATATGTAAGGATCGATTTCAATTTTTTTTTATGAATTGGTCCCTTCATGTGACATTAATTTACAATTTGGTCCTCTTATATTGGGACCAATTAACGGTGATGACCAAATTGAAAACTAGTGTCACATATAGGTACCAAATTAATAACTTTTTATATATAGAGATCAAATTAAAAATAATATCATATATAAGAACCAAAAAATTATTTTAATCTAAAAAAAAGATGAGACTCTCTTAGTGAAAAAATGAAAGGCATGCCCCTTTCCAACAGAAGAAATATGATTAATTACTTTTTAATTTTTCAACATCTATCTACTGTCAATGAAAATGAATATGCGTCCTTTCAAATACTCTCCACTGTGATCGTTTAGTCTCTGCAATTCAAATTTCAAATTGAGGTAACATTGGGAACTGATATCGCAGCCCACTGTTGTATTGCTTTATTAAAAAATTATAAAAAAAAGTATAAAACTACTTGTTACAATCTTATCAGATACTATTCGCAACTATCAAGATGACAAATCATTAACTCCAGCCCAATAACCTAAGGTGTCTGTTTGGAGATGCATGGGTACAAAGCAACAATTAATGACCACCGAAATTGCATAAAAAAGTTAATAACAATTGTAACAATTATATATATTATATATTATAGATATAATATAATAGCTAGTTAAATGACAAATTTACCCCCAAGTTTCCATTATTAGTAATAATAAATTAAGCTTATTAAAGAAGTCATTGAATATAATGTTGTCACCTATCTAAACTTTCCATCTAATAGGATTGCAGTTGTATATTAATAAGATTAGTACGTCATCGCACCATGATTTGATTTATTTAAATTTATATTTTCCATCGTTTCTCTTACATCGACTATTAAACAATGAGTCAGTGGCCCATTTGATTATTGTATCGATGATGATGATTAATGAAGGGGCTTTGCTATTAACACATTGTTTTTTGCTATTCACTCCTTATATCACCTTTTTTAAAACAGTTCCCTAAAATACCCCCCTCTTTGTCTTTCCCACTTAACCCATCCGAAAAATCTCTCTCTGCTGAAGAAAGATTGGGGATGGCAGCAACGCCGCGCGTTGCGCCTCCCAACACAGCACCCATCCACACCTGCCTTCTTCCTCCCACACTTCAACCAAACCAAAAACTCCCTCTTCATTCTTTAACCAAAATCTAGAAAATCAATTCTCAAAAGAATCCAGAAAATCAAATCCGGAAATCATCCCGAAAATCAAATCCGAAATGTATCCGAAAAATCAAATCCGGAAGCATAGTGAGACAAAGAATTCGGAAAACAAAGAATCCGGAAAATCGAATCCGGAATGCTTCCGGAAAATTGAATCCAGAAAGCTTCCCCGGAAAATCGAATCCGGACAGCTTGCGGAGGGGCGACACGAACCACTAAGAAGGCAAAGAGGAAGAGAACGAAGACTTACCCGGAAGAGAAGATGATGGGGCGGCTTGCTGTCCTTTGTCTCGGAGGCGCGGCGTTGTCGTCGTCCCTGTCTTCTTCGCTGTCCCTGCCTTCTGTGTGCAAAAGGAGATCTTCCGGATGGGTTAAGTGGGGAAGACAGGGGGGGTATTTTAGGGAATTGTTTTAAAAAAAAGGTGATGCAAGGTATGAATAGCAAAAAACAAGGTGTTAATAGCAAACCCTTAATGAAGCTTGCACGATAGAGTTATAAGATAAATGAGTTAGTTCTGGAGACGTATGTAGGATTTGGAGTGACTAGAAGATTATAGGTTCAACTTTTCCACTAACATAATACATTATTAATATTTATCTATAAAAAAAATGTATAAAACTACACATGAATGTATATATGGTATTGAAGTTAAAAATATGGTGGGTTGGTTATGAGTTTATTGCAATTTGGTTACTGATTTCATATTATATATAAGTGACAAGTCATATAATTCTATTAACATATAATTTCATATTTCTCTTAACTTTCTTTGTCGTCCATTCTCTGTTGTGTTTCCTAACCATTGATGGTAGCTCAATCGAAAGTGACTTGCTTATTTATAAACAAAAATTACATCTTCAACCTATTTTATACTTGTTAAAAATAAAATGTTTCACAAAAAAATAAATAAAATTCGTAATGAACAAATGTTGACTTAATTTATTTAGTTTGCTTAGAATGCAGCCATCAGGAGGAGCTGCCCAACAGACTTCAATAGCATTTGTCTTGCTCAGAATGCCCTGGCTAGGAGACCACTTCTTCTGCTGTTGAATGAAGTTTGATTAGCTAAAAATTTGGAATTGCAGCTCTATGCCCATTTTCGAAGTTTTGGAGAAGACCATAGAATTCATGTCTTTCCAAATATCATTAATTGCAACAGCAAAGACAGTTGGCCAATTTCCTTGGTGAATACCAATAGGAGTAGAAGATAGATTCCAATCCAGCCAATTGTGAAGCCCGATGTTGAAAAATCTACTCCAATGTTCCGGATTAATGAAGGTAGACTATAAATCTTTTACATCCTCACAATCTCTAAGCGAGTGCATAATTGTTTCAGGACATATGTGACATATCGAGCACATATCATCTGTTGTCGTTCCTCTTTTCCTTAGTCATTAATCTGTCATGGCTAAGTTTCCACAAAAATGTTCTAATTCTGCTAGGTCCCGACCACTTCCAAACTTTGTTGAAAATTGGGTTGCAAATAGAGTTTGCACGGCCAGGGTCCTGCATAAGTTCATAAGCAGACTTCAGGGAGAAAAATCCATTGGAAGAGAGATTTCAGCAGGGAAAGTCTTTGGATTCTGAGCTAGGAGGGTTGAGATAAGCTATATTTTATCACAAATCTCCATAGGGAGAATTCTCTGAATCTAATCCCAATTCCATTCTCCATCAGCAGCATAATTAAAAATTATAACTCATCAGAAATACATTTAACTCGTAAAAAAGAAATACATTTTAAATACTCAAAAATAGACCTGTATTACCTCTACCAATTTTTTTTTTTACCTGTATTTGGTCATCGTACCAAGTCTTTCAAGTTAAAAAATGAACTCCCATGTTTGTTGACAGCTCTACCAAAAAAAAAAAAAAGGGAAAATTTATTTTAATATCCTCAAGTTTTACAATTTAGTTTCTAAAATTTTTAAAGGGTCCTTCAATGCCTAATATTTTTAAGGGTCTTGCTAATCACTTCCCTAAAGATATTGGTTAAGGAGTTAAAAAGAGCAAGTTTGAATGGGAAATGATATTTAAATTTTTTATAAATATTTCCTAACATCATCTTTTTCGATTATCTAGTACTCAGATGCCGATATAATTTCATTTAACTGTCAGATTTGCTATAAAATTTGGCCAAAAAATATAAACAAGATCATACATTAAGGGCCACGAGGTTAAAATTGCTAAATTCTTTCATTTTGTATGATATAAAGTACTTAGGAGTGTCGAGGAAATTTTTTGTTACTGTCCGACTTACTCCAAATTTTGGCTAAAAAATAGAAACAAAAAATACATTAGGATAAGATCTTTTCTATAACCTACTCTGTAAGTTATGTATTAACAATATCACATCATAGTCAAGGTTCTAAATTGTGATTGCTGCGATTGCGTCCATTGCGCCTCTCGCGATGCGATTTATGCCACCGCTTTAAAAAAATAATTTTATTTTCGCACCAAATGTAAAACATTCTATAATTATTATAATTCTTTATATATCTTTTATAAATAGTGTTGGATCTATTTTTATTCATTTTTTAAAATTGCATCATCTTTATAAATAATTCAAATATAATTGTAGTGAAAATAAAATTATTATATATAAATATTTTAAGCACATATAACTCATATAAGTAGAAGTTAAATGTTGTACTCTCTTTAATACAAATTTGCTTAGGAAAAAACATATAAGTATAAAATTAACAAAGAAGTAAGAAAATCAGAAAATTAAGAGCTTATAAGTAAGTGCAAACAAATCACAAATAAAAATTGAATAGACTTGGATAGATGAATAAACTAATTATTAACATGTAATGTTCCGTCCAAATATCTCAAGTGAGAGATACTCGTCCGGAGAAACTCTTGTGGGAGTGTTTTTGGAATAGCTTGACAGAATCGAGTGCGCTCCTACGTATCCAAATGGGAATCAAAGCAAACGTAGTTCTAAGTGAGGGGGTTGATCCCCTATTTATAGAGATTTTTAGGTATAACAGTTTAAGGTGGACTGTTATTGAGATCCTATCTGATAGGATCGTATTGTTATCATAACTAGATAAAGATAAGGATAAGGCTCCGAGTTATACGGAGGGATATTTGGACCAAATGAGATATTTGACTCGCCGGTTGATCGGGATTGCACGGGACCGAGGTGTCTTCACCCGTGGTCTATTATGGGATAGAGCCGAGTATTTATTCTCGGCTGATAAGTGTATTAACGAATCCTCGGCTTTGGAGGAGTTCGGGTCAAGGCCCATTTACAAGAGTAAGCTCGGTCAGTCCAGTTTATTAACAAGTCCTTGGCCTTATCTTTTCGGCCAGTACACAAGCCCCCCTAGCTCTGAGCTTAAATAAGCGAAAGAGCTGACAAGTATTAAACCGAGCTTATGCTTCGGCCACGTGGACTTTCCTCCTTCCGTATTTCAAACTATCATTTCAACTGACACTTCCTTCTCCCCCCTTTGTCAGAGAAAGTTATCATTTCCCTTCAATCTTCTGCTGCACGTTATGGGTGAGTAACCCTAGAGTTCCTTGCTCATTTAATGAGGGGGAAAATTAAAAGTCGCGCCCCTTTTTCTTTTTTATTTAAAGGAACGCGGACCGTTGATCGTATCTCATCATCAACTGTAGCAGCTATAAATATCTCCTCTAACTCCACCTTATTCCCCCTTGCCCACTACCTTCCTCCGCTCTTCATCTCTGTCTTTCAAGTTTTTGAAATCGTTTTTCTGCCCTTCACTCTTCAGGTACGCCCAACCTTCTTCCCTCTTTCATATTTCTAAGTTTATTTCTGGGTTCCGGTCATGAGTTCATCCGAGTCCACTGAGTCGAACACTTCACCTCTGGTGGAACGCGAGGTTTCCCCCATTGGGGGTTCTCCTTCCACTTCTTATGTTCCTTCACAGGAACTAAACGTCGGTCAGGAAAGGCCGTCCTCCTCTGGGTCATCTTCTTCTGGGTCGAGTTCTTCTGATTCTTCTAGGTATGGTTCTCCCTCCCCCCAAATTTCCAAACCCGCCGCACGCAAACGACGCCAAAGGGTTCCAAAAGACCCCGTTCCCGATATTACCCTCCCTGGGTACACCTGGGTTAAGGGCGAAGTTGGGGTTTATTTTTCTAAGTATCAATCTTCAGATTCAATTGCTCGTCTTCGGTCCCAGATTACTATCTCGGCATCCGGAGACGAATCCGAGTTTATTTGTTCTCCATGCTCGGGTACCGAGTATGTTTTCCTCAGGGCTCATCCTTTTGAGCCCCCTTTTACATATATGTATAAAACACTATTTTCTCGGTTGCACGTGTCTCTTCCTTTTACTGAGTTTGAGTGTGACGTTCTGAGAACCATGAATGTCGCACCTACTCAGCTTCATCCCAACAGTTGGGCTTCTTTAAAAGCCTTTCAAGTTCTGTGTAAATACATCGGGATGGAGCCCACTACTCCCAAATTTATGTACTTTTACCAAACCAGATTTGGGGATAAAACTGGGTGGATTTCCATCAATGGGCTGAACCGAAGAGGGTTGATTAGTTTATACACATCATCGTATAAAGACTTCAAAGTCGGCTTCTTCCGAGTTCGCCCCTCGGGCTCTCACCTTTCCTTCTTTTTTGATGAAGACGGATGTGCCAGGTTTCCTTTGTACTGGCAATCATCCCCTACCAAATTCGTTGGTTTTGAATACGAATCCCTTCCTGCCGAGGATAAACGGGATATAGATATCTTAGAAAAACTTCCTCGGCCTCTCCATTGTGGACGTGTTATGAAACTCCCCTTTTCATCCACTCCGAGAGCCGATTTTAAAAGTAAGTGTTCGGCTTTTTAGTTTTTTTTTTAAAATCTTTTTTGTATGTGTTCCTATACTAATAGCTTTTCTTTTCGGCAGTTATCATGGGGAAATTCGACTTCTCTAAGCTTTTGAAATTTGCCTCGAAGGAGGGTCAGGGTCCCTCAGCGACCGAGAAGAAAAAGAAAAGAATTCCTTCGGCCGCTGCTAAGGCCACTGCTAAGGGGGCTTCATCATCCGCCCCTCATAAAAGGAAAAGAGTGGAAATAGCAATTGATGCCGAAGATTCTTCCCCTCCTCGCCCGAGTCCCAAATGTCCTACCACGCATGAGACGAGTGCTAAGGAACAAGAGGAACAACTTCCTCCTTCTGTCGACGTGAAGTGGTATAATACTTCTTTGAAAGCAGGAACCTCGTCTCTCTGGGGCGAGGACTTCAACCCCTTCCCTTCTTTTGACTCGAATTTCCTGAAGCCTGCCGATCTCCGCTTGATTAAGCAGCATGGGGCTCGGTCTAGTATGGAGGCCCTCTCAGTCTACTGTCTCCGAGCTGCTGCTCTGTCCCGTTTCTGTAGCCAAGAATTGACAGAGACCGAGAGAAAGTCTCAGCACTTGGAGGCTGAGTTTGCTTCGATTGAGAAGCTGAAGGAGGATTTTGCCCGAATTTCCATGGAGTGCGACGAGCTGGCCCAAGCCAACAATCTCCTGAGTACTACCATTGCCGAGCTTAATGGTCGGAACTCCGAGTTGAACTCTTAAGAAAAATTAGCTGAGGAGGATAAATGTAACACCCCGATTTTTGCTGTTTTGTAATATCGGTAATAAATATATAAATATATATTTTTTTATCCGAGACTTAGAAAATGATTTTGGATAAACCAAGGTCATTTCCTTGTTATACTTATTTTCATAAGGTTACGGGGAAGTTTTTGGTTGAAAATTCAGACGGCGAGTTTGGTCTTGTTTTCACGTGTTTTTCACGACAAGAAAAGTTTACTGCTCAGAAAACCAAATTTTAATTCGTGAACGAAATACTTAAGTTTATTATTTTATTTTCTACGATTCTGTATTTTTAGAATTATTTTCAGAAAAAATAAAATAATTTACGTATTATGGGCGGAAAGCGTAATCGGGTAGACGACGGAAGGGAAATTAGAGTTTAAGAGTGGATAGAGGGTTTATCTTAGGATTTTGAGATGATTCAAGGGGATGAATCATATTTTTAAGTCTAGAAGGTTTTTCAGGGTTAAATAGAAAATTTCGAAATTTACGGTTAAGTCCCTGAACTTTCTGTAAATTACCCTTTTGTCCCTAAATTAGTTTTTTTCGTTTTTTTCAAGTGGATTGGGCTAGAATCCTTGTTTCTAACCTTAAATGGTCGTGGCTTAGAAGCCCAAACTTTTCTAGTTCATAGTTGAGTCCATAAAGCCCATTTAAGTTTCTTATCTTAAGCTTAAAGGCTTAAATCTTCAAGTGGGCCCCACAACAAACAAGAAAATGAAACTAAGCCCAAATACATAAGCCCATGAGAGAAGATGACTTTCTCATTTGATGGATGAATCAAGATTTTTCTAGAATGTTCCACACTTTTCTACATCATTCTTGATTTTTCTTCAACAATCTTCTTCAACAAATCTTCTTCAACAAGTTAGGTTTTCTCTAAAATATCTATGACACCAAAATCAGCCAACTAAGTCAAAGATAAGCTAGCATTTAATGTGACAAAAATCATCATCATGACATTTTATTGTCTATTTGCAAACTAGTCCTTCAACTATTGGAATCTTTGCAATTTGGTCCTTGGAACTTAATTGCACTTTGATCCTTTTAACATGAAAACTCATCTTCATCTAGATCCTTCTTGAGATGTCGCCACTCACACTATAAATACCCTTCTCTCACTTTTCATTTAGTTCTTTGGTTAGTTGTCTTCTAAAACTCTAAAGTTCTAAGTTCTTAGTTCTAAGTTTCAAAGCAAGTTCTTGGATTTTCTTCATCATTGATTCTCAAGAGGTAAATCCTAATCTTTGTCTTAAATCATGCCTATGTTCTTTAGATAGTTTCTTGATTCAAGACTTATATCATGGTGGTTCATCATTTTCAAGTTTCAAACCCTAGAACTTTGAAAAATCATAATAAATCCTAGGAAAATCTAATGATGATGAAACTACTTTCTATCTTCTAGATATCATGTCTACTATCTAAATCCAAGAGCATGAAGCAATCAAAAATTTCTTTCTTGAAAACCTAGCCTTGGCCGAATCTATCAAAGTAGGTTTGGTAGAGTTTTTGTTCATGGTTTTCATTAATGATCTTGTTAATCAAGCTATTAGTATGTATGATTAATAAATCCAAGTTGGTTTATTAAACTAAGAACCCTAACCCTAAGATTATGTTGAGGCCGAATCTATGTATAAAAGAGTTAGAAAGTTTTGAGTTTCAACTTTAGTTGTTTAGTCACTAATCCATGATTTAGGTTAATCAAGGATCATTAATCTATGACTTAATCATGATTAGGAATTTTAAGGATTTTGAACCCTAAAAGTCAGCCCTTGGCCTAAACCCTAACCCTAAAGGTTAGAGGATTTTGTTTCAAATTTTAGTCTTGTAATAAGTAATCTATGTTAGTTAAGACTCTAGTAATTAGGATCCAAAAGATGACATTAAGAAAATAATCCTAAACCTATTTCTAAGTCTTGGCCGAACCTAGCCCTAAAGTGTCATAGATGGGTGTTAGTTGATTAATTATAATTATGTCGTTTGGTTGAAGGTGATTGTGTTAACTCGTGGCGGGATAACGAGGATCGTCGAGTACGTGTTTTCGGTGCAAACTCAGGTGGGAGAAAGAACCATTCCATCGTCGGAATCGATAAGTAGTATATAATTTATAATAATGGTGTAGGGCGACCTAAACCCTACTAGTGGTCGAGTAATCGACAATACCAAAATCGTATTGAAATCTTTTCCGTAAAACCAATGACGATTTGGGAATTGTAGGTTTATCGCCTTAGGTTGATTATTCATATTTGAGGATGTTTGAATTGTTTACTTTTGACTGTTTGTGATACACTGGTTGAGGTACTCCATCTGCATGTGACGTATTGTTTCGGTGTTTGAATAATTATGATATTGAGGATGTTTGCTGTCTGTCACGGCCGTGATGGTTGTCATGGCCAGGCCGTGACAGGTTCTGTGTTGTAGGATTCTTGTCTTTGTTGTCTGTCACGGCCGTGATGGCTATCACGGCCAGGCCGTGACAGAGTCTGACTTTGTTATTTAATTGGTTGAACTATTATGATTTGGTTGTGATAAATTGCTTTATATGATATGGAGATGTTTGAATATTCTGTTGTTTAATGTGTATGCATGATCTGCCTGGGTTTAATTCTATGCTTAGAAAATTTTAAGGAAAGATATATATTGATCGGAGGTATTTTGTTTGGGTGAGAGTTTTGAATATGAATTAGAAGTGCCTCGCTATTATTTTATAGAAGTGATGTGATATAGAGTGTAAATGGAGGTGATGAGGAAAAGCTTGAGGTACTAGGTTGTTATTGATAAAAGTCAGTGAGAATCATGTGTTGCATTGTTGTTCATAACCGTGTATTTGAGATACACGAGGTCCGAAGTTCTCGTGGACCGTTCCAAATTAGAATTTAGGTTGTGCAACTATAGTGTCATTGCTTTGCATGAGCACCCTTGACAGAGTGAGAGAGAGAGAATCAGGGTGTGCACCGACGATACAGTGCAGCTATAGTGTCATTGCTTTGCATGAGCATTCTTACCATGGATAAGAATGTGCACCGGCGTGGGGAACGTGTCACTTGGGCGACTGACTGGCATCCCTAACGAGGGATGTGTGACAGGAGTAGTAGTGGCCACATCAGCATAAAGGTCTAGTTGCATGAGTTGAAGGGTAGAGGATGATATATAGTGAATTGAGGATGATTGTTGATTTGAATGATGCGTGTCTGTGACTATTATTGTATTATATGCTATGAATCTTTTCCACTTATGATGATAGAACTGTTTCTTATCTCCCTATTTCTGTATTTTTGGTGTCTGTCTACTTTGTACGTTAGAAGACTGATAAGCCTCTGGCTTATCTAGTTTTATGACTAGATGAACTAGGGTTTATGTGCCAATTTATTCGAGTTCAATCTCGTTTTCGCCCAAATTTGCCTTGTTTTGTTCCTAAGTTGGACTTTGACTCGTTTTGCGTCTTTTGTGTAGTTTTTAGGTTATTTTGAATAGAATTACGCTTGTGGTTGCTTTCGTTGTTTCAGGTTAAATAAATGAAGCTCTGAGAATCAAGGAAGTCAAGAAGCAATGGGAAAAAGCAGTTTTGGAGGTCTCGCCCCGCGAACAGAAGGCTCGCCTCGCGAATAATGAAGACTTGGAAGTCAGAGACCATCACGGCCTAGCCGTGATGTGCATCACGGACGTGACCCAAAATCCACACGAGGCAGAGAGCATCACGGCTTGGCCGTGATTCACATCACGGGCCGTGACAAGAAGACTCGCGTCGCGAGACATCCTTCGCGTCGCGAGGGTTTAATTCCGTAAGTGCGCTAAAAAGCCGTCACGGCCAGGCCGTGATGACTATCACGGCCGTGACGTGTGGCCTCCTTATAAATAGAGCAGATCAGAACAGAATTGGGGACTTTTTGGATCAGAATTTTTAGAGGCCTTTTGTAATCCTTATTCTGGGGCTGCGTCCCCTCTTCTCTTCTCTTAATTCTTAGGTTTAGGATGAGTTCCGATTGCTTGTCTATGAGCATGAGGAACTAATCCCCGTCGTCCGAGGGAACGATGAAGCCACCCATGGCAGTGTAGATTCTATATGATGTATGTCTTTCTCCTCTAATTCAATTCACGTTTTCTAATTCTGATTTGGTTGTGTTAATCATATGTGTTGCGTGATTGACTTGTTAACGTGATGAGGCTTAGTCAGCGATTCGCGTTTAGAACTTGAATTAGGATCATCGATCGAATATTGCACGAGAGTGAGTAGGAGATCGGTGCAACCTTATAGGGAACAAGAATTAACAGAATTCGAGATTAGATTATGAGACCTAGTAAGTAATTAATCCAATCGTCGAATACGTCCTAATGAGCACGAGAGTGGATTTAGGAGAATTTAGGGGTCCCGGTTGACATTGTAATTGAACTTAGGGAGGAATTCATCATCACTTGGGTTACATATTGGGTAGGTGGATTTGTGACCTTGGACATTTTAGTTTTCTGATTTTTAATTAATTATTTCATTAGATTCGGTAATTGAATTTCTTATATTAATCTCTCTCTCTCAACCTTCTTCTGTAACTTGACCGAACGTATCTGACTTCCCGCGGATTAGTCGAATTGGTATCCCAATCCTTGAATTCGACCTCGGTAATTACTTGCCGTGTTATTTTTATTACTTGCGACGACCGGTACACTTGCGGAGTCACAACAAGTTTTTGGCTCCGTTCATTGGGGATTGGCACAACCAATTATTCCGATTTTAGGGAGTTTGATTATTTGGTTAAGTTATTTTTTGTTCTTATTTTTATTTTTATTATTTTCTTTTTATTTTCTACTATCTCGTCTACTTCTTTGATTCCACTTGGTCTTGCCTTGTTTTGTATGCGAGGTACACGTAGGAATGCTTCCGGTTGCGAATATTGTGATGGGAACCATGACACTTGGAGTTGTCCGTTCTACTTCCCTCAAGTATATGTGGAACCATGGCATAATGACAAGCGTCCTGAACAACTATCGAGTCGAAATCGGTATTGGGGTGATATGAGTAGAGACCATCCGGATGTCGCTTGGAGTAATGCCGACGATGGTCTAGCCTGGCAACCACAACCTCAACAAAATTGGCAACAAAGAACCTCAACAGAATTGGGAACCACAACCTTGGGAGTTGGCTCTTGAGAAGTTGTCAATCATTACAACCACATCTTTTGAGAAGATGAATGCGACAATTGATAAGTTGGCAACTCGCATGGGGTGGCACTTCGTAATCTAGAGATGCAGATTGCCCATCCCACAAAGCAACTAAATGAGTGTCCCCGGCAGACTCTCCCAGTTGATACCGAGAACGACCCTAAGAACCAATGCAATGCCACAACAACTAGAAGCAGTGGGGTGTTGGGATATGACTGGGGTGTAACTAGTTCTCAGGGAGTTGAGGAAGAACTACCACATGTTGAGGAAGAACAACCGGAGGAAAAGGAATTGGCAAGTGTCATGGCCCCAGAACAACCACATGTTGAGGAAGAGCAACCTAAGGAAGAGGAGTTGGCAAAGGACAAGGCACTGGAGCAAGGGGGTAGAGATCAAGATGAAGATAAAGTGGCGGAGGATTCCACCATGCTTGCCAAGCAACCTGATTTTGATGCGTTAAATAAATATGTTGGCTTGCATGCATGTGTGGACACCGGTAAATTAGACCCTCCCACTTGTCTAGCACACTTCCTCGTGAAAACACCATTTGACCCGAGAGGAAGTGAGTTCATAATTGAAGAGGTCAATGGAGTTTTCACGCACTGGCTGGGTGGAGTAGATAATAAGGTCATATTGCTGCTACGATCTCCACTCCAATTACCATTTGATCCGGGTGGAGGATTTGATATGATGAGCGTCCCTTGGCCTCTGTACCACAGACTATGGGATCCAGGTGGATGCTTCTTAATAAGTCAAGCTCGGGACGTTAAACAAGCGCTTCTTGGGAGGCAACCCAAGCTAGGTATCCTCTCTTTTCCTAACTTTTGTTTTGTTTTGTTTGTGTTTTTGTTTTTGTTTGTCACTCTTGAATAATTTGAGAAGATCAAGAGTTTTTGTATGAAATGTCGTGTCGGCAAGCTTGTTGGATTTTAATTGTATTGAGCATAGATGGATTGCTTGAATTATATTGACCATTGATGAATTCCCCCTAAGTTCTAATAATAGAAAAGTTGATCCCCACTTAAAAAATTGAAAATTGAACTTTGAGATTTATTATGATTGCTTGATTTATGATAAGTTTGGGGTGAGGGGGGGTGCACACTCTAGGAATCGTATCTCGGTCAAACAGTTTGCAAAATGTCCAGGTGAGGATTTGAGCCTCCAACTCTGTTTTTGAATGTGTGAATCACTGTTAAGTTGCACTTTCCCGAATTTGCTTGAATCTCTATATGGTTTGCATGTTTATGTGTTGCATCAAATGATTTAGGCAATGTTCTTTGAATAACTACTTGGCCTGAAATGAACCATCCCTAATGCATGTCCCTAGTTAGCCAAATTGAGCCCAATTGACCTATTGTTTCTTGATGACCCTACATTACGAGCCAAAATCTGAAAAACCATGTTAACTCAATCTTAGGATTAGGAGAGCATGGAAATGAGCAAGAGAAAGGTTGTGAGAAACTAAGTTTGGGGTGGCTACAAGGTATGTGTCATATGGGGATGAGAAAAAGAAAATAAGGGTTGAACCAAGGCAAAAAGAAAAGAAAAGAAAAGAAGAAAACAAAAATTGCCAAAAGAAAAGGGGCAAAACAAAAATAATATCAAGGAAAAGGTTGTAGTCACCCGAGCCCAAATGAAAAATGGAAAAAGGAACTTGAGTGGAAAAAGTGTCAAAATGCTCATGCTCTCTTAGTTCCTAGGGACTTAAGCCTAAATATCCTTCATTATCCTACCCTGAGCCAGGCCCCATTACAACCTTTAAAAGACCTTCTGATGTTGCATACATGTTTTCGTGGGAACTACTTTTGAGATGAAAATCAAATTCATGGGAAGTGCTCTTGATACGTGAAATTGAGGGAAAAGTTGATAGCCTAGACAAACTTGAGCGAATGAGTGAAATTTTACATACCCTTGTGAGGAAGGCAATTGTTTGAAATTGGTGATCTTCCTTTGTGTGTATCCTTGATCCTCAACTTAGAGTAATGATTGCATGAATAATGAAGTTCTCAATGGTTTAAAGTAGGTGAATGTGGGGATTACATTGATGATAAAAGGGGGGAATCAAAGAAGAAAACTGTTTTGTAAAGTTGCATGAAATTTGTGCGAAATTGATTAGATCCTTTAGGCTTGCCAAGTCTTGAGTCGTGTTTGAGTTTTAAGCTTGCTTGGGGACAAGCAAGGTTTAAGTTTGGGGTATTTGATAAGCCTCTGGCTTATCTAGTTTTATGACTAGATGAACTAGGGTTTATGTGCCAATTTATTCGAGTTCAATCTCGTTTTCGCCCAAATTTGCCTTGTTTTGTTCCTAAGTTGGACTTTGACTCGTTTTGCGTCTTTTGTGTAGTTTTTAGGTTATTTTGAATAGAATTACGCTTGTGGTTGCTTTATTTGTTTCAGGTTAAATAAATGAAGCTCTGAGAATCAAGGAAGTCAAGAAGCAATGGGAAAAAGCAGTTTTGGAGGTCTCGCCCCGCGAACAGAAGGCTCGCCTCGCGAATAATGAAGACTTGGAAGTCAGAGACCATCACGGCCTAGCCGTGATGTGCATCACGGCCGTGACCCAAAATCCACACGAGGCGAGAGCATCACGGATTGGCCGTGATTCACATCACGGGCGTGACAAGAAGACTTCGCGTCGCGAGACATCCTTCGCGTCGCGAGGGTTTAAATTCAAGTGCGCGCGAAAACAGGCCGCCACGGCCAGGCCGTGATGACTATCACGGCCGTGACGTGTGGCCTCCTTATAAATAGAGCAGATCAGAACAGAATTGGGGACTTTTTGGATCAGAATTTTTAGAGGCCTTTTGTAATCCTTATTCTGGGGTTGCGTCCCCTCTTCTCTTCTCTTAATTCTTAGGTTTAGGATGAGTTCCGATTGCTTGTCTATGAGCATGAGGAACTAATCCCCGTCGTCCGAGGGAACGATGAAGCCACCCATGGCAGTGTAGATTCTATATGATGTATGTCTTTCTCCTCTAATTCAATTCACGTTTTCTAATTCTGATTTGGTTGTGTTAATCATATGTGTTGCGTGATTGACTTGTTAACGTGATGAGGCTTAGTCAGCGATTCGCGTTTAGAACTTGAATTAGGATCATCGATCGAATATTGCACGAGAGTGAGTAGGAGATCGGTGCAACCTTATAGGGAACAAGAATTAACAGACCGAGATTAGATTATGAGACCTAGTAAGTAATTAATCCAATCGTCGAATACGTCCTAATGAGCACGAGAGTGGATTTAGGAGAATTTAGGGGTCCCGGTTGACATTGTAATTGAACTTAGGGAGGAATTCATCATCACTTGGGTTACATATTGGGTAGGTGGATTTGTGACCTTGGACATTTTAGTTTTCTGATTTTTAATTAATTATTTCATTAGATTCGGTAATTGAATTTCTTATATTAATCTCTCTCTCTCAACCTTCTTCTGTAACTTGACCGAACGTATCTGACTTCCCGCGGATTAGTCGAATTGGTATCCCAATCCTTGAATTCGACCTCGGTAATTACTTGCCGTGTTATTTTTATTACTTGCGACGACCCGGTACACTTGCCGGAGTCACAACAAGTTTTTGGCTCCGTTGCCGGGGATTGGCACAACCAATTATTCTGATTTTAGGGAGTTTGATTATTTGGTTAAGTTATTTTTTGTTCTTATTTTTATTTTTATTATTTTCTTTTTATTTTCTACTATCTGTCTACTTCTTTGATTCCACTTGGTCTTGCCTTGTTTTGTATGCGAGGTACACGTAGGAATGCTTCCGGGTTGCGAATATTGTGATGGGAACCATGACACTTGGAGTTGTCCGTTCTACTTCCCTCAAGTATATGTGGAACCATGGCATAATGACAGCGTGCCCCGGAACAACTATCAGAGTCAGAATCAGTATTGGGGTGATATGAGTAGAGACCATCCGGATGTCGCTTGGAGTAATGCTGACGATGGTCTAGCCTGGCAACCACAACCTCAACAAAATTGGCAACAAAGAACCTCAACAGAATGTGGGAACCACAACCTTGGGAGTTGGCTCTTGAGAAGTTGTCAATCTGTTACAACCACATCTTTTGAGAAGATGAATGCGACAATTGATAAGTTGGCAACCTCGCATAGGGTGGCACTTCAGAATCTAGAGATGCAGATTGCCCATCCCACAAAGCAACTAAATGAGTGTCCCCCAGAGACTCTCCCAATTGATACCGAGAACGACCCTAAGAACCAATGCAATGCCACAACAACTAGAAGCAGTGGGGTGTTGGGATATGACTGGGGTATAACTAGTTCTCAGGGAGTTGAGGAAGAACTACCACATGTTGATGAAGAACAACCCTAGGAAAATGATTTGGCAAGTGTCATGGCCCCTGAACAACCACATGTTGAGGAAGAGCAACCTAAGGAAGAGGAGTTGGCAAAGGACAAGGCACTGGAGCAAGGGGGTAGAGATCAAGATGAAGATAAAGTGGCGGAGGATTCCACCATGCTTGCCAAGCAACCTGATTTTGATGCGTTAAATAAATATGTTCGCTTGCATGCATGTGTGGACACCGGTAAATTAGACCCTCCCACTTGTCTAGCACACTTCCTCGTGAAAACACCATTTGACCCGAGAGGAAGTGAGTTCATAATTGAAGAGGTCAATGGAGTTTTCACGCACTGGCTGGGTGGAGTAGATAATAAGGTCATATTGTTGCTACGATCTCCACTCCAATTACCATTTGATCCGGTGGAGGATTTGATATGATGAGCGTCCCTTGGCCTCTCGTACCACGTACTATGGGATCCGGTGGATGCTTCTTAATAAGTCAAGCTCGGGACGTTAAACAAGCGCTTCTTGGGAGGCAACCCAAGCTAGGTATCCCTCTCTTTTCCTAACTTTTGTTTTGTTTTGTTTGTGTTTTTGTTTTTGTTTGTCACTCTTGAATAATTTGAGAAGATCAAGAGTTTTTGTATGAAATGTCGTGTCGGCAAGCTTGTTGGATTTTAATTGTATTGAGCATAGATGGATTGCTTGAATTATATTGACCATTGATGAATTCCCCTAAGTTCTAATAATAGAAAAGTTGATCCCCACTTAAAAAAATTGAAAATTGAACTTTGAGATTTATTATGATTGCTTGATTTATGATAAGTTTGGGGTGAGGGGGTGCACACTCTAGGAATCGTATCTCGGTCAAACAGTTTGCAAAATGTCCAGGTGAGGATTTGAGCCTCCAACTCTGTTTTTGAATGTGTGAATCACTGTTAAGTTGCACTTTCCCGAATTTGCTTGAATCTCTATATGGTTTGCATGTTTATGTGTTGCATCAAATGATTTAGGCAATGTTCTTTGAATAACTACTTGGCCTGAAATGAACCATCCCTAATGCATGTCCCTAGTTAGCCAAATTGAGCCCAATTGACCTATTGTTTCTTGATGACCCTACATTACGAGCCAAAATCCGAAAAACCATGTTAACCCAATCTTAGGATTAGGAGAGCATGGAAATGAGCAAGAGAAAGGTTGTGAGAAACTAAGTTTGGGGTGGCTACAAGGTATGTGTCATATGGGGATGAGAAAAAGAAAATAAGGGTTGAACCAAGGCAAAAAGAAAAGAAAAGAAAAGAAGAAAACAAAAATTGCCAAAAGAAAAGGGGCAAAACAAAAATAATATCAAGGAAAAGGTTGTAGTCACCCGAGCCCAAATGAAAAATGGAAAAAGGAACTTGAGTGGAAAAAGTGTCAAAATGCTCATGCTCTCTTAGTTCCTAGGGACTTAAGCCTAAATATCCTTCATTATCCTACCCGGAGCCAGGCCCCATTACAACCTTTAAAAGACCTTCTGATGTTGCATACATGTTTTCGTGGGAACTACTTTTGAGATGAAAATCAAATTCATGGGAAGTGCTCTTGATACGTGAAATTGAGGGAAAAGTTGATAGCCTAGACAAACTTGAGCGAATGAGTGAAATTTTACATACCCTTGTGAGGAAGGCAATTGTTTGAAATTGGTGATCTTCCTTTGTGTGTATCCTTGATCCTCAACTTAGAGTAATGATTGCATGAATAATGAAGTTCTCAATGGTTTAAAGTAGGTGAATGTGGGGATTACATTGATGATAAAAGGGGGGAATCAAAGAAGAAAACTGTTTTGTAAAGTTGCATGAAATTTGTGCGAAATTGATTAGATCCTTTAGGCTTGCCAAGTCTTGAGTCGTTTTTGAGTTTTAAGCTTGCTTGGGGACAAGCAAGGTTTAAGTTTGGGGTATTTGATAAGCCTCTGGCTTATCTAGTTTTATGACTAGATGAACTAGGGTTTATGTGCCAATTTATTCGAGTTCAATCTCGTTTTCGCCCAAATTTGCCTTGTTTTGTTCCTAAGTTGGACTTTGACTCGTTTTGCGTCTTTTGTGTAGTTTTTAGGTTATTTTGAATAGAATTACGCTTGTGGTTGCTTTATTTGTTTCAGGTTGAATAAATGAAGCTCTGAGAATCAAGGAAGTCAAGAAGCAATGGGAAAAAGCAGTTTTGGAGGTCTCGCCCCGCGAACAGAAGGCTCGCCTCGCGAATAATGAAGACTTGGAAGTCAGAGACCATCACGGCCTAGCCGTGATGTGCATCACGGCCGTGACCCAAAATCCACACGAGGCAGAGAGCATCACGGATTGGCCGTGATTCACATCACGGGCCGTGACAAGAAGACTCGCGTCGCGAGACATCCTTCGCGTCGCGAGGGTTTAAATTCCAGAAGTGCGCCAGAAAGCCCGTCACGGCCAGGCCGTGATGACTATCACGGCCGTGACGTGTGGCCTCCTTATAAATAGAGCAGATCAGAACAGAATTGGGGACTTTTTGGATCAGAATTTTTAGAGGCCTTTTGTAATCCTTATTCTGGGGCTGCGTCCCCTCTTCTCTTAATTCTTAGGTTTAGGATGAGTTCCGATTGCTTGTCTATGAGCATGAGGAACTAATCCCCGTCGTCCGAGGGAACGATGAAGCCACCCATGGCAGTGTAGATTCTATATGATGTATGTCTTTCTCCTCTAATTCAATTCACGTTTTCTAATTCTGATTTGGTTGTGTTAATCATATGTGTTGCGTGATTGACTTGTTAACGTGATGAGGCTTAGTCAGCGATTCGCGTTTAGAACTTGAATTAGGATCATCGATCGAATATTGCACGAGAGTGAGTAGGAGATCGGTGCAACCTTATAGGGAACAAGAATTAACAGAATTCGAGATTAGATTATGAGACCTAGTAAGTAATTAATCCAATCGTCGAATACGTCCTAATGAGCACGAGAGTGGATTTAGGAGAATTTAGGGGTCCCGGTTGACATTGTAATTGAACTTAGGGAGGAATTCATCATCACTTGGGTTACATATTGGGTAGGTGGATTTGTGACCTTGGACATTTTAGTTTTCTGATTTTTAATTAATTATTTCATTAGATTCGGTAATTGAATTTCTTATATTAATCTCTCTCTCTCAACCTTCTTCTGTAACTTGACCGAACGTATCTGACTTCCCGCGGATTAGTCGAATTGGTATCCCAATCCTTGAGTTCGACCTCGGTAATTACTTGCCGTGTTATTTTTATTACTTGCGACGACCCGGTACACTTGCCGGAGTCACAACAAAGACCATATGGACGACTATGTTACGGAGGAGATGGATGGAACCCCATACGAGACGGAGATGGTTGAAGAGTTGAATGACGTTCCGTATGAAGTTGACGTTGAAGAACAACCTACTGATGCTAATAATGTGGTGTAGTTAGTTTAAGGCCAGTGAGTCACATAAGATGTTTTGTTTCCGTTAGTTACAAGAATGTGGTGTAAGATAAAGGATACTTAGGTGTGTATTTATGTAAAACAGTTGGTGTGTTGTATATTTGTAGAAGTTATCTAATTATTAATTAAGTTTTTAATTTTTACGTATTTTCAACGATAAGCGCGCGATTAAGTAAATAACTAATTAAGGATTTAATGTAATAATACAATGGGGCACAACGGGGTGTCTCAATAAAGCTCGTGCTGAAGAGGAGCTCAAGGAGGCTCGAGTTGTAATTGAACAACTCAAAGCCGACTTGAATGCCGAGACCAAGTCCAAGCTGGAGATTCAGGAGGATTTGAAAGAGGCCACCGATTGCATCCTTGAGGAGCATCGGGCAGGTTTCGCAAAGGCCATCGCTCAAGTGCAAATTCTCGCTCCGGGGGTTGATATCTCAGGTGCCGATGTACACAAAGAGGTGCAAAATGGGGAACTTGTTCCCATCATTCCCGAAGAGGAAGAAGAGGTGGAAGGGGGGGAAGATTCTCCCGAGGATCACATCGACGCCGAAGATAGTCATAGGGACGAGTGACTGTATTTTTGTTTTTCATACCCTTGTAATGGGTTTTCCCCTTGTAATCCTTGTTAATCTAATGAAAAACTCTTCCAGCATTTTGATGACTTCCTCTTACTTTTATAGCATTTGTTTGGCCGAGATACTCTTCGAATACTATGAGTGAGACCGGAGTATTTCTATATTCCGAGTTGTTTGTATTGCTTGCTCGGCTGTTTAAACGAGACTTCGACTAAGGCCGAGGTATTTTGTTATTCGCATAAAAAACGAATGGTTATTGTCAAATGCGAAACGCATGATTCACGTGTCATATATGTGTTCACACGTTATGCGCCTTGGAAATCCCAACGGGTTCATGCAATTATTGCTTCTTGTTGAGTTTCGAGATTTATTTTTTCAATAAACCTTTTCCCAGCGCATATTTCCCTTTTCCAACGCCTCTTCCTCCCTATAAATAGGGCTGTTTGTTTGCTTCACTTCTTCATTCTTTATCTTTTCAACTAGCAAAGTTCGTTCTCTTTTGACCCGAGTAATTCCTTTCATAATACTGCTAGGGGTTTACGTTCCTCTCTCCCAGTTAACATTCTTTTTCGAGCTTTAAAGCTGCGAAAAAGGGTGTAATTAGGAGATGGGATCCAGAATCTCTTTCGTGATGTAATCCCTTTTAAAAAGGATGTTAGCTGGGAGAATAGCAGTTTCCAGGAGTGGAGAAAGGGGTAGTAACCCTCTTCTCCCGAAGCTGGCCGAGTGCCTCACCATCCAGCTTTCTCAGGGGGGAAGTGATTACTTCGTCCATCGGGGCATCCGAGTGGGGGGACTACTAGCAATACCTGGGTTCCGACTCCTTGGCCCAGAATGTTCTGGCCACTTGGTGTTGCTCCAGTTCCGAGGATTTTGAGGTCGGCTCGGCCTTATTTTCAATTTCAGCACTGTACTCGGTTTCCTTAATAAAATCATGGCTCATATTTGGCCTTTAGATTCGAACTTTGTTCTTTTTTAATTGATGCTCGTATTTGATTTCTCTTAACAATTTCAAGGCTCGAACTGGGCCTTTAGGCTCAAACTCGGCTTTATTAATTTAAATGACTCGAACTCGACCTTTAGGCTCAAACTTGACCTTAACAATTTAATGGCTCGTACTCGGCCTTAATAATTTAAATGGCTCGAACTCGGCCTTTAGGCTCAAACTTGGCCTTAACAATTTAATGGCTCGTATTCGCCCTTTAGGCTCAAACTTGGCCTTAACAATTTAAATGGCTCAAACTCGGCCTTTAGGCTCAAACTTGGCCTTAAACAATTTAATGGCTCGAACTCGGCCTTTAGGCTCAAACTTGACCTTAAACAATTTAATGACTCGAACTCGACCTTTAGTAACTTAAATATTCGCGGAACAATAGTAAATACATCGGCAAAATAAGAAAATGGACCAATGTTCATAATAAATTCTTTATTGGGTAGAAGAAAAGTCTGCGGTGTGCCTCGTTAAAACCTTCTCGGTCAAAACCCTTTTTTGGGATAAAATACCGAGGTAGGAAAAGGAGTGCATCACCAGACTATATACATCAACTGTAATAAAATTCCAAATGAGAAGCATTCCAAGTTCTCGGGATAGATTTCCCTGACAATTTTTCTAATCTGTATGATCCGTTTCCCAAGCTTTCTACTACTCGGAATGGTCCTCCCCAATTCGCTGCTAGCTTGCCTTCCGTATGATCTCTTCTTGCTTCTCCTTGCATTCTTAGCACCAAGTTCCCGTACACAAAACTTCTCGGTTTTAGCTTTGAATTATACCTCCGAGCAGCTCTTCGTTTGCAGGCTTCCTCTCTGATTTTAGCCCCCTCTCTGATCTCCTCGACCAAGTCAAGTTCGAACCTTCAGTTGCTTTCGTTCTCATTCTGCTCATGTTGCATTCGTCGAAAAGACGGCTCACCAACCTCAACTGGGATCATGGCGTCTGTTCCGTATGTCAGCCTGAAGGGTGTTTCTTGAGTAGTGGATTGTGGCGTGCAATGGTAGGCCCAAAGAATACTCGGCAACTCTTCTGCCCAAGCTCCTTTGGCTTTTCCCACTCTCTTCTTCAGCTCTCCGAGAATGACTTTGTTGGCTGCCTCGGCTTGCCCATTGGTTTGGGGATGTTCCACCGATGTGACGTGGTGTTTAACACCGAGATTGACATAGAATTCTCGCAATGTCTTATCTATAAACTGCCTTCCATTGTCGATGACAATTGCGAAGGGAATTTCGTGCCTGCGGATGAGGTTTTTCCACACAAACTTTTGTACCTTCTCGGCAGTAATTTTCGCCAAAGGTTCTGCTTCAATCCATTTTGTAAAGTAGTCCACCGCTACCAAGAGAAATTTGACTTGACCTTTGGCTATGGGGAATGGTCCAAGTATATCCATCCCCCACATAGCAAAAGGCCAAGGCGAGTTTAATGTGTGAAGTTCTTCGGGCGGAGTACGACTTACATTGGCAAATCTTTGACATTCATCACATTGTTTCGTCCACTCGATGCAATCTGCTCGGATGGTAGGCCAATAGTACCCTGCTCGGACTACCTTGGAGGCCATTGATCTGCCCCCGCAGTGAAAACCACAGATTCCTCTGTGAACCTCTTCCATTACATATTTTGATTGGGCTTTGGTCAGACACTTTAACATCGGTACCGAGAATCCCCTTTTACACAACTCTCCGGAAATAATAGCAAAATGACTTGCTCTGAGCCTGATCTTTCTGGCCTCGGCGTGATCTGGGGGCAGAGTATCTGAGGATAAATATTCCCATATGGGTGTCATCCATTCCCGGTCAACTGGTTCGTTAGCCATCACCTCTCCAAGCGTAATACTCGGTTCATTGAGAGTTTCCTGAATAACTGTCCTACGCTGGCCTGGCCTCTTCGTGCTGGCCAATTTTGACAGTAGATCGGCTCGAGTATTTTCTTCTCTGGGAATGTGTTTAATAGTAAATTTCTCAAAGTTGGAAATTAACTGATTTACTTTACATAAATACCTGGTAAGTTGAGGCTCTTTTGTTTGGTATTCTCCAGAGATTTGTCCTGTGACTAGCTGTGAATCACTTCGGCATCTAACAGCTTTTGCTCCCATTTCCCTAGCCAGCATCAACCCTGCTATCAAGGCTTCATATTCAGCTTGGTTGTTGGAGGTTTTGAACTCAAACTTTAATGATTACTCTAGGATTAGCTCTCCCGAACCTTCCAGTATTACCCCAGCTCCACTGCCTTTGACATTCGAGGATCCATCCACATATAAATTCCACCATAAATCTTCGGTTGTCGGCACCGGATTGAGCTCGGCTACGAAGTCAGAGATACATTGAGCTTTCAGGGGACATCTCGGCTCGTACTTGAGGCCAAACTCGGATAATTCCACCGACCAAGCAATCATGCGGCCTGCCAATTCAGGCTTTTTGAGAATTTGCTTAATAGGGTGATCGGTTTTGACGATCACCTGGTGACTCTGGAAATATGGACGCAATCGCCGAGCTGCAGTTACAAGGGCTAAAACTAGCTTTTCTATGACTTGATACCGGGTTTCGACGTCATGGAGAATTCTGCTGATAAAATACACTGGCATTTGCATTTTCTCTACTTCTTGAACAATGACTGCCCTGATGGCGTACTCGGTGGCCGACAAGTACAAATACAACTCTTTCCCCGGAATAGGTCGAGTTAATATTGGCGGTGAAGACAGAAAGGTCTTCAAGTCAAGAAAGGTCTTTTCGCACTCCTCAATCCACGTGAAAGTTTGAGGTTTCTTCAATAACTTAAAGAAAGGCCGAGCTTTCTCTGCAGTCTGGGGAGAAACCGAGATAATGATGCCAGTCGCCCTGCAAGTCACTGCACTTCTTTAACATTTTGTGGGCTTCGCATCTCAATCACAGCTCGGCATTTGTCCGGATTGGCCTCGATTCCCCGGTGTGTCAACATAAATCCGAGGAATTTTCCACCTTGGACACCAAAAACACACTTTTCTAGATTCAGTCTCATATTGTACTTTCTTAACTGATGGAAAATTTCCTCCAAATCCTTCGGGTGGTTGTTGTGGTCATCGGATTTTACGACCATATCATCCACATAAACCTCCATATTCCTCCCGATCTGTTTTTCAAACACTTTGTCCATGAGCCTTTGATAGGTTGCTCCAGCATTTTTCAATCCGAATGGCATCACCCGGTAACAATAGTTTGAGCCTTCGGTTATAAAAGCTGTTTTCTCCTCGTCTGGGGATACATTTGTATCTGATTGCACCCCGAGTATGCATCCAAGAAGCTCAAAATTCTGTACCCGAAAGCACCATCCACCAACCTGTCAATACTTGGTAAAGGGTAAGAGTCCTTTGGACAAGCTTTGTTTAAGTCTGTATAATCAGTGCACATGCGCCACTTGCCGTTTGCTTTTTTGACCAGAACCACATTGGACATCCAAGTAGTGTATTCTATTTCTCGAATGAAGTTGGCTTTGACCAACTTTGCTGTTTCTTCTTCCACAACTTTTCTCCTTTCCTCACCAAGTCTCCTTTTCCTCTGAGCCATCGGTTTTGCCTCAGGACAGACTGCCAGTTTGTGGAATAAGAAATCGGGGTCAATCCCCGGCATGTCTGATGCTATCCAGGCGAACAAATCGGCGTTGCTGCGGAGTACTCCCTTTATTTTTTCTTTTAAATTCGGCTTAAGTTGACCGCCTAGCTTAGTGCACTGATCGGGCTGTGATCCAAGCTGGAACTTCTCCAACTCCTCAATGGGTTATGGCCGTTGTTCTTGCATGTCAATCCTCGGTTCTAGTTCAACAGAACTAACTGAATTTACAGACTTGTCTTTTCCTCTGTCTAGTGTTTCTGCAGGTGTAGGTTTGAGTTTGCTTACACGCAAACTATCGGCATAGCATTGTCTGGCCATTTTTTGATCAGCCCGGATAGCAATTATGTCTCCCGAGTTGGAAGGGAACTTCATAGTGAGGTGGGGAGTAGAGACCACGGCTCCCAACTCGTTCAAGGATGGTCTTCCGATCAAGATATTGTACGATGTTACTGCATTAACCAACACGTACCTGACCAGAATAGTTTTGGACGTTTTGCTATCTCCAAAAGTAGTTAGGAGGTCTATGTATCCTCGGGTATCCACCTGTTCCCCAGCAAAGCCGACGAGTTTACTGTCGTATGGCTGAATAGATTTTTCTGGGATCCCGAGCTTCTGAAATGTTGAATAATATAGGATATCAGCCGAGCTCCCCTGGTCGACGAGAGTTCTCTTGACCGAGAAGTTGGCCAATTGCACTGTGATTACCATTGGGTCGTCCTGATTAGGATCCACACCTAAGAAGTCTTCATCGGAGAAAATAATCGGTGGGGAAATCCTCGGGGGTTTGCCAGTTACCGAGTTTACAGCCCGAATAGCCCGCAGATGTTTTCTCCGAGCTGAACTCGTTGTGCCTCCTCCCGCAAATCCACCTGAAATAGTGTTTATTACACCTCGGACAGTATTATCCTCCTCCCTCCTTTCATTCTGATCTTCCCTATTTTCTGCTCTTTCATTATTTTGCCGACCGCCGCCCCTTCCCGGGCTTTGGCCACCTCCTCTTCTTCTACTTCTTCCACGCCCTTCACCATTGTTGTGATTTCTCCGAACAAAATTATTCAGATGACCAGCTTGCACTAACTCTTCAATCTTGTCACGCAGGACCCATCACTCCTCGGTGGTATGCCCGTGGTTACGATGGTACCGACAATGCTTCTGTCGATCAGCATTCTGGGGCGTGTGGCCACGGTTGGGGAGCTGCAAAAGTTCTGCGTTGTAGGCTTCCTCAAATACCCGAGCTCTATTGGTGTTGAGGGGGGTATAGTGCTCATACTTTGGCCCCCTATGTAAATGCTCAGATGTATTTTTGAATTTCTGCTTGTCACCTCCGGCCCTCCTCTTCTCTTTCCCTTCTCGTCTATCAGAATCATCGGTTCTTTCTCTTTTCTTAGACTCTTCAATTTCCTCCATATTAATGAATCCGTCAGCTTTTCTCCTCAACTCATCCATACTGGATGGAGGCTTCCGAGCTACCGGGCCGTAATCCGGTCAAGATAGTATGTAGTACGACATCGGCACTGAGATTCCGGACTAGGACAGTCTCTTTGCTGAACCTGGCCATAAAGTCACGCAGAGACTCATTTTTTTTCTTGCTTAAAATTTACCAACGAGGCTGTGGTTTTTTGATGAGCTCGGCTCGTGGCAAACTGAGCATTGAATTTAATCATAAACATGTCAAAGGAGTCAACTGATGCTAGCGGTAGCTGGGTATACCAGCTTAACGCAGCATCTTTCAGAGTAGCATGGAAGACTTTACACATGACAGCATCATCATTGGTAAAGAGGTATATTTGAGTAGTGAAAGCATCTAGATGATGTTCCGGGTCCGTGGTGCCATCATACCTGTCAATGTTTATTGGTTTGTAGTTGGCTGGTAGAGGAACCTCCATTATGGCGTCGGTGAAGGGATGTCTCGGCCTCCGCGCGCTGGCCCTTTCATTAGGCCTAATTGCCTGAAGTGAAAGTTCTGGGGCCTGCCTAATAAATTCCTCCTCGCCTCTTCGGTCAACATGGTGAGAAACACGGGGTTGTGGGATTCCTTCTTCTCTGCGCGTGTTTCTGGATCCTCCATTCTTAGCTGTCTGGCGCTCTCTCTCATGAGGAGAAGAGGCAGATCTTTCTCTGCTTTGTTCTCATTCACGACGGTTGTTCTGCCGACGAATCTCCTCATTCTCCCTTCTCAGCATTGCCACTTGTGCGAGAAGTTCTTGAATAATGGGATTGTCGGTCGTCATCGCTGGGTTTATGGATCGTTCTCCATTGTCCCCATTGTTGGCATTCTCCGGCCCCTCTCTCCTTCAGTTCCCGCTCCTTGTCCTCACCATTGTTTGTGGTATGGGAAAATTTTGCTTCGATTCCCACAGACGGCGCCAAATGTTCCGTCCAAATATCTCAAGTGAGAGATACTCGTCCGGAGAAACTCTTGTGGGAGTGTTTTTGGAATAGCTTGACAGAATCAGAATTCTGCTCCTACGTATCCAAATGGGAATCAAAGCAAACATAGTTCTAAGTGAGGGGGTTGATCCCCTGTTTATAGAGATTTTTAGGTATAACAGTTTGAGGTGGACTGTTATTGAGATCCTATCTGATAGGATCGTATTGTTATCATAACTAATAAAGATAAGGATAAGGCTCCGAGTTATACGGAGGGATATTTGGACCAGCGAGATATTTGACTCAGTCAGTTGTGACTGGATTGCACGGGACCGAGGTGTCTTCACCCGTGGTCTATTATGGGATAGAGCCGAGTATTTATTCTCGGCTGATAAGTGTATTAACGAATCCTCGGCTTTGGAGGAGTTCGGGTCAAGGCCCATTTACAAGAGTAAGCTCGGTCAGTCCAGTTTATTAACAAGTCCTCGGCCTTATCTTTTCGGCGAGTACATGTAATATAAATATAAATAAAAAATATTTTATCAACTATTATTTGATTGAATAAAAATAATAAATTAATTATCTCCCTAAAAAAAGTTTAAAATGTTTTTTTTTGAACCCACCAACTTTTCCTTCCACTAGAAACTCCCACACAATTAATTCTCTCCCTCAAAAAAAAAACCACACACAAACTTATCCACAAATCAAACCACAAATATAACACATAAAAATCCCCACCCATCACCTATAAAACCCACATACCCATCTAAATTTCATCAAACCCATTACCCACATAATTTCTCACCCAGATCACCCCAAAATCATCCTTACGACACTTACCACACCCCTAAATCACCACTCGCCCCCAATACAACCCACAAAGAAACCTGCTATGTTTGTAGCTTTGGCTTTGATGGAGTCCCTTTAGCTTTGTCTTCTGTGTGTTCGGTGAGTACAGGAATGACACGTGAGGCAGAGCAAAGGGTTCACTACCCACCCCCAAGATCCAACAAAATATGAAGGTTTGCAGAGGCAATCGGAGTACAACCTGCTGGAGGAAGACGACAAGCGCACAGATCAGGAACAAGAACGAGATTGGAAGCTCTTATGCGGTATGATGCAGTCTGTTACGCTGCTCCATGGTGGATGAAATACCATTTCGACAAGTGATTACGGATCACACCGCAATTGTGGTCTGATGTAGTTGTTGCATCCGTAATATTGTGGTCGCAAAATATGTTGCGGTCCGTAATTTAGAACCCTGATCATAACATCGTTTTTAGAAATAATGATAAAAAGATTACTTCAAGATATAGGAAGAATTTAGTATCCTAAGAAAAATGAAATAATCGAACTAGGAATCTTAATAAATAAACCAAGATAACTAGAGATCAAATAAATCCAAGACCAATTAATTTTTTCAGAACGTGAAAGAATTATTGAAGAATATGATTTATCAAACTAGTAAATTAAGTAAAAGATTTATCTCAATATTACAAAAATAAAATATGAGTAATTTGGAAGAAATAAAATGCTTAATTAAATGAATTACGACTGAGGAATCAAAATATGTAAGCTTGTATAAGAAATTGATGTATTTATCACATTGAAAAATATATTTTTTTTACAGAAATCACATTGAAAAGTATTAAACCTAAATTTTCAATACGATTTTCTTTTATTATTGTCAAATCAATATCTTAAGAATACTTGTTAGTAAGATGACTTTTATTTTTGGCAAGGTTAAAGCTAAGAAAAATACTAACGAGTGTCCTTAGGTCATTGATTAAGGAATCAAGAGAGATAAGCTTGTATGGAAAACTAATATATTTATTATATTGAAAAATGTTAAATTAGATTTTCAATACAAATTTTCATTTAATTGTTTCCTTAAACAAACGTCCCCTAAGATACTCGTTGGCAAGAGCTAAAGTAATTTTTTTTATTTAATAAAATTTTTAGTCCCTGTAAAGTAGGGTTGTTTTAAAATTAGTCCATGTAAAAGTTTTTGTTGGGTTTTGGTACCTGTATTTCCATTTTTTTTAAATTGGTCCCCGCCGTTAGTATATTCCGTTAGCTTGCTGACGTGGCTGGCGGGGTGCCACGTCAGCAATGTAACAGCCTGATTTTAATTATGTTGTTCAACCAGTTAAAATATAATTAATTATATTTTAATCTGAGAGTTAAAAAGTGTTTTTTATAAAACAAAATCATATTTATAGTCTACTTTATGGTAAAGGTTTACGGTCAAATTTTCAGTTGAAAATTCAGACGAAAGTCGGTCTGCATTTTCACTGCCGGTACAAGTTTATTGAGCAGAAAACCTAATTTTGAACCGTGAAAGAAATGGTTAGTGTTTTTATGATGTTTTGTTTGATATTGGAAATTTTCGAAAATTCGAGTTCGGAAATAAAATATAATATTTATTTCGGCGAAATACAATCGGAAACTTGAACCGGTTGTGCAATGGAGTAGAGTAGGGAGCACAAAAGTGTTAAGGTGACATGTGAGAGTGCGGTGACTTACTAGGGGGATGGCCCAAGCCACATCCTAAAAAGTGGTCACGATGACACCTTTTGAATTATAACATATTATATTCTAAAAATCTATTTTTTCTCTTTCCTCTTCAACCAAACAAGTCTTAAAGACAAAATTTGCTCTCCAAGCTCATCCTCTCTCCAAAATTTCGTGCTCCCCTCTCCCTCCTTTATATAATCATCACTCATCTTCATTCTCTCATTTTTCTTCCTCCATCTTCATACTTCTTCAACTTCTTCCATTTCTTCTTTTTTTTCAAACAATTAAAGCTTCCATTTTTATTAGTCTTTTCTACTTGAGTTCTTCATTAAAGTTATTCCTTATACTAAGGGTAATGCTCTCATATGAATCTTTTTGCAAGTTTCATCTTTTTTTTCTTAGTTTATATTATGTTTTCTTTATATGCTTTAAACTTCTAAAATCTCTCTAAAATGGTAAAATACTCCTTTTGAGTTGAAACCACTTTATATAGTCTTGTATTAACTTATATTTTCACATACTAAGAGGTTGTGTAAAACAAAAATCTCTACCTATCTCTTCCAATGAAGGTCGAATGCTTGCATTTGTGACCTAGGAAGTTTTTGTTTCAACTTTTGGAATATGATCATGTGTTTGAGTTTCTAACTATCCATTGATCTTAAATCTATAAATCTTGGAAGTTTTGATAGCTTGTTCCTATGATGACTGAAAATATGAATAAGTAAGCCTAGAAGGTTATGGACCTAGGATATTTTGTTCTTATTTTTTCAAAATGATCATGGTTTTGAGCTCCTTAATACATGTGGATGCTAAACCTAAGAGTTTGGAAAGTTTAGTGAATGTTAGCCTATTATACTAGCCTTGACCGAATACCCTAAGTTTATAACTTAGTGGGATTCTAAATCAACTTTGTTAAGTGATCAATGTTTATGAACTCCTAACACTTAAGGATCATAAATCCATGAGTTGTATAATTTTCAGGAATCTTTAACCCTAAGAACTAGTCTTGGCCGAACCTATACCTTGTAGTTTAGTGTTCTTGTTTGATTTTAACTTGTGATTTTGTGTTCATAACCTCAGACTTCCATCGCAGAGGAAACGAGGACGTTCATGGTATACCCCTTCGAGCATCTAATCTCCTTACCTTTACAGAAGGTGGAGTTAGTACTTTGTGGTGTGACAACGAGGAGCTTCGAGTTTCGGAGTTCGGTGATAACCCAGGTGGGGGAAAGAACCAACCTATCGTCGGAATGGATAAGTAGTAGATTATATAATAATTGTGTAGGCCGACCTAAACCCTACTAGTAGTCGAGTAATCGACAAGACCAAAATCACATTGGAAACCTTTTCTGAAAAACCAATGGCGATTCAGGGATTGTGGGTTTATCGATATTAGGTTGATTTTAGATTGTTGATGGTTGATTTGATTTTATTACCTTTATTGAATTGATTTTGTGCTATATTGGTGATATGAGAATATTTGGATTGATATTGTGTTATGCATGATCTGCCTGGTTTGTATTATTATGCTTAGTGATTTTTAAGCAAAGATATATATGTTGTCTAAGAGATGATTGTTTTGGGTATGAGGATAATAATGATTTAGAAGTGCCTAACCTAGACGATGCATGTTAAAGAGGCGTTATGGCATAGAATATGTGTCAAGTTCTAATGGAATGTTAAGGCACTAGGATGTTGTTAAAACGGGTTGGTGAGATTCAAGTATAGGTGTTGTTGTCCACAATCGTGTATTGGTAATATAATACACGTAAAACACTTTTGTGTATTGATAATATAATACACCGTGTATTGGTAATAAAATACACGTAAAACATTTATGTGTATTAGTAATATAATACACCGTCTATTGGTAATATAATACACGTAAAACACTTCTGTGTATTGGTAATATAATACACCGTATATTGGTAATATAATACACGTAAAATCAAGAGTTCTCGCGAGACCTCTTCCACCTAAAGGGAATGGGAGTGGAACACCTTAACGGGAATGGGGGTGGAACACCTTAACGGGAATGGAGGTGTGCACTAGGTGGAACATCCTAACGGAAATGAGGGTGTGCCCCGATGCAAATGAGGGATGGTGACAGGAGTGGTAGTGGCCACGATAACGTAAAGGCATGGTGACAGGTAGAGGTGGGTATTTGGACTCGGGTCCGCGGACAGTCCGTTAAACCCGCAGTCCGCGCGGACTTGGACACCCTAAAATACGAGTCCAAAAAAATGCGGGCTTTTTGGGTCCGGTCCGTTTAGTCCGCGGGCTTAACGGACTCGGTCCGCGGATTCACGGACCCGTCCGCGGACCTGGTCTGTTAAAAAAAAAAAAAAAGGCCTGCTAGGCCAACAAAAAACTAACCCATCTAACCCAAAACCAACCCATCTCACTCATACACTCACCCATCTGATTCTAACCCTAAACTACTCCTTCAGACACTCCAAGACTAACCCATCTGCGCCGTTCAGCCTCTCCAAGACGCAAGACCACTTCTCCTTCAACCTTCATCTCCCTCTCCAACAGTTTATTGAGTTCTCCTGGTCAAGCCGTCAAGGTAAGTGCCCCGTTCTCTGCCTTAATTGATGGGTTTGGTAAAGAGCTCTCTTTCTAAATATAATTCTTCTAAATATCAGTTTGGTAAAGAGCTATCTGCTTGATCCTCAATGTTTGTTCTGCTTGATCCTCAAAGTACCTGTCTGATCCGATGCAGTAGAGCATTGGTTATGGAGCTCTCTGCTTGATCCTCAATGTGCATGCTTTGAATAACTCGGATACTGCACAAAATTCACTTTTTGCTTTCTAAATTTTGATATAGATATAGTTGATTTTCATAAATAGTTGAAACAATCACAACTTATTCTTAAGTGATTTGCTCCTGATGTAGTAAAATTACAATTTTAGGTGTTATGTAATGCTTTGTGGTGATTTATCATACTTACCCATCTGATTGTTACTCTCTCATTGAGGAGCCTCTTTGGTTCTATAAGATGTCGTCCTGTCATCATTTCAACAAGCAACACGCCAAAGGAATAAACATCACTCTTTTCAGTGAGTTGATATGGTCTCAGGTACTCAAGATCCATGTAGCCAGTTGTTCCTTTAACTTGAGTTAAAATATGGGTTGCACCAGGGTCAACAGACAACCGTGCAAAACCAAAGTCTGCCACTTTGGCCCTTAGGTTCTCAATGATGAGGATGTTTGATGCTTTAATGTCTCTATGGATAATTGGATTATTTGTCAATACAACATTGCAGATTCAGGCACTCAAATGCTTTTACTTGTATAATGGCAATGTTGAGTTAAGTGAACAAGACATTATAAGGTTACTTGAACAGATATTGCAAATAGGCTTCCTGGGAGTACAATTAGAAACATTACAATTATAAAGTCAAATATGTTGTTACTGATTTGTCCCTTTGTAATTCAGCTCTATGGACATACCTGTGTACATATGAAGGTAAGTGATTGCATGAGCTACATCAAATCTATGTCTAGACGCTCACCAATTTCTAGTCCATCTCCCCGAGTACCTGCATTAATAATGACTACTTTTAAGTCACTACCACACTATATTATAAATGCATTGCTTCTGATTTATTTCTGCATAATTGAATAATATATACACTACACTGGCCTATTTTGGTACATCATGAACATGCACAATCATGACCCAACAACAATTCTTGCAGCTATTCTTCACTTGTAATATTTTCTTTTTTTGCCTTATAAAAAAAAAGTGTAGAGTCCGCGGACAGTCCGTTTAGTCCGCGGACTATGCGGACTGGACTTGGACTCTATTTTTCAGAGTCCATTTTTCATGCGGACTATAAAGTCCGGTCCGTTTAAATGCGGACTTATGCGGACCAGACTTAAACGGACCAGACTGGTCCGTTTACCCACCTCTAGTGACAGGATTAGAGAGGTTACGTTAAAATAAAGTGTTAGATTACCTGAGAGTAAGGGTAGAGGATGATATATATTAACTTGAGGATGATTCGTTAGTTATGTGTGTTGATTGTCTGTGACAATTACTGTATAATTTACTATGACTCTTTTCCGGTTTTTGATGATAGAACTGCTTCTTATCCCCTGTATATTTCTGTATGTTGTATTTTATCTCCTTGTGGAATCGTACGAGAAGACCCTGTGGATGAGCGTAACCAGGAGGAGTTGGATGGAACTCCCTACGAACCGGAGGCTGGAGGACGAGCAGTGACCCATGGTGATTTAGGTCTAGTTAGTTATGGCCAGTGCGTCTCGTGAGGCGTATTTTTTATGTTTTCCGTTGTTTAACTTTTTGTCTAAGTATATGCCTGTGAGGGATCCTACTGATAGGATATCCTCAACAATGTTTTTTAATATGCATAATATATTTATGTTGTGATATGCCATTCTATATGAAGTTGTATACTTTATAAGTTGAGTTTTAATTTTTACGTATTTTCACGTTAAGCATACGATTAAGTAATTAAATAACGAGGTTTTAATCTAATGACACAAAGAGGCACAGCGGGGTGTCTCAAGCGATGCCACTGGACGAAATTGAACATTGTGTCAGTCACGTCAGATGACACGTCAACTTTATTATTAAAAAAAAGTTCATTTTTTTAATTTTTTTTATTTAATCATTTTTTATTCAGAAAAATAAATATTAAAAACCTCATCATGTAACGCCCTTTGTTACATTAGTAATCCCAATATAAAATCAATAAAAATCCTTTAAAACATTTAATTAAAATATGTTGGTCAAATTTTTTTTCTCAATTATATAAGTCTGGAAAATGTCTCATATTAAATAAAATAATAATAATGTATCAAAATAATAAATATAATAATAATCCATACATCTGGATAAAACCAAATAAAAGAAAAACCTCAAAACTGGGCGTCTAATTACAATCCGAGAAAAATAATAAGTAAACCAAAGAACGTCGTCAACACCCTCAACCATACTACATTAATAACCAACTAGGTGGTAAAAAGATGATTCCTCAGATCTCTGGGTCCACAACAGCGATGTCCCCGGTCTCTGAAAACAACACTTATAATGAGATATAAAATCCCAGTGATCAACAATACAGTTTTATAAAATATTTTCGAAAATAGTATTGTTCTCAGCCGGCGCGGTAACCAGAAAAACTATCCATGTCACCCTCTAATTTTCCAAAACAATATATATAAAAGAAAATACTTTTAATAACAACAATAATCTCATCAACTCAATAGCATATAACGCAACAACAACTTATCTCAATGCATCACATTCCATATACCAAGTAAATTCTGTTTTAATCCAAATGGCCCGAAGACCTCCTATTTAAATTGATCTCTTGCCGGCATGCCATAAATTCACACATCACATGACAATGGCGTCCCATTGCCCACCCCTACTCATGAGGAATGTTTCGATGTCACCCTCCTGTCGGGGACATTTCCATTTTGATACCTCCCATGTGCACATGGCGGTATTTCTCCCTTTTCGACACCCCAATATGTGGCGGTGTTGCTTTCGATACCCTTTTTTAGGTGGTATCGTTCGTTTTCGACTTCCCAATCACATGGCGATGTTACTTTCGATACCCCATTAAGGCGGTATTACTCTTCGATACCCCTATCATAGGTGGTATTGCGACAAACATCATACAACTCATCATAAGGCATAAATTTCATGTCTCATACATGTAACAACTCATTTACCATAAATTAAATATTTAATCTTATCATGCATACCAAATAGACTCATATCATGTCATCAAGTAATTTTATAACTACACTATGACAATCACGAACATCAAGACATAACATAAGTCATCAAGTATATCATTCAACTAGTACAAATATCAATCATGTATTTCATGCCATCAGTAACAAGAGTAAATACTCAGTTTAGCAAATTTTTGTTTTAATTGAAAACCCCCGATTTTAAAATTCAGGTTGGTGATATCATTCATATATTTAATTCAAATTCCAAAAAAAAAAACTATAAGGAAAACCCTTCCACACACATACAAACAATTATACCATGGAAAGTGTTCGCAAAAAGTATTGTTACTCACCTCTCGTAAATTTTCAAAAACCAGTGTTTCCTAACAGCGAATCTTATTTATAGAGTATTCCTCCCTCTATCCTTCAATCACAAAGCAGCACATTGTTCCTCCGGCTACGCACAATGACGCTACTATTTCCCTGTTGCACAATCCACTCTATTTCCTGATGATGACGTCGCTACTTCTATATACTCCAATTTTATGTGAGGTATTTTTTTTTTTTTTGTGTTTTCTAAACCCTTAAACCCTTGCAGGGACTTGTATTGGCTAAAGTCAATTGCCCAATTTTACACAAAAGGCTGGGCCTTTTACTCTAATCCATGTAACGGTGTGGCCCTACCATTCTTGCTTTAGTTAAGAATTCAAAATGAATTCTCACTCAAGCTGCAACTTCACTTCACGTGAATTGCTTTGGCTAAACGCCAAAATTCACATTTACTTGGACCCTTTGCTTCTTGTTTTTTTTTTCAATTCCATCTTTGCATTCCTTTATAATTACTCAATGATTAGAATAAATTTTTATACTAACAATTTATACACTAAACCTCACAACCACTTAATATTTTTATTAGAATAACTATACTAAAATTTTAGGATGTTACATTTTCTCCCCTCCTTAAAGAATTTCGTCCCCGAAATTCATCTCATACACACGCACCCATTGTAACATATGTCATATTCAAAACTAAGAGGTTACCATACCTTAGATAATAAAATCTGGGTATTAACGAACGATGTCCTCCTCCATCTCCCAAGTGGCTTCCTCAGGAGTCAATCCTTCCCATAACACTTTCACCAATGGAATTGTCTTGTTCCTCAGAGTATTAGTGCTCTTGTCCATGATTTGACTAGGCTTTGGCTTATAGATCAAATTATCCTTCAATTGTACAGACGCAGGAGCTATCACATGAGATTCATCAGGCACATATTTTCTGAGTTGCGACACATGGAAAACATCATGAAGGTTTACCAACTGTGGCGGAAGAGCCAATTGATAAGCAACAGGCCCGACTCTTTTAAGGATTTGGAAAGGTCCCATGAAACGAGGATTTAGCTTGCGGACTTTCATCGACCTCCCTACCCTCGTCTTAGGAGTGACTCTCAAAAATACATGCTCACTATCCTGGAATTATAGAGGCTTTCTCCTTTTGTCGGCATAGCTCTTTTGTCTACTTTGCACCGTGCACATCCTCTCCCTAATCATTTTGATTCTCTCAGAGGTTTCCTGGACCAATTCTGGTCCTATCAAGGTTCTCTCACCTACCTCACACCAACATAAAGGGGACCTACACTTTCTCTCATATAGGCCTCATAGGGTGCCATGCCTATACTAGCGTGATAACTATTGTTATACGCAAACTCAATGAGAGGTAGGAATCTATCCTAACTCCTTCCTTCATCCAAGACACACGCCCTAAGCATGTCCTCAAGGGTCTGAATGGTCCGCTCCGATTGACCATCCGTTTGGGGATGATAGGCCATGCTAAGGTTCAACTTAGTCCCAAAGGCTTGCTGAAAAGCTCTACAAAATCTAGAGGTAAACCTCGGGTCTCTATCCGACACTATGGATGTGGGTATCCCATGAAGCTTGACTATTTCCTTGATATAGAGGTATGCCAACTTGTCTAAGCTATAGGTTGCCTTAATTGGCAAGAAGTGGGCAGACTTGGTCAACCTATCCACTATCACCCAAATGGCGTCTAAGCCCAAGTGTGTCTTAGGTAACCCCATCACAAAGTCCATAGAAATTCTCTCCCACTTCCATTCCGGAACCTCCAAGGACTCAATAACCCCGAAGGCTTCTGATGTTCTATCTTAACCTTTTGGCACACTAAACACCTAGTTACGAAGCTAGCCACATCCTTTTTCATTCCTGACCACCAATACATCCTCTTAAGGTCTTGGTACATCTTAGTTATTCCAGGATGTATGGTAAACTTTCCCTTATGAGCCTCCTCTAATATCTTCTCTCTAAGGCTCCCCTCCTTAGGAACAACGATCATATTCTTAAACTCCACTATCCCATCAACAGACAACTCATAACCCTCTTGTCCCAACCGAGACTGCAACTCCTGGTCTAAAATTTGTTCCCGCCTAACCCCATCTCTAAGGTCACTATTAATTTCCAACCTATTCAACTTCAAACTTAAGACATTTAAGGACACATCCAACACCTCCAAATTCATGTCCCTAAACTCTTCCATGAGGTTCAGCTCTTGCACCATCAAGCTCGACACGTGTAGGGACTTCCTACTCAAAGCATCTGCCACCACATTGGCTTTTCCCGGATGGTACTTCAACTCAAAGTCATAGTCCTTAAGGAACTCCATCCACCTTCGTTGTCTCATGTTCAACTCCTTCTGGTCGAACAGATATTTTAGGCTTTTATGGTCACTAAAAACTTCAAACGTTGCCCCATAAAGGTAATGCCTCCAAATCTTAAGGGCAAAAACCACAGCTGCTAGCCCTAGGTCATGGGTAGAGTACTTCCCCTCATGCGGCCTAAGCTGCCTAGAGGCATATGCTACCACCTTGCCCTCCTGCATTAAGACACATCCCAAGCCATTCATAGACGTGTCGCAGTATACCACAAAACTCACTAAGGGATCCGGTATAGTTAAGACTGGTGATGACACCAATCTCCTCTTAAGCTCTTGGAACCCGTCCTCACACTTCTGGTCCCACACAAAAGGTTTCCCTTTCCTAGTCAACTGGGTCAAAGGTAAGGCTAATCTAGAGAACCCCTCTATGATTTTCCTATAGTAACCAGCTAAGCCTAAGAAACTTCTTACTTCGGTTACTGTCTTAGGTTGTTCCCATCCCAACACCACATCACCTTTAGAGGGATCAACCGCCACACCATCCTTTGAGATTGTGTGTCCTAAAAACTTTACCTCATCTAGCCAAAACTCACACTTCTCCGGTTTGGCATAAAGACGCTCGTCCCTCAAGATCTGCAACACCAACCTTAAGTGTTCTCCATGTTCTTCTGGTGTCCTAGAGTATACTAAAATATCATCTATGAACACCACCACAAACCTGTCCAAGAAGGTCCTAAAGATCCGATTCATGTAGTCCATGAAAACGACTAGGGCGTTGGTCACACCAAAGGGAATCACTACATACTCATAGTGCCCATACCTTGTCCTGAAGGCTGTCTTAGGGATGTCCTCGCTTCTAACTCTAATTTGATGGTATCCCGATCTTAGATCTATTTTGGAAAACACTGACACTCCCCTTAACTGATCTAAGAGGTCATCTATCATAGGCAAGGGATATTTGTTCTTGATGGTTACCTTATTCAGTTGCCTATAATCAACACACAACCTCATACTCCCATCTTTTTTCTTCACTAAAAGCATTAGTGCTCCCCAAGGTGACACACTAGGCCTAATAAACCCTTTTTGTAACATATCCTCTATCTGTTTCTTGAGCTCGCTCAACTCTAGAGGTGCCATCCTATAGGGCGCTACTGATACAGGTCCACTCCCGGGTATTAGATCTATGGTAAACTCAATCTCTCTATCTGGAGGTAAATTAGAGACATCCTTAGGAAACACATCTGGGAACTCACACACAATAGGCAACGCCGCTATATCACTTTCAGCCTCTATCTTAGTAGAAAAGAGAAGTATATATCCCTGAGCTCCCTCAACTAAGCACTTACGACATGAGGCAGTAGAGATAAGATGTTCTGTCCTAGGAGAGTTAACAGACATGGACTGTGGAATGAAAGAAATAGTTCAACTAGCACAATCAACAATAGCATTGTTACGAGACAACCAGCCCATGCCCAAAATAATATCTAGACCACACATAGGTAAACATATCAAATCAACAATATAAGTCAGGTCTTGAAATAATAAAGGACATTGCAGGCAGACAGAAGAAATAATCAATCTATTGATAGTGTGATTTTACATCATGTTTTCTATATACTTTTGCATGCATTTTTCATATAGATTAGGCATTCTTTATTTGATTTTAGTTAGATTTTCCCTTGGAACGGGTGAAGCGGTTTCTTGGTGTTGTTTTGCAGGAATTAATGTAAAAATGCTCAGAAATTAGCCTTGATGGAGCTTGGATGAAAAAGAGCCTGAAAAGAGAAGAAATTGAGCCAAGCAGAATTCTGGTGATTCGCCCCGCGAGACTGGATTCGCCTCGCGACCCTGAGAGCTGACTGTTCCAGCAGAATGTCATCTTTCTGGTTCGTCCCGCGAACCATGTTTCGCCTCGCGAGTCTGGAAACCAGAAGCCATCACGCCCAGGCCCTGATGCTCCTCACGGGCATATTGAAGAACCATTTTACTGGCTCGCGACGCGAAGCCACTCTCGCCTCGCGAGAGCCCATTTCTCAGCAACAGCAGATTTTAATATTCGCCTCGCGAGAATCCACTCGCCTCGCGAACGCGCGCAGAACTGATTGATATAAGTTGCTGTTTTAGGGCAGAAAGAGGAGTTTTTTGGGGGGAGCTCTTGGAGGAGGCACTTGGAGCTGCGGCTAGATTAGGGTTTCAACCCTAGTAGGGGATGTTTTCCTTGCTCTGGGAATGGAAGAAGATTGGAGGATTCTTCTATGAGTGTTCTTCATCTCTTCTCTCCTTCTCTTTTGTATTCTCATTTTTCATGAGTAGTTAAATCCCCCATTGTTGGGGTTAGATGTAGCTTTTCTGAACTTGTTTGTATTTGATTTGGTTGTTTTAATGCAAGTCTCTATTTCTTTATGAGTATGTGATTCTGTGCTTAATGCTTTCCTTGGCTTAGCTACCCATAGGAATGATATGTTGCTTTGATAGACAATTGACAGATTGATGTTAAGGCATGCTCATGAATCATATGCCAAGTAGTTCAAGAATCTAGACATAGGTGTTGGATGCTTGCAATCCTATAAGTCTTGACTTAATGCAAAATCTCAGGTTAATCCACCTAAGACATTAGGGTTTAATTTGGGGTTTTAGGCTCATTGCACCTAAGACATTAGGCTTGAGTATTTTAGAAAAGACTTGATTGTCATTATTGAATTAGGACTTGTGTTAGAAGCCATTTCATTGCAATTAAGGGAGGATTAGTGTAGTCTAACCCTGACAAACTTTAGCCACATTTCTTTTGCCTTCAAGTGTTCGATAAAATTCCCAAAAGACCAAAAATATTTTATTTCCTTATTTTATGATCTTTTCATACCATAGTTTAGTCTAGATAGTTGTTAAGTTTGTGAATTGGTAATTGGCAACCGATCCCTGTGGATACGATAACCGATCTCACCACCGTATTACTTGTATGCGACAAGGTGCACTTGCCTTTATTCTTAAAAATACGCATCATCTATCTTTAGCAGGAGTAGAAACACACAAATCATATAACAGTTTAGTAACAGGTAACTCTAAGAATTGAGCACATTTAAATGAAATGAATGAAAGTGTTGCTCCCGAATCGAACAATATGATAACATCATGACCTTTAATAAAGCCCTTACCTTGGATCAAACCGTCGGACTCCCTCACCTCCTCTCCTTGGATGGTAAAGACCCTTCCGTGGTTCAATGATTTGGTTTGTGATTGTCCCCCTGACTTGCACATCCTAGCAAAGTGTCCTATCTTCCCGTATTTGTGGCAAGTGGTTTGTGCCGCGGGGCACACACAATCTCCATGCTGCCACCCACACTTGTAACATGCAGTCCCCCTTTCACCTTGAGCACCTTTCACCTGCTTACCCTTCGTGATTGTAGGCACAGGTCGTAGGCTCTTCTGGAGATTACCCCCTTTTCCCCTGGAATCTCTTACTGTCACTAAAGCTCTGCTCCTTCGACCTCTCAGCCAGCACAACTTGTATATTCTGCTCCGCCACCCTACACTGGTTCACTAAAGTGTGGTAGTCTCAAATCTCTATGAGCCCAATAAGGCTCTACAGATCTGGCTTCAAACCCTGCTCGAACTTAATTGCTTTCCATGGACCATCAGGATTATCCCTCACTTGTGTGGAGAACCTTGCAAGCCTCTCAAACTTGGCCACATATTCCACTACCGTCATACTCCCCTGACGAAGATGTAGAAACTCCATCTCTTTCTGTATCCGAACACTGTGCGGAAATTACTTCTCCAGAAATACCTCCTTGAATCTGTCCCACGTGATAGGGGCGCCCGAAGCAAGCAACCCGCCCCTGGAACAATTCTACGAGTGCTCTGCATCCGACTCTAACATATAGGCGGCAAAATCCACCTTCTGAGCATCAGAGCACCCCATGACCCGGAAGATCTTCTCTAATTTCAGTAGCCATTCCTCTGCCTCAATAGGATCGGTGGTCCCTCGAAAAGCTGGCGGATTATTATTCCTAAACTCTGACAGACCCCTGTACTGTGGATCTGGAGCTGCAACCGGTACCACGTTAAGCATGTCCCCCTTATCCCTCATCTGACGGAGAGTCTCCATCTGCTCCTGCATAACTCTGGCCATTCGAGCCAAAGTCGCTGCAAGCGCATCATTTCTCCCTTGCCTGTTCGCTGCCATAATCTGCATACCACCAATCAAACAGTGGGTTGATCAAGTCCAATATCCAAAAGAATAGAATGCAGAATTATAATTCTAACAAACATCCTATGCGCCCAAGTTTTGTTTCTTGAAAAAGCCCCACTACCACAGTCCGATTTAGAATCGGACTGCTCTGATACCATAAATGTAATGTCATTTGTTACATTAGTAATCCCAAGATAAAATCAATAAAAATCCTTTAAAACATTTAATTAAAATATGTTGGTTATAAAATTTTTCTCAATTATATAAGTCTGGAAAATGTCTCATATAAAATAAAATAATAATAATGTATCAAAGTAATAAATATAATAATAATCCATACATCTAGATAAAACCAAATAAAAGAAAAACCTCAAAACCGAGCGTCTAATTACAATCCGAGAAAAATAATACGTAAACCAAAGAACGTCGTCAGCACCCTCAACCATACTACATTACTAACCAACTAGGTGGTAAAAAGATGATTCCTCAGATCTCTGGATCCTCAACAACGATGTCATCGGTCTCTGAAAACAACACTTATAATGAGATATAAAATCTCAGTGATCAACAATACAGTTTTATAAAATATTTTCGAAAATAGTATTGTTCTCAGCCGGCACGGTAACCGGAAAAACTGTCCATGGCACTCGCTAATTTTTCAAAATAATATATATAAAAGAAAATACTTTTAATAACAACAATAATCTCATCAACTCAATAGCATATAACGCAACAACAACTTATCTCAATGCATCACATTCCATATACCAAGTAAATTCTGTTTTAATCTAAATGGCCCAAAGACCTCCTATTTAAATTGGTCTCTTGCCGGCATGCCATAAATTCACACATCACATGACAATGGAGTCCCATTGCCCACCCCTACTCATGAGGAATGTTTCGATGTCACCCTCCTGTCGGGGACATTTCCATTTCGATACCTCCCATGTGCACATGGCGGTATTTCTCCCTTTTCGACACCCCAATATGTGGCGGTGTTGCTTTCGATACCCTTTTTTAGGTGGTATCGTTCGTTTTCGACATCCCAATCACATGGCGATGTTACTTTCGATACCCCATTAAGGCGGTATTACTCTTCGATACCCCTATCATAGGTGGTATTGCGACAAACATCATACAACTCATCATAAGGCATACATTTCATGTCTCATACATGTAACAACTCATTTACCATAAATTAAATATTTAATCTTATCATGCATACCAAATAGACTCATATCATGTCATCAAGTAATTTTATAACTACACTATGACAATCACGAACATCAAGACATAACATAAGTCATCAAGCATATCATTCAACTAGTACAAATATCAATCATGTATTTCATGCCATCAGTAACAAAAGTAAATACTCAAGTTAGCAAATTTTTGTTTTAATTGAAAACCCCCGATTTTAAAATTTAGGTTGGTGATATCATTCATATATTCAATTCAAATTCCCAAAAAAAACTATAAGGTAAACCCTTCCACACACATACAAACAATTATACCATGGAAAGTGTTCGCAAAAAGTACTGTTACTCACCTCTCATAAATTTTCAAAAACCAGTGTTTCCTAACAGTGAATCTTATTTGTAGAGTATTCCTCCCTCTATCCTTCAATCACAAAGCAGCACATTGTTCCTCCGGCTACGTGTAACATCCCTGACTGCTCTATGGATTGACGACTGTCCCCACAGACCAACACGGGTCTTTTCAGCGTGCTTTTGTCCTCACTCACACGCTTCCTGGGAAAACTTCCCAGGAGGTCACCCATCCCAGAATCGCTCCAAGTCAAGCTCGCTTAACTATGGAGTTCTTAAGTGATGGGCTACCGAAAAGAAGATGCATCTTGTTAGTATAGGTAATACCTATCAATTCATATAAGCCTTCCTCAACTGTATAGTCCCATACCTACACAGTCTCAGGATCCCTCTCATTCGGGTGTGTAATCGGTTCATTCATGTGCCCCTCCGCCTAGAAGCCTGCCAGGAGTCGCTCCTTGTCCGTGCCTTCTTGCACCGGCAACCACTCCCCGCCCTCGTCGGCACCCGGGTGTTACACTACGCACAATGACGCTACTATTTCCCTGTTGCACAATCCGCTATATTTCCTGATGATGACGGCGCTACTTCTATATACTTCAATTTTATGTGAGATATTTTTTTTGTGTTTTCTAAACCCTTAAACCCTTGCAGGGACTTATATTGGCTAAATTCAATTGCCCAAATTTACACAAAAGACTAGGCCTTTTACTCTAATCCATGTAACGGTGTGGCCCCACCATTCTTGCTTTAGTTAAGAATTCAAAATGAATTCTCACTCAAGCTGCAACTTCACTTCACGTGAGTTGCTTTGGCTAAACGCCAAAATTCACATTTACTTGGACCTTTTGCTTCTTTTCTTTTTTTTCAATTCCATCTTTGCATTCCTTTATAATTACTCAATGATTAGAATAAATTTTTATACTAACAATTTATACACTAAACCTCACAACCACTTAATATTTTTATTAGAATAACTATACTAAAATTTTAGGATGTTACACATCACCATCCTTTCATCACCCACTTCCCTAGACCCAACAACCTGTGACACCCTCTCCTCCTCCTCCACTTCCTCCACCACCGTTTCCGCCTCCCTCCTCTACTCCTCCATCACTGCCGCCTCCTCATCATTAAAACCTTCCTTCGAAACAAGTATTTCAGTTGCATTATCCACTGTCTTCCTCTTGCTCCCAACAGTTTTCTTCTTCCCCAATCCTTCACCTTCACCTTCACCATTTTCCTCCCCCTCCACCATCCCATACTCCTTCTCCTCCCACTCATAATCAATCAGCGATTCCCTTTATAAACATATTCAAAAATAGCATGATAAAACAAGGATTCAATCTTTTCCAAAGTGAAGAAAAGAAGCCCACAATCGAAAAACGATTCAAAATTCACAATAAAAGAAAACCCAGATCGAGAAAATAAGGAAGAAGATGGATTAACAAGGAAAGATTGGAGCTTTGACAAAGTGAAGAGAAGGGTGTGGAGTGGTGAGGCAGCAACAAGAGAGAAGAAAGGGGAATTTGAGCTACCATTGTTAGGGTTTTGAATGGTTTCGTTGATTGGGGGAATTGGAGCAGATTGTGAAGGTTTTCTCTGAAATGGGTTGTTATCGAAAAATAGAGAAGCGGCAGCAGTGGTGGCAGGGTCCTGTTGTGACACTCTAAACTCGGTCATCACATGATTACCCTTTTTGCGGAAAAGAACACATTAAAACGATGGTCGCTTTCGGCAAAGAAAACCTTTTGTATCAAATTACCTAAAAGGTACTTAAATTTTTTATTTTTTTTAAAGAGGTTAAGAAAAGGTGATGAACACTCTGAACATGAGTATAAACATCATACATAGATACATATATAACATCTCCCCATTGGGATCTTAAGTTTTTGGATTACAAAACGGGCCTTAAACAAACAGGCCAACTTCACTAAAAACATAAACTAAAGAAATAGATAAAACATCAAACTGGGAATGAGGAATATGGGTACTAAACTCAAAAGAAGACTCTAAAAATCCAGGGACAAACAAAACTACTCCAAAAAAAAAAGCCGACGACGATCACCAAAGCCTCCTACAGTCTGAGTGGCCTCAAACACTACCACCAAATGAGATATCAGACTCCAGATCGATATCCTCACCACCATCGTCGATCGGAACATCGTCCTCTACGGGGTCCTGTGGATGGTACTCTGCCTCTAGGTCATCCTCCCACCAGTCGCCTACCAACTCAATAGGCTCCTCCTCCGGATCCTTTTCGGGATCCTCTTCAGGATCCTCCTCGATAGGTTCCTCCGGCTCAACGTGTGGATGAAGAAGTCTAGTTGTAACACTCGGGTACCGACGAGGGCGGGGAGTGGTCGCCGGTGCAAGAAGGCACGGACAAGGAGGGGCTCCTGGCAGGCTTCTAGGCGGAGGGACACATGAATGAACCGATTACATACCCGAATGAGAGGGATCCTGAGACTGTGTAGGTGTGGGACTATACAGTTGAGGAATGCTTATATGAATTGATTAGTACTACCTATACCAATAAGATGCATCTTCTTTTCGGTAGCCCATCACTTAAGAACTCCACAGTTAAGCATGCTTGACTTGGAGCGATTCCGGGATGGGTGACCTCCTGGGAAGTTTTCCCAGGAAGCGTGTGAGTGAGGACAAAGCATGCTAAAAAGACCCGTGTTGGTTTGTGGGGACAATCGTCAATCCATAAAGCAGCCAGGGACGTTACAAATGGTATCAGAGCGGCACCTCTCCCAGTACGGTGTGGTTCGGGGACGAACCAAGCGGAAGCTGGTGGGCATGTAACACCCGGGTGCCGACGAGGGCAGGGAGTGATCGCCGGTGCAACAAGCCACGGACAAGGAGGGGTTCCTGGCAGGTTTCTAGGCGGAGGGACACATGAATGAACTGATTACACACCCGAATGAGAGGGATCCTGATACTGTAGGTATGAGACTATACAGTTGAGGAAGGCTTATATGAATTGATTGGTACTACCTATACCAATAAGATGCATCTTCTTTTCGGTAGCCCGTCACTTAAGAACTCCACAGTTAAGCATGCTTGACTTGGAGCGATTCCGGGATGGGTGACCTCCTGGGAAGTTTTCCCAGGAAGCGTGTGAGTGAGGACAAAGCATGCTAAAAAGACCCGTGTTGGTTTGTGGGGACAGTCGTCAATCCATAAAGCAGCCAGGGACGTTACACCAGCCATTTGTAGAGTATGAAGGTACAACCAGGGAGGTGGAAGTGCCACTGTCCGTGTCTCGATCGTGTGAATCCTCCGGATCGGTTCTCCGTTGGTATTAGACTCTGAAGTCGTAATTGGTGCCCGATACGTAGCTGTCGTCATATCATTGCTCACCGTCCAGTTCCTCACTAGCCCAGCCTCGTCGAACACCTCATTCCTCGAAATCGAGGGTGCTAGGGGAACGTTGGGTTCCATATAAAGCACGTACATATACCGATACAAGAAAAGGAAAAGAACATATTGATATGTAAGAGTGAGATACCGTCATAAGATATATCCCACAACAACCATATACATGATACATGCAACACATAATCAAGTCAACAGTTAAATCATGCATAATCATAATATAACCGTGTTATATCAAGGGATCTCAAGCCCGCACAATCAATTTTCGAAAATATGCATGACACTTCAATATCAGGCTCTATCCTAATCTCATGAGATCTCAACACCGTGTTTCACTTGAGAAGAATTAGAGTTGGTCAATCTCTAGCCCACCGGGCAGTTGCCTCCATACCCTCATGCATTTAAGGTCTCAGGACGAGTAACGTCACATGTGCCTCTGAATCGGTCACATGGACAGACTCCCAGATACCACCTTGTATCTGATATATAAGAAATGCACGTCTGCCTGGGGAAATGCACATGGAAAATATTTTGTTTACAAGGTTTTCTTTATATTCATTCTTTTTCGCTGTCGAAGCTCAAAGCTAACGACTAAATCATCATTTCCACATCACTTGAAAACTTAGAAACATAGAACACACAGTCCGAATGCTCAATCACAACGCCCTGAACCGTGGCCGCAGTCTAGGGTTGTGGACATAAAAATCAATTATACTTTTATTCGTGTTTTAAACTTAACATGAAAAGGACAATAGCCCACAACAATGAAATCATAACGCACTGTCCTCAATTTCAAGAATTGGACTCTCAGTCCATAACATCATGAATAGGACTCATAGTCCCGAATTAACACTGATCCAAGATCACGTGCACATAACTGAATACTAGAGGCGACGTCTCGCATTCTAGATTCTCTTTCTTAAGTACTTATTTTTTCGTTCAGTGAAAATCAAATTCAAAACCAAATCCTCGATAACCTATCCAGGCTATCGGAAAGTTTCTAAAACATTTAGGAAAAACCTTTTCTTAGCATCTTTGAAATACTTTTATCTTTGAAAATTTCCCCCAATAGGACATTGCCAAATAGTTCATGGAAGTTTTCACTTGAAAACACATAGTTCGAAAAGGATTTTTCTATTGTATAACAATAGTTCACCAAACCATTTCAACATTTATAACGGTTCTTTAAGTTAAAGAGCTTTTGGAAAAGAACACCAATCCTTTCATCTTCAAAGCTTATTCAGGTTTTTAATCCTTATAACACTTGAGTACAGACACAAGTCTGACTTAGCAAACTTTCAATCAACAGCAGTATATATTCTCAGGTCAATGTTAATATCACAGTTGAAAATAGTTCATCACAGATATGCATTATAACATTTAGAGTAAGTATATTCAACATCAGATAACAGCATAACAGCTCAAGTACATCAAATTACCAAGTAAGTTCAATCAACATATAAATATCCAGTTAAACACCTACACACATGCATACAGTTATTGAATATCTTTAGGAAATCCCCTCTTACCTCACGTGGAAGTTAAGAGTTTCGGATTCGAAGAGAAAAGCTCACGAACGTCCTCGCTCCACCTGGCGATGGAAGTCTAAGGTTACAAAACATGAAATCATGAGTTAAAACTCAATCAAAGAACACTAACCACAAGGTATAGGTTCAGTTTAGACAATAATTTAGGATTATGGTTTTTTCCCGAAATTTATGCAACTCGTGGATTTATGATCCTTAAGTGCTAGAAGTTCTTAAACACCAATCATTTAACAAAGTTGAATTAAAAAATCCCACTAAGTACTTGACTTAGGGTTTTCGGCCTTCACTAATAAATAGACTAGAAATTTCTAAACTTTCCAATCTCTTTTGGTTAGCATCCATACATAGTAAGGAGCTTGAAACCATGATCATTTTGGAAAATGGAAAAAAACAAATGTCTTAGGCCATAAACACCTAGGTTCGGCCTTGACATGTTTGTGAGACTAAAAATCTTTAAATCCTCCAACCTTTTGGACATAGCCTCCTTTAACATAAAGAAGCTTCAATCCTTAATCATTTTGGAAGGATAAAACAACATATTCCTAGGTCCAAACATATGAGTTTCGGCCATCATAGGGAACTTAATGAAAAAGATTTAAACTTTCCAATCACTTTAGACATAGCATCCTTTATTATAAGGAGCTTTAATCAATGATCATTTTGGAAGAAAACAAAACTTAATATTTTTGCCAAAAACCTTTAAAGTTTCGGCCTTGATATAAAATAAAGGTTAGAAATTTTTCAAACTTTCCAATCCCTTGGATTTAGCATCCTTATACATCAAGAAGCCTTAATCCATGATCACTTTGGAGAAACATCAACTAAGCATCAAGGTCTTAAACTACTTAAAGTTTAGGCCTTCACATGAAAATGTGTAAAATATTTAAACTTTTTCAATCACTTAAACCTAACATCCTTTAGTACAAAGGAGCCCTTGGTTATGATCATCTTGTAATAGAACTCAAATACAAGTCCATACAAGCAAAGTTAAACAAAACCCACCAAAACCAAAAAGCATGGTTTCGGCCTCATCAAGAAAATAGGGTTTGAAATTTTTGTTTTACACAATCTTTTAGTATGTTGTAGTAGGAGTAAAAATAAGAACATAGAAATTGGTTTCAACTCAAATGGAGTTTTCTACCATTTTTAAGAGATTTTAGAAGTTTGAAAGCTTAAAGAAAACTTAAAGCAAAACTATGAACATAAAGACAAGAACTTGAAAAATAAACAACATAGGATCATTACCCTCAACAATATGAAGAACTTTGATGAAGAACTTAAAGTAAAAAGCTTGATAAAAAGATGAACTTTAGAAGAGAGAAGAAGAGAAAGTAAAGAAATAAGTGTAAGTGTGAAATGTGTGAAGTGAAGAAAAGTGATTAAGTGTTGTAGGTTGAAGTTTATATAGAGGGGGGGAGAAGAATAAGGGGTCACGGCCGGAAGAAAGAAAGAATAGAAAGAAAATTTGGTTTGCTTGTAGGGAAAGAAAGAAGGTAAGGTGGAGGTATGGTGTGGAGGTAATGGAGAGAGAATGTAAGAAAAGGTGATTTGATGAAATAGTGAAGTATGACTTGTTGAAAAGGTATCATAACTTTCACATCAGTCATTCCATTCCCTCTTTGCTTTGCTCCATTGCGCATCAGATGACTTTCCCGATCGTGTTTCCATACAATTTCGCCCGGGTAACACTCGGAATTTTGCCCCGAACAAGATTTTATTGAAAAACTCCAAACCCACACAAAACATCAAAAAAACAACAATCATCTCGTTCACAAGTCAAGATTAGGTCTCTAGCTCAGTAAACTTGTACTAGATGTGAAAACCCAGACCGACTTTCGTCTGAATTTTCGAATGAAAATTTTACTGTGACTTCATACAGTAAAACTACACAAGAAAATAATTTTATTTAAAATAAAATCATCTTCTGGATTTTATCACAAATAATTACATTAAAGCATGTATTTACTGATAAAGAAGCATACGAAAAACAGGGTGTTACACCTGTTCCGGTGCGTTGTCGAAGAGAGTGTCTTAAATGGAGGAAGGGGGTGAAACGGCGTCAGTTTGGGGAGTTTGTTGTGGTTCTTTTGTTTTCTTTTTGGCCATTGTTGAGTTGGATGGAAGGAATGTGAAATTGATGAAGCAGTTGTAGGAGGGGGGGCGACGGAGGAGGAGTAGAAGAGGGAGGAGGCGGTGGTGGTGGAGGAAGTGGAGGAGGAGGCGGCATTGGTGGAAGGGGAAGCGACGAGGAGGGAAGTGAGGTCGGGGTCACCGAGGCGGAGGGAGAGGCGATGGAGGCAGTTGTTGTTGGAATCCCAAAAATAAAGACGAGGGACTCCATCCCCAGCTGAAAGGTTTCTAGCGGCGGCGGAGCAGGAGGGGGAAGAGCCGCCGTGTGTAGCGGGGCTTAAGAGAGGGTGTTGGGGAAGTGGACCCATTCGATTCATGTGCGGCGGAGGAATAAGGGAGGCGATTGACTTGGTTTTGTGGTGGTGCTGGGATGGAGCGGTGGGTGTTTAACGCCCTTCGTTACATTAGTAACCCAAAACAAAATCAATGAAAATCCTTTAAAGAATTTTAAATTAAAAACATACATGTCATAAAAATTTCACAACTTAATCAGATCTGAAAATACCTCATATTAAAGAAAATAGATATAAAGTATCCAAAGTGATAATATAATAATAAGTCCATACATCCAAATAAAAACCACAAGCCTCAAAAACCGGGTGTCTACTAATAAACCCAACGACAAATAAATAAACATGTCTAGCCACATACGACTCCTTATTCAAGAAAATACTAACCAAACTAGAAATAATTACTAATAGAATCCACTTAGTCTTCACGCCTCTTCAGTTTCAGTGACGTCGTACTCGTGCTCTGAAAAACAACACTTTTAATGAGATATAATCCCAGTGAATAAAAATCATTTATTGAAAAGGTTCGTAAATAGTGCTATTCTCAGCCGGTGCGGCAACCGGAAAAACATTCATGGTACCCACTAATTTTTAAAATAATGGGTATAATAAACCTCCAAAATAATAATATATAAATAAAATTAATATCAAATATTTAAACCACAAACTCTTAAACTCAACAACGGTCACATCTCATTGCATTTAATCACGTACGCCATGCAAACTCTATGCAATGCAACTCCATGAACATGACTCGGTGATTCCCAGAATCACTTGAATTGACTCTTTGGTTCCCATAACTGGTGTGAATCCCAGATCCACTAAGGTCTATGAGTACATATTCATGCAATGGCGTCCCATTGCCTTCCCCATCCCAGATGGAGGCATCTAATATTCCATCCCATGTGTGAATATTTTAATTATCTGATGTCCCATCCTCGATGGTGATATCTCTCGCCTTCCCCATCCCAAATGGAGGTATCTAATATTCCATCCCAGATGTGAATATTTTAATTATCTGATACCCCATCCGGATGGTGATTTCTCTCGCCTTCCCCATCCTAGATGGAGGTATCTAATATTCCATACCAGATGTGAATATTTTAATTATCTGATATCCCAACCCGGATGGTGATATCTCTCATCTTATTCCCGGAATAGAATGTATACCGTCATCCCTTCCCAGAAGGCGATGACCAACTCATGCATAATGCAATAAGTCATAACATATGACTATCAAGGTGTTCAAATTCTATGCGTCAATAACAATAATATTATGTCATGTTAAGCCAACAACATCATCTAACATGCCAATAAACACAATTCATAAAAATCAAATATATCTCTTAACAATAATTCAAGGTGCAATTTAACTATAAAGTAATTAAATATATATTAACTAGATTCAATTAATAAAAATAAAATAGAACTCATGCCATCAATAAATCCATGCGTCAGATATATGTGAACTTTGATTACAAAATTAATAAACTGTTAGACTTTGGCAAAGTGAAACCAAAGTTTCACGCACAGGAAAGCAACTGGAATTTGTCAATATCATTCGAATTCATGTGAGGTTGGATCGACAATTTGCCATCAATTATCAAACCCCCAAAACGTTGACACATACACTTTGGAGGTAAATAAAGCCATATAACAGGAAGAATAAGAGAACGTGCATGACGTAAATTTGAACATCATTCCTTTTAAATTAAACGAAGCAGATAAGCATATATTTATTAGATCAGTTTATCAAATTACATAAAAATATTATGAGAATCTCAAATCCAGAATTAAGAACCTAAAAATTATTTGTACCATGAAAGAGTGAATAAAAATATTTTTACTCACCTACTATAGACCTCCAAAAGCTCCAAACATTATCTACATACCAGTGTTTTACCAATAATTCTTCTTCCTTCCACTGGTGTTCTTAGATCCGTGCCAAATAGAGCTACTGCTCCTCTCCCCTTCTATTTTCTGGTTGGCGGCACTATCTCTAGGTTACAGTTCAGTCAATTATAAAAGATTACCACGATGGGCCTTATTTATGATTAATTGTTGTTGCCCAACCCATGTACGTGAGCCTTTCACAAAAGATAGCTTTCTTTTATTTTATCATTATAATTATTCTTTCTTTCTTTTTTTTACCTTAAAATTCGTACTAACTTATTCTTTTATTAAAATAATTATATTGTAATTTTAGGATGTTACATTTTCTCCCCTCCTTATAGAATTTCGTCTGCGAAATTAACACGTCATACCCAATCAATACAAGATTAAAGGTAATGCAACACTAAGTTATGTACCTGTACTAAAAAGACCTGAATGATGTTGTCTAACATCTTCCTTGAGTTCCCAAGTAGCTTCCTCTGGAGTCAACCCTTTCCAAATCACTTTCACCAATGGGATAATCTTGTTCCTCACAGTTTTCGTGCTCTTGTCAATGATCTGAATAGGTCTGGGCTTAAAGAATAAATTATCCTTCAATTGTATTGACTCAGGAGCTATCACGTGTGAAACATCTGGTACATACTTCCGGAGTTGAGACACATGGAAGACGTCATGGAGATTCGACAACTGTGGTGGAAGAGCCAATTGGTAAGCAACAGGCCCGACTCTTTTTAGGATTTGAAACGGACCCATGAAACGAGGGTTGAGCTTGTTGACTTTCATTGACCTCCCAACCCCAGTCTTAGGAGTGACTCTCAAGAATACATGTTCCTCATCCTGAAATTCTAAAGGCTTCCTTCTCTTGTCGGCATAACTCTTTTGCCTACTCCGTACAGTGTGCATCATTTCCCTAATGACTTTAATCCTCTCTGTGGTCTCCTGGACTGACTCTGGTCCTAGCAGGGTTTTCTCACCCACTTCACACCAACATAAAGGGGACCTACACTTCCTCCCATAAAGAGCTTCATAGGGTGTCATGCCTATGCTTGCGTGATAACTGTTGTTATAAGCAAACTCTATAAGAGGTAAAAATTTATCCCAACCCCCACCTTCAACTAAAACACATGCTCTAAGCATGTCCTCAAGGGTCTGAATGGTCTTTTCCGACTGACCATCCGTTTGGGGATGATAGGCTGTGCTAAAACTCAACTTAGAACCAAAAGCCTACTGGAAAGCTCTCCAGAATCTAGAGGTAAACCGTGGGTCTCTATCTGACACTATAGAGGTAGGTATGCCATGAAGCTTCACTATCTCCTTAATGTATAAGTCTGCTAACTTATTCAAACTATAGGTTGCCTTAATTGGCAAGAAGTAAGCAGACTTGGTCAACCTATCCACAATTACCCATATGGCATCTAAACCCAAACGAGTCCTAGGTTCACAAAATCCATAGAAATCCTCTCCCATTTCCATTGAGGAATTTCTAAAGGTTGCAACAAACTCGAAGGTCTTTGATGTTCTATCTTAACCTTTTGACATACTAAACACTTGGCTACAAAGCTAGCCACATCCCGTTTCATTCCTGGCCACCAATACATCTTCTTTAGATCTTGATACATCTTGGTTATCCTTGGATGTATGGTGAACTTTCTCTTATGCGCTTCCTCTAAAACTTTCTCTCTAAGGCTCCCCTCCTTAGGAACAACGATCTTATTCTTAAACAACACTAGACCATCAGTAGACAACACATAATTCTCTTGATCCAAAAGAGATTGTAACTCCTAGTCTAAAAGCTGCTCTCACCTAATCATTTCTCTAAGGCCACTGCAAATTTCCAGTCTATTCAACTTCAAGCTTAGAGCACTAAGAGATACATTAAGAATCATGTCTCTGAACTCCTCTAGCATATTCATCTCTTGGACCATCAAACTTGACACATGCAAGGTTTTCCTACTGAGTGCATCAGCCACCACATTGGCTTTCCCTGGATGGTACTTCATTGGCTTTCCCTGGATGGTACTTCAACTCAAAATCATAGTCTTTAAGGAATTCAATCCACCTCATTTTGCCTCATATTCAATTCTTTTTGGTCAAATTACAAATACTTAAGGCTCTTATGATCATTAAAAACCTCAAACTTTGCACCATACAAATAGTGCCTCCAAATCTTAAGAGCAAAGACTACTACTGCTAACTCAAGGTCATGAGTAGGATAATTCACCTCATGTGTCCTAGGCTGCCTAGATGCATAAGCCACTACCTTGCCTTCCTGCATCAACACACAACCTAAACCATTCTTAGAAGCGTCGCAATCTACCACAAAACTCACTTAAGGATTTGGAATGGTTAAGACCGGTGATGACACCAATCTTCTCTTAAGCTCCTCAAAATTCTCTTCACATTCCTTATCCCACTCAAAAGATTTTCCTTTCCTAGTCAACTTGGTAAGAGGTAAAGCTAGTCTAGAGAAACCCTCTATGAACTTCCTATAGTAACCTGCCAGTCCTAGGAAACTCCTCACTTCCGTCACTGACTTAGGTTGCTCCCATCCAAGCACTGCATCAACCTTACTAGAGTCAACCGCTACACCACTCCTAGATATGATATGTCCTAAAAACTTCACCTCATCAAGCCAAAATTCACACTTTTCTGGCTTTGCATATAGTTGTTCTTCCCTCAGAATCTGCAACACTAACCTCAAATGCTCCTCATGATCCTTTGGTGTCCTAGAGTATATCAAAATATCATCTATGAACACCATCACAAAGCTATCCAAGAATGGCCTAAAGATCCGATTCATGTAGTCCATGAAAACGGCTGGAGCATTGGTCACACCAAAGGGCATCACTACATACTCATAGTGCCCATACCTTGTACTAAAGGCTGTCTTAGGAATGTCCTCATTCTTGACTCTAATTTGATGCTATCCTGATCTTAGATCTATTTTGGAAAACACTGACGCTCCCCTCAACTGGTCTAAGAGGTCATCTATCCTAGGCAAAGGGTATTTATTCTTGATGGTCACTTTGTTCAACTGCCTATAGTCAACACATGGCCCCATGCTCCCATCCTTCTTTTTCACCAGTAGAACAGGTGCTCCCCAAGGTGACACACTAGGCCTAATAAACCCCTTCCCTAGCATCTCCGCTAACTGTTTCTTAAGCTCACTCAATTCTAAAGGTGCCATTTTATAAGGCGCTACCGATACTGGTCCACTCCCTGGCACTAGATCTATGTTAAACTCAACTTCCCTATTCGGAGGCAAGCTAGAGACATCCTTAGGGAAAACATCCTGGAACTCACACTCCACAGGTATAGCCGTCACATCACTGTCAGTCTCTATCTTAACAGAGAATAAGAGTATATAACCTTGAGCTCCCTCGACTAAGCACTTATGACAAGCAACAACAGAAACAATAGAACTGGGTATGAGAAAATCATTAGACATTGGTTGTATAAGAATGGAGATAGTTTTATCAGAGCAATTTACGACAGCATGATTTGCAGACAACCAATCCATACCAAGAATGACATCTAACCCGGACATGGGCAAGCATATAAGATCAACAAAATAAGATACATCTTGGTACACTAAAGGACAGTTCAAGCAAGCAATAGAGGTAACAAGTTTATCATTTGCGGGAGTAGCAACACTCAAATCATATGGCAACTTAGAAACAGACAAAGATAGATTTTTCACACAATCTAAAAATATAAATGAATGAGTTACTCCTGAATCAAACAATAAATTGATTCTTCTTTCTTTAATTAAACCCATACCTTGTATCAGGCCATCTGACTCCTTCACCTTTTCCCCTTGGAGCGTAAAGACTCTCCCTTGGCTCAGTGGTCTAGGTTGGACTGGTCCTCCACTCTTGCATTTTCTGGCATAGTGTCCTACTTTACCACACTTGTAGCAAGTGGTCTGTGCCGCTGGACATGTACGATCTCCATGATTCAACCCACACCTATGGCACCCGGTGCCCTTGTCAGTCTGGTCTCCATGCACTTGCTTCCCTTTGTTGATGGAGGAGACTGGTCGCAAATGCTTCTGAAATTTCCCATCTCTGCCGTGAAATCTCTTGCCATCGCTAAGAATTTTCTCCTTTTGCCTCTCAGCCAGCACAACTTGCATATTATGCTCTGCCACCCTACACTTGTTCACGAGAGTGGGGTAGTCTTGAATTTCTAGGAGTCCGATAAGGTTTTGCAGCTCTGGCCTCAAACCCTGCTCGAACTTAATTGCTTTCCATTGACCATTAGGATTATCCCTAACCTGAATAGAGAACCTTGCAAGGCTCTCAAACTTGGCCACATATTCAGCCACTATCATACTCCCCTGACGAAACTGTAGAAACTCCATCTTCTTTTGTATCCAGACGCTGTGCGGAAATTATTTCTCCAGAAAAACCTCCTTGAATCGGTCCCATGTGATAAGGGCACCCGAAGCAAGCAACCCGCCCCTAACACAGTTCCACCAGTGCTCTGCATCCGACTCTAGCATATAGGTGGCAAAATCCACCTTCTGAGCATCAGAGCGCCTCATGGCCCGGAAGATCTTCTCTAATTTCAACAACCATTCCCCTGCCTCAATATTATCGGTGGTACCTCGAAAAGCTGGCGGATTATTGTTCCTGAATTCTGACAGACCCCTGTACTGTTGATTTGGAACTGCAACCGGCACCATGTTAAGCACGTCCCCATTATCCCTCATCTGACGGAGAGTCTTCGTATGCTCCTGCATAACTCTGGTCATTCGAGCCAAAGTAGCTGCAAGTGCATCATTTCTCCCTCGCCTGTTTGCTGCCATAATCTGCATATCACCAATCAAACAGTGGGTTGATCAAGTCCAATATCCAAAAGAATAGAATGCAGAATTATAATTCTAACAAGCATCCTACGCGCCCAAGTTTTGTTTTAGAAAAAGCCCCAATACCACAGTCCGATATAGAATCGAACTGCTCTGATATCATAAATGTAACGTCATTCGTTACATTAGTAACCCAAAACAAAATCAATGAAAATCCTTTAAAGAATTTTAAATTAAAAACATACATGTCATAAAAATTTCACAACTTAATCGGGTCTGAAAATACCTTATATTAATTAAAATAGATATAAAGTATCTAAAGTGATAATATAATAATAAATCCATACATCCAAATAAAAACCACAAGCCTAAAAAACCGGGCGTCTACTAATAAACCCAACGACAAATAAATAAACATGTCTAGCCACATACGACTCCTTATTCAAGAAAATACTAACCAAACTAAAAATAATAACTAATAGAATCCACTTAGTCTTCACGCCTCTTCAGTTTCAGTGACGTCGTACTCGCACTCCGAAAAACAACACTTTTAATGAGATATAATCCCAGTGAATAAAAATCATTTACTGAAAAGGTTCATAAATAGTGCTATTCTCAGCCGGCGCGGCAACCGGAAAAACATTCATGGTACCCGCTAATTTTTAAAATAATGGGTATAATAAACCTCCAAAATAGTAATATATAAATAAAATTAATATCAAATATCTAAACCACAAACTCTTAAACTCAACAACGATCACATCTCATTGCATTTAATCACGTACGCCATGCAAACTGTATGCAATGCAACTCCATGAACATGACTCGGTGATTCCCAGAATCACTTGAATTGACTCTTTGGTTCCCAAAACCGGTGTGAATCTCAGATCCACTAAGGTCTATGAGTTCATATTCATACAATGGCGTCCCATTGCCTTCCCCATCCCAGATGGAGGCATATAATATTCCATCCCAGACGTGAATATTTTAATTATCTGATGTCCCATCCCAGATGGTGATATCTCTCGCCTTCCCCATCCCAGATGGAAGTATCTAATATTCCATCCCAGATGTGAATATTTTAATTATCTGATATCCCATCCCGGATGGTGATATCTCTTATCCTATTCCCGGAATAGAATGTATACCGTCTTCCCTTCCCGGAAGGCAATGACCAACTCATGCATAATGCAATAAGTCATAACATATGACTATCAATGTGTTCAAATTCTATGCGTCAATAACAATAATATTATGTCATGTTAAGCCAACAACATCATCTAACATGCCAATTAACCACAATTCATAAAAATCAAATATATCTCTTAACAATAATTCAAGTTGCAATTTAACTATAAAGTAATTAAATATATATTAACTAGATTCAATTAATAAAAATAAAATAGAACTCATGCCATCAATAAATCCATGCGTCAGATATATGTGAACTTTGATTACAAAATTAATAAAATGTTAGACTTTGGCAAAGTAAAACCAAAGTTTCACGCACAGGAAAGCAACTGGAATTTGTCAATATCATTCGAATTCATGTGAGGTTGGATTGACAATTTGCCATCAATTATCAAACCCCCAGAACGTTGACACATACACTTTGGAGGTAAATAAAGCCATATAACAGGAAGAATAAAAGAAAGTGCATTACGTAAATTTGAACATCATTCCTTTTAAATTAAACGAAGCAGATAAGCATTTATTTATTAGATCAGTTTATCAAATTACATAAAAATATTATGAGAATCTCAAATCCAGAATTAAGAACCTAAAAATTATTTGTACCATGAAAGAGTGAATAAAAATATTTTTACTCACCTACTATAGATCTTCAAAAGCTCCAAATATTATCTACATACCAGTGTTTTACCAATAATTCTTCTTCCTTCCACTGGTGTTCTTAGATCCGTGCCAAATAGAGATGCTGCTCCTCTCCCCTTCTATTTTCTGGTTGGCGGCACTATCTCTAGGTTATAGTTCAGTCAATTATAAAAGATTACCACGGTGGGCCTTATTTATGATTAATTGTTGTTGCCCAACCCCTGTACGTGAGCCTTTCACAAAAGATAGCTCTCTTTTATTTTATCATTATAATTACTCTTTGTTTTTTTTTACCTTAAAATTCATACTAACTTATTCTTTTATTAAAATAGTTATATTGTAATTTTAGGATGTTATAGGGTGCACCGCACCGGCGACACTTAAGAAGGACGAAGGAGAGAAGGGAAGAAGATGGGGGAGGGGGTCGAGGGTCGGGGACGAAGGGAGATGAAGATTATGTAGGGTAAGGGTTTTTTAAAACAAAAGGTTTTTCAATTTTTTTAGGTTTAATTTTTTATTTGTTTTTTATTTTTTAAATGCAAGACGGAGTATATGGAATGTAAGTTTAGCAAAAGGTGAAACATCTCAAGCTTAGAGGTGAAAGTTGGAGACCACAACATACCACAAGTCACACGGTTTAAATATATTGGGTCTATTATACAAAATGACGGAGAAATTGAGGGAGATGTAAACCATCGGATTCAATCAGGGTGGTCGAAATGGAGGAAGGCTTCGGGTTTTTTGTGTGATAAAAATGTACCTCTTAAGGTAAAGGGAAAATTTTACTGTACAACTATTAGACCGACGATGTTGTATGAGATAGAGTGTTAGGCAGTAAAAAATCAACACGAGAGTAAAATCAAGGTAGCAAAGATGAGAATGTTGTGCTGGATGAGCGAAAAAACTAGACGTGATAGGATTATGAACAATAGCATTAGAGAGAGAATTGGGGTAGCACCTATTGTAGAAAAAATGGTTGAATCTCGACTTAAGTGGTTTGGGCATGTATTGAGAAGACCTTTAGATTCTGTAGTAAGGAGAGTGGACCAGGTGGAGGGCAATCCAATAGCCAGAAGAAGAGGTAAGCCAAGAAAAACAATAGGAGAAACTATTAAGAAAGATTTGGAGGCCAATGATTTAACTATTAACATGATTCATGATAGAACATTACAGCGCCATATGATCCACGTAGCCGACCCCACCTAGTGGGATAAAGCTTGGTTGTTGTTGTTCTCTATTTTTTAAATAAAATAATAATAAACCAAATTTAAAAAAAAATTGAATTAAATTTTTTTAAAAAAAAATTACATGGCATCTGACGTAACTGACAGGTGTGCACTATCAATCCAGGTGGCAATGCTAACGTGGTGCATCGTCAACCACGTCAGCAGGTTAACGGTGCAATCTAATGATGATGATGAGGAACAAAAAAGTTCAAATTATACTGATAAAAATCCAACAAAAAAAATTTACAGGAATTGATTTTAAAACAACCGAAAACCAAAAATTTCAATAAACCTTTTTTTGGGTGCAATAAGAACTAAAGTTTAAGGAAAATGATAAATTGACACAGATTTTGGGACAACATACGTACACCGTATGAACAGTGCTGCACAATGCAATGCATGCCTTTTTCGCTGCATCTTGACTTTGTAGCACTTATTATTTTTTTTTTTAATTTTTTTTTTTTGTAAATTAATTTTTTGATTAAGTATGTGTCAATATCTGGTGAACGGGGTACAAATATCTGGTGAATGCCTTCAAATATGTGGTGAATGCCCATACTAAAACCAAGTTTTGGATGCCTTAGATTATCTGGTGAACGTAATTCAATTATCTGGTGAATGCCTTCAAATATGTGGTGAATGCTCATACTAAAACCAAGTTTTGGATGCCTTAGAGTATCTGGTGAACGTAGTTCAATTATCTGGTGAATGCCTTCGAATATCTGGTGAATGCCCATACTAAAACCGAGTTTTGGATGCCTTAGATTATCTGGTGAACGTAGTTCACTTATCTGGTGAATGCCTTCGAATATGTGGTGAATGCTTATACTAAATTAGCTTGTGGATGCCTTAGATTATCTGGTGAACGTAGTTCAATTATCTGGTGAATGCCTTCAAATATGTGGTGAATGTCCATACTTAATCAAAAAATTTATTTACAAAAAAAAAAATTAAATTTAAAAATAAAAAAAAAGCGTCTTCTGATGCTTGCAACAATATAGTTTCTGATCTTGCCGCATCATTGTCGCGACTGTTCATACTGATGTCACGTATGTTGTCTGACAAATGTATGTCAAATTAGCAAACCTGTTTAAGAAATCAAATTAGCAAACCTGAAAGTTTAATATGTTCGTAACAGTTAGTAGCATTTTTTCTCCCCGGCAATTGACCCCATATATGACCATTAACAATGAGAGTAAAAAGGTCAGCAGGTAGCAGTTAACACAAGTTATCAAGTTAGATCCTTGGAAGTCAAATAAACTGCCTACTTTGCATTGAATTTATGAACAGATTGATTTTAAATTGGAATTGATTCATTGCAAATGAAAAGTTACAATCATTGAATATAAATTTTGAATATCATGTATGATATTATATATATATATATATTTTTTTATTTTTTTTATATTTACATTTTTTAAAAATATATTCAAAAAATAAAAAAAAAATCAAATAATATCTCATTTTAATATACGAAAATCATTCATCCAAATGAACGCCCCAAAACAAATATAGTTAGGGTGCGTTTGGGTAAACAACTTAATTAAGAACTTATCACATACGACCTTATCGCATGAGAGCTTATGCCATAAGCGCTTAAAGAAAGAAAAAGAAGGAAAGGGGCATGAGATGATTCAAATAGTGAAAAATACGGAGAGGGTGTTTAGTGCATAAGCTCTTATGATAATTCCATAAGCTTATCCCAGTGACTTATGAAAATAAGTCAAAAACTCCTTATGGGATGACATAAGTTATTTTTATAAGCTCTGCCAAACACACTGCATAAGAGCTTATGTCATCAGATAAGTCAAAAGGAGCTTAAATAAACTCTTCCAGATGACACCTTAGTACTAGTATATTTTTTTTGGGAAATATATGCCCACGTAAAACAAGAGCCGAGTATCCGGCATGCATAATAGTACTAGTATTTCACCAAAAAAATACTACTTCCAATCCATAATATAAAAAATAAATAAATCATTTTTTTAATCCAAAATATAATAAACATGTATCAATTTTCATATATATTAAATATTAATTTCTAATATTACCCTTATTTATAATATGGATTGTTTTTACAAGATATATCAAATTTCCATATAAGTGAGTTGGTTCATTAAAATTAGAAGGAGTATTATTAGAAATTTTATATAAGTATTAATTATAATTAGCTAATTTCAATATATTTCTTTGATCTATTTGTTTTAGGGTTTTGTTTATTATATTGTGGATCTGGGGTAGTACTCCCTCAGGTCTCAATTATAAGCAAAAAAGTCTTAAATTTTTTGGTCCAATATATAAGCAAAATTTGACTATTTTTATCCAATTTAATGACGTTATTCATAAAATACCCTTCATTTAATACAAATTTTGTTTTTCAATGATACATTTTATCCCCAACAACACAAGCTTAATAAATAAGATGAAGTATAATTTAGGTAACAAACTTAATTGTTTAAATAAGGTCAACAAATTAACTAACCACCTTAATATGTGTGTTTTATTTAATTTTTGCTTATAATAGAGACCGGAGGGAGTATATAAAAAGTACTGTCTCCGAATTCAATTATAAACAAAATTAACTAATCCCACGTATATTAAGAAAGTCGTTCATATAATTTAAAGGTTTTGATTTATATAAAAATAATGAATTATAATTATTAAAATATCTTTTAATTATCTGGTAAGTGTGCATTGCTGATGAACAACCCTTCAAAAAAAAGAAAAAGAAACAATGAACAAAATCTAAGAATATATATTGGTAGCCTAGCCTCTAGAAAGTGAAAACCAACTGAACAAAACAGAACTGAACGGAAGAGGAAACGGTAACTGCTGCGAAATTTACTGTACTTTTGCCCTGTTTTACTCAACTAGCGAATCTAATAACCCTACGTGTCAGTTTGTCACAGATTATTTATTTTTTGTTTTTTGACGGAGTTTCTCACAAATTAATGAAATTAATGAATTATTGTTTTGGAACACGAGGGAAATAAATGGAAAATAAACTTAAACATGATATCTCTCTCTCTCTCGCAATGGCATCAGTCCGTTATCACTTGGTCAATTACCCCTAATATTTAGGAAATACATAAAATATTCTGGATATTTCCGAGATTAAGAAAAAAAATGTAAACTTTGTGAAGTTTAATACGAAAAAAAAAATCTAAATAAATTTGGGTTGGGTTTACACTACCATCATCACTGCTGTATTTAATCCTCCTAGAAATGGAACAAAACCCTAAGGGTTCTTGTAAGAACCAATCGCCGCCAGATTGATCTCTAACATAGTTCATCTCTTGTTTCCTTTTTGTTCTTAGTGCACCATTCCTCACCTCACTCTTCTCTTAGACACACTTAATTTCTAATGGAAAAACACCCCACAGGAATTCGTTGTCAATAATCATGGAAACCCAACTCTGGGAAACTCAATTAAATTTTGCAATATTGTTTTCTGATTGATTCTTCTTGTAGTTTTTGTTTCAGCTCCACGAATGACTTTGGAGCTGTTTTTCATAAGAGAAGAAAGATTGAATTTTTCTCTTTCTTCCAGTAACTGCAAGTCAGAGTTTTCTGAAGTTGTAAATATGGGGTCTGGCGGTTTAGGCTCTGTGATTGAAAAAGTTTGAATTTTTGGGTCGATTTTCGGTTTAGGGTTTGATTTCTTGTGGAGGGTAGTGATCAGTTTTAGTTTTAGCTAGCTATATCAGGTAGATGATTAGTTTTAGTTTTAGCTATATCAATTTGTGATTTTGAAGAATGCTGTCTGAATTGGGAAGAAGACCGATGCTTGGGAACAACGAGGGATCTTTTGGTGATGAATTGGAGAAGGAGATAGGGATGTTGCTTAGGGAGCAACGTAGACAGGAAGCTGATGATCGTGAGAGAGAACTCAATATTTTTAGGAGTGGATCAGCACCTCCAACTGTGGAGGGTTCTTTGAGTGCAGTTGGAGGCATTTTTGGTGGTGGTGGTGGTGCTGCTGCTGATGCTGCTACTGCTTCCTTTTCTGAGGAAGAGCTTAGGTCCGATCCTGCTTATCTTTCATACTATTACTCCCATGTGAATTTGAATCCAAGACTTCCACCTCCTATGTTATCAAAAGAGGATTGGAGGTTTGCACAAAGAATTGGAGATAGGAGGAAAGTGAACAGAACTGATGATAATGGTGGTAGATCGTTGTTTTCCACCCCGCCGGGTTTTAACATGAGGAAACAAGAGAGTGAGGTGGATGATGAAAAGCCAGGAGGCTCGGCTGAGTGGGGTGGTGATGGACTGATTGGTTTGCCTGGTCCAGGACTTGGGAGCAAACAAAAGAGCCTTGCAGAGATTTTCCAGGTGGTTTGCTTCTTTCACTCTATTATGATATCATGAATGAATGAATTGTATTCATGCATTTGTTACAAGCTTTATCCGTATTTATACAAGATGAAAAGACTAGATGTGTGAGCACTGAGCAACTAATACAGTTATAACTAACTAAACTATCATGTAACAGAAAAACTAATTTTGTTATGCTGGACCCAATACACTCTGTGTGGCTTCTGTTTCTTTTTTCTGAGATTGTATGATTTACCATTTTTTGTTCTTAGTTTCATCTAGAGGACACAACGTAACAGAAATTGATGTATATGTTGCGGGTCCGTGGATGCTATTTGCTCATTTTGTTTGCACTAAATATCGATTCTTTTGTTCTGATGTGGGATCTTGTTCAAGATTTGTGATTGATGATTGTAACCCAATACACTCTCTGCTGCTTCTGTTTATTTTTTCTGAGATTTATGATTTACCATTTTTGCTCTAAGTTTCATCTAGGGGACACAATGTAACAGAAATTGATGCATATGTTGCGAGTTCGTGAATGCTATTTGCTCATTTTGTTTGCACTAAATGTTGATTCTTTTGTTCTGATGTGGGATCTTGTTCAAGATTTATGATTGACGATTGTAATTCGTCAGGCAATTTAAGTTTGATTAAAGGAATGCTAAATGGCATGTACTTTTCTATTTTTTTGCATTTGGTGTCTACAATGCCATTTCTAGTGCGTACTGTCATAAGTGTGATTGAAAATGGTGGCATAACTATGTTCATCAGAAGCTTTTATTTTTCTTCTACTTCTACTGATGTTCCCTTTGTGGTTGTCCAATAGTAGCTGACTTTTTAGTTTCATACTGGCTGAAAACATTGATACTAATTGTTTTGCAAGGTTTTGTTGATTTGTTACATTGACCAAAAAAATATCTTTGGCACACACACAAGTTGAGCAATTTTGTAGTGATTGACTTGGCTACATGTGGAGGTTACTTTCCAAATCCAGCACTTTCAAAGAATTTTATGTTATGTGTGATTGATTTTATGTTGATCTTACTTTTACTGTATTTCAGAATTTATATCTTTCGGTATCTAATGTTTCAGTTATTTTTTGTTTCGTTATGTATTTTGAAAGTTTGTATAATAATGCATACATTTTTTTGGTTTAAAAAAAGCTTCCGAGGAACTTACATCTTGAAGCAATATTTATTTCGCTTGCTACTATTGACTGTTGACAATTCTGTAGTGAATTTAATATATCTTTGCCTTGATTTTTTTGGTATATTTCTTCATTTCTGTTTTCTTTTTATTCTACCCATCATTTATAAATTATAACCATTAATGATTAATTGTGCAGGATGACTTGGGGCGTAACTCCTCTGTCACAGGCCTTCCTTCTCGTCCAGCCAGTCGTAACACATTTGATGAAAATGCTGATATCATTAGTTCTGTTGAAGCTGAGCTGGGTCATATACGCCATGATTCCACAACCACTGATGCTTTAAGATCCGGATCAAATGTTCAAGGATCATCTGCAGCCCAAAGTATTGGCCTACCAGCGTCATATTCTTATGCTGCTGCACTAGGATCATCTTTGTCAAGAAGCACTACTCCTGATCCACAACTTGTTACTAGGGCTCCTAGTCCTTGCCTCACACCTATTGGCGCCGGGAGAGTTGCTACTGCGGATAAGAGAGGCATTGCCAGTCCAGATGTGTTTAATGGTGTTTCATCTGGCATCAATGAGTCAGGAGATCTTGTGGCTGCATTATCGGGTATGAACTTGTCAGGGGACGATGTATTAGATGGTGAAAATCATTTGCCATCACAGGTTGAATCAGATGTTGATAATTATCAGAGACATCTTTTTGGTATGCAAGGTGGTCAAAGCAAGCAGCATGCATATTTAAAGAAGTCTGAATCAGGTCACTTGCAAAATTCAGGTAAGATCAGTAGGAGTGGGTTGGACCTCAACAATCCATCCTTGGATAGGCAAGTTGATCTACAAAAGCCTAATGTTCCTTTCCATAACACATATTTCAAAGGATCGCCTATCTCCAATTTTAGTGGAGGAAGCAGTTTTCCAGGTCAGTACCAGCCTTTAGATGGTACAAATTCACCATTTACTAACTATGGCTTGAGTGGGTATGCTGGAAATCCAGCATTGGCATCCTTGATGACTAACCAACTTGGCACGACTAATCTGCCACCCCTGTATGAAAATGTTGCTGCAGCATCAGCAATGGCAACCCATGGAATGGACTCAAGAATTCTTGGAGGTGGTTTGGTTTCGGGATCCGATCCACATAGTCTTGGTAGAATGGGAAATCAAATTGCAGGTGGTGCACTTCAGTCTCCTTTTGTTGATCCCGTTTATCTTCAGTACTTGAGGACATCTGAGTATGCTGGACAACTTGCTGCTCTCAATGACCCCTCGGCGGACAGGAACTACTTGGGTAATTCATACGTACTTGAGCTTCAGAAAGCTTATCTCGGGTCTCTGCTCTCACCTCAGAAGTCCCAATACAATGTTCCACTGGGAGGTAAATCAGGTGGCTCCAATCATCATGGTTATTATGGAAATCCTGCATATGGTGTTGGGTTGACTTACCCAGGAAGCCCAATGGCAAACTCTGTTGTCTCTACTTCTCTAGTTGGATCTGGAAGTCCTATTAGGCACAATGAACTGAATATGCGTTTTGCTTCTGGAATGAGGAATTTAGCCGGGGTAATGGGGCCTTGGCATGTAGATGCTGGGACCATGGACGAAAGCTTTGCTTCTTCTCTGTTGGAAGAGTTCAAAAACAATAAAACCAAGTGTTTTGAACTCTCCGAAATTGCTGGTCATGTTGTTGAATTCAGGTATACTTTTTACCTGTTGGTTTTTTGATGCTTAATTTTATGCTGCCATCCTGAAGAATTAAATTAAGTAATTTACTATCATTGGTAGTGCGGATCAATATGGGAGCCGATTTATTCAACAAAAGCTTGAAACAGCAACTACAGAAGAAAAGAACATGGTTTATCAGGAAATCATGCCACATGCTCTTGCTTTGATGACTGATGTCTTTGGTAATTATGTGGTTCAAAAGGTAATTATTACTCTTTCAATTTATTATTCTGTTTCATGGATCTTGTTTGAGCTGACAATAGTTGGTATCTTGCAGTTTTTTGAGCATGGACTTGCATCCCAGAGAAGAGAATTAGCCAACAAGCTTCTTGGCCATGTTCTGACACTTAGCCTTCAGATGTATGGTTGCCGGGTCATCCAGAAGGTATTGAAAACTTAGGGTGCTAGTAGTTGATATTTATATGTATGGCTCTCTATCCATAATCTTCTGAACACCTCATCATTTTGCTTTTGTTTTTCAATTACGTATCCCTCTTTAGGCCATTGAAGTTGTTGATCTGGATCAGAAGATAGAGATGGTCCAAGAACTTGATGGTAATGTCATGCGCTGTGTACGTGATCAGAATGGTAACCATGTCATTCAGAAGTGTATTGAATGTGCCCCTGAAGATGCTATTCACTTTATTGTCTCAACATTTTTTGATCAAGTTGTAACACTATCAACACATCCATATGGTTGTCGGGTGATACAGGTAAGGTTTCTTCACTGCTTATGTTACTGTTATTATGTATTTGAGATCACTTGTCATATAATAATGCCTTCTACATGGCAGAGAGTACTGGAACACTGCAAAGACCCTACAACACAGCAGAAAGTTATGGATGAGATTTTAGGAGCTGTTAGCATGTTAGCTCAGGATCAGTATGGCAACTACGTCGTTCAGGTTTATCATTTTTTCTAGCTACTTGCGGTTTGAGCTTGTTGCTGCAATTGTTGCCATGGAAGTGGAAGTAAGGTTTTATAGTTCTCATGTTTTGTTTGGTTTCCTTGACCATGGTTTTCTGCATGTGCATCCTTTGCTTCAACCCAGCAGTCAGTCAAGCTCTCTCGAGAGATTGTTTTTTGCTCCTTTGGTTTAGTGTAGTCTTGACAATTCTCTTGCCTCCATGCATTCTGAAATTGTTAAATTATTTTTTATTATAGATTTTTACTGCTAACAATCGTCCTTTACTTTGGTTGGCTTCAATTCTTTACATACCGTTTTCTCCTGTCAATGACTGATATCTAGAAACTTGTTTTCTTCTTTATTAGTTTTTACTTCATTCATGATTCAACGTGTATGCCTTGGGAATACATGTAATGCTTTAGTGTAGATGTTTCTTATGGCTCTTTAAAAAAATTGTTGCTTTTAAGTTATAACATCCTATCCTATTTGCTTTATGCTTATAACATGCCATTTAAGGTTGGTTCTTTCATATGATATGGTCTTCTAGTTCCCCTTCCGCCCAATATTATGTACCTCCATGACTCTGGTTTCTATTACTTGCTTTGATATCTATGTAGTAGTATGTCATTTATACTTGTTAGCTGATTTCTTGTCTTGGTTTCTTCTCCCCTTAATAACAGCATGTACTGGAACACGGGAAACCTCATGAGCGTTCTGCTATAATAAAGGAATTAGCAGGCAAGATAGTTCAAATGAGTCAACAGAAGTTTGCCTCTAATGTTGTAGAGAAATGTTTGAGCTTTGGAGGTCCTTCGGAACGACAATTACTAGTGAATGAGATGCTTGGCTCCACAGATGAAAATGAACCTCTTCAGGTTTTATGAACTTTCTCTTTCAAATATTTAACTCCTTTATTTGACGCAAATTAGAAAACAATGCTAATATACCTTTTTTAAGTCCATTGTCTTATAAGCTGGTGACATTGGAAACCTTGTTTTAGGTTCAATACCATATTAACGACGAGGTTGTTCCATCTTCGTAAGTTTTGCAATCAATAAATCATATTTCTCTTATATATCAGGCAATGATGAAAGATCAATTTGCAAATTATGTTGTTCAAAAGGTGCTGGAAACTTGCGACGACCAAACACGTGAGCTGATTCTCTCACGAATTAAGGTTCATCTGAATGCATTGAAAAAGTACACCTATGGAAAACATATTGTGGCACGTGTAGAGAAACTTGTTGCTGCTGGAGGTACTTACTCCTTCCATGTTATATTTCCGATTTATCATTCTCATTCCTTCTTGTATATGGATTTCACTGCATCTTATATATGATAAGATAAATATTATGTGTAGTTTAAGAACTGGTCATCTAATTTGTTGTTGCAGAAAGGAGAATTGCTGCTCAGTCTCCTCAACCTGCTTAGGTGGCACAGATAAATAATGTTTGTACAGCTAACTGAGGCTAGTGTGAGCTTCGGCCTCTCTCTATCACTCTCTCCCCTACATCAGAAGGTTATGTTTACCTATCTGTCTAAGGTAGGTAAAATAGGGTAACCGCTTGGAAATAATGAAGTCGGTTGTACTGCAGAACTGTACATTTTGTAGTTCTAAGTTTATACATAGAATTTAAGCGAGATGAGCTTCAGATGTTACAACACACCTGATGCCCCTGCAGAGGAGATAAAAATGACTCTATACAAGCCTTTTTATGGTGTAAAGATTATAAAATGGTGAGGTAGTTTATAAGTTGACGTGACTGTACAAAAATGTTCCCATGTGGAGAGCTGTTCTTGTTTAGGTCAAACCGCAGGTTTTTTTTTTTTTATCATGTATGGTTATTGACTTTTTTCTCTTTTCAAGAGTACAATTTTTTAGAAGGTCTACTTTTCTTTTCCCTTGTCTATTGTGATAGCGATACCGTGCTGATTTTCTTTTACCAACACAACATAATAATTTCTTTATTGTAAACATGTTTTTATTGAATGACGTGTAAAAAGGAAAAGAAAAGAACAGTTACATGAAGAGTGAGGGTTATGAAAATGATGGATAAGGATCTAATTTTCTTTTGTATTATGCAATGGGACTATAATGTTCTCTTTTCTTGTTCCCTTTAAATCAAGCAGATAAGATCTTTTCCTTTAAATGATTCATTTTGATGTCGGTAAATGACTTGTAGTTCAACATAATGTCACCAGGTTCGACTGAAATTATCGCCATAGATGATGCCACCAATCCATACTGAATAATCTCCTGTAAAGGAGTTTCTTGACTCAGTCATGAGCCTAATAGGCTTACCGTGTAGAACCTGGCCTTGACAATTTGACTAAAATAACAATGTGATATAGGTTTCTCTGGTACTAATGGCATGCTACTTACGATAATTGAATCATTATCAACTTTGCTCATGGGAGTTAGTTGTAGGCATAAGTTTATAGTTTATGGCTAATTCTAGGGTCACGAGTGGGATGGGTACACCTATCGTGCACAAATCTTGAATGTCTGTTTCTACCATTGGATTAATCTAATCCACACAATAAAATCACACACCCTTCACACGTTATCTCTTCCCCAACTCCATCCACAACCCCTCCCCATGCTAGCGGCGACCCCCGTGGCCGATGTAGCACCATTCTATCTCTAGCTCTTCCTATGGCCCATTCTGATGGAGTGATGGTATCTCCACCCTCTTCTCCGGCGTCTCCCCCCTCTTGTGTCTCCACCACTCTACTCTGGTCAAACACCCTGAAAGATCGTCATGGGTCTCCTCACCGGCGGGATTGGTGAAGCCGTTGGAAATCCTGCGGCGTGCCATGGTTTGCAAACAAGTCGATGGGCGGCTCCTGACCGCAACGGCGGAACTACAATGTCGTATTCGAGGCGATGATCGTGACGGCGTCGCTGTTGTCGTCTTATGTTCATTTGAAGGAGATGATGGTGGGGAAGGGGTGGATGAAGGATGGTGTGGGTACCCAGGTGGCAGCGAGCTTTGGCACAGGGTTAGTGGTGGGGGTGGCGTCGAATATGGAGGTTGGGGCAAAGGGATTGGGGAAAGGGGATGATAGGGGTTAGGGTATAGTTGGAGGAAGGGGGTGAACAGGAGAGAGACAGAGGGACTGAGGGTGGAGCTGGCCCGGGGGGGGGAGCCGGATAGTGAGAGAGAATGTGTGAGTCGGGGGAGGGATAATGTGTGTATTGTGCACCATATTACCGTACTCCACACAAATCTAATGGTTGAAATAACTTGTGCATAGTAGAATTAGCGAATAGTTTATACCACCTACCGCAACAAGTTGGGTTCCTTTGCACCCGTATTGATTATTTTATTTTGGATTGTTTGGCCGTATATGAGGTTCCACTTAACAAGGATGCAACAGAAAAATTCATTCTCCCCACAAGTTTTACGTAGCTAGTAGTGAGAGAATAGTGAATGATCTTAGGCAATAAGAAACTAACATACACCGTCATCTATCAAATATCAAATCACTTCAATTATTTGTCTTAACAAGTGTTAACTGTATTTATTATTCCTAATTGTATTTAGCTAGTTTAGAATTAGTTAGTTGATAGATAACTAACTTTTGCCAATTGGCACTTTCGGTTAGAAGGTAGTTGAGCTCTAACCAATTTTGTTAGCTGTATAAATACCTTAGCTTGTACTTGTTATTACTCAGATGAATGAATTCCAAAATTCACTCACTCAATTCTCTCTCAATTCAACTCTCTTTTGCTTTCTGTTTGCGATAGCTTGTTGTGCAAGCTTTTGTTTTATCTTGTTCGTTTCGTCACTGTGACCAGAGTTTGGTCACTGTTCTTGGATCATTGTTGATCCTCTCTTCATTTGGTTCAGTTTCTACATGGTATAAGAGTTTTGCTACATTGGTGCTTCATGGCCGAAGAAAATGTCAGTCCTGTTTCCAATCGAAGTGGTGAAGGTTCAAGAAGTGTTGTTGATGAAGATTCACCATACTATGTTCATCCTTCTGAAAATCCTTCCAATGTTCTTGTATCTTCATTATTGACAAGGTAGAACTATCATCAATGGGTAATGTCCATGGAAATGAGCTTGATTTCAAAGAACAAGATAGGGTTCATCGACGGTACCATTTCTATGCCATTGAAAACTGTTCAATTGTTCAGATCTTGGAGACGAGCAGACAATTTGGTGAAAAGATGGATAATCGGTTCAGTCTCTGAATCAATTGCGAAAAGTATTCTTTGTCATGATTCAACTCTCAATATCTGGAAAGAACTTAAGCAGAGATTCTCCCAAGGTGATTTATTTCGAATTTCTGATATAGAAGACTCGATTATTGCTCTTAAACAAGGTGATTTCACCGTAACTGACGATTTTACTAAATTGAAGATTATATGGGATGAGTTAGATAATTACAGACCTCTACTTGTTTGCACTTGTGAAACAAAGTGTTCTTGTGATGCACTTGTGAATGTTGAAAAATACCAGACTCAAGATAGAGTTGTTAGATTTCTTAAAGGATTGAATGAATCCTATGCTGGTGCGAAATCTCAGATCATGTTAATGAAGTCACTTCCCTTAATTCATGAAGTGTTTTCAATGATTTTACAACAAGAGAGGCAATTAATTGGTGTTGACCTTGAACCCAAGTTGATAGCTGCAATTGGCAGCAATGGCAACAGTTATGGATATGGTAGAGGCAATGGTAGAGGGTCTAACAATTCCTACAATGGCATTCCCTACAAGTCAGGTGGTGGAAGAGGTCCCAACAATGGGAAGCAATGCACTTACCGTGGCAAGTCAGGCCACACTGTTGATACATGCTATAGAAAGCATGGATTCTCACCAAACTTTCAGTTCAGGACCAAGGAAAGATCAACTCAGTTGCTACAGAAGGTCTTGAGCCAGATGATCCATCAGGTTTTGTTCAAAAGGAAGAAAAATGAAATTCAGGGTTTGCTTTCACTGCAGAGTAGTACCAAAGCCTGTTAAGCCTACTACAGCAAACTCAAGCTCAACCTTCAGTTAACCAAATCAGCACTATCATGTCATTTTACATCATGTGCATTGCCCTCTCCACAAGATTCAGGTATATCAACCTTATCACCCTCTTGGATATTAGATAGTGGTGCTACTGCCCATATTTGTTTTAGTCTTGCCTTTTACTCTTCATATCATAAAATAAAACCTATAAGAGTCAAGCTACCTAATGGCAGTGAAGTGTTAGCTTGTCATTCAGGTAGCATTCACTTTGCTAAAGGATTTGCCTTATATGATGTTTTGCATATTCCCCATTTTTCTTACCGTTGAGACCTCATAAGTCTGAAACACATTCAATGTGTAAATTTTCTAAGTTTTGATGATTCCAAATAGATTAAGTATGGAAATATTGAACCATATGAAATTACTGACAAACCTGATAAGTGTGCAGGAAAATAGACTTAAAGACAACTCGTCTGATTTTTGACTCGTCTGCTTTTTGGTCAAGCTCGGTTTATAGACTTGTCTGAAAATCACTCGTCTGATATTTAGTCAGATACCAAGGCTACGCCAAGTCAAGATCTGAACATGCTTGATGACGTGGCAAGACTCAGTAGATCACCCGTCTGACTTTGGAATACGCTAGCACCCGTATAGTTTTTGAACTGCTTGAGAACTCGTCTGATTTTTTATTGCCTTTCACCCATCTAATTTTTTCCAACTTCGCTATGATGTCAGTTTGTCAGAAATGAAGTCCAAGTCATCTTATTCAAATTAAATGTCTCCTTAAGGATCTTGAAGACCTTTGGACAATAGCTCAAAGGACAAAGGTTAAAAAACATTGTTTCAAGATTTTAAGGAATAAACACGCAACCTCTGTACCACTGCAGTAACCTTTTAGTTGTTTTTAGTACAAAGTAAAAGTGATTTCTGGAAAGTGAACTAACTGTTGCACTGAAAAAGGAAAGCTCTCTGCTGCAAGAACAAGAAGCTCGCTGCTGCATACTCTGAAAACAACAGCTGGATCAGAATAAAGTGTACCCTTGGACAACTTTGTCAAAGCTCAACGTTCCCAAACATTTAATGTTTATACAGAATGACTCTTTGGCATTAATGGTGTCTCAGAAGCTCAAATCAAAAGAACACATTTTATGAAGCTGTGTCTAAACGGATCTCTTGCTTGAAGTCTTTAAATAGATCAGACAATGAAGATGAAGAAAAGAAGTTGAATATCATTAAGAACAGTGCGCAGAAGCATTTACTTTCTTCATTAACTTCTTCATCCTTTCATTGAATATACTTTCAATCATTTGATATTAATTCGTAGTCTTTCATATCGCATATTTATTTCACTCTTTGAGTGTGATCTGAAAGACTTGCAAGTTGTATTAATTACACAAAATCTTTATATTCCTTACTGAGTTGAGCCTGAAGAGGCTTGGTGAGCAAAGAATACTTGTTTGAGTGTTGAGCCTGAAGAGTCTAGGTGTGCAAAGAATACATTTACTGTAAATTACTCAGTTATAGTGTAAACTTGGTGCTGCCAAGAAACTCGACGTAGCTCTGTGGATTTTGGGATGAACCAGTATAAATCTCTTGAGTGATATCTCTCTTCCCTTATCCCTTTGTTTTGTTAAGTATCTTTTCTTTTTAAGTTTTTAACCTGGGGAGTTAAGCTGCAAATACCAATCCTTGTTTTACCCTTCTCTGTCTGCCCGTGTGCCTTGTTTGAATATTAGTTGATTCACTCGTCTGATTTTCTCTCATCTAACTACAGCTTGTTGTTCCTGCGAAAATCCTTTTTAAAGTAACCGAAAAAGTTGGTAAACACAATTCAACCCCCCCTTCTTGTGTTAACTTTGGTTATTTCAGTTGGTATCAGAGATCAGCCTCTGGGCTGAGCACTTAGCAGTGTAGAGGAAAAGATCTTGGAAATGGCAGGAGAAGCCAGTACAAGCAAAAACCATGGTGGAGAAGGATCCTCAACGTCGATACCTCTTTACTTCAATGGAGAGGATTACATCTACTGGAAAGAAAAGATGAAGGGGTTCTTACAATCCACTTCCTCTGATCTTTGGGATCTCATTGAAGATGGCCTCTATATCCTTAAAGATGACAAAGGAGCTGAGATTCCTAAGGCCAACATGACCTCTGAGCAAAAGACAAAATGTCAGTCAAATGCCAAAGCTAGATATGCAATCATATGTGCCTTGAGAAGAGAAGAATTTGAAAAAGTGTGTGCTTGTGAATCTGCAAAAAAAAATGTGGCATTCACTAGCCATTGCTCATGAAGGAACCAAAGAAAGTCAAAGAGACCAAAGTCAGCATGTTGGTCAAAAAGTATGAGCTGTTCAAAATGGAGGAAGGAGAAACTATTGGCCAAATGTATAGAAGATTTCAAACTATAACTAATGGATTGAAATCATCGGGAAAAGTTTACAAGACTGAGAACATATTCAAAAAATTCTCAGAAGTCTTCCAAAACAATGGAGACCACTTGTAACTGTTGTGTCCCAAGCCAAGGACCTAACAACAATGAAGCTAGACGAGCTTCTTGGTACTCTTTAGATCCATGAATAGGAGCTGATTGAAGAAAACAATGGAAAGAAAAACAAATTCATTGCTCTTAAAGCTGACAAGAAGTCATCTAAAGGAGTAGTCTCAAAAGCTCTCAAAGTAGATGAATCTTCAGAAGAATCTGAGGAATCAAATGAGGATGACTCTGATGATGAAGATGATGAACTTTCTCTTTTCATCAGAAAAATGAAAAAGTTATGGAAGAAAAGAAACCTCAAATGATAAGCCCTTAAGACGCTTCAACAAAGAAAAATACAACAAAGATGGTGGATCTAATGACAGAAATGTTATTGTATGCTATGAATGCAAAAAGCCCGGTCACATCAAGGCAGAATGTCCTCAACTCAAGAAACAAACTTCCAAGAAGTTCTTCAACAAAAAGAAGAAAGGAATGATGGCCACTTGGGAAGATCTTGATGAAAGTTCCACTGAAAGTGAAGGAGATGAACTTGGAGTAAATCTCTGTCTTATGGCAGATACTGATTCTTAGTTAGAAACTGAGGTACATTCTGGACTTGAGAAATTGAATGATACCTATGATAAACTGTTGGAAGAATCAAACTATATGTCCAAAGCTTTCAAATCCATCAAAAGACAATATGTTAAATTCTCAAGTGAGTATACACAGAAATCTCAAGAGTGTGAGAAGATAGTTGAATAAAATAGTAGGCTTAAGACTGAAAAGTCAAGAGCTGTGATCTTATTTGAAACATTACCTTCTGAAGAAGTAATTAAACTTCAACAGAAAGTAGAAGAGTGCACCTTAGATCTTGTCAAATTTGTTAATGGTAGAGATAATCTGACTAAACTTTTGGGAAGTCAGAGGTACTCTCTCAACAAAGAAGGTATAGGTTATTCCAGTGAAGAACATCATAAAGAATCAACAAAGTTCTCAAAAATGACTATCAAATCTATGTCAGTTGGCTCAAATAAATCTATATGCACATATTGTGGAAAAGCTGGACATATCACGTCTAAGTGTATCCACAAAAAGAGAAAGAAGTCTTCACAGACCCCTTATACTGACAGAAAAGGACCCAAGAAAATATGGGTACCTAAGTCCATGATAGTTCTTGTTGCAAACTTACTTAACAGGACAAAAGAAACACCTGTCATGGTACCTGGACAGTGGATGCTCGCGACACATGACAGGAGAAAGGTCTATGTTCCTAGACCTCCAACCTAAGAAAGGTGGACATGTAACTTTTGGTGGTAACCAGAAAGGAAAAGTTGTTGGTGAAGGTAAAATTGGTGGTAAACCTCCCTTGCTTATTATCTGTGATGTTTTATATGTGAAATGGTTAAAACATAATCTGCTTAGCATAAGTCAATCGTGTGATAGTGGATTTTCTGTATCTTTTTCTAATGATGCATGCATAGTCAATGACAATAGTGGAAATACTCTCTTTTCTGCTAAAAGGCAAAATAATCTGTATAAGATTGACATGTTTGAACTTTCAGATCAAAATGTAACATGCTTTATGTCTAAAGAGGATGAAAAGTGGCTATGGCATAAAAAACTAGGACATGTTAGTATGAAACAAATTTCTAAATTGAAAAAGCATAACATTGTGAGAGGATTGCCTGATATTTCTTTTAAGAAATATGTTTTGCGTGATGCATGTCAGAGAGGTAAACAAGTAAAATCAAGTTTCAAATCTAAAAAGGAAGTCACCTCCTCTAGACCTTTGCAACTGTTACATATGGATCTGTTTGGACCAGTCAGTGTAGCTAGCCTAGGTGGAAAGAAATAGGGTTTTGTCACAGTTGATGACTATTCTAGATTCACTCGGGTACTCTTCTTAACCCAAAAGGATGAGTCTTATAAGGCCTTTACAGTATTCAGTAAGAGAGTACGGAATGAGCAAGGTTTCTGTATTTCTGCTATTAGAAGTGATCATGGAGGAGAATTTGAAAATGAGCAGTTCTAATTGTTCTGTGAGGAAAATGACATTTCTCACAATTTCTCTGCACCCAGAACTCCACAACAAAATGGAGTGGTTAAGAGAAAGAACAGATCTCTTCAAGAGATGGGAAGAACAATGCTTAATGAGAATATCTTCCTAAGTACTTCTGGGCAGAAGCCACTTCTTGTTATGTACAAAACAGAATACTGATCAGACCTATCCTAAATAAGACTCCTTATGAATTATGGAAAGGTAGAAAACCCAACATATCACACTTTCATGCATTTGGATGTGAATGTTATATTCTTAATACAAAAGATCATCTTGGAAAATTAAACTCAAAAGTAGATAAAGGCATATTTATTGGATATTCTGAAATGTCTAAAGCTTTCAGAATCTTTAATTCTAGAACCTCTGTGATAAAAGAATCAATTCATGTAAAGTTTAATGATGGTTTGAAGACTGATAGGGAACTATCAGATCTAGAGGATGGTGTTGCATGTATTGAACTTAATCCTGTAATAGAAGAATCTTCAGACAAGTTAAAAGTAGACATGTCTGAAAATCAGACAAGTGCTGACACGTCTGAAACCTAGAATTTGAAGAAGGTTTGGAAATTCAAGACCTATCATCCAGAAGATCTTATCATTGGAAGTCCATCTCAAGGAGTTGGAACCAGATCTGCTTTGAAAGAAATCAACACCATGGCATTCATATCAGATTTGGAACCTAAAAAGATTGAAGAAGCTTTACAAGATGAAAGCTGGATTCTAGCCATGCAAGAAGAACTACATCAGTTCAAGAGAAATGATGTTTGGACTCTAGTTTCTAAACCCAAAGAGAAATATGTTATTGGAACCAGATGAGTATTTAGAAACAAACTGGATGAAGATGGAAAAGTGGTAAGAAACAAAGCAAGATTAGTTGCTCAAGGTTATACTCAACAAGAAGGTATTGATTTTACTAAAACTTTTGCACCTGTAGCTAGATTAGAAGCAATTAGAATTCTCATGTCATATGCTGCGCAACATGATATAACTCTTTATCAAATGGATGTTAAAAGTGCATTTCTAAATGGATAATTGAGGAGGATGTGTATGTAAAGCAACCTCCTGGCACTAGTGAAAAATATACATTAGACGGTAAAGGTTTACGTCAGTTAACCAAAAGCTAGACGTTAAAAAGGAGGCGGTGGCAGTTTTGTAAATATCGGGCTTCATTAATTCAATTTTAACGTCAGTTGTTTTAATGACTGACGTTAAAAGTGAAGTGACTCACTTTTAACGTCAGTTCAATAAAGAACTGACGTTATAAAGAACTGACGTTAGAAGTAAGTCTATTCACTTTTAACGTCAGTCCCTACATCAACAGACGTTAAAAGTTATTTTAATAATTTTTTTTATCTAGTATACGATTCCTTCCGCATTGCCTTCCTCAAAGTTTCAGTTTCACATGAATTGCTTTGATGTTTTGTGTTTCTGTTTTGAAAACTAAAATATATGTGCGAAGTATAAGTTGAATCAATAACCCAAACCGGATCTCATTCATTAAGTGTAATACAGATCGATCGTCTGAGAAGATTGAAAGGGTTTAAAATCCTATAAAAAGTTACATTGAAAGGGTTTAAAATCCTATAAAAAGTTACATTGAAAGGGTTTAAAATCCTAAACATTAAAGCTACATCCCATCAGAGAGTTTTATGAAATATGCCAAAGGGAAAACTATATATACTCCGAAGACCTCAAAACTGGGGGGCATGAGAGAGCTCAAGAGAGAGGCAAAAACAGGTGCACCAGATCCGTTTTAAGCAAAGGCAGTGGTTCCAGAGACTTCCAAGACGGTCACTTGCTGCCAAAGCTGAGGTTTTGGAACTGTGACCCCCGAGCACCTGATTAGCCCTCCAGCAGCTGATTCTCCGGAAGGTGATAAGGTGAGCAACTCACACAATGTAATTTACTCAGACTTATCACCCATGCAATGTAATTTACTCAAACTCAAAAGTTGTTTGACTATTAAGACAAAGACCTTTGAGTCTAGGAATAGGAAGAAAGAGTGATGAAGTTAATCTCCACGACAGAGCCATATTGTGAAGCAGAAAATTAAAAGGATGGAAGGAAGCTATTTATAGGAGCAGGGGATGAAGTTACTAAGCTATTCTGATTTTGTTGAAAACTTACCTATAAACTTAATGCTCATTAAGAGGATTGAGTTACAAGGTGCATGGGTAAGTAGCACAGTACAGTCAAAGGAATGAATGTTTTTGCAGATGTCTATACACTTTTAACGTCAGTTTGTTAAAAAAACTGACGTTAAAAGTGTTTTTAAATAAAAAATATTAATTGTTAACGTCAGTTTTTTATACAACTGACGTTAAAAGTTTGATTTTTACTTCAGTTAAATAAATAGTTGACGTAAATAATCCTATATATTATAAACGTGCAGAATGAATATTGGAAATAATATAATTAATATACGGGAACTTGGCAGTCATCAATTAAGTTGACGTTAAAAATGAGGTGGTGGGTAAACTATTTGCGTCAGTTCTATAAATAACTGACGTAAATAATTATGAAACTCATTTCATTGGTGGTCATGTCCCTGTTGTCCCTCTTAACGCAGATCACTCCATATAGTACTGCAGTTTATTTCTAAACTTTTTTTTATACAAGTTTATTTTTAATTTTTATTAATTAGCTTGAATTAGTAAACAAATTATTGTGCAAATTAAAATAAATTAACACCTAACATAAAACAAGTTATATGTCTAATCAAATCGTATGACATTGAAGCGATTCATAAGTTAAAATTACATGATTAAAAGATAAAAAATTTCTGCAACATAGCCCTAAAATATAAAAAAGTTTCTGCATGAACATCATTTTCTTCTCAGTCCTGTCATCAGAAACTCCAATGGATGCATCACCTCCCTCACTTGAATTCCAAGATGCAAAGTAAATCCTCAGTCACTAGCAGCGAAAGCAAAGTGAAATGGATCTTTGCATCTTTCTTCTTCAGTGGAGTTCCTTGATGCATCATCTAGAATCCACAATCACTAGCTTCCAAAGCAAAGTGAAAGGGATGACGGGGATGAAATAAAGTGAGAGAATCACATTACGTGATTCACCCAACCTTAATATCCATGCAAAGAAATTTACTCAAACTCGGAAGTTGTTTGACCATTAAGACAAAGACCTTTGAGTCTAGGAATAGGAAGAAAGAGTGATGAAGTTAATCTCACTACAGAGCCATATTGTGAAGCAGAAAATTAATTAAAAGGAGATGAAAGCTAGGAAGCTATTTATAGGAGCAGTGGATGAAGTTACTAAGTTATTCTGATTTTCTTGAAAACTTATCTATAAACTTAATGCTCATTAAGAGGATTAGGTACAAAGGTGAATGGGTAAGTAGCACAGTAGTCACAGTAGTCAAGGGAATGAATGTTTTTGCAGAAACTAATAAACCTTTAACGTCCGTTGTGTAATACAACTGACGTAATAAGTTGTGAGTGTTTTTAACGTCAGTTTCTTAATACAACTTACGTTAAATATATGACCTTTAACGTCAGTTCTTACTAACAACTGACGTAATAAGTGTGAGAGTTTTTAACGTCCGTTTATTAAGACAACTGACGTTAAATATATTATCTTCAACGTCAGGTTTTACCAAAAACTGACGTAAAATGTTGTTTTATTTTAATTATAACGTTTACCCCCCCGCGCCTTCTCCACTTCTCTACGTCTTTTCTCTTTTCATCACGCTCAACCCCCACTCTCGCTCTCACTCTGCCCTAATCGCGAGCTCATCTCCACCGCAACCACCGCGAGGGCTTCTTCGCCACCACCGTGAGGTACACTCTTAACCCCTAACTCTGTCTTTCCCGCTCCTTCTTTGCAATAACTTGACATCTCTCTTTCCCCTGGCCTTCCCGCGCACTAACTCTCCTTGTCCCTCTGCTCTCAGTAACCACATCGAACGTTGGCCACCACTCGAGCTTCCCCCACCACCACGCGAGCGCCTATATCTGGTGAGTCTTTAATTAGTGCACATTTATTTATTCACGGATTAGATTGAATGCATGTTGCTCTGATGGGTATAAAATGTAGTCTCAGTAGTTGAAACTTGAAACTGTGAGTTTGAGTTGTTTGGAATGTCTCTATTTTTGGTTTTGAGTGTATGTTGAAACTGTAGTCTCAGTAGTTGTAACTTTAAACCGTGAGTTTGAGTTGTTTGGAATGTCTCTATTTTTGGTTTTGAGTGCATGTTGCTCTGCTGGTTGATCTGTCACGGCCGTGATGCTCATCACGGCTAGGCCGTGATCAGTTCTGCCTATGAGGGTCTGGTTCAGTTGGCACGTTACGGCCGTGATACCGTGACCAATGCTTGGCAATCTTCAAAAACTATAGTTTTCAATCTCCCGTATTGTCCTTATATTGGATATATAGATGTTTTGTATATCTACGAGACCTATCTAGTTATTTTTATTTATACTTCTGTATTTATTTTGAGTTATAACCTATGTTAATACATATATATTGTTTCTGAACAGGCATACATATGGATCAGTCGGATAGCCCACATGCACGGGAGGACACTGTGGGGGTTTCGCAGGACCCGATCATGCCTACGCCTGCTGATTCTAGTGTAAGTTTACATGCATGTTATATACTATCTTTAGTCCTTCTTGTTAATGTAAGTTTATAATGTTACAACCCTCTATTTTATCATTTTTTTGTCCATACAGACATCACAGGCTCATAGGAAACGGGGTAGAGGAGCCACCTCGTTGAAGAAACTAGAGAAGGACAGGCAGAGCGGACAGAAGCTTGAGGTGTCCTTCGATGCTAATCTAAATACCCAGGGACCCCGTGCTAAAGAATTTAATAAGTGGGTGTTTCTACAAGCGGCGGCAAGACGTAAGCATCAACTACAACCATTGGAATGACGTTCCACAGAACGTTAAGGATCAGATTTGGGAGGCTATCACGGTATTTTACCTTTACATTCGTTTGATTTACATTATTAGATAATTATCCGAGTTATAATCCATCCAGTTGTTATATATGTATCTAATGTGTAGGTAGCTTGGTATCGTGCCAAATGACGAGGATCATCGTCATAAATGTATGAAAATGGCATCAAAGCGTTGGAATGGGTTCAAGCATGATCTTACCAGGTACTATGTATCTGGGAAGAAGCGGCTTGATAAAATGTTCTCGGATTATCCCTGGATTGATCAGGATACTTGGGATATGTTTTCCAGGAGTCGACAGGATGGAGAATTTCAGGTTGGTTGATTAAGTTAATTTTGTATGCTTATTATAGATCATTTAACTGTATTTAATTATGTGTTTTTGTTTGAATAGGCTAAGGCAAATAAGGGTCGGCAGAATCAGGCGAAGAACGTCCACCGCCACACCATGTCTCAGGGTGGGTACCATACTCGGATCCAGCAGATGATGGCGGATAGGCTGAGGGCGAAGCAGGAAGAGCACTCTGCTAGGATTGAAAGAAGAGAGGTGCCTGAGGGCACACCATCAAGTCCTCTGGTTAGCCGGCCGCATGACAAAGGCGGGATCTTTTAAAGCTGATGCCACTCGCGAAGTGGCAGATAAGATTGTAAGTAAATAATTAACTTGATTTCAATTGATATTTGTATAGATATTTGCAACACTTTTCACTTGCACGTTTTTTTCATTTTTTTCCATTGTAGATGGATCTTAAAGCAAAATCCTCCCAGGGCGCATTCGTCCCTTCTGGACGGCAGGACGTCTTGATGATTGCTCTAGGCAAGAAAGACCATCCTGGTCGGGTTCTCGGTGTTCCTGGGAACGTGACCATCAAACAATATTATGGCAAGTCTGCTTCACGAAAGCGGGTGGTCAAGGAAGCATCAATTTTGGCTGACATTACTCAGCACCTCATGACCAACCCAGATATTACAACACATCTGATGCAAGGCTTAATAGCCAACCCAGAATTCAAGCAAGCGCTTGCCAGAGAGCTTTCCTCCGTCGGTACATCCCAGGACGCCGCAAGGCTTGCCAACGCTTCACATGTGAGCACAAAAGAGAGTTTTAGTATGGCACATGTGGAGGACGATGAGTTGGCAGCTAGGGAACGGGAGTTGGAAGTCCAGCGCCATGAGCATGAGTTGGAAATGAAAAGGCGTGAGCTTGAGTTGGACTCCAAACGACGTGAGCTCAAAATGTTAGCAAAGGTATTTATTCATTATTAATGTCCAAATTAGTCAAATAATTACTTGTGTTTTTTTTAATTATCAAAAACTTATATATTTTATTTTTCCTAAACTGAAGGCCAAGTCGACGTCGGTGTCGCTGTCACCTATCACTCGTTTGTTCTCACTTGGTGAGGATTATACGTATGAGATTTTTGAATGTCCATTGGATCACGATGGATGGGTGGCACGCCCAGATCAACAGAGGATATTTTCCTTCGTTGGTGACGATCTCGAGAACGCCTGCAGAAATAACGTCTGGATGAACAGCAATGTCATCAGTCTCTGGTGCACGTAAGTTAATTTTAATTTTATAACTTATTTATTTTTGGTATTTTTCCATTTAATAATTTATTTTAATTTCAATATATATATTATGTAATTAACATCCACACCCTTTTCATATCTTAGGTATCTCCATCGTCTTCAGCTTGATAAGGGCGTTGCATCAGTTTACGGTTTCTTAGATCCGTCAATCCTTCTGCCTGAGTTCTTTGCTGGCGATGCATTGAGTAAATACATAGGGAACTTGTTGGGAGACAATCCGAAAGAATTATATCTGGCTCCCTACTGTATGGATGACCATTGGCAGTTGTTGGTACTTCACCCGTCTAGGCATACTGTCATATTCTTCTGCTCTCTCCACCATGATCCGCCACCGAAGGTGGTGGAAGCTGTAAATATGTAAGTAACTAATCTTAAATTTAATTTAAGTTTTAATATTAGTTTTTTTTAGTTTATTACGCACATGATAAATGAGTTTGTTAATTGATCGACATGATTATTTGTTTATGATAGCGCGCTGAAGGCGAGTAGCATAAGTTGCGCCAATGGGAGAAGTAGGACTTCTAAGGCTAAAACAAATCCTGTATGGAACATCCTCAAGGTTTGGTAGTTTATTTATCAAATAATAATTATTATAATTACTAATTTATGTGTATATTCAACTGACGTTGAAATTAATTTTGTTGGTAGTCTCGATTTCAACCTGACAGTTGGTCGTGCGGCTATTATGTGATGCTTCATATGCTGAACATAGTCTCCGCATCTATTACGGATGGATGGAAGAAGGTAATATTTAAACAACTTGTTAAATTATATATTATAGTTTTGAAGATGACTTGCATTGATGTTATTGTTATTATTTGAACGTGTCTAGGCATTTATCGACCAATCGCCTATTCAAGAAGATGAGTTAAGAGACTTGAGGATGCGCTTCGTTGAATTCTTCTTCAAGTATGCGGCTGAAAAAGGAATTGACAACATACCTCCGCACTACTTAGATAAATAGTTTTTTTGTTAGACTTTAGAAACTAATTAATAACATGTATATATATATCCTTAGATAGTTTTGTTTTTTAGACATTGGAACTAAAATTTATTTATATATATACATGGGTTTTGGTTTTAAGTACCCCAATTGTTCAATTTTCTTTTGCAATTCTGTAATGTGTGTGATCGATATTCTGTGTTACTGGGACTGAATGCAGGGATAGCTGAGTGGAGTGATATTTTAAAACTGAATTTAAAAAAAAAAAAACCTATTAACGTCAGTTGTATCAAACAACTGACGTTAATAGTATTTTATAAAATATACAGTACACTATTAACGTCAGTTGTTTATTACAACTGACGTTAAAATTAGACCTTTAACGTCAGTTCTTTATAACAACTGACGTTAGTTTTAACAAAATCAACGTCCGTTGTATTAAAGAACTGACGTTAATAGTTTTAGTTTAACGTCAGTTGTTTAAAAAACCGACGTTAATTCTTACAAAATTAACGTCGGTTTTGTTAAGGAACTGACGTTAATAGTGTTATATTTAACGTCAGTTCTCAGCTGACGTTAAAATATTAACTATTAACGTCAGCTGTATTTACGTCAGTCAGTATTCTGACGTAAAAAATCAATTTTAACTGACGTAAAAAGCACTTATTGCACTAGTGTGGTTTTGAGGACTCTGAAAATCATCACCATGTCCATAAGCTTAAGAAAGCTCTATATGGACTCAAACAAGCTCCAAGAGCTTGGTATGATAGGCTAAGCACATATCTAATGGAAAATAATTTCATTAGAGGAAAAGTAACACTACACTTTTCAAGAAATGCTCAAAGAAAGACTTCATAGTAGTATATATTTATGTTGATGATATTATATTTGGTGCTACTAATGAAAAACCCTGCAAAGAGTTCTCTGAGTTGATGCAGAATGAATTTGAAATGAGTATGATGGGAGAGCTGAAGTTCTTACTTGGTCTTCAAAATAAACAGACAAGTGATGGAATACATATTCATCAACAGAAGTACACCAAGGAACTTCTGAAAAAGTACAAAATGGAAAACTCAAAACCTATGAGTACACCTATGCATCCATCAATTGTTCTGAACAAGGATGAGGAAAGTAAAAAGGTAGATCAAACTGTCTATCGAGGTATGATTGGATTTCTTCTATACTTAATTGCTAGCACACCTGATATTCAATTCAGTGTTTGTCTTTGTGCAAGATTTCAATCAGACCCTAAAGAATCTCATCATAAGGCTGTTAAAAGAATTTTCAGATATTTAATTGGAACCACCAACCTTGGTCTGTTATATAAGAAATCTGGAGATTTCAGGTTAGCTGGATTCTATGATGCTAATTTTGCTGGAGATAGAGTTGATAGAAAAAGCACCAGTGGAGGATGTCACTTCATTGGAGCATATATGATCTCCTGGTGAAGCAAAAGGCAAAGTACCATTGCTCTATCAACTGCTGAAGCTGAATATATATCTGCAGCCAGTTGTTGTTCACAACTGCTTCGGGTAAAATACCAACTTGAAGATTATTCAATGTTTAAGCATAATATACCTATTTGGTGTGATAATACTAGTGCTATTAATCTGTCTAAGAATCCCATACAACATTCTAGTGCAAAGCATATAGAAATAAAGCATCATTTTATAAGAGGTTATGTTCAAAAGGGTGTTTTTGAAATTAAGTTTGTAAACACCGAATATCAGTGGGTAGACATCTTTACAAAACCCTTAAGTTAGGATAGATTTGTTTTTATCAGAAAGAATCTTAATATGCATAATGTGTCTGAATGAATGTTTGCTGATATGTCTGAAAATTTTACTTGTCTAAATTTTATATATGCTTGACTCGTCTATTTTAAGCTAAGCGTCTGATGACGTGGCTAAAAGCACTCAGCGCTAAACCCTAACTGAGACACGTGTACATTGCATTTTTCCCTCCTTTTCTGAAAAACGTTTCATTTGATTAACAACTGCCTTTTCAAAATTTATTGCTGTTTATAGCAGTAATCTCTCTCCTCGTTCCCAATACAAAAAACACTCAAGTGTTTTAAAAAAAGGAATCCATGTCGTTTCAAAACTACCCACTCAAAATCTCTTGCTCACGATCTCTCTCTGAATTCTCTTCGTCTTTGTTCCTTCGAAACATTTCCTTTCCAAACCCTAAAAAACTTCTCCTTTAAAACGATGGCACCCAAAAGTTTTCTTGAAGAAGTTGCTGAAAGATCCAGACTCTCTTTAACAAAACTAAAGAAAGTGCACCCTAGAAGGGTCCCTAACTTCGCTGAGTTGAAGAACAAAGGATTAGATGTTAAGCCAGAAAGTGTGTATGCTGGGTGGTGATGGCTGTGGGCCTCGAATCCGCAAGTGAACGGCTTCGTCGTCGAGTAATAAAAAAGATCGAACCACAGAGACCATGATCTTAAATAACAATTAGTTGTTAAATTGGTTTCACTAAACTAGAATAAGTTTTGGTTTTTGAAATCGGAATCAAGTAATAATCAAATTTAAAATTGCAGTTAAAAAAAATAGGAAACCAATTCAAATAGGGATTTTTCAAATTCAAAAGGGATTCCCAGGAATTGGGATACCACAAAACTGCTTATGTTACTAAATTGACTACTCTCCTTGTTAATTACCAAAATTGGCTTTGAAGGCGAATTTATCCTAAATTAGTTAATGCTCCCTCTCGGGTTACAAAAACCGTGCCCAATTAAATCAATCCCTACTCTCGTGGTAATTGAATTTAAATCAAACCCCTTGAGTTTTGTCACAATTCGTGAACCCTCGAAGGACCGCTTCTAACTCTCGCGATTTAAGTCCTAAGTTTGATTCCTATAGATCCGATACCTAAGTTCACCGTTAAGTTCGTCCTTAGTGTATCTACGACACACAAATAAGTGGCCACCGAATTTACGAGTAATTAAAACAATAGGGATCAAATCGAAGCAAAAATTGAAATTAACAAGAAATCAAACATCAATTCATCACCATAAACAAGTTTGGGGCATAGCCCCAATTCCTAGAAACAAGACTACTACTCAAGCATTGCCACGATTGTAGCAAGCTTGATTAAAAATAACATAAAGAGAAAAACCTAAGAGAAGAGAAGAAGAAGAAGAAGAAGAAGAAGAAGAAGAAGAAGAAGAGAAATCTTGATTTTTCTAAGGTTCGCAGTCCCCAAAAAGTACCCAGTTTCGAGCCCTAGAGGGTTATTTATAATCTGGGGTAACTTGAATCCCAAGCCAATACAAAAACCAGATCAAATCAGTTTCTAAAGATCCATAAATGTCGCGTCACGGCTGTGATGGCCATCACGACCTGGCCGTGATAGATTCTGCCTTGGAGGTTGCTTCACTGATTGGTCTGTCACGGCCGTGACCACCATCACGGCCTGGCCATGATCAATTCTGCCTGTAAGGGTCTGGCTCAGTTGACATGTCACGGCCGTGATGGGTATCACGGCCAGGCCGTGGTCAGCTCTGACTTTTCCATTCTTTCTTTTCAGATCCACTTGATCATGGCCGTGATGGCCATCACGGCTAGGCCGTGATCAGCTCCGTTTGCCTCATTTTCTTGCCTTCCAAGCTCCATCTTCATGCCAGCTTCAACACAACTGATCCTGAGCAATTTAATCTTCGATTCCTGCACACAAGCACCACAAAACCACCTTACTCGTTCCAAGGTAAAACTAACAAATAATCAAATAAAATACGCCTAAACTATATGAAAATGCATGAAAAATGTCATGGAAATATGAGGTGAAATCACACTCATCAAACTACCCCAAGCTTAAGATTTTGCTTGTCCTCATGCAATAACTAAGGCCAGAAAAGATAATCAATCAAAGCATGGACAGTGAATCTAGAACCCGAGTAATGAATTCAAGTAACAGGCATATTCAATAAGAGACCAAGAGACAATCGATTTCAAGTCCAATTAGAGGCTTAGGTTCCCCAAACTCATATCTCTCTCTAATTCAGGTACTCTTCTCACCTCACTCATATGTTTGAGGGTATGTGACAATTCGCTCAATTTTCTCAAGGAATGTACCCTACCATAAGCTTGATTATCAAACAAATCTCTACTTTATTAATGAAAACACATAAGAATCAAGAGGTCTTTTATTTTGGTTGTAATAGGGTCATGGGATTAATTGTTAGGTGGGGAAATCAAGAAAAGGAAAATTCAAGAAGGCTAAACAAAATCAAACAGTGCAAAGCATGACACCTTCTAAAATTCCTTTTTTGGGCTTTAGTTCAATTTTCCACCTTTCTTTCTTTCTTCCTTTTTACTTTTTATTTCTCACTTTCTTTTTCTCACCCCTTCTTCATTTTGTTTTTATTTTTTATATATTTTTTTATTTGGAGAAGACGAGATTTTCAACTTAAGAGAAATATTTTTCTAACTTTTATCCCACAATTTATTCTTCAAACTACCTTTTTGCCCTTTTGCAATACTTTAAGAGGTGCCATACCAAGCATCGTTGGTTAAAATAGATCAATGTACCAAGAAAAATATTTTATTCTTTTTTAGGCTCAAAATTGGGCAACTAAGGGGTAACAATTAATCCGTCAAAGTTTAGAAGGCCAGAAAAATACCTAGTGCCTCAATCATTTTCAAATATGTTTTAAAAAAAATTTAAGTTTCAAAACGGTTTCAAGTCAAATTCTAGAGGACACAATCCAAGAGGAATAAAACACTCGATCACAAGGAATGGGGTAGATTTAGTGAGTACCCCTTTTAGGCTCAAAATCTCACATTTAGTAGTTTAAAATCAGTGAGAACCCTAAATCTAAGGAACCACATGCTAATTATTAACTATCAAAAGATCATCTCAAGCATTTCTCATTTTTAGCATATCACAAGAACACAAAAATTGGGTTAAAAATTCACTGTCTTAATTCAATTGGCACAAAGTTTTTCACCATTGGAGGCATACCCTAAGCAAGGGGCAATCTAATCATGTGATATATGTAAAACTAACCCTAAATGAATGCATGCAAAAATGATACCCCTACCCCAAGCTTAAAAACTTACATTGTCCCCAATGTAAATAATTAAGTCATAGGGAGGATAAAATAAAATAAAAAAGAAACAAAAATAACTCACTGAGGTGGTGGGTGCTGGCTCAGATGCCAGTCATAGAGCTGCTGGATCATGGCTCTCTGCTCACGATGCTGCTCCATGATGCGCTCCTGGTTCTCTAAGATAGTGTCAAAGGTGGATGCGAACCGCGCATAGGGATCATCGGATGACGTACATGCAGAGGAAGAAGATGGGTGCCCTGACGGCCTAGCCTGTGGTGGCAGGCGTAACGGCCTTTGTATTCTGATAGGCTGAGGCTCCTCTCCCACCGGCACTTTCCAATTTACCGGATTTGTTACATCAAGAAGTGCGGGGTTAGGGAGAGGAATTGGGTGCCTGCGCCTTGGGTGTTTCAGGTAGTACATATCATCCTCCTGGATGATCATCCCCATGGCCTCATAAGCCTGCAAGGAGATACGTGTTCGTCCTGGGGCAGCCTCAAAACCATCCAGGTCAAAGTTAAAGTGATGGCATATTGTGGTGATCAAGCCACCAATGACAATAGTCCCACTCGAACTCTTGGCGACCTTTAAGAGGTGCCTAGCCAAAAATGACCCTGTGTCCACATTGCTCTCAGGGTGGAGCATGGCCCATAGTATAAAGACCTTGTCCTGGCGGACGGATGCGTCACTCTCTCCACAGCCAAACAGGGTGTTGGCTATGACCCTATGCATATATCTTATACTTGGGTTAGCAAAGGCTGTGGACTTGGATGTCCGAGGGTCAAAACTCCTGCCATCATAATCAATTGTCGACCAGAAACTATGTGCACTAAACCCTAAGGGGTATCTTCTGTCACCCCCTACTGGTAAACCAAAAATCTCATTAAACTCAGCTAGGGTTAGTACAAAGTCCTGGTTGAAGAGTCGAAATGTAATCCGTCCCTTTTGGCAATGCGGCCCTTGGAGAATTTTTGCATTCAGAGAGCTTAAGAACTCCAGAGTAGGGCCAGCAAATGCAGGGTATCTAGTGCGAGCAAACTCGCTCCACCCTATGTTTTCTAACATCCAATTGATGTCAACAGTCAGGCCTAGGGTGTCTATACATGCATCATCAAGATATTTCGTTTGGACTATCTTCCTATTTTTCAAAGCATTGAATCTATCTTGTTGAGCATTATCCTTGAATACAATCCCATACCCATGTTCATCAGTATCAGAGTTAGAGGAGTCAGAGTCAGAGTAGTTACCTGGCTTCCTGTTTCCTCTGGTGCGAGGACGTGAGGCTTCGGTTGCCCTTTGACGTTTGCTAGCCATGATCTCAGAGAACAAAAATCCACAATCCCCTTCACTGTTTCTGAAATTCGGTTTTTTTAGGGGTTAGGGTTTCAAAATTGGGACTTTTCGATTTTACCCAAAATTGAAGGATTTGACTAGTGGGTTTTGTTGGGTTAGGTCTAGGGAGCAAGGGAGTAGGGTTAGTTGGGTATGGGTATAATGGGGGAGGTGAGTTTTTAATCTTTTTGGATGAATGGGTATGGTGGAGGTTGTGAGAGGAAAAAGAGGAAGATGAGGATGAAGAGGAAGATGGTGTTGGGTTAAGGGGGAAGGTGCGTTGATGATTATGAGATGAGGGAAAGGAGGAGTTGGAATGAAGGGTGGGAGCTTGGTGGCTATGGAGGTGGAGAGGAGGTAGTGAAGATGAAGAGAGTTGGGGGTTTGTAGTAGAGGAGAGGATGCGTTTTAAAAACTTGAGTTAAACGCGCATCACGGCCGTGACCCTCATTACGGGCAGGTCGTGACGCGTTCTATGTCACACACTTCAATCTTTTACGGGCGTGATGCGTATCACGACTGGTCCGTGATGGAATCTGTCCTGCTTCAGCTACCTATCACGACCGTGACCACGATCACGGCCTAGCCGTGATCCTTTCTGACCTTTCTTGGTCTTCACATCACGACCGTGACATACATCACGGCCTACCTATCACGACCGTGACCACGATCACGACCTAGCCGTGATCCTTTCTGACCTTTCTTGGTCTTCACATCACGACCGTGACATACATCACGGCTAGGCCGTGATGGATTCTGATCTTCTGGGGCCTTCTTGTCATGCCCGTGAGGGCAATCACGGCTAGGCCGTGATGGGTTCTGACTTTTAGCTATTGTTTCATCACGGCCGTGACCACCATCACGACCTGGGCGTGATCGTTTCTGACTTTCTTTTCCATCCCCCTTTCACTCTTCATGACTTCCTGACCTGAAAACACTTGACAAATCCATTAATTGATGATCTTTCTTCTCTAATTCTTCTCGATTATTCAAAAAAACAAAATTCAAAATAAACTAAGTAGGGAAAGAAAGCTTGGGTTGCCTCCCAAGAAGCGCTTATTTACGGTCCTAAGCTTGACCATAGTCCTTTCAATCCTTCGATGTTGGATCGAGGAGGGAAATCGCAACCTCCTGCTCAAGTGGATGTTCTCCAATGTAGTGTTTCAGTCTCTGTCTGTTGACCTTGAATGTTCCACGTTCCTGGTTCCAAACCTCGACGACACCATACGGAAATACTTTCATTACTTTAAATGGTCCGGACCATCTAGACTTGAGCTTTCCTGGGAAGAACCGCAACCTCGAGTTGTAGAGTAGCACTAGTTCTCCTTCATGGAATTCTCTACGAAGGATATGCTTATCATGCCACTTATTTGTTCTCTCCTTGTAAGATCGTACGGACTCATAGGCATCCAATCTTAGCTCATCAAGTTCCTGAAGTTGAAGGATTCTATTTTCCCCAGCGGCTTTTATATCAAAGTTTAGCATCTTAATAGCCCGCAAAGTCTTATGCTCAAGCTCGACTGGTAGGTGACATGACTTACCGTAAATAAGTCTAAAGTGTGTCATCCCGATAGGAGTCTTGTAAGCCGTACGGTAAGCCCAAAGAGCGTCATCAAGCTTTAAGGACCAATCCTTTCTCGAACGTGAAACAGTCTTTTCCAGAATGTTATTTATCTCTCGATTGGAAACCTCGACTTGCCCACTCGTCTGAGGGTGGTAAGGTGTAGCAACCCTATGAGTGACTCCATATTTGAGTAGGAGTTTCTCAAATTGTTTTTCAATGAAGTACGATCCTCCATCACTAATGACTGCCCTTGGAAATCCAAACCTTGGAAAAATCACCTTCTTGAATAGTTTGATTACGGTTCTTGCATCACTTGCTGGGGAAGGAATGGTTTCCACCCCATTTAGAGACGTAATCAACGGCTACAAGAATGAACTTATTATTGCAAGAGGAAGGAAAGGGTCCCATGTAGTCAACTCCCCAAACATCAAATATCTCTACTTCTAGCATAGTGTTGAGTGGCATTTCATGCTTCTTAGAGATGTTCCTCGTTCTTTGACATGGATCACAAGCAAGCACGAACATTCGAGCATCTATGAAAATATGAGGCCAATAGAAACCAGCTTGAAGCACTTTTGCTGCTGTCTTCGAGGCACTGGCATGTCCCCCGTAAGATGAGGAATGACAACAACTCAAGATACTTGGAACCTCGGCTTCAGAAATACACCTTCTGTAAATGCTATCCGCACATCGGAAAAGAGATCGGAAAAGAACTTCTTCTTTTGTTGATAATTAAGCTCCGGTGGTAGAATCCCACATACAAAATAATTCACAAAGTCCGCATACCATGGAGAATTCTCTCCCAAGATGGCAAACAGTTGTTTACCGGGGAAAGAATCATCTATCGGCAAGTTGTCCTTCTCATGTTCCAATGGTTCAAGTGTGGATAAGTGGTCCGCAACCAAGTTCTCCGTCCCTTTCCGATCCCGATTCCCCAAGTCAAATTCTTGCAGAAGGAGAATCCATCGGATGAGTCTTGGCTTTGCTTCCTTCTTAGTCATGAGGTGCTTTAGTGCAGAGTGGTCCGTGTACACTATCACTTTAGACCCCACAAGGTATGATCTGAATTTCTGGAATGCAAAGGCAACCGCAAGCAACTCTTTCTCAGCTGTGGCATAATTGGCTTGAGTTCCATCTAGAGTTTTGCTTGCATAGTATATTGCATGAACCTTCTTGTCTATCCTTTGTCCCAACACTGCTCCCACAGCGTAGTCACTAGCATCACACATTACTTCAAATGGCTCATTCCAATCTGGTGTTTGAAAAATGGGAGCGGTGGTCAAAGCTTCCTTCAACCTGTAAACTGCACTCAAACATTCATCATTAAAATCAAATGGAACATCTTTCATTAATAGGTTTGACAAGGGTTTAGAAATTTTTGAAAAATCTTTGATGAAGCGCCGGTAAAACCCGGCATGTCCCAAGAAACTTCTAACTCCTTTCACATTTATCGGTTGGGGAAAATTTTCAATAACATCTATTTTGGTCCTATCCACCTCAATACCTCTACCAGAAATCAAGTGCCCAAGCACTATACCTTCTTTTACCATAAAATGACATTTCTCCCAATTCAATACCAAATTGGTTTCTTCACATCGCTGCAAAATCTTAGACAAATTTGTTAAATAATCATCAAAGGTAGTTCCATAAACAGAAAAATCATCCATAAAAATCTCCATGATGTTTTCAATAAATTCAGAAAAAATTGTAGTCATGCATCTTTGAAAGGTAGCCGGTGCATTACATAGACCAAAAGGCATTCTTCTATAGGCAAAAGTGTCATAGGGACAAGTAAACGTGGTCTTTTTTTTATCACTAGGGTGTATAGGAATTTGATGAAAACCAGAATATCCATCCAAGTAACAAAAGTACGAATGCCTAGCTTACCTTTCAAGCATTTGATCAATAAATGGGAGAGGGAAGTGATCTTTCCTTGTTGCCTTATTTAACTTCCTATAATCAATGCACATTCTCCAGTCGGTTACTGTCCTAGTAGGGATTAATTCATTGTTTTTATTTTGAATACAGTCATCCCCCCTTTCTTAGGAACCACATGCACCGGACTAACCCATTCACTATCGGAGATTGGATAAATAACCCCCGCATCTAACAGCTTAAGCACTTCTTTCTTAACCACCTCTTTCATATTAGGGTTCAACCTACGTTGATGCTCAATGAATGGTTTATGCTCATCTTCCATTAAAATGCGATGCATGCAAAAAGAAGGATTTATGCCTTTAATATCATCAATTGTATTCCTATCACTTTTCTATGCATTCTAAGCTCCCTAAGTAATTTCTCAGTTTCCAACTCATTCAAGCTAGTGTTTACAATCACAGGATAGGAAGAGTTAGGACCAAGAAATTCATACCTCAATGTTGAAAGAAGAGGTTTTAGTTCTACCTTGGGGGCTTTTTCAACTTTCAAATCCTTACTCTTTGGTGTCAACTCAAGTTTCTCTTTCTTTGTTTTGTTAGGAGGAATTTATGGACTAGCCTCCAGAAAGCGGGCATAATTCCCTACTTCTCCTCCATGAGCGTTTAAGTCTCTCCACCAATCAAACACATTTCTAACGGGTCATCAACACAAGCTTGTGTGGATTCTTCTTTCACCACTTGGTGCATTAAATCAACCCTGCAACAAGAATCTTCAAAAGAAGGGTGTTTAATAGATTTAGATAAATCAAATTCAACTTTATCATCACCCACAGTTAAAGTCAATTTTCATTTTTAACATCAATAATTGTTCCTGCGATAGCCAAGAAAGTCCTACCAAGAATAATGGGGATTTGGGAATCCTCTTCCATCTCAAGTACCACAAAATCCGCAGGAATGAAAAATTTACCCACTCTAATAGGGACATCCTCCAAGATGCCTACAGGAAATTTGACTGACCGATCCGCCAATTGAAGGGAGATTGTTGTGGGTTTTAGTTCACCCATCTCCAACTTCTTGCAAACAGAGAGGGGCATAAGAGTAACACTAGCCCCCAAATCACAAAGAGCTTTATCAAAACTAGTGTTACCAATTAAGCAAGGAATAGAGAAACTACCTGGATCTTTCAATTTAGGGGGCAATTTATTTTGAATTAAAGCACTGCACTCCTCAGTTAAAGCCACTATTTCATAGTCCTCTAGCTTTCTCTTATTTGACAAGATATCCTTAAGAAATTTAGCATATGTCGGCATTTGTTGTAATGCCTCAGTGAAGGGTACATTAATGTATAGTTTCTTAAGGACCGCTAGAAATTTTCCAAATTGCTTATCTAACTTAGCCTTAGCCAACCTTTGAGGAAAAGGTATCGGAGATTGGTAAGGTGGTGGAGGGGCATACTTAGACACTTTTTCACTAAGTTCTTCCTCTCCTAAGGGTTGTGTCTTAGTAGGTTCCTCCTCCTCAGCTACACTCTTGTTATCACTCTCCCCTTTAGCCTCGGGATTCTCAAGTTTCTTACCAATCCTTAGACTCACGGCTTTACACTGTTCATTATTTGGGTTCACCTCATGTTGTCCAGGAAACTTGCCCGGTTGTCTCATTGAATTTCCCGCTTGTTGGGAAATTTGAGTTTCTAACATCTTGTTATGGACGGCTGAGTTATCTACCTTAGATGTTAATTCTTTTATTGCCTCACTAACTGCCCTACCTTGTTGCCTAAATTCTTCATTTTGCTTAGTTTGAGTAGCAACAAAGTTTTCCATAAGAGACTTGAGTTTATATTTTTGTACCCGAGGATACCCTGATGCGGGTTTCCTATTACCCTGCCCTTCTTGGAATTCGTGGTTCAACATGTTGTTGTAGTTCCCGTAGGAAAGATAAGGATTATTCTTCCTCTGGTTGTAGGGATTTGGGGGAGCATAATTTGGTAGCTTCGGGTTCGTGTCATAGAAATTGTGACAAGAGTTCACTTGTTCCCCCAAAGCACCGGACTCAGGAGCAATACCATGTGGGCACTCCATTATGTCATGTCCCTGCATTCCACAAATCTCACAAACAACATTAGTAGCACCGATTGAACTCACATGAACCTTTTCAAGCTTATCAAAGTGTTTATTCAGTGAGTCAATTTTAGACATAATTAGATCAGTGCTATTCATTTCAAACTTACCCCCCGAAAGCTTTTTCGGGTTATTACCTCTTTCCGAACCCCATTGGTGATAGTTGGTGGCTGCGTTTTCAATGATATTGAACGCTTCAGTCAGAGGTCTGTTCATAAAGGCTCCACCAGCTGCTGAGTCAAGCGACACCTTTGATGAGTAATCCAGTCCGTTATAGAAGGTATGCACTAACAACCACCTCTCAAGTCCATGATGTGGGCAAGACTCTAGCAATCCCTTGTAACGATCACAAGCTTCGGATAAGCATTCTCCGTCCTTCTGGAAGAAGCCGGTGATCTGAGTCCGTAGGTAAGCAGTCTTGGATGGAGGGAAGAATTTCTCCAAGAATGCTTGCTCTAGTTGGTCCCAAGTTGACAACATGTTAGCGGGCACTTGCTTCAACCAAGCTTTCGCCTTTCCAGTCAGAGAGGAGGGGAATAACCTCAAGCGTATAGCATCGACCGGGGCACCTTGAATCCTTATTGCATCGGTGAATTCCAAGAATGTCTTCACATGATCAGTTGGGTCCTCCGAGGGTAATCCTCCAAACTGATGTTGCCTAATCATGCTAATTAACTGAGGCGGTCTAGTGTAGTTCTCCGCCTCAATTTTTGGCCTAGCAATCCCAGTTCGCAGACCCCTAGCGTTTGGGGCTGCGTAGTCCTTCAGAGGTTTGGTATCTGGTATATTCGCCATGAGTGGAATGGGAATCAACCTCTCTCTCTCTCTCTTTGTCTTTGTAGTCTCCTACGTCTATGAAAGGTCCTTTCGATCTCGGGGTCAACTTCAATAAGGTTTTCAAGACTTAGGGATCTTTGCATAAAAGATAAAAATACCTATGGCAGAGAGATAGATACTCTAGAAAAAGAAAAAGGAATAAATAATAAAATAAAATAAAAAAATGTCCAGAAAAATCAATTTAAAAATTAAATTGAAATTCAAGAAAACACAGTCTCCGGCAACGGCGCCAAAAACTTGATGGCTGTGGGCCTCGAATCCGCAAGTGAACGGCTTCGTCGTCAAGTAATAAAAAAGATCGAACCACAGAGATCGTGATCTTAAATAACAATTAGTTGTTAAATTGGTTTCACCAAATTAGAATAATTTTTGGTTTTTGAAATCGGAATCAAGTAATAATCAAATTTAAAATTGCAGTTAAAAAAAATAGGAAAGCAATTCAAATAGGGATTTTTCAAATTCAAAAGGGATTCCCAGGAATTGGGATACCACAAAACTGCTTATGTTACTAAATTGACGACTCTCCTTGTTAATTACCAAAATTTTCTTTGAAGGCGAATTTATCCTGAATTAGTTAATGCTCCCTCTCGGGTTACAAAAATCGTGCCCAATTAAATCAATCCCTACTCTCGTGGTAATTGAATTTAAATCGAACCCCTTAGGTTTTGTGACAATTCGTGAACCCTCGAAGGACCGCTTCTAACTCTCATGATTTAAGTCCTAAGTTTGATTCCTGTAGATCCGATACCTAAGTTCACCGCTGAATTCATCCTTAGTGTATCTACGACACGCAAATAAGTGGCCACCAAATTTACAAGTAATTAAAACAATAGGGATCAAATCGAAGCAAAAATTGAAATTAACAAGAAATCAAACATCAATTCATCACCATAAACAAGTTTTGAGCATAGCCCCAATTCCTAGAAACAAGACTACTACTCAAGCATTGCCATGATTGTAGCAAGCTTGATTAAAAATAACATAAAGAGAAAAACCTAAGAGAAGAGAAGAAGAAGAAGAAGAAGAGAAATCCTGATTTTTCTAAGGTTCGCAGTCCCCAAAAGTGCCCAGTTTCGAGCCCCAGAGGGCTATTTATAATCTGGGGTAACTTGAATCCCAAGCCAATACAAAAACCAGATCAAATCAGTTTCTAAAGATCCATAGATGTCGCGTCACGGCCGTGACAGATTCTGCCTTGGAGGTTGCTTCACTGATTGGTCTGTCACGACCGTGACCACCATCACGGCCTGGCCGTGATCAATTATGCCTGTGAGGGTCTAGCTCAGTTGACATGTCATGACCGTGATCAGCTCTGACTTTTCCATTCTTTCTTTTTAGCTCCACTTGATCATGGCCGTGATGGCCATCACGGCTAGGCCATGATCAGCTCTGTTTGCCTCATTTTCTTGTCTTCCAAGCTCCGTCTTCATGCCAGCTTCAACACAACTGATCCTGAGCAATTTAATCTTCGATTCCTGCAGACAAGCACCACAAAACCACCTTACTCGTTCCAAGGTAAAACTAACAAATAATCAAATAAAATACGCCTAAACTATATGAAAATGCATACAAAATGTCATGGAAATATGAGGTGAAATCACACTCATCAGGTGGCTACCATTCTTCCAAATTATGGAAGATGTCTATCCTTCATTGGTTAGGGACTTCTAGAAAAACTCGAAAGTCACGAAGGACAGCACAACCTTCATGATCTCTGGAGATGTTGATGAAGACCATGTCTTCATTGCCCATGATTCACTCGCTGAAGTGACTAAGTGCCCTAGAGAAGGAGCTGGATACGACAAAAACTGAGTGAAAAATCAAGGTGGGGAAGCGGCTGTAAATCTCATACTGTATGGAGTTCCCAAGCCAAAGGACTTTGATTCAAAGTTCGTAACTCCTAAGACAAGATTTCTTCATGTTCTTCTGATTAACTGTGTGATTCCTAAAACTGGCTCTAGGGATCATGTGAGTAAGATAGAAAAATTTGCTATCTACCGCTTATTCCAAAGAATCAAAATAGATATCATAGATTTAATTTTTGGACACATACTGAAAATTGTTAAAAGGAAATGCAAATGTGGATATCCCTATGGCATGCTTATGACAATAATCTTCAAGGCCAATGGTCGCGCTGTCGCGCACGCGCCAAAAAGGACGAGCGGGTTTAAAACTGTAGTTTAGTGCGACAACTCGGATGTCGTCTCTCAAGGACTCTGAAAGTGTTATCTTCCACAAAAATCAGTTTTGGGGGGGTTTGGATTGGAGTGCAAATAAGAAACAAGCAAAACAGAGCAATTAAAAACAAGGCAATTGAAAAGAGATTATCAATTAGCAAACAACGATTAATCTACTGTCAAGAATTCCCAACTATCCTTGGTTAATGTAATCCCAAGCCCTAAGCAGATTCTAATCCCCTTGCAGTTACAGCAACAACTAACAACGTAATTGCTACTATGGATGCAAGTTCCTATTCCTGAAATAACAAACGGGGTTAAGCTCTCATGAACAAACGAACATGAATGAACACACGCGAAATAACAAACGCGATTAAGTATAGGAAAATAACATCACTGAAACAAATCAATACAATACTACACACTCCTGAAATAACAAACAGAAATGTATAATATGGTATTGAAAAGGGAAAAGCAATTAAAATAGGGATTTACAAAACCTCAAGTATATGGAATTCTCAAACAGTAGACTAATCCTAGAACTTAGTTCTCCATGACAAAAACGAAATCACACAGAGAAAATGCAAAACTAAACAATGGAGAAGCAAAAGTCTCTTTACAAACTGTTCAGAACATCAATTTATACTAATCAGAAATTAAGTCTATTCGCGAGGCGAAGCCTCTCTCGCGACGCGAATCCTGCGAACAGTCTGCAACCTTTGGCATTCTCGCGAGGCGAACAATTCTTAGCGAGGCGAGACTCTTCAACTTCAAACTGCTATGGCCGTGACCTTCAACACGGGCAAGCCGTGATCATCTCTGACTTTTCAGGGTTGCAACACTCGCGGGGCGAGACCTTCTTCGCGAGGCGAACCAGAGACCTTGCATTTTTTTGGAACAGTCAGGCTTCGGGGTCGCGTGGCGAGTAAGCATTCGCGGGGCGAACCCCCTGTTTCCTTATTCTCTTGACTTTCACTTAACCTGAAAACAAAGAAATAACTATAAGTGTATTATTTAACTCAAATCTAGCTAAATTAACCTAAAACTACTCTAGAGACTCAAAACCTTGCTTGAGGACAATCTAATCTAAGTTGGGTGAAAATAGGATATAATTTGCACAAAACCCTGGTCATACTAGCCATAAAACTAGATGAGCCAGAGGCTTATCAAAATACCCCAAACTTAAACTTTGCTTGTCCCCAAGCAAACTAAGACTCAAAAAACAAAAAGACTCAAGACCTGGCAAGCTTAAAAGATTCAATCAACATTGCACAAATTCAAGCAATACATCAAAACAGTTTTCTTTAATGTCCCCCCCTTTTTCAAGCAAAGCAATCCCCACATTCATCCATTCCAAACAATTGAGAATTTCATCATTCAGGCAATCAGAAATCTAAGCAAGGGATCTAAGTCACACACAAGAGGGAGATCACCAATTCAAACAACTGCCTTCCTCACAAGGGCATTATTTGTTCACTCAATCACTCAGTTTGTGTCAGGCTATTAACATTGCACTCAATTTCACTTTTAAGAACACTTCCCACAAACTTGATTTTCATCTCAAAATGATTCCCACAGAAAATATGCATGCAACATCAAAAGGTCTTTTATGGGTTGTAATGGGGCCTGACTAAGGGTAGGATAAACAAAGGAACTAGGCTGAAGACCCTAGGAACTAAGAGAGCATGAACATTATTTACACTCTGAAATTCATTCAAGTTCCTTTCTTTATTTTTTTCTTTATACTTCTGGGTGGCTACAGCCTTTTTATTTTTTTTTTGCATTTTTGTATTTTTGTATTTTATATATATATATATATATATATATATATATATATATATATATATATATATATTTAACAAACATTTGTACACTTTTTCTTTCACAAGCCTTTGGCTCCAACTTTTTTTTTTTTCTTTTCAACAACATCTTACACCTTGCAGCCACCCCAAACTTAGTTTCTTGCACCCATTCCAAGATTACATGCTCTCCTAATCCTAAGATCGGGTTAACATGGTTTTCCGGATTTTTGGGCTTATAACATTAGGTTATCAAGAATTAATAGGCTAATAGGCTCAATGGGGCTAACTAGGAAACATGCATTAGGAATTGGTTATTTTTAGGCTAAGTAGTTATTTACAAAGAAAATGCCTAAATCATCTGAAGCAAACACATAATCATGCAAACCAAAAAGAGATTCAATCAAATTCAGGAAAGTGCAACTTGAAAGTGATTTTCACACAATCAAAAACATGTTGGAGGCTCAAAACCTCACCTGGACATTTATGCAAATTATTTGACAGAGATTCTATCCCTAGTGTGTGCTCCCTATCACCCCAAACTTATCATACATCATGCCATCATAACAAAATCTCAAAGTTCAGTTTTCAATTTCACATGGGAATCACTTTTCAAAAATAAAAATTTTTCAGCCTAGGGGGAATCATCACATATCAATCATGCAAGCAATCTGTGCAACATCAATCAAAATCTAACAAACTTGCCAACAAAAGACTCAACACACAAATACTCCTGAGCTTCTCAAATTAATCAGGAGCTTTATTCAAAGAAACAAGACTCAACAAAACTACAACTAGTTCCTTCCCCCACACTAAAAACATGCATTGTCCCCAATGAACAACAGAACTATAAAATCATAGTGAGGGAAAGGAAAAGAGTACTCCCTGATCAAGTGCAGTGTATGCGGGAGCTGCCACCTGGATCCCATTCCTTGCAGTCTAAGGCCAAAGAGGTAGAGTTCATTTCATGGTCCCATAACTTGCATCCTTGATATATGAGTAAACACTTGCCAATGATGGCGACCTTGCTCAATGCGGCGGACTCATCACCTCCTCTTGGGTCAAAGACGACCGCTTCATCAACAAAGTCCTCCCAATAGAATTTGGCTTCAATCCCTTGAACTATCCATGGTGCAAAATCTATTTCCTCTGGTGGTTTCGCAGGGGGAGGTGGCAGACAGGTAGGGAGGGCCTCCGGTGCTGCTTCATCTTCTTCATGTTTCTCATCCACTGCACTGACAAATTTATCACCTGCTAAACAGGCAGCAATCTCAGCACAAACCACATAATGGTTAGCGTTAGTACAATCAGGGCAAGAAAAAATATCATCACAGCCAGAATTAAGTGGAAAATTAGAAAACAAGTTCTCATGGGTGTCCTCAATAGTCTCATAAATCAGCTCCATGTGGAATACAGAGTGCTCTTCCACTGGATGTTTCATAGCATCAAATATGTTAAACTTTGCAACTATATCCCCAAACTTCATAGACATGGTCCCATCATCAACATCAATGTTAGTCTTAGCTGTCTTCATGAATGGTCGGCCCAGGATGATTGGTGATTTACTGGAATGTGTCTCTCCTGCCATGTCCAGGATGTAGAAGTCAGCTGGGAAGATCAGATCATCAACTTGCACTAGCACATCTTCCACCATTCCCATGGGGCGGGCATTGGTCCTGTTGGCCAACTGAATGGTGAGACCTGTATACTTCAAGGGACCAAGATCAAGTTTGTTAAAGATGGAGGTAGGCATGACATTGATAGAGGCTCCCAAATCCAGCATGCAATTTTCAAACTTCTTATCCCCAATAGTGCATGGAATAGTAAATACGCCTGGATCCTTGCACTTGTGGTAATGCCTGAGCAGGGGCTATAACAGCAACTCTCTCTGGTTTAGACTGGATAAGCGCTGAGACATTCATTCCCAAATCAACCCTCTCATTATTCTTCATCCTCCTCTTGTTGGTGCATAGGTCCTTGAGAAATTTTGCATACTTGGGCACTTGCTTGATCACATCCAACAGTGGGATATTAACACCTACCTTTCTTAAAACATCAAGAATTTCCTTCTCCTTATCTTCACCACCAATCTTCTTATTATTTTGCAATCTGTGTGGGAATGGGATTGGTGTTCTGTACACTTTCCCAGCTGTAACATCGACTGAAGGCTTAGGAGTTGTCTCAATAGTTCCTTCATCTTTTTCAGAGGTGGCCTCAATAACTTTTCCAGATCTCAGAGATATGGCACTCACATTAGGGTTGGAAGCATTGGGATTTATCACTGGTTGTGCCGGCATCTGGTTTGTCCCTTTACCTTGCTGTATGCTATTCATGGATGTGGCCAGCTGTCCAATCTGTGTCCTCAAATCTTGAATGCTAGCATCTGTCCGCTGCTGAAACTGTATACTAGATGCAGCCATTTGCTTTACCAAGTCTTCTAATGATGGTCCAGAAGGTGCAGAAGTGGTCACTAGAGGATTCTGATGTGCCATTGGTTGTTGTTGGGATGAGTTCCCATACCGCAGATTAGGATGATTACTCCAACTGGGATGGTACCTATTTGTTGAGAGGTCTGGAGTGCTGTACTGTTCCGGTTATTGCCTTGATTATACGGATGGACTGCAAAGGCTTGAGACACTTCACCGACAAACTCTTCTCTCTCGGATAGGGCATGCATCATGTGGGTGTTCGGGTGAATTGCGGATGCTACACAACCGCAACAGGCTGAACTCGTCTATTGCCAATTGCCTTACAAAAGAAGTCAGCTCATCCAATCTATTTTCAATGGCGGCCTGGTTAGAAGATGACCTATGAATCTCATGCACACCTCTTGTTTCAACTGAATTTCTTCTGGTAGTGAACTGTTGGGAATTCAATGACATGTTCTCAATGAGTTGCTTGCGTGATTGGGGTCTTATCAACTAATGCTCCCCCACTAGCAGCATCCAAAAGATTCTTATCCATCGGCTGCAATCCTTCATAAAAGTACTGGATCAGGAGTTGTTCAGAAATTTGATGCTGGGGGCAACTGGATACCAAATGCTTGAACCTTTCCCGGTATTCAGCTAGTGACTCATTCCCTTGCCTGATGCCACATATTTCTTTTCTTATTGAAGCAGCTCTTGAAGCAGGAAAGTATATTTCCAGAAAAACCCTCTTCAAGTCATTCCAAGTGGTGATGGAGTTGGGCTCAAGATACAATAGCCAATCCTTTGCAGCTCCCTGGAGTGAAAACGGAAAAGCCTTCAGCTTGATACTATCCTCAGTGACTCCCTCTGATCTCGAGGTTGTGGAGCATACAACTTGGAATTCCTTCAAGTGCTTGTGTCGATCCTCACCTGCAAGACCATTAAACTTGGGCAACAAGTGAATAAAACCAGATTTCAGTTCAAAAGGAGTGTCAGCACCAGGATAAGAAATACACAATCCATTATAGTTGACATCAGGGGCAGCAAGCTGTCTTAAGATCCTCTGGTCTCCCATGTTTTCAAAAGCAGTTTTAAAATTGGAATCACTACTAGTGCTAGCCCGAAATTCCCTACGGAGTGTGTGCAGTGTTCTTTCAATTTCCGGGTCAAAATCACACAGTTCAGGGCAATGAGACCTAGTAGCCAGACCAATTCAAAACAAAACAGAAAATAAAAGAAAGAAAAGAAAATAAATTGTGAAAAATAACAACTCAGAGTCCCCGGCAATGGCGCCAATTTTTGGTCGTGCTGTCGCGCACGCGCCAAAAAGGACGAGCGGGTTTCAAATTGTAGTTTAGTGCGACAACTCGGATGTCGTCTCTCAAGGACTCTGAAAGTGTTATCTTCCACAAAAATCCGTTTTGGGGGGGTTTGGATTGGAGTGCAAATAAGAAACAAGCAAAACAGAGCAATTAAAAACAAGGCAATTGAAAAGAGATTATCAATTAGCAAACAACGATTAATCTCATCATTAAGAATTCCCAACTATCCTTGGTTAATGTAATCCCAAGCCCTAAGCGATTCTAATCCCCTTTCGATTCTGCAACAACTAACAACGTAATTGCTACTATGGATGCAAGTTCCTATTCCCGAAATAACAAACGGGGTTAAGCTCTCATGAACAAACGAACATGAATGAACACACGCGAAATAACAAACGCGATTAAGTATAGGAAAATAACATCATCGAAAACAAATCAATACAATACTACACACTCCTGAAATAACAAACAGAAATGTATAATATGGTATTGAAAAGGGAAAAGCAATTAAAATAGGGATTTACAAAACCTCAAGTATTGGAATTCTCAAACAGTAGACTAATCCTAGAACTTAGTTCTCCATGACAAAAACGAAATCACACAGAGAAAATGCAAAACTAAACAATGGAGAAGCAAAAGTCTCTTTACAAACTGTTCAGAACATCAATTTATACTAATCAGAAATTAAGTCTATTCGCAAGGCGAAGCCTCTCTCGCGACGCGAATCCTACGAACAGTTTGCAACCTTTGGCATTCTCGCGAGGCGAACAATTCTTAGCGAGGCGAGACTCTTCAACTTCAAACTGCTACGGCCGTGACCTTCAACACGGGCAAGCCGTGATCGTCTCTGACTTTTCAGGGTTGCAACACTCGCGGGGCGAGACCTTCTTCGCGAGGCGAACCAGAGACCTTGCATTTTTTTGGAACAGTCAGGCTTCGGGGTCGCGTGGCGAGTAAGCATTCGCGGGGTGAACCCCCTGTTTCCTTATTCTCTTGACTTTCACTTAACCTGAAAACAAAGAAATAACTATAAGTGTATTATTTAACTCAAATCTAGCTAAATTAACCTAAAACTACTCTAGAGACTCAAAACCTTGCTTGAGGACAATCTAATCTAAGTTGGGTGAAAATAGGATATAATTTGCACAAAACCCTGGTCATACTAGCCATAAAACTAGATGAGCCAGAGGCTTATCACCAACTCTTTGAACAACATGTCACAAGCCTTCCATGCTGATCTCTGCACAGAGATAAATTCAAAGACCTTGTGTTTGATGAAAATACAACTTCAACCTATAGTGGAACCTTCTATTGTTGAAGCATCAACATCTGCTTCCCCTGCTAGTGAAGGACTGAGCATTCCAGTGGTTAAGGCTGAAACATTTGAGGAGCCCGTTGAAGAAGAAATGCCTCGACTTCATAGGAAAAGAATAAGAATTGCTGAGCCATCTACTCAAGCCTCTGCTGAACCTGCTGCTTCTGTCCCCATTAGACCAAGCATAACAAAAGTCTTTAAGAGAAAAAGAGCTGCACAAACTGAGGGGGAGTCTCAACCAAAAGAGACAGTGATCCCTAAGAAAAAGAGGATCACTGTGACAAGAAGAAAATTGGTATTACCTTCTACATTCCTCCATTCAACCTCAACAAGCCACAACAACCTCCATTCCACAACCATCATCACCATTTCCACTATCTCCACAGACAGCACCAAGACCACCACCACACACAACACCATCACCACTACCAAAACAAAAAACTCCCACTCCACCTGCTTCACAAAAATTCCAACTCCTCCACATACATCACCCATTAGACAACCAACACCTTTTCTATCATCACCTGTCCATGAACCCTTACTTTCATTCATCATTCTTGAATCAGAAACAATTGAAACTCAAATTTCCAACCTCAATCCTACCCTCTCAGGCACACACCTGTCTGGAACTCATTCATCCAAACCTTCCACATCATAAGCATCTCACTTCTCTGATATTCTTCACAGTGAGGATATCAATGACTTTGCATATTTTGACAATCCCACTCCTACTCCACCTTCACTCAAAACCCAAATTCCTGACAGGATCAAAAATCAGAGCCAAGTCCCTTTGAGGATAATCTTTCCAGATTTATTCTCTGAAACAAGACACAACCCACTCCCTTTAGCCACCTTACCTCCATAACACCTCTCATCCAAAACCACTCCTTTCTCTGTCACAGATGAGTCTTGCTCAAATTTTCTCAGCAGCAAAAACTTGGATGTCATTGCTTTTCTTGAAGCTGAAAGGCAGGTTGATAAGCTTACCAGAAAACAAAAGCCAGTAAACAAATGGCTCTTCAATCCTCACATTTTCATGAGACCCTCTACTGAGCTCAAAGTGATGCCTGAGTCAATGACCCTGAAGGGAAAGCAAAAAATCATTAATTTCCCTAGAGAACAACAATTTTTTCTGATCAAGCTCAAAGACAACAAATGCAAATTCAGACTGAGGCTGTTCACTACTGAGACTCATCACAAGTAAAGGTCAGAGACATCTACTGGAGATGTGGCTCTAGCTCTGGAATGTCTGAAGAAGAGAAGAAAACCATTCCAATCAGAGGTAGACAAGCCTATGCTCTCTATCCCTTTTTACCCTCCATCTATACCTTACCTCCCTTCTTTATGGTTTTTCCATTTTTTCTTGCGAACTTTCTTGAATCTACCCATGTTAATCGTATCATTCTCATTAGGAGATCTTATGAATTCCTCCTTTCAGTTTTAGACTCACCTCTTCATCATGAGCTTATTCATGCTTTTTTAGAAGAGTTTTACCCCAATAATGGCTTTGTCACCACTCTTTCAAGAAATATCTTTCTTGACCCTCATCCCGAGGACCACATTTCTATTGAAGAGTTACATCCTACCCTCCTCCTAGTCCACCTCGTTCTTCTGCTTCTGTAACTACACTGGCCACATCTGATTCCACTGCTCCAGTAGTTGCTTATGATCCTGCTGCTCATCAAAGGTTGGATGAAATGGCATCAAGGCTACAGACTGTCATTCAGAGACAAAATGATGCCATTGTCCAACAAAATGCATTTCAAGCCCAGATGATGGCTCAACAAGAAGCAATGCAGAGAATGATGGAAGCTTTCTTTAAAAGCCAAGGAGGACCTAGCTCTTAGCATTTAGGACTTAGTCGTTTTAAGTCACGCAATGTACTGGTCTGTGATGTTCAACAATTGTACTTATCTTTGATTATTTGAAATGAATTGAAGTTTTACTTTACCTTTTGGCTTTCTGTTTCAATCTCTTTGCCTTTCTTTACTTTTTGATTGATGCCAAAAAGAGGAGGAAAATATCGAGAAATTGAAAATATAGAGATATAGAGAAATTAATATAGAGAAATTATTGCTCTGTCTTTGTCCAATCTATATGTATTCTAAAAAGTTTAAGTTAGGGGGAGCATTAAAAATTATATCTTCTGAAGTTTCTCTTATTGCTTTTTGATGTTCAATAAAATCAGAAAAATTATTTGTCATCATCAAAAAGGGGGAGAATGTTGAGACCTCATAAGTCTGAAACACATTCAATGTGTAAATTAAGTTCTGAGGATTCCAAATAGATTAAGTATGGTAATATTGAACCATATGAAATTACTGACAAATCTGATAAGTGTGCAGGAAAATAGACTTAAAGACAACTCGTTTGATTTTTGACTCGTCTGCTTTTTGGTCAAGCTCAGTTTTTAGACTTGCTTGAAAATCACTCGTCTGATATTTAGTCAAATACCAAGGCTACGCCGAGTCAAGATCAGAACATGCTTGATGACATGGCAAGACTCTGGATCACCCATCTGACTTTGGAATACGCTAGCACCCGTCTAGTTTTTGAACTGCTTGAGAACTCGTCTGATTTCTGATTGCCTCTCACCCGTCTAATTTTTTCAACTCTGCTATGATGTCAGTTTGTCAGAAATGAAGTCCAAGTCATCTTATTCAAATTAAATGTCTTCCTTAAGAATCTCGAAGACATCTGGACAATAGCTCAAAGGACAGAGGTTAAAAAATGTTGTTTCAAGATTTTAAGGAATAAACATGCAACCTCTGTACCACTCCAGTAACTTTTTAGCCGTTTTTAGTAAAAAATAAAAGTGCTTTCTGGAAAGTGAACTAACTGTTGCACTGAAAAAGGAAAACTCTCTGCTGCAAGAACAAGAAGCCTGCTACTGCATACTCTGAAAACAACAGCTGACTCATAATAAAGTGTACCCTTGGACAACCTTGTCAAAGTTCAACGTTCCTGAGAATTTAATGTTTACACAGAACGACTATTTGGCATTAATGGTGTCTCATAAGCTCAAATCAAAAGCACACATTTTCTTAAGCTCTGCCTAAACGTATCTCTTGGTTGAAGCCTTTAAATAGATCAAACAATGATTACAACTTGCTTTCTATCACCAAACTGACATATTCTTTGCCCTATACCTTATCTTTTGATGCCAATTCTTGTACAATCCAGGAGAATGATACATTGAGGATGATTGGTACAGCAAAGGTGCACAATGGACTCATGTCTTGAAGTTGCCCCTCTACACAAATAGATCTCCTTTTAATCAAAATTTCTGTTCTGTTAATTCTGTTAATGTTGTTAATAACACTGCTGTTATTCCAGCTAGTAGTCTTTGGCATTTTAGGTTAGCTCATGCTTCTTTTGATTGTATCAAACACATACATTCTGTTGTACCCTCAATTACTATGAATAAAGAACGCATTTGTGACATTTGCCATATGTCTAAGCAAAGAAAACTACATTTTCCTAGTAGTACTTCACTGTCTCTCAAAAGATTTGATCTCATCCATGTTGATATATGGGGGCCATTTCCCATCCCTTCTATCCATGGCCATAGGTATTTCTAGATATAGTTGGATTTTCTTAATGAAAACTAAAGGAGAGGCTTCCAAACTCCTACAAAACATTGTTTCCATGATTGAAAGACAGTTTGATCACAAAGTCAAGATAATTCGAAGTGATAATGGCCCTGAATTCCTGATGCATGACTATTACCAAACCACTGGAATAATCCATCAAACTACCTGCATTTACACACCCCAACAAAATGGAATTGTGGAAAGGAAGCACCAACATATATTGAATGTAGTAAGAGCTCTGGTGCTGCAACGTCAGCTTCCCAAAGTGTATTGGACATATGCTATTGTTCATGTTGTGCACATCATAAACATGTTGCCGACACCTTTGCTGCATAACCATTCACCTTTTGAAAAACTGTATGGGATTTTACCTGATTTATCTCACCTTAAAGTCTTTGGTTTCCTATGTTTTTCCAACATCCCTGCAGGTTCTCCAACCAAATTGGATGCTAGAGCCCATAAATGCATTTTTCTTGTATACAAATCTGGAACTAAAGGCTTCATCCTCCTTGATCTCGCTTCCAGAGAGATTTTTGTTTCCAGGAATGTATCATTTTATGAGTTGATTATTCCCTTTTTGAAAAATTTCACACAATAGCAATTCAATTCCAAAAGATTGTCCCATGCCTATTTCTAACAACATTGACCCTACCACATATGACCATATTTTCCCATCACCATCCACATTACCTGCACAGCCTGCACCAACTCTAGGCTCAACACCTACTCACATCCCTCACCAATCTCCTCCTCTCCCTTCTTCCCCTAAAAATTCAGTCACTGATTCAGTTTCTAACTCTGATTAATCCAATGTTTCCCCTCCAAGAAGAAGATCTACAAGGGTAAGAAGGGCACCTTCATACTTGCAAAATTTCATTGCAACATTGCTGCTAACAATGCACTTAATTTATCTTCTAATGTATCCTATCCTATAGAACCTTACTTGTCATATCATTCTTTATCACCATCTACAAGTCTTCTGTTTGTTCTATTTCTACTGAGGTTGAACCACAAAGTTATACACAAGCCATTAAGCAAGAGTGCTGGCAGCAGGCTATACAGGGTGGGTTACAGGCTTTGGCAGCAAACAACAACCGGATTTTGACTGACCTTCCCAAGGAAAAGACCCCAATTGGATGCAAATGGGTTTTCAAGATCAAATACAAGGCTGATGGAACTATAGAGAGACATAAAGCTCGATTGGTGGCTAAGGGATACACACAGACTGAAGGTATTGACTACCTAGATACCTTCTCACTAGTGACCAAAATGACCACAGTGAGGCTCATTTTGTCTCTGGCAGCAATTCATGGATGGCATCTCAAACAACTCGATGTTAACAATGCATTCTTGCATGGAGATCTCATTGAGGATTTCTATATGACAATGCCACCAGGTCTACGCCACACCAAGTCAGGACAAGTCTGCAAGTTACAAAAATCCCTCTATGGATTAAAACAAGCAAGTAGGCAATGGTTTGCCAAATTATCCAATTTTCTGATTTTCTCAGGCTATGTCCAATCCAAGAGTGATTACTCTTTGTTTATTAAAGATCACAATCACTCTTTCGCAACATTGTTAGTTTATGTTGATGATGTGATCCTCACTGGTAATGATGTGACTGAGATCAACCATGTCAAAGCTTCACTTGATGCCAGTTTCAGAATTAAAGACTTGGGAGACTTGAGATTTTTCTTAGGACTGGAAGTTGCTCGAAGTAAGCAAGGAATTGTAGTGAATCAAAGGAAGTATGCACTAGAACTAATTTCAGATGCAGGCTTTCTTAGCTGCAAACCAGTGTCTACTCCAGTGGATTGTAAAACACATTTGAAGCATGATGATGGCCCAACCTTTGATGATGTCTCTACCTATAGAAGACTAATTGGAAGATTGCTTTACTTGACAACCACTAGACCTGACATATCCTTTGCAGTCCAACAACTATCACAATACATGTCCAAACCAACCACTACACATTATGATGTTGCTTTAAGGGTTCTAAAATACCTTAAAGGCAACCCTATTCTAGGTTTGTTCATGTCCAACAGTTCCACTCTCCAATTAAAGGCCCATAGTGATAGTGATTGGGCTGCTTGCCCTGACACAAGGAAATCCATCACAGCCTACTGTGTATATCTTGGCTCATCCCTAATCTCTTGGAGGTCCAAGAAACAAAGCACTGTGTCTAAGAGTTCCTGTGAAGTTGAATATAGGGCCATGGCTGCTGCAGCTTGTGAAATTCAATGGATCACTTTTCTGCTCCAAGATCTTCAAATTCCCTTCACACTTCCATCTCTTTTATACTGTGACAATCAGGACCAAGCATATTGAGCTTAACTGTCACATAGTAAGGGAAAAATGTACTTCTGTCCTCATCAAAATACTTCCAGTCTCCTCGGCTCTTCAACTAGCTGATACCTTAACCAAACCTCTTAGCCCTCAAGCGTTCCACAACATATATTCCAAGCTGGACCTCATTGACATTTGTGCTCCAGCTTTAGGTGGGGGGGGTGTTAAGCGTATTTATTATTCGTAATTGTATTTAGCTAGTTTAGAATTAGTTAGTTGATAGATAACTAACTTTTGCAAGTTGGCACTTTCAGTTAGAAGGTAGTTGAGGTCTAACCAATTTTGTTAGCTGTATAAATACCTTAGCTTGTACTTGTTATTACTCAGATGAATGAATTCCAAAATTCACTCTCTCAATTCAACTCTCTTTTGCTTTCTGTTTGCGATAGCTTGTTGTGCAAGCTTCTGTTTCATCTTGTTCGTTTTGCCACTGTGACCAGAGTTTGGTCACTGTTCTTGGATCATTGTTGATCCTCTCTTCATTTGGTTCAGTTTCTACAACAAGGATTATTTCAAAAAACCGATCCTTCATTTATTTTTGAGACAGAGAAAAGCATTATTGATCAACAGTTACAAAAGAAGTAAGCCCAATATATGATCCCAAATGTAACTGGTCTCTTGTTGTACACATACGTCCATGCACCCATTTATGTCTGTGCATTATTTTTCTCTATTTTTTATAGATAAAAATAAAAAAATATAAAAAGTAATATGCTCCAGACTGATACTCCGTCCGTTCTTTTTCTTTGGTAATTTAAGGTTTCTATACATAGATTAAGAAATCACTAATGTGTTTATATTTGTATCAAAATATCCTTATTTCTACCATTAATTATTTACAAATTACAACTACATTTACTCCATACTCCACCAGCCATTTATGTATTTAGAAGATTTTGTGTATTTTCAAGACATTTCAATTTAATTCTATTATAAGGATATATATATAAAAAAAATCAAATATGTCTTGGGTTTATAAAACATCTATTATTTTAAAAGAAAAACAAATAACTAAAATTAAAAAAAGAAAAGAAAAAAAGAAGTAGCATTTTTTCTCCGTGGCAGCTGACCCCATTTATGACCATTAACTATGAGAGTAAAAAGGTCAGCACTCAGCACGTATATGTTAAAACAAGTTATCAAGTTAGATCGTTGAAGTCAAATAAACATGCATTGAATTTATGTACAGATTGTTTTTAAATTGGAATAGATCCATCGCAGATGAACGCCGCGGCCGCCGCCACCACCACCCAAAAAAAAAAAAAGGATAGGAGGTATAATTTTTTGGGAAATATATGCCAACAAACGGCATGCTTAATATATATATATATACAAATGTCAAATGTTAGTTTTTTCTTTTATTAGAGTTTGAAACTTCCTTAATATCTTATTCTTTTAGTTCAAATCAATTAAGCCTATTCAATATTTCTCTAAAAATATTTGCATATGAGAGATAATATTTAAACAACAAAAACAAACCATATAAAATTAGCATGACACACTTGTTTATAATTTTTTTTTCTCTCCTTATCAATTGAAAAGATGCAAAAATTGATATACTTAGAGCTTGTTTGGGAACATCAATTTCAGCTGTTTTGAGTTGAAAAAAGCTGTTTCATAAAAAATTATTATGTTTGGGTATTTTGCTTAAATTTTGAAAAAGCTTTTTTTTTGTGGAAAAAGCTGTTTTGAATGATTTTATTCCATCTCTTTTTTTGAGCTGTTTGATTATTTCTTGTCCAGATTATTTCTTGTGTGCTCTAACGAGACTTTCCGGTCCTCACTCTTTGTTGCACACACACCTGACTTTCCAGTTCTCGGTGATGTGCGTTATATTGCACACACACCTCACTTGTATAATAACAAAAATGAATTTTAACCAAAAAAAATAATGATTAAAATAATAATAATAATAATAATAATAATAATAAAAAGAATATAAAATTATACTAGAAAGATCATGATTGATAATATAAAAATTTAAGTGATTAAAATGAGTAAAAAATATATTATTTAAAATAATAAAAAATGGAAAACAAAGACATTATTCAGGTTATAATGTTAAAAAAAATCAAAATTACTAACAAAAAAATAACTTCAAACCCTTTTTCGTAATTTACTATGTAAAAGTGATTATTTTTGCATCACCCAAACGAAATAGATTATCTTAAAATCGCCAAAGAAACATACCCAAACAAAAACAGATTCTGATTATAATTGATTATTACAATAATCGATTATACAAAAAAAGATTATCAGCATAATCTTTTTTTTTCAGCTTTCCCAAACACACTCTTATACGTGTCATGGATGGGGTGTTCCAAAGTGATGTTCAAATATATATATATATATATATATATATATATATATATATATATATATATATATATATTTATTGTATATATAATTTAGGCGAAAAACAAAAGTGGGAAGAAACAATGAACAGGATCTAAGAATATATATTGTGAGAATGTAGCTAAGGCTCTAGAAAGTGAAAACCAGCAGAACAAAACAGAACTGAACTGAAGAGGAAATGGTAACTGCTGCGATATTTACTGTACTTTGCCCTGTTTTACTCAACTAGCGAATCGAATAAGCCTACGTGTCAGTGTTTCACATATTAATGTTTTGGAACACGAGGGAAATAAATGGAAAATAAACATAAACGTCATTTCCCTCTCTCTGGCAATGGCATCAGTCGGTTATCACTTGGTCAATTACCCCTAATGTTTAGGAAATACATAAAATGTTCTGGATATTTCCGATATTCAGAAAAATGCAAACTTTGTTAATTTTAATAAGAAAAAATCCAAATAACCGTCATCACTGTATTTAATCCTCTTAGAAATGGAACAAAACCCTAAGGGTTCTTGCAAGAACCAATCGCCGCCAGATTGATCTCTAGCATAGTTCATCTCTTGTTTCCATTTTGTTCTTACTGCACCATACCTCACCTCACTGTTCTCTCTTCTCTTGGCCACTCTTTCTCACCTTTATTTCACATGGAAAAACACCCCATAAGAATTTTTTGTCAATAATCATGGAAACCCAATTAAATTTTGCAATCTTGTTTTCTGATTGATTCTTCTGGCAGTTTTTGTTTCAGCTCCAAGTATGACTATGGAGCAGTTTTTCGTATAAGAAGAAAGCTTGAATTTTTCTCTTTCTTCCAGTAACTGCAAGCCAGAGTTTTCTGAAGTTGTAAATATGGGGTGTGGCGGTTTAGGCTCTGTGACGGAAAAAGTTTGAATTTTTGGGTCGTTTTTCGGTTTAGGGTTTGATTTCTTGTGGAGGGTAGTGTTGAGTTTTAGTTTTAGTTAGCTATATCAGGTAGATGATCGGAGTGTGAAGATCAATTTTGAGATTTTGAAGAATGCTGTCTGAATTGGGAAGAAGACCGATGCTTGGGAACAACGAGGGATCTTTTGGTGATGAATTGGAGAAGGAGATAGGGATGTTGCTTAAGGAGCAACGTAGACAAGAACCTGATGATCGTGAGAGAGAACTCAATATTTTTAGGAGTGGATCAGCACCTCCAACTGTGGAGGGTTCTTTGAGTGCAGTTGAAGGCTTTTTTGGTGGCGGTGCTGCTACTGCTTCCTTTTCTGAGGAAGAGCTTAGGTCTGATCCAGCTTATCTTTCATACTATTACTCCAATGTGAATTTGAATCCAAGGCTTCCACCTCCTTTGTTATCAAAAGAGGATTGGCGGTCTGCCCAAAGACTTAAAGGTGGAACTTCAGTTCTGGGTGGAATTGGGGATAGGAGGAAAGTGAACAGAACTGATGATAATGGTGGTAGATCGATGTTTTCGACCCCGCCGGGTTTTAACATGAGGAAACAAGAGAGTGAGGTGGATGATGAAAAGACAGGAGGCTCGGCTGAGTGGGGTGGTGATGGACTGATTGGTTTGCCTGGCCTAGGACTTAGGAGCAAACAAAAGAGCCTTGCAGAAATTTTCCAGGTGGCTTGCTTCTTTCACTCTAATACAGTTACATTTATAACTAAGTATCTAACTAAATTAACATGTAACAGAAAAACTAATCTTGTTTAGCTGGACTCAATACACTCTGTTGCTTCTGTTTCTTTGTCCGGAGATTGTATGATTTACCGTATTTTTTGTTCTCAGTTTCAACTAGAGCACACCCGTAACAGAATGGGTTCTGAGGTTGATTGATGCATATGATGCGAGTTCATAAATGATATTTGCTCGTTTTGTTTGCACTAAATATTATTATGTTCTGATGCGGGATCTTGTTCAAGATTTATAATCAATGATTGTAATTTGTTAGGCAATTTAAGTTTGATTGAAGGAATGATAAATGGCATGTACTTCTTTACTTTTTGGCATTTGGCATCTACAATGCAATTTCTAGTGTGTACTGTGATTTAAAATGGTGGCATAACTATGAATTCATCAAAAGCTTTTATTTTTCTTCTACTTCTACAGATGTCCCCTTTGTGGTTGTCCAGTAGTAGCTGACTTTTTAGTTTCATACTGGCTGAAATTGATACTAATTGTTTTGCTATGTTGATACTGGCTGACTTTTTAGTTTCATACTGGCACGTTAGCACACAAGTTGAGCCATTTCTTAGTGATTGACTTGGCTACGTGTGGAGGTTACACTACACATCCAGCACTTTCAAAGAATTTTATGTCACGTGTGATTGATTTTACTTTTGCTGTATTTCAGAATTTATATCTTTCAGTATATAATGTTTCAGTTATTCGTTGTTTCTTTATGTATTTTGAAAGTTTGTATTGTAACACATAATTCTTTTTCGTTATAAAAAACTTCCTAGAAAGTTACATCTTGTAGCAATATTTTTTTCGCTTGCTACTATCGACTGTTGACATTTCTGTAGTCAATTTAATATATCTTTGCTTTGATCTTTTTGGTATATTTCTTCATTTCTGTTTTCTTTTTCTTCTTCCCCATCATTTATAACCATTAATGATTAATTGTGCAGGATGACTTGGGGCGTAACTCCTCTGTCACAGGCCTTCCTTCTCGTCCAGCCAGTCGTAATGCATTTGATGAAAATGCTGATATCATTAGTTCTGTTGAAGCTGAGCTGGGTCATATACGCCGTGAATCCACAACCACTGATGCTTTAAGATCCGGATCAAATGTTCAAGGATCATCTGCAGCCCAGAATATCGGCCTACCAGTTTCATATTCTTATGCTGCTGCACTAGGATCATCTTTGTCAAGAAGTACGACTCCTGATCCACAACTTGTTACTAGGGCTCCCAGTCCTTGCCTCACACCTATTGGCGCCGGGAGAGTTGCTGCTGTGGACAAGAGAGGCATTGCTGGTCCAGATGTGTTTAATGGTGTTTCATCTGGCATCAATGAGTCAGCAGATCTTGTGGCTGCATTAGCGGGTATGAACTTGTCCGCGGACGATGTATTAGACGGTGAAAACCACTTGCCATCACAGGTTGAATCAGATGTTGATAATTACCAGAGACATCTTTTTGGTATGCAAGGTGGTCAAAGCAAGCAACATGCATATTTAAAGAAGTCTGAATCAGGTCACTTGCAAAATTCAGGTAGGAGCAGTGGGAGTGGGTCGGACCTCAACAATCCATCCTTGGATAGGCAAGTTGATCTACAAAAGCCTAACGTTCCTTCCCATACCACATATTTCAAAGGATCACCTATCTCCAATTTTAGTGGAGGAAGCAGTTTTCCAGGTCAGTACCAGCCTTTAGATGGTACAAATTCACCATTTACTAACTACGGCTTAAGCGGGTATGCTGGAAATCCAGCGTTGGCATCCTTGATGACTAACCAAATTGGCACGACTAATCTGCCACCCCTGTATGAAAATGTTGCTGCAGCATCAGCAATGGCAACCCATGGAATGGACTCAAGAATTCTTGGAGGTGGTTTGGCTTTGGGATCTGATGCACATAGTCTTGGTAGAATGGGAAATCAAATCGCAGGTGGTGCGCTTCAGTCTCCTTTTGTTGATCCCATGTATCTTCAGTACTTGAGGACATCCGAGTATGCTGGACAACTTGCTGCTCTTAATGACCCCTCTGTGGACAGTAACTACTTAGGTAATTCATACGCACTTGAGCTTCAGAAAGCTTATCTTGGGTCTCTGCTCTCACCTCAGAAGCCCCAATACAATGTTCCACTGGGTGGTAAATCAGGTGGCTCAAATCATCATGGTTATTATGGAAATTCTGCATATGGTGTTGGGTTGTCATACCCAGGAAGTCCAATGGCAAACTCTGTTGTATCTACTTCTCCAGTTGGATCTGGAAGTCCTATTAGGCACAATGAACTGAATATGCGTTTTGCTTCTGGAATGAGGAATTTAGCTGGGGTAATGGGGCCTTGGCATGTAGATGCCGGGACCATGGACGAAAGCTTTGCTTCTTCTCTTTTGGAAGAGTTCAAAAACAATAAAACCAAGTGTTTTGAACTCTCTGAAATTGCCGGTCATGTTGTTGAATTCAGGTATACTTTTTACCTGTTGGTCTTTTGATGATTCATTTTATGCTGCCATCCTGAAAAATTAAATTCAGTTGATTTACTATCGTTGGCAGTGCGGATCAATATGGGAGCCGATTTATTCAACAAAAGCTTGAAACAGCAACTACAGAAGAAAAGAATATGGTTTATCAGGAAATCATGCCACATGCTCTTGCTTTGATGACTGATGTCTTTGGTAATTATGTGGTTCAAAAGGTAATTATCACTCTTTCAATTTATTATTCTGTTTCATGGATCTTGTTTGAGCTGAGCAATAGTTGGCATCTTGCAGTTTTTTGAGCACGGACTTGCATCCCAGAGAAGAGAATTAGCCAACAAGCTTCTTGGCCATGTTCTGACACTTAGCCTTCAGATGTATGGTTGCCGGGTCATCCAGAAGGTATTGAAAACTTAGGGTGCTAGTACTTGATGTTTATATGTGTGGCTCTCTATCCATAATCTTCTGAACACCTCATCAATTTTCTTTTGTTTTTCAATTATGTATCCCTCTTTAGGCCATTGAAGTTGTTGATCTGGTTCAGAAGATAGAGATGGTCCAAGAACTTGATGGCAATGTCATGCGCTGTGTACGTGATCAGAATGGTAACCATGTCATTCAGAAGTGTATTGAATGTGCCCCTGAAGATGCTATTCACTTTATTGTCTCAACATTTTTGATCAAGTTGTGACGCTTTCGACCCATCCATATGGTTGCCGGGTGATACAAGTAAGGTTTCTTCGCTGCTTATGTTACTTTTATTATGTATTCGAGATCACTTGTCATATAATAATGTCTACATGGCAGAGGGTACTGGAACACTGCAAAGACCCTACAACACAGCAGAAAGTCATGGATGAGATTTTAGGAGCCGTTAGCATGTTAGCTCAGGATCAGTATGGCAACTACGTCGTTCAGGTTTATAATATTTTCTAACGACTTGTAGTTTGGGCTTCTTGTTGCTGCAATTATTGCCATGGAAATGGAAGTATGATTTTATAGTTCTCATGTTTTGTTTGGTTTACTTGACCATGGATTTCTGCATATGCATTTTTGGCTGCAACCCGGCATTCAAGCTTTCCTGAGAGATTGTTTTTTGCTCCTTTGGTTGAGTGTAGTCTTAACAATACTCTTGCCTCCATGTATTCTGAAATTGCTCTCCTTTATATAGATTTTTTTTACTGCAAATCTGTCAATTCTTTTGGTAGGCTCCAATTCTTTACATACAGCTTTCTCCCATCATTGAATGATATCAAGGAACCTTTCTATCTAGAAACTTGTTTTCTCGTTTTTTTACTTTTTACTTCATTCATCGTGAATGTCTTGGGAACACGTGTAATGCTTTAGTGATAACTGTTTCTTATCACTCTTTATTTAATCTTTATCTTAAAAAATTTGTTGCTTCAAGTTATAACATCCTATCCTATATGCTTTATGCTTATAAGTTGCTTCTTTCATATGATGCGGGCTTCTAGTTCCCCCTCCGCTCAATATTATTTACTTCCACGACTCATCTGCTTTGATATCTTTGTAGTAGTTTGTACTATATATTTGTCAGCTGATTTCTTGTTTTGGTTTCTTCTCCCCATCATAATAGCATGTACTGGAACACGGGAAACCTCATGAGCGTTCTGCTATAATAAAGGAATTAGCAGGCAGGATAGTTCAAATGAGTCAACAGAAGTTTGCCTCCAATGTTGTAGAGAAATGTTTGAGCTTTGGAGGTCCTTCTGAACGACAGTTACTAGTGAATGAGATGCTTGGCTCCACAGACGAAAATGAACCTCTTCAGGTTTTTTGAACTTTCTCTTTCTTAAGAATATTTAACTTCTCGCCTTCTTTATTTGAGCCAAAGTAGTAAACAATGCTAATATACCTTTTTTAAATTCCACTGTCTCAGAAGCTGATGACATTGGAAAGAAACCTTGTTTTAGGTTCAGTACCATAATAACTGATAAAAAATGACTGAGTTATCTTTCATAACAGGCAATGATGAAAGATCAATTTGCAAATTATGTTGTACAAAAGGTGCTGGAAACTTGCGACGACCAAACACGTGAGCTGATTCTCTCACGAATTAAGGTTCATCTGAATGCATTGAAAAAGTACACCTATGGAAAACATATTGTGGCACGTGTAGAGAAACTTGTTGCTGCTGGAGGTACTTACTCCTTCCATGTTATATTTCCGATCTATCATTCTCATTCCTTCTTGTATATGGATTTCACTGCATCTTATATATGATAAGATAAATATTATGTGTAGTTTAAGAACTGGTCATCTAATTTGTTGTTGCAGAAAGGAGAATTGCTGCTCAGTCTCCTCAACCTGCTTAGGTGGCACAGATAAATAATGTTTGTACAGCTAACTGAGGCTAGTGTGAGCTTCTGCCTCTCTCAATCAGAAGGTTGTGTTTATCTATCTATCTACGATAGCCGATTGGAAATAAAGAAGTCGGTTGTACTGCAGAACTGTATATTTTGTAGTTCTAAGTTTATACATAGAATTTAAGCGAGATGCAGAAGAGATAAAATGACTACTATACAAAGCCTTTTTATGGTGTAAAGATTATGAAATGGTGAGGTAGTTTATTAGTTGACGTGACTGTACAAAGATGTTCCCATGTGGAGAGCTGTTCTTGTTTAGGTAAACCGCAGGTTTTTTTTTTTATCATGTATGGTTATTGACTTCTTATCGTTTTCGAGAGTATAATTTTTAATAAGGTCTAATCTTTTTCCCCTTATCTATCTATTGTGATAGCGATACCGTGCTGAATTTCTTTTAACAATGTAACATAATTTTCCCTTATCATGTATGCTTTCGAGACCTATCCAACGTGGTCATCTCAAAAACATGATGTCGCGAGGTTCAACTGAATTTAATACCTTAGATGATGGTCAAGGAATATCTTGACTCGGTCATGAGCGTAAAAAGGACTAACCGTGTAGAAACCCGATCTTGACATTTTGACTAAAATAACAATGTGAAATAGGTTTCCGTGTTACTAATACTAATAGTATGCTACTAACTAGTCTTCGCATTTTATTTTTGGTCAGATATGTTACTCACAGAGGAAGCTGTATCTGCAAGACATTCTAAGTTTATAACGTTCAACTTAGCTATGGATAATGAGAGAAAAGCATATTGGAGCAAATACATAGCTGAGTCTTGGCCTGATATCTATAAAGTGAGATTGTTTGAAAATAAATCATCTTCATCCAATTTGTCTCCATCTGCAATCACATCTGTACATTATGTATCTAATAGTCACAATTTATGTTTTTCTTCTTTTTTATGTTTCAAAACTAAAATACACTATGACTTTGGACGTATGATATGGTTGTCATTGTAGACGGAGAGAGTATAATGACAAATGGGTACAGAGGATTCATATAGAGTGAGCAGTATCTAAGGAGATACTATTTAGATTTGTTGAGTTTGGTTGTTATGAGAGGATTTGCTCCCTAGACTAGATTTCATCATTTAAAAGAGATTCGGTTAGAAAAGGATACATATCTTAATGAGAAAACGGCAAGTTATCTGTTAATTTTCTATCACGTGTTTTTTTTCTTCTTTGATTGAGTCATCTCAATGCTAAAGTTAATGTTGCCAAATGAATAATTGAAAGGGGGCAGATATGTCCAAAATTTTGTGATTTAGAGATTTTGGGGTGGGGGGTGTCAGGGTTTTTTCAATTTGGGAATCAAGATTCTTCAAATTTTTATGCTAAAAGGAAGTGATTTCAATATGATTTTAGATTGCATAATGAAGTGTGATGTTATGTTTTTAAGGGGGGAAATTAAATATACCCTAAGGGCTAATATAATAATAAAATTGTTGTGAAACATCTACAACAAGGATATGGTATGGATGCATTAATTTATAATAGGATTTAATTGATACATACTGTCAGTATAAAGAAACTTTACACGGTCAATCAATTGGAATTTGCCACATAAGTTAAAATGTTTGTCTCTAATCTTAACTCCTTAAAAAACCACTCGTCTGTGATTTCTTATTGGTTGGCATTGTAAAAACTTTACACTCACTGTATATAGAAATTAAACTCTTTATAATATAACTATTAGGTACATATATACTTAAATGTTATTGACTAATTTTAAAAGACATTGATGCCCTTCAGAATTTTGGAATACAAGAGAAAACATTATTATAAATAAATAAAGAGGTGTGCATAGAAGAGAAAACATTTTTTACTAAGTATGAGCACTTTCTTGATTCCAGTTTCTCTTGGTGAGGAGATGTAAAGGATGATGAACTTTTTTTGGTGGGGTTCAAATAGGAGTCACGGTAAGGGGATTAATTGGCTTAGCTGGGATCGTCTAACCATGAGAAAAGAACATGGAGGTCGAGACAACATTATTATAAATAAATAAAGAGGTGTGCATAGAAGAGAAAACATTTTTGACCAAGTATGAGCACTTTCTTGATTCCAGTTTCTCTTGGTGAGGAAATGCAAAGGATGATGAACTCTTTTTGGTGGGGTTCAAATAGGAGTCACGGTAAGGGGATTAATTGGCTTAGCTGGGATCGTCTAACCATGAGAAAAGAACATGGAGGTATGGGTTTTCGTCATCTTTATGACTTTAATTTGGCTATGCTAGGGAAGCAGGGTTGGAGGATTGCTAACAACCAAGATGCTATAGTTTCACGTGTCTTCAAATCAAGATATTTTCCTAAAGAGGATTTTGTGGGGCTCATTTGGGTCATAACCCAAGCTATGTTTGGTGTAGTATCTACTCTTTCAGGTAGTGATCAAGTCGGGTTTGAGATGGCAAATTGGAAATGGTACAAAAATAAATGTTTGGAAGGAACCGTGGTTACGTGGTGTGGATAGCAGTTATGTTACAAGCCAGCCAAGCACAGAAAATGTGAGCCTGAGAGTAGCAAATTTGATTGACCATGATACACGGATGTGGAAGCGAGATATGTTGGCCAACCTTTTTCAAGCGACTATGAGACCATCGTTAATATGCCTCTTCTTCGTTTGAATGACGAGGACAAATTCCTTTGGAAGCATAGTAGGAATGGGAGATTCTTAGTAAAGTATGCTTATTATTTCATCATGGAAACCCTCATTGATAATTCTCACCTTAGGGTTCCGGGTGAATGGTCTGTTGTTTGGAGGTTAAGGGTGCCGCCGAAAGTGAAGCTTTTTCTTTGGAGAGTCATTAGGGGATGCTTACCAACCAGGTTGAGGCTTCAAGGTAAAGGGGTGCAATGCCAAAGTGCTTGTCCTCTCTGTGAAGTCTACATGGAGAATGAATGACACTTGTTTTTTGGTTGCACCCATGCAAAAAAATGCTGGATTGAAGCTGGTTTATGGACGCACATCAGTAGTCAGGTAGAGGGGGCGGAGGGTTTTGTGGAGATCATTTTCCCTTTACTATAGATGTTACCTGAGCCACAGAAAAATGATTTAATCGTGTTAGTGTGGTGCTTGTGGAGGAGAATGAATGATAAAGTATGGAATGGAGGTGAGAAGGAACTGAAGTTATCTATCTCTGACTCCAGGAATTTGCTTCATGAATGGGAGAATGTGAGGAAACAACGTCCAATAACGAGCCTTCAATCAGAGCAACGCCATGCTGATGTATGGAAGAAACCGCAAGTTGGTCAGGTCAAATGCAATGTGGATGCGGCTATTTTCATTGAGACTGTGCAGTTTGGGCTAGGTTTGTGCTTGAGAGATGACATGGGCAATGTTCTAAGCGCTGAAACATTCTGGTTCCATGGTGTCTCGGACCCTCATCAAGCCGAAGTTTTGGGTGTTCTTCAAGCACTATCTTGGCTGTCTCATAAAGGGTATATTGATGATGTAATAGAGGTGGACTGCAAATCAGTGGTAGATGGTATCTATGGTCAAAACAAAAATGATACTCAGTTTGTTCCATTCTGTTAAAATGTAAAGATATCCTGAATCTTCACCAAAACTATAGGGTCAATTTTGTTAAGAGGCAAGCTAATCGTGTTGCTCATTATTTAGCTAGGGCATCACGTTTTTATGTTAGTCACCATGTTTTTTATTATATTCCGAGCATGTATTGCTTTGAACTCGTTATGATTGATATGAAATAAATTTGTTCCCTTCAAAAAAAAAAGAAGAGGAAGAAAGATGTCGTGGAGGATTACTTCCCATACCAATATTATTACATCCGCTATATGAATTGAGTTACAAACTTATAGATCAAAATAATACGTTATTATTGGCTTGATTGCATTTTTAGCCCTCTAATTATAGTACGTATACGATTTTAGTCCCGATTTTTTAAGGCGTTTGATCCTCTAATTTTTAAAAGGTTCCAATATCAATCCCTCCATAGTATACCGTTAGTAATCTAACAAAATATTCCTCTATTGCTAAGGTTTTGCACTTAATATGCCTAATTGGCATTTATGTAATTAAAATATTAATATATTTAATTAATAAAATTATAAAAAAGATTTGATTAGTTGGTCTTGGTCTTCTCCTGCAAATGCGCATGCCATTTCTTCTTCCGCTGTGAATAGCTCCACCGACATGGCTGCCCACGGCGGCAATAAGTCTAGTAGAAGAACCAGAGGCATTGGCATACGCATGACTAGAAAAGAGCAAATGCACAGGTAAACTTAGTGTAACCACAGAAAATCTTGTGTATGTGGAGAATCATTAGAAAACCAAGACAGTCACTAATTTTTTCGTCACGGCTCGTGTAATCTAACAGTGGTCTAAACTTCCCTCGTCCCCTCCATTTCCCCTTCAAGTGGTCCACCCCCTTCGACGACTCCATCGTGTGTACCCCCTCCACCTACAATTCCTAACCATGCCTCATCAAGTGTACACTCTCGAGATCTGCATTAGTTTTTTTATTTTTATTTAAATTTTTTTATTTTAATTTAATTACATAAATGCCAATTGGGCAAATTAAGTAGCAAAACATGACTGCTCTGTTAGATTACTAACAGTAGAATAGCAGAGGACCAATACTGCAACCTTTAAAAAATTAAAGGATGAAATGCACTGTAGCTGGAGGACTAAAGATACAATTAAGTCTTTATTATTATATTCTTTGCCAACAAATGTTGATTCGGTTGGTAAGGATACAATTCATATTAAAAAAGACGTGAGTTCGAATCTCGTAGGCGAAGCGAGGGCGCCGTTGATAGATAATCTGTGAATACGCTTTGTAAGCGTCTTTGAGTCGTGAGATCTGTCCATTTCTATCCTGAATCAGCTCACCTAAACTTTTCTTTACTGGAAAAAAATTATCATTATATTCTTTAACTTCAATCACTGTATTATTTAAAAATGCATTCCTATAGAAAGAATCGATCACAAAGGCGCAAATAGTGGATTAGGTTTCTAGGACGAGTTATAAAGAAAAAAGCTTTAGGTCCTCCAAGATATATTCTAAAGGTCCATTAGTCCTTTTAGCTGGAAACAGTAAAGCTTTGGTAAAGAACGTAGCAAATTCTTCGTTGTATGTTTGACTGTTTAAGAATAAAACTTTTCTCCGTGATGCTTCAGTTTGTTGCAAGTATTTGATATGCAATCCAAGAACTAGCACCAAGTGCTGCTTAGGCAACCACTGCGGTATTTATCTAAAATGAGAATACATAATTCAGATTTGGTTCCTCAAGGGATGAAGCCCGCAGGCATATATGCAAGATACTCTTTTGGTCCAATGGTGTCTCCCAAAAGAGCATTAAACTGTTGCAGAATGCAGATAATGGGCAGGAAACATCCTTATCTAGAGGTTTGCAACATCATCTTTTCTAAGCAGCAAAACCCAAGACCTCTTAGCTCCAGGCAGAAGAATAGCGAATTTCAAAGGAACCTCCAGCTAGAAAGAATCCTTACCTTCCTATAATGTTTATGCATTATCTATCCAACTCAACCCTTGAAATTTTCTGAGTTTTCCCTTCTTCATCTTTTTCTTGATCATCTCAACCTTTCCCCACTTGCCAGCATTGGCATATAGACTGGACAATAGCAAACGGTTACCAACACTCTCAGGCTCTAACTTCAACAAATGCTTAGCGGCCACTTCTGCAAGCTCCACATGTCCATGATTTCTACAAGCAGCGAGTAATGCACCCCACACAAATAAATCAGGTTCAATAGGCATTGTCTTGATAATGCAATATGCTTCATCAAGTTTTCCTGCTCGACCAAGAAGATCCACCATGCATGCATAATGCTCCAGTCGTGGCTCAATACTGTACTTTTCTTGCATAACCTTGAATAGCCTTTGTCCAAGTTCAATATCCCCAGCATGGCTGCAAGCAGTGAGAACTGCAATGAAAGTTAAATAATCCGGCTTAGCTCTCCCGTCCATCTCTATCTGATTGAAGAGCTCAATTGCTTCCTCGTAATACCCATGATTTGCATAACCAAAAATGATGGAGTTCCAAGTAACTGTGTTCTTCTCTGGCATCTTACAAAACAGTGTCCTAGCTTCAGAAATGAACCCACATTTTGCATACATGTCAACCAGAGCACTCCTCACATATATATCTTCCTCCACCCCAATCACCAAGGCATAACCATGAATCTCTTTCCCAAGCCTCACTCTTGCTGCAGTAGCACAAGCTGGCAGAAGGGTGCTGATAGTAGCCGAAGTTGGACACAACCCATGACCCAACATTCGCTTAAACGTATCTAAAGCCTCCTTATTCCGAAAGTTCTGCACAAAACCAGATATAACAGAAGTCCATGACACCACATCAGGCTCAACACCATCTTCAACCATCAACCTGAAAATCTCATAAACCATGTCAAGGTCACATTTTTGTGCAAACCCAGATATCAAAGTGTTCCAAGTAACCACGTTTGGTTTCAAACCAAGCAATTTCATACTTTCCACCAAAGCTAGTGCCTCATTGGAAAGACCCAGTTGAGCATAGCCAGAAACAACAGCATTCAGAGCCACCAAGTCCTTCACAGCCATTCCATCAAACACCTTACGCGCTTCCTCAACTCTTTCACACTTGGTGTACATAAGGATCAACGCACTGGTCACAAAAGCATCAAAGTCGAACGAGTACTTCAAAATCAAGCCATGTATTTTCTCTCCGGTGACTCTGTCGCCAACATGCCCGCAAGCTTTGAGAACGCTTGGAATGACGAATATGCTGTGCTTGTTGAGCATGTGGGTCGTTTGCATATCGGAGAAGACGGCGAGAGCGTGGTCATAGAAACCACGGCGAGCGCAGGTTCCGATGAGGGCGATGTAGCGACGAACATTTGTCGTGGGAATTTTTGTCGAACAGTTTTCGTGCATGGGAGAGTTGGCCGCAGGATGCGTACAAGGTTATGAGATTGGTTGCGATGAGGGTGAAGCAAGCGAAACCGGTGGTGATTAGGTGTGCGTGAAGCTTCTTGCCCTGTTGCAACGCTCCATCACGAGCGTATAATCCGATCAGTTCAGTATAGCCTTCGGGTTCTGATCGGAAGCAGCGATGCCTGATGCTATTTGTCACCACAATCTTTGAAAAAATTGTGCTTCTGATCAGAGTGTGCATAGCAGTACGCGGAAAGGTGCATGCAACATAACAAGATTCTTATGTTCAGATGATAGAAAAGGTGACATGTAATAGCATACATAGTTAATATGCTTATTTTTGGTAGCATTACATTTTCAGAACACTCTCTTCAATACATTGTAGATAGATTTCATGTGCAACCCATACCCACCCAATAATAAAAAATGTATTGCTAGTATTTTTGTTCTTTTTTTCATTACGAGCTCAAAATTAAAGATCAAAATTCATGTAGCAATCTTATTATATTGAAAATTTATAATAATAAAAAAAAGTACAACATTTTTGGTTGAGAAGCTCCAAATTCGTGCTGATATGAATGGATAACTTGAGATGAGAATTTACTTGATTTATGGATTAAGAGGAAAAATTAAAAAAGCAACAAGGCAAAAGGAACTTGTTCTCAAGTAATCATCCTGGTGTCAATATAGAGGTACTTGGTAGTTGGTATGTTATGTGCTTATTCCTCCCTTGTCTTCTGATAATTTTTCACACTTTCAGTTTGGACATTAAGGTTAAGCGGAAATGTTGAGATTTATTAAATAGTCGATGGGATTTGAAAGACAGATAAAACTTCCAATCCCAATTTTGAAAGTATCCTACAGGAAGACCAAGTCGAATACCAGTTATGAGTCCACATAGACCAAATTCCACTGGTAGAATTAAAACATCTATGAAACCGTTTACACATCATTAGATTTCTTCCGCAAACGAAGGGAACCGAACATGCCAATATACTCCGACTAACTTGCACCTCAAAATCTCTCACCAAAACGGAAAAATATCGCACCAATTCCTGAGTTATTATCAACGGCATATTCTGCTCTTACTAAACCAAGCTTGATACCAACACCATAAGACGATCCATGACCCATTCGCCTGTAGATTTCTGTAGGATTCCCTTTGACATTCTTTGAACTTCCTAGATCATTGCCATGTTCTGCAAATGCATACACATGTGTACCTTTAACAGGTATCCGTAACTCAGCTGCCAGCTGCAGAAAGAACAAGTAATCAGATAGTTACTACCAGAATCAACTACTATAAAATTTCCAAAGAGAATCATAAAATGCATCTGGTCATTCTTACCTCCAGAATGTTTCTGGCTGCTCCAATCTCACCCATGTTGTAACCCCTTACGGAATAGGGACCCCCAAGAGTAAAAGCATCATAACTTGGAAGGTCGCCTACACAGCCACCATAATGGCCATGGAGGACAAGCACAGGTGGTGGTGGTTTACCAGCCCCTTCCTCCACGGACATCAACTGGAAAAATCGTGTTACAGTTAACTGGTGACGGTTAAAAAATGGGAACTTGCTGCCAATGCCAAGGCCTTGGTCTACCTGCAGTTCATATAGTGGTAACAGTTCCAGGCTGTCAGCAAAAAACATAGCACGGCATACCATGCTTCAAGACCAGAAATTTAGAAAACATTAATTTCTTATCCTCAAAGTTACAGCAACGTTCACCAATCCTTAAACAAGATAAACAAAATTAGGCACAACATTCATTATAAACATTCACAATTGCGTGTGATGCGGACATAAGGAGGCCCAAAACTTTGGTTTATGAGAGGGGAAAATGGAAGCCCACTAAGTGGCTCCAAAGGTGCAAAGCACCAGATTATTCCTAGGAGAGAGGAGATTTGTAACAAACTGCTGCCTAATGATAGCAGCAGTGTGGAATGGGTGTGTGAGGTGTGAATTCTGTTAGATGAGGTGGGAAATGTGTGTATTCTGTTAGATGAAGTGAGCAATATAACTAGGAGAGGAGGGTAAGAAAAGGTTCAGACTGGGATTGAACTTGGGACCCTAGGAGAGCAAGGCACTCTCGAATTGCCTCTTATCTGTAATTTCTGTCTTTCTTTCTTCTTCCCAACTCAGTGTCACCTTGATACGGGTAGGGTTATACAAATCATACTACAGTTCTTCTCAGTTTTCCCTCTTTTACTCATTGGTACCCATCAGTTGGTATCAAAGCTCACTTTCCTGGAGCTGATGGTTAACACGCGACTGGGGATGGACAACCGAGTGGACCATTTGGAGCGTGGGGTCGAGAATCTGCAAACAGGGATGGGCGAGCTCGCTCGTGGAATGGATGAGATGAGGAGACTCCTCCAGAAGAAGGAGCGGCACCATCGGGGGACGAACCAGGCGAAGAAGGACCCCGGAGAGTGAGGAGGGGGCGTGGGAAGCGGAGGAGCCAATCAAGCGGGTCGCGATCGAGTTCGCGTTTCAGCTCACTAATCGAGTTCCATCGTGCGATAGGAGTGGGAGGAAGGCTGGAAATGCCGGTGTTCAACGGGGGACGAGGCTTACGGGTGGATTATGAAGATTGAAAGGTACTTCAAGATGAGCGGAGTTAGGGAAGGAGAGAAGGCTGGATGCGGTGGTGATAGCCTTGGAGGATCGAGCACCTTTGGCGAGTATCGGTGGTGGGAGGAGCAAGCTTGAACCCTAATTGGGAGAATTTCAAGGAGGCGATCTTGAGAAGGTTCCAACCGGGGCTAGCCAGAGAACCCGTTTGGACCTCTGTGAGCATGAAGCAAGCCGGAGCCGTGATGGAGTATAGGGATCGCTTTGAGTTAATGTGACTCCTTTGAAGGGGCGGCGAGAGAGTGATGCTCGAGGAGTCTTCCTCGGTGGCTTGAAGGAGGAGATTCGGGCGGGAACTCAAGTGCGTGCCTCGAGAATCTCTAGGAGGGGTGATGGGTGAGCTCTCTTCTTTGGAAGAAGAAAAATGCCGCACTAAGGAAAAGGGGCCTCATGGCGGATGAGAAGAAAGGGTGGCGTCAAAGAGAAAGCGGCTGGGGGCTTCTATGCCAAGGGACTTCTTCGGGGGCAAAACCATTGCTCATAGAGTTGGGCCGCCTTTGAAAAAAGAGCCTATGGAGACCCCGAATTCGAAGGAGCGGGGCAAGTGAAGAGGGTGTATGGAGGAGGAAAACTTCGGTCGAGAATGAGTTGAGAGAAAGGAGCCAAAAGGGCTGTGTTTCAAATGTGGAGATAAATGGGGGCCTAAGCATGTGTGCAAGCTGAAACATTACCAATTCTTGTTGGTAGAAGGATACGAGAATGAAGAGGAGGAACCCGTATCGGGGAAGGAGGAAGACACTGTGATTTTGGAGGCTCAAGCCTTACGATTGTCTTTGAGCAGGTGAGGAGGGGCTGACTTCCAACGAGGTCATTTAAGGTGTGGGGCCAACTGAAGGGGCAAGAGGTGTTAATCCTAATTGATTGTGGGGCTACTAGTAATTTCATAGCCAGAAGACAGCTACAGGGATGGAATCGGAAGTAAGTGAGACCCCGAGTATGTGGTTGAGGTAGGGGCTGGCGTCCAAGTGAGGAACAAAGGGATCCGTAAGCATGTGGAGCGAGCATCCGGGGATTCAAGTCCAGCAACATTTTTTTTTAATGGAGCTAGGAGGAACGGATGTAGTCTTGGGGATCGATTGGCTTGCTAGCTTGGGAACATAGAAGCTAACCCGGGAATTTAGTGCTAAGATGGGGGAGTAGAGGAGAGAAGAAGGAGCTAAGGGGTGACCGCTTCCTTATGCAAAACACGAAGCCTCTTGGAAGGCTATGTTTAAAGCCTTGCGGGGATGAAGGGGAGGGATATTTTGTGGCTTATGAGAACTCTGCGAGATCAGCCCACAAGAGTCCTGCCCGTGCTGTCCAGGGAGTTGAATGAAGTATTCAAGAAGTACGAAGAAGTATTCCAAGCACCTCGGGAGCTACCTCCACACGAGAGAACGAGGATCATGCAATCACCCTCAAGGAAGGAACTTCTATACCCAACGATCGACCCTATAGGTACCCTTTTTATCGAGAAAAATGAGATTGAAAAGATAGTGAGAGAGATGTTGCATCTTTGGAATCATCGGGCCTAGTACTAGCCCTTACAGCGGCCTGTGATACTAGTAAAAAAGAAGGATGGCGGATGGAGGTTACGTGTAGATTACGGGGGCTTTAAACAAGCTAACTATCCCCGATAAATTCCCAATTCCCATCATAGATGAATTTTTGGATGAGTTGGGGGGTGCATGGGTCTTTTCTAAGGTGGATTTGAAGTCGGGGTACCATCAAATACGCTTTAAAGAATGTGATATTCCCAATACTTCTTTTAGGACTAATGAAGGGCACTATGAATTCTTAGTCATGCCTTTTGGATTGACTAACGCCCTTCCCACATTTCAAGCCCTCATGAACCAAATACTAAAACCTTTTAAGAGAAAATTCACTCTAGTCTTCTTTGATGACATTCTAGTATATCGCAAGGATGAGATAAGCCCACGGGGAACACCTTGGGAATGTCTTTGCAAGTGTTGAAGGAGAATGGGTTGGTGGTCAACAAAAAGAAATGCTCTTTTGGCCAAGCAAAATTGGAATACTTGGGGCATATTATTTCGGGACGGGTGTGTGTCTGCGGATCCGAATAAAATCAAAGATATGCTTGGCCTCCTCTGCCCTACGGATGTTAAAGGGTGAGGGGATTCCTTGGTCTAACGAGGTTATTATCGAAAATTTGTGAAAGATTATGGGAAAATGGCTTGGCCACTCGACTCTCGGCTCAAGAAAGATTAGTTTCGGTGGAATGAAGAAGCCCAAGCTGCCTTTGAGCAATTGAGGCGACCATGGTTTGGTCCAGTGTTGGCGATCTACGGATTTTGGGAAAGCTTTTGTGGTCGAGGCCGATGCCTCGGGTAAGGGAATCGAGGCTGTTTTAATGCGGGAGGGATGACCGATTGCTTACATGAGCCAAACCATTTCGAGACGAGCACGAAGAAATCGGTATATGAGAGGAACTTCATGGCGGTAGTGCTTGGCTATTCGAAATGGAGGCCTTTACTTGCTAGGGAGGCATTTTGTGATCCACACGACCAAAAAAGTCTCGATTTTTGGTTGATCAAAGATTGATGGGTGAAGAGCAGCAGAGGTGGGTATCTAAGCTACTTGGGTTTGATTTTGAGATAAAATACAAACACAGGAATGAGAACAAGGTGAGATTCTCTCTCGAGGAAGCGCAATTTGCGGCCGTCTCCACTATGCGATTTTTGAGTGGGATGACTTAGAGGAGGAGATTGCTCGGGATGAGAAGTTAAGGAAGATGGTGCGAGGAACTAATGGTGGATGGCAACACACACAAGGGGTATAAGCTTAACAAAGGGAGATTGTACTACAAAGGAAGGTTGGTCGTCCCTAAGAACTCTCCTAAAATTCCCTTGATTAAGAAAGAATTTCATGATTTAGCTTGGGAGGCCACTCGGGATACTTTAGAACCTTCAAAAGAGTGTCGGGGTTATTTTTTTGGGAAGGAATGAGGCAAGAAATCCAGCACTATGTACAAGCTTGTGAGGTGCCAAAGGAACAAATATGAAGCACTTGTCTCCTGCGAGGCCTATTGCAGCCCTTACTGTTCCAAGTCGGCAATGGTGCGACATCACTATGGACTTCATTGGAGGCTTGCCTAAATCGGGAGGTATGGATACAATATTTGTGGTGGTGGATAGATTCACCAAATATGCTCATTTCATTGCCTTGGCTCACCCTTATCTGACGCCAAGGAAGTGGTGAGGTGTTTCTCAAAGAAGTGGTAAAACTTCATGGATTTCCAACCTCCATTGTATCGAGATAGAGATAGAATTTTCATCGACTCCTTTTGGACGAGTTATTCAAATTAGCTGGAACCAAATTGAGATTCGATTCGACCTACCATCCTCGGTCGGATGGCCAAAGCGAAGTGGTAAGCAGGTGCTTGGAAACATAGTTGAGGTGCATGGCAGGGAATCGAGGCCCAAGCAGTGGCATAAATGGCTCGGTTGGGCCGAGTTTTGTACAATACCAACTACCATTCAGCCACTCAAATGACCCTTTCAAGGCCTTGTATGGCGAGAGATCCTCCAAGCGTGGTTAGAGGTGACACGGGGAATACGGACTATAGAAGAAGTGGACGGGTTGACTACGAGAGAGGAATGAATTACTAGAAGAGCTAAAAAAAGCGATTAGTGCAAGCACAAAATCGCATGCAGCACAAGCCAACAAACATAGGAGGGATGTTGAGTATCAAGTGGGGGATAAAGTCTACTTAAAAATTCAGCCCTATAAATTGAGAAACACGGCGAGGAGATCGAACCGGCCGAGCCCGAGATTCTATGGCCGTATGAGATCATTGAGAGGATTGGAGCCGTGGCATACAAGTTGCTCTTGCCGAGAAGATAGCAGGGTGCCTGCTTGTCTTTCATGCTTCAACTTTGAAGAAAGCAGTGGCACCGGATACGGTGGTGCAACCACTTCCACCTTGTGTCTCGGAAGGATGGGAGTTGCGAGCCATTAGGAGAAGATTTTAGCTGTGAGAGGATCCCTTCTCTTTGGACAAGAGGTCCTGGTACAATGGCAAGGACTCCCAAGCTGTGAAAATTCTTGGGAAACAATAGCTGATGTGCAGGAGCAGTTTCCTAGCTTTCACCTTGAGGACAAGGTGAATTTTGAAGGGGAGGGTATTGATGCGGACATAAGGAGGCCCAAACCGACTTTGGTTTATGAGAGGGGAAATGGAAGCCCACTAAGTGGCTCCAAAGGTGCAAAGCACCAGATTATTCCTAGGAGAGAGGAGATTTGTAACAAGCTGCTTTGCCTAATGATAGCGGCAATGGTGTGGAATGGGTGTGTGAGGTGTGAATTACTTTAGATGAGGTGGGAAATGTGTGTGATACATTAGATGAAGTGAGCAATATAACTAGGAGAGGAGGGTAAGAAAAGGTTGGGACCGGGATTGAACTTGGGACCCTAGGAGAGCAAGGCACTCTCGGATTGCCTCTTATCTGTAATTTCTGTCTTTCTTTCTTCTTCCCAACTCAGTATCACCCTGATACGGGTAGGGTTATACAAATCATACTACAGTTCTTCTCTGTTTTCCCTCTTTTACTCATTGGTACCCATCAGCGTGCAATTCCAGTCAACTGTTTCAAAGGCCCACAAAAATGGGAATGCTGATTTCAAATATAAATCTGCAACTACAAAATTAAATGAACAAGGCATTCATAAAATTCCATTCTATATTGCTAATATCAGGATGTAGGTTAGAAATTTGAAAGGGCTAAGTGAAAAAAATTTAGCAGGTTGATTCATATTCTAACTATAAAATACATATATGATCTAAAGGATTGTCGAAAACATTCGGATAGCCTATGATCATACAATAATGAGGCCCCAATTCTACTTGATGCACCCTTTTGTCTTCTTCCCCCACTGAAGTCTTAGATTTAAGTTCTTACCAAAACAAAAATGCTGGGAGTATCATGAAAAAAATTATTCTTTTATTTGAAACAAAAAAGTTTTTGGACAACATCAAAAGCAATGAGCTTAGGGTGAGATAGTCACCTGGAACACATTCCTTTCACCAACTATAGCTCCATTCACAAACTTTGTGTTATCACGTGTAATATTTGCCTGTAAGAATGCCATCCTGTCAATGCCGGTACCACTGAGAGTGGTTGGAGGTCCATCTGCACTAATTCCTCCACTAGGTAATATTCTTTGACCATTGGCACATATATGACTACTTTCATCACGTGTTGTTATCTCTTCCATTACTAGTCCATAAGTGAATTTACTCTGACGTGTGAAATTCTGCTTGGCAAACCAGAAATAGTAATCAAATTAAGATAAAAGAAAACCTGCCAACAGCCCAAATACCCAAGTTGATACTCATGTAAAAGAACCAGTTAAATTACCTCCATGATATTGGTTTTAACACCAGCACGATCAACCCATATTGGAGGCACTTCATCCACCCCTGGCCCCCAGTGAATACTGGGCTTAGCTTTCGGCTATTGAAGCAGCTTACGGAGAGTGCGGTTGCGTGGATTATATACACCATCCAAATATGGATGTGCATACTCAAGCTTAAATGCAAGATCATCCTACAAAAATACATGAAGGGCATTTCATGGTACCGGATATCAATGCCTACATTGATGAGAAACTAAACTATTCCTGTAAGAAAATAAAGAAAACTCATTGGATTAGTATAGCAGTACCTGAGGATTGAGGAAGTTGCTAGTTGTCACTGAACCAGTAATAGATCGATTCAATCCTTGCAGATTCCGATGTTCAAAAGTAACAGTCCCACCCGGCTGCAGGGAAGCCTGTACAACATTATAGAATAGAAAGCAATTACATCAATTGAGCAACCAAATCGCACAGCTAATGAACAAATGGATATTTTATTCAACAAAAATACCAATGTGGGACGCCCTCCTCGTCCAGGGACAATACTCCATTCAGTACTGACTTCAGCTGTTTTTTGATCTAACTCTTTTAGCTTAATCTCAACAATGATGCCTCCCTCATTCTTCTCATCAGGCCGCGGATTCACCTCAATGTTAGAAAACAAAGCAAGGGAATTTATGTTCCTTAAAGCTTGCTTCCCCGCTTCAATGTTAAAAGTGTACCCGGTCGAAGCTGTCAATCCAATACAAACATCCACCAGATTATAACCATACACAAAAATTTGAGACACCAATCTTATCAGTTATCACACATATCAATGATAAGCACATAATTAAAACAACAAAATTGTTACTTGTACATCCAAACACCAGACAACATAGTTAATGGTGTCTAGGTGTATGGATGACAAATTGGTTAATATTGTCGGATTTGTGGTTAATGATGTACAAACTTTAGGTAATGTTGTCAAAATCTCCGATGTTCAAATAAAATCACTGTAACAACAGAAGCATAACAACCTGTCTGGGAAGTTCTCTTTGCACCACAGGGATTTGAGTGTTCCCTTCAACAACATTGCCAAGCTTATCCTGAAACTGAATAGACAACTGAGTAATATCCCCTTCAACAACCTCACAAACAACCTCATCCGTATTGAGGTTCCCAAAATTAACAACCTGGGCACAAGCATACCCTTCATCATGGTACCACTTCTGAACCCTATCCCTAATCCTCTGCAACAACCTAGCACTAACAGCACCTTGATTCTTGAGCATATCCATAATCTCCCTATGAACAGACATAGGCAAAAGACAAGGCCTAGCCCTATCAATTCTCCTCTTGTAATCCCTCTCCTGGCTTCGAAAATACTCGAGCCTCTCCTTATCGGTCATGTCAGGATCCATCTCAATGGGCTTAGACTGTGCCATCAAACCAACATTGATGCAGCGAAACCTATCTGCTGATTGCCATGTACTCTCCGTGAACGATATGGTCATGGCGATTGTTCCATCTGGGTTTGTTTTCCCTTCCATGTCAACCTTCTCGAACATTCCGCACGTGGCGAGAGATTCCAGCTCCTTCTGAAGCTGTGCCTTCGTGTATGTGCCTCCGGGACGGAGGGTTACCATTTCGAAGAAGGAATCGTCGGTGCCGATTTTCGTCCATCTTCTCCGATCGAAGAACGAGATTTCTGAGAGTTTGTATTTCTTGAAGCCGCTGAGCTTGTTCAGCTGGACCACGATGTTGGCAGGTAAACCGTGAGAGTCCCATTCCTGTGACGGTGATTCGTCGGCGATGGCGGAATCTGGAGCGAATAGTCTTGACCAGAATGAGCCTTCGCTGCCGCCGAACCAGTCTCCTCCTCCGCCGCCTCCTCCGCCGAATGAACCGCCGCCGCCGCCAGCATTGCCTCCGCCGGCGGTGGATCCGTCTGGGAGGAGGAAGTGGAGGGGGGAGTTGGGTGAGAAGATGGAAGCGGCAACGGCGGAGGAGAGGGCGAGGGTTTTGAGAAGGGTGGAGTTAGTGTTAGAGGAATCTGGGTCGTCGCCGGAGGAAGAGAGGTGGCATTTGATGAGAGAAGGTGGTGGTTTCCGGCGAGGAGGGAGAGGGGTTAAGAGGGTGGCGGTGAGGTGGTTGAAAGGAGGAGCAAAGGAGGAGGACATGGTGGCGGATGGATAACGAATGGGGTTTTGGTTTTAGTTGACGTTTTTAATGTACCAAAAGACAAATGCCGATCACTATTCACTGTACTGAGTACATTTGCTTGTACCAAACCCTAAACTCATACCTTCTCAATGTTGAATCAACCCTGGAATGTATCTAACCAAGAGGGGTGATCAGAAATGTCTAACCCGCCCGAAATCGACCAACTCGTTGTGATTTTTCATGCAACGGTCGGGTTAAATCGGTTTGGCGGGTTGGGCGGTTGAAAAAATCGGTTTAATATGGATATCAATTGTCGGTTTCGGATCTGGTTTATGTCATTTATCGGTACCCGACCCGCTCATAACAAAAAAAATATATTTTTTTTATGGAGAAATGGGTGCCAAAGTTTGGATCTCGTATATTTTTTCCCCTCTTACATTATTTTTTTGGTACTTAATTGGGCTGAAAGCCTTAAATTTTAATTAGGCTCGTTGGGTTTTTTATTTTATTTTTTGGAATAAAATTAAATAATTAAAAATCATAAATCCGTTGCAAACCACCCGAACCGAACCGCCACCCGATGTATAGATGGGCGAAAGCGGATTTCATTTTTCTTGCATCGAATCACTTGAACCCGACAAACCCCACCGGAACCCACCCGAACTGCGTCGATGCTCACCCCTAAACCAAGTTAATACCTTAGATTCATAAGTTTGTTAGCTTTCTATTTTTCTTTGTATAGCCTAGATTCATAAGTTTGTTAGCTTTACTGTTTTCTTTGTACAACTTGCTTTTCCCCTTTGTACATAGCTACTATATAATGCCTCTGTAAAGTGCTAAATTAATTCATTACGAGAAAAAGAATATCCCAGGTTGTATTTTGTTGAGAGTGTGATTCCCCTTTTTTTCTTCTCTATTCTCTGCATTGCATTGCTTCCAAATTCAAAATTGATGGAGTTCATAGTGACTTTTCACATGGTATCAGAGCTCCTTTCCTAGGGGCTCTGCTACTGTTGCGTTCTATCATTTCTCTACAAATTCATTCCTATTTCTTCGATTTCTGTGTATTCCTCTTTTCTTGGTCAAAAACCCTAAAAATTGAAAATGGCTGAAGTTGTTAACAATGGTGGTGTTGTGAATGGTGATGGAAATGGAGGTGTTGATCCTTCTAGCACGTATTTTCAACATTACAATGAGAATCCAGGTGCGATTCTTGTTCCTGGTTTGTTAACTGGCGAGAATCATCATGTTTGGTCAAGAGCTATGTTCATGGCTCTGAAAGCGAAAAATAAAGAGGTTTTTATTGATGGATCTCTAGAGAAACCTGCTCGGAATAACCCTAATTTCGTAGCATGGGACAAATGCAATACATTGGTGATGTCCTGGATCACCAGGTCGATGGATCGTTCAATCGTTCGTTGTGTGCTTTGGATGAACACGGCCTTGGATATATGGAAAGACCTCAAAAAGAGATACTATCAGGGAGATGTTTTTCGAATTAGTGAATTAGAAGAGGAGATGTTCATGCTTAAGCAGGGAGATTCTTCAATTGTTGAGTATTATAGCCACCTTCAAGAGCTGCGGCAGGAATTGGATAACTTCATGCCAATTCCTGGATGTTCCTGTGAGATGAAGTGTTCTTGCGATTTAGTTCCCACTATTAAGTCTTACAGGGAAAGGAATTATGTGATTAGGTTTTTGAGAGGCCTAAACGAGCAATACTCTGCTTGTTAGGTCACAAATCATGATGATGAAACCTCTGCCGGAGATCTTTGGGGAAGCATTCTCACTGCTGATTCAACAAGAAAGACAGATGAACTTTCAATTTGGTGATTCTCATGCCTTAGTAGCTACCACTGATTCAAGTGGAAGAGGTAGAGGAAATAGAGGAAGAAATCGGAATTATGGAGGAAGGAATGGAGATAAAGGAAGAGGATACAAGGTTTACACTTATTGCAACAGGAGTGGACATACAGTGGATACATGCTACAAAAAGCATGGATATCCACCAAACTATGAGAGAAATAGAGTAGCAAACAACTATGTAATGGATGATGACATTGAAGATGAAGATGATAACCAATCTGTGAAATCTATGAGGAACAAAGAAGTGGCAAATGATGTTACACAGCCCTTCTTCACACTGAAGGACACAAGGCTCTGTTGAGCTTATTACGAGAGAGGTGGTTCTACTTCTCACAATGCAAACCAAGTGGTTGCAACCGGATCGGGTATCATATGTTCGGTTATGAATTTAGAAAAATCAAGATGTTGGATATTAGATACGGGGGCAGCTGATCATGTTTGTCACTCAATGACATTTTCATCACTCACAAGAAGATAAAGCCAATCACACGATGGAAATCAAATAGTAACTAATATAGCGGAGGCTGTGTTCTTTACCAAAGATCTATTCCTCACAGATGTCCTATACATTCCCAATTTTACCTTCAATTTGATTTCCATTTCAAAATTGACCAAGTTACTTGACTGTAAATTGATTTTCACTGATACTGTTTGTCATATACAGGACAATCACTCATTGAGGATGATTGGTGCAGCTGAGTCAAGAGATGGATTGTATTCTTTGAGTTCACAAACTTCTTTGAAATTTCCTAGTCCTTCTATGACTGTAAGATGTATCAATTCCTTTGATTCTGTTAAGAATAATGTTTGGCATATGAGACTTGGACATCCATCTCATGTAAAACTTGTTGAAATCAATAAAATCTCTCCTTTTGTTGATTGTGCCAAGTTGCATAGTCCCTGTGATGTTTGTCACATAGCAAAAAAAAAAAACGTTTGCCTTTTCCTGATAGTGAGTCTAGGTCTCAGCACCCTTTGACCTTTTACACATGGATATTTGGGGACCTATCTCATCCCCTTCCATGTTGGGACATAGATACTTCCTTACAGTAGTTGATGATGCCTCTCGGCATACATGGATCTTCTTTATGAAGTTGAAATCTGAAACTTCAACTCACATCGGAACTTTTCTCTCATTAATTGAGACTCAATTCAATGCCAAAGTTAAGATCATCCGATCTGATAATGGGGGGAATTCAAACTAGACCAATTATATGCAAATAAAGGAATTATCCATCAAACATCATGTGTAGAAACCCCACAACAAAATGGAATAGCTGAGAGAAAACACCAACATATCCTAGGTGTGGCTCAAGGGCTCTCCTATTTCAATCACACCTCCCCAAAAAATTTTTGGACTCAAGCCATCACTCATGCTATATACCTTATAAGCAGACTACCTACTCTTTACTTATCAAACAAATCTTCATATGAAATCCTATATCAAACACTACCTGACTTTTCTCATCTAAAGGTTTTGGATGTTTAAACTTTGCATCCACTTTGGCCCTTATGAAAAAAAAAAAACTTGACCCTAGAGCTAGAAAGTGCATCCACTTAGGTTTCAAGAGTGGGACAAAAGGATATCTTTTGTTTGATCCTAAATCCAAAGAAATCTTCATCTCTAGGAATGTGAACTTCTATGAGAATGTATTTCCTTATAAGTCAACAGAACACACTCTCCAAAATATGCCTGACCAAACTAACAATAATGTCCAAGATCCTTGGCTTGATATTCCACCACAATCCTCAGCAAGTCAGTGTCTCAACCCACCTCAAAATACTGAGAATGTTCCTAACCAAGTCAATCTAGAACCAAACCCTCCAAATATTCCTGTTAGACAGTCCACTTTAGAGAAAGAAGACCTCCATCTCATCTACAAGAGTACCATTGTTCTTTGGTCTCATCGGTGATTAATGACTCGGCTCACACATCTCCTAACAAGATCGGTATCCTCTTTGTAGCTTCCTTTCATATGATAAGCTGTCTACCAATCATAAACACTTTTCTTTAAACATATCCCTCTTTTTGAACCTGGTACCTATGAAGAAGGTGCTAAGCATTCTTCTTGGCGACAAATCCATGGACAATGAATTAGGCTTGCCTTTGTGATAAGCCTCTGGCTCATCTAGTTTTATGGCTAGTATGACCAGGGTTTTGTGCTAATTATATCTCATTTTCACCCAAATTAGATTAGATTATCCTCAAGCAAGGTTTTGAGTCTCTAAAGTAGTTTTAGGTTAATTTAGTCAGTTTTGAGTCAAATAAAGCACTTATGGCTATTTTATTGTTTTCAAGATAAGTTAGAAGTTAAGGGGATAAAGAATTAGGGAAATTTCAAGTTTGGAGGTATTCGCCTCGCGAGAGTCTTCTCGCCATGCGAACCTGAAAGCCAGCTGAACAGCAAAAATGTCATCCTCTCTGATTAGCCCCGCGAACAACACCTCGCCTCGCGACCCTGATAGCTGACTGTTCCAGAGAAATGCAACCCGTTCTTTATCGCCTTGCGGATCCATGTCTCGCCTTGCGAAACTGAAGACCAGAAGCCATGAGTCTTCCATTCCTCGCCACGCAAGCAGTACTTCGCCCCGCGAGAAGACCAAACGTTGCAGACTCTTCATGATATTCGCCTCGCGAGTGGGCTCAGTTTCTGAATACTATAAATGGTTGTTCTAAGCAGATTAGAAGGACTTTTGCTTCTCCATTGTTTTTACATATTTTCTGTGTGTTTCGTTTTTCCATGGAGAACTAAATTTCTTAGATTAATCTACTGTAATTGATTTCCACCATACTTGAGGTTTTGTAATTCCTGTTTTGTATGCTTTTCCCTTTTCAATACTATGCTATATATTTATGTTTGTTTAATTCAGGAGTGTATAGTGTTGTGTTGATTTATTTCGGTGATGTTATGTTCCTATATTGAATCGCGTTTGTTTAATTCGCATGTGTTCGTTCATGTTCGTTTAGTTCATGAGGGCTTAACCCCGTTTGTTTAATTCGGGAATAGGAACATATATCCGTAGCAGCGATTTCGTTTGTTGATTGTTGCTACAACCGAAAGGGGAATAGAATATGCTTAGGGCTAGGAATTTACATGAACCAATGATAGTTGGGAAATCGAGAACAGTAGATTAATCGTCTTTAGCTATTTGATAAACTTTTAAACTGCTCTGTTTTTCTATTGCTCTGTTATTGCTTTGTCTTCTTTGTTTAATTCAAATCCAAACACCCCCCCAAAAAAAAACTGATTTTTGTGATAAATAACAATTCAAGAGTCCTTGTGAGATGATATCCGAGTTGTCGCCCTAAACTACATTTTTATAAACCGCTCGCTTTTTGGCGCGTGTGCGACAGCGCGACCAAAAATTGGCGCCGTTGCCGGGGACTCTTGTTTGTTATTTTCGCATTTTTTTTCTTTTCTTTTGTTTTGAATTGGTCTGGCTACTAGGTCTACTTACCCTGAATTGTGTGATTTTGATCCTGAAATTGAAAGAACACTGCACACACGCCGTAGAGAAATTCGGGCTAGCACTAGTAGTGATTCTAATTCTAAAACTGTTTTTGATAACATGGGTGACCAAAGGACATTAAGGCGGACTTGATGCCCCTGATGTTAATTATAATAGCTTGTGTATTGCATATCCTGGTGCTGATACTCCTTTTGAATTAAAATCTGGTTTCATTCACTTGTTGCCAAAGTTTAGTGGTCTTGAAGATGAGGATCCACACAAGCATTTGAAGGAATTCCAGGTCGTCTGCTCCACAACCTTGAGATCAGAGGGAGTAACTGAGGATAACATCAAGTCGAAAGCTTTCCGTTCTCACTGCGAGGAGGCTGCCGAGGGGCGGCATTGTTATATCTTGAGCCAAACTCTATTACTACCTTGAACGATTTGAAGAAGGTTTTCTTAGAGAGATATTTTCCTGCCTCCAGAGCTGCGTCAATCAGGAAGGAAATATGTGGCATCAGACAAGGAAATGAGTCATTGGCTGAATATTGGGAGAGATTCAAGCAGTTGATATCCAGTTGCCCTCAGCATCAGTTTCGAAGCGACTTCTTATCCAGTATTTTTATGAAGGGTTACTACCGAGTGGATAGAAACATTTTGGATCTTGCTAGTGGGGGAGCACTTGTTGATAAGACTCCAGTTGCTACCAAGCAATTAATTGAAAATATGTCCTTTGAACTCCCAGCGGTTTACAACCGAAGAAATTACATTTGAGACAAGAGGTGTGCATGAGGTCCATAGTTCTTCTTCCAACCAGGCCGTTGATGATAGAATTGATAGGCTCACTTCTTTGGTGGAGAAATTGGCAATGGATAGAGTTCAGCCTGCAAGGTTGTGTGGCATGTGCAACTCTCCTGAGCACCCGTATGAAGCATGCCCCATTCCGAAGAAAGGGTCAGTTACTGATATGTCTCAAGCTTATGCAGTCCATCCCTATGATCAAGGCAATAATCGGAAGCAGTGCAGGCGTTCTCGACCTCTCCACAAATAGGTACCACCCCAATTGGAGGAATCATCCTAATCTTCGGTATGGGAACTCATCCCAACAACAACCGATGACAGCACCACAGAATCCTCCTCAAGTGACCACTTCTGCACCTTCTGAACCTTCACTAGAGGACTTATTCAAGCAAATGACGGCACAAATGATCGCACAAATGGCTGCACAAAATCTCCAGTTCAAGGAGCAAATTGGGCAGTTTCGAGCCTCACGAACCACGTTTCGGCAAGCAAGTTGGCGGGTCTCGGCGAACAGATGCTAGCATTCAAGATTTGAGGACACAGATTGGACAGACTTGCCACATCCATAAACAACATACAAGAAGCTCAAGGATCAAGTCAGCTCAATCGGCACAAGCAGTGATAAATCCCAATGTCTCCAATCCTAATGTGAGTGCCATTTACGAGATCCGGAAGAGTTGTTGAGGCGACCTACGAAAAAAATGAAGAAACTATTGAGGTAACTCCCGAGCCTTCGAGTTGATGTTGAAGGCGAGAAAGTGTACATACCACCGATCCCCTTCCCACACAGTGCGGAAAAATAAGAAGATTGGTGGGGAAGACAAGGAGAGGGAAATTTTAGATGTGTTCGAGAAGGTAGTTGTGAATATTCCCCTCTCGGATGTGATCAAGCGAGGTGCCCAAGTATGCAAAATTTACGAAGGATCTATGCACCAACAAGAGGAAGTTGAAGGGTGATGAGAGAGTTAATTTGGGAAGAAATGTTTCAGCTCTAATCCGGTCTAAGCTGCACCGAGAGAAAAGTTCTTTTTCAACCCTACTACTAGCACTACCACGAAGTGCAAGGATCAGAGACACTTTTACTATTCCATGCACTATTGGGGACGAGAAAATTTGAAAATTGCATGTTGGATTTGGGAGCCTCCATAAATGTCATGCCCACCTCTATTTTCAATAACCTTGATCTTGGTCCCTTGCGGTATACTGGTCTCGCTATCCGGTTGGCCAACAAGACCAAGTGCAGCCCCATGGGAATGGTAGAAGATGTCTTTGGTACAAGTTGATGAGTTGATCTTCCCTGCTGACTTCTACATCCTAGACATGGCGGGAGAGACACATTCTAGTAGATCACCCATAATCCCTGGGCGGATCATTCATGAAGACAGACTAAGACTAAGATTGATGTTAATGATGGGACCATGTCTATGGAGTTTGGTGATATTGTGGCAAAGTTCAACATCTTTGATGCTATGAAACATCCATTGGAGGAGCACTCTGTTTTCCAATTAGAGTTGCTTTCGAGATTATTGAGGACACCCATGAGGACCTTGTTTACGATTTTCCATTTATTTCTGGATTTGATGATATATATTCATGTCTTGACACTAACCCGTGTGATGTTTGTCTTTGAGTTTCTTGATTCAACTTTGCGGGGGTGATAGTGTGAGTGAAGGTATCTGTTCAGAAGTTCTTGACATCATGGCTACTCCAAATGTACCATCCATTGAGCAATCTCCCCTCCTTAGAGCTCAAGCCACTTCACAGGAACCTGAAGTATGCTTACTTGGAGACAAATGAAAAACTTCCAGTCATTATCTCTTCCACCTTGACTCACGACCGGGAAGCAAAACTATTGGAGGTTACGAAGAAGCACAAGAAGGCGATTAGGTGGACCTTAGGCGACATCCCAGGAATTAGCCCATCCAGATGTATGCATAGAATTCTGTTGGAGGATGGGGCTAAACCAGTAAGGCAGGCCCAAAGGCGGCTCAATCCACTAATTCTGGATGTGGTGAAGAAAGAGGTGACTAAACTTCTACAGGCAGGTATCATATACCCCATCTCTGATAGTACTTGGGTAAGTCCAGTGCAAGTTGTACCCAAGAAGTCCGGCCTCACAGTGGTAAGAAATGATAATAATGAGCTTGTACCCACTAGAGTCCAGAATAGTCAAGTAGTCTGTATAGATTATAGGAAGTTGAACCAGGCCACCGAAAGGATCATTTTCCTTTGTCGTTCATAGATCGAGATCTTTGGAATGGCTGGTGGTAAATCTCATTACTGTTTTCTTGATGGCTTTTCCGGGTACTTCCGATCCATATTGCCCCGAGGATCGGGGAAAAGACCACTTTCACGTGCCCCTTCGGCACATTTGCCTATATGAGGATGCCATTTGGCCTTTGTAATGCTCCTGGCACTTTCCAAAGATGCATGCTTAGCATTTTTGCTGAATTTATTGAAAATTGCATGGAGGTGTTCATGGATGACTTCACTTGTATATGGCTCCTCATTTGATGCATGTCTGCATAGTCCGAGTTTAGTTCTAGAAAGATGCATTGAGACCGATCTGATTTTGAACTATGAAAAATGTCACTTTATGGTAGAACAGGGGGATTGTTTTGGGTCATGTTATTTCTAAAGAGGGTATTTCAAGAGATCCTGCAAAAATTGATGTGATTTCTCCATTGCCTTACCCATCTTGCGTTCGCGAGATACGTTCTTTTCTTGGCCATGCGGTGTTTCTACAAAGCGCTTCATTAAGGACTTCAAGAAGATAGCTCGCCATTGTCAAACCTCTTTGAAGAATGATGCCATGTTCCATTTTGATGACAACTGCAAGAAGGCATTTGACTACCTGAAAGGAGCATTGACCTCTACCTCCATCATCCAGCCCCCTGACTGGACACTCCCTTTTGAGCTCATGTGTGATGCTTCTAATTATGCTGTGGGAGCGGTCCTGGCACAAAGGGTGGGCAAGGCTGCCCATGTCATTCATTATGCTTCTAGGACATTAGACGCTGCACAATCAAATTACACCACCACTGAGAAGGAACTGCTAGCTGTTGTGTTTGCACTTGATAAATTTAGGTCATATTTGCTAGGTTCAAAGGTTATTGTTTTCACTGACCATGCAGCTCTGAAGTACACAAGTAAAGAAACCAGAAGCGAAGCCAAGATTGATTCGGTGGATGCTTTTGCTCCAAGAGTTCAATGTGGAGATAAAAGACAGGAGTGGAGTTGAAAATTTGGTAGCCGATCACTTGAGCCGAATAGCAAGGGATGAGGATCCTTCTCCCATCCAGGATGATTTTCCGGATGAACAGCTTCTACATCTGCATGGGGTAACGCCATGGTTTGCTGACATTGTTAACTTTCTTGTTGCTGGTGTTGTTCCTGCAGGTACAAGTAGATCCAAGATCCACAAGCTCAAGAGTGATTCAAAGTACTATGTGTGGGATGATCCGTACCTTTGGAAGTTTTGCAATGATCAGGTGATTCGGAGGTGTGTCCCCGATCATGAGACAGAGTCCATCCTGCACTTTTCCCATGCCTCTCAAGTAGGGGGACACTTTGGACCTCATAGGACGGCAAGAAAAGTCCTGGATTCTGGGTTCTACTGGCCCACAATTTTTAGAGATGCCTATGAGGTCTACAGGAATTGCAAGGAATGTCAAACAGCAGGCCCTGCCATCACTCGTAGGAGTGAGATGCCTCAGCAACCCATGCTTTTTTGTGAGGTTTTTGATGTGTGGGGAATCGACTTTATGGGCCCCTTCCCTGCTTCTTTTGGTTTTCTGTACATTCTTTTGGCTGTTGACTATGTTTCAAAGTGGGTGGAAGCAATCCCCACTCGGACTAACGATGCTAAAGTTGTTTCAAAATTTGTTAGGTCCAACATTTTTTGCAGGTTTGGCATACCTCGGGCTATTATCAGTGACCAGGGCACTCACTTCTGCAACCGCACCATGGAAGCCTTACTCAAGAAATATGGAGTTGTGCATAGAGTTTCCACTGCTTATCATCCCCAGACCAATGGCCAGACTGAGATATCAAACAGGGAGATCAAGCAAATTTTAGAGAAAATGGTGCAGCCGAATAGGAAGGACTGGAGCCGCCGTCTGGAAGACGCACTGTGGGCTCAGAGGACCGCTTTCAAGACGCCAATAAGGATGTCCCCCTTTAGGCTTGTATTTGGTAAGGCATGTCACCTCCCTGTGGAAGTTGAGCACCGTGCATATTGGGCAGTCAAGTGCTGTAACTTAGAATTTAAGAAAGCTGGTATTGAAAGGAAACTCCGATTGCGGCGACTTGAGGAGCTTAGGCTAGAAGCCTATGAAAGCTCCAGGATTTATAAAGAGAAAACAAAATATTTTCATGATAGGATGATTGCTAGAAAAAAAATTTCTGTGGGCCAGCAGGTCTTACTGTTTAACTCCTGCATGAAAGTGATGGCTGGGAAACTTAGGTCCAAGTGGATTGGACCATTTGTTGTTACTAATGTTTTTCCTTATGGTGCAGTAGAGATTAAATATGCAGGTAGCAATAAGTCCTTCAAGGTTAACGGGCAGAGGCTGAAGCCATTCCATGGTGTGACTGTTGGTGTGCCTGCGGATGCTAATGTTGAGGAGCTCTCCTTGGAAGCTCCCACCTACACTGCCACTTGATCAGGGAACATCTTTCCTTTCCCTCACTCTGATTTTATAGTTATGTTGTTCATTGGGGACAATGTATGTTTTAAGTGTGGGGGAGGGAACTAGTTGTAGTTTTGTTTTGCCTTGTCTTTCTTTTAGCTCTTGAATAAATTGTGTGAGTCTTTGGTCGGTGAGCTTGATTGAATTTGATTGATTTTGCACAGATTGATTGCATGATTGATGTGATGATTTCCCCTAGGTTGAATTTTTTTTTTGTTTTTGAAAAGTGATCCCCATGTGATTGAAAACTGAACTTTGAGATATTTTGTTGTGATGGCATGATTTATGATAAGTTTGGGGTGATAGGAAGCACACACTAGGGATAGAATCTCTGTCAAACAATTTGCAAAAATTGTCCAGGTGGGGATTTGAGCCTCCAACATGTTTTTGATTGTGAGAATCACTTTCAAGTTACACTTTCCTGAATTTGCTTGAATCTCTTTATGGTTTGCATGCTTATGTGTTTGCATCAAATGATTTAGGCATTTTCTTTGTAAATAACCACTTAGCCTAAAAAGAACCAATTCCTAATGCATGTTCCCTAGTTAGCCCCTTTGAGCCTAATTAGCCTGTTAATTCTTGTTAACCTTATGTTATGAGCCTAAAATCTGAAAAACTATGTTAACCCGATCTTAGGATTAGGAGAGCATGAAAGCTTAGCAAAGAGAATGGTTGCAAGAAACTAAGTTTGGGGTGGCTACAAGGATGTAATGTGTTGTTTGGGATTGAGAAAAAGAAAAAAAAAATATAGTAAAAAGGTTGGAGCCAAAGGCAAGAAAAGAAAAAAAAAAAAGAATGAAAAAAAAAAAGAAAAAAGAAAAAAAGAAAGAAATAAAAAGTACAAAAATTGTCAAAAAGGCTAGTTGAATAAAAAGGCTGTAGTCACCCAAGGCAAATGAAAAATGAAAAAAAAAAAAAAGAACTTGATTGGAACTTCAAAATGTATAAAACTGTTTCATGCTCTCTTAGTTCCTAGGGTCTTCAGCCTAGTACCCTTTTATATCCTACCCTTAGCCAGGCCCCACTACAACCTTAAAAGAGCTCTTGATGTTGCATGCATGTTTTCTGTGGGAACCATTTTGAGATGAAGATCAAATTTATGGGAAGTGTTCTTAAAAGTGAAATTGAGTGAAATGTTGATAACCTAGACAAACTGAGCGATTGAGTGAAACACTAAATTCCCTTGTGAGGAAGGCGGTTGTTTGAATTTGGTGATCTCCCTCTTGTGTGTGACTTGGATCCCTACTTAGATTAATGATTGTTTGAATGATGAAATTCTCAATTGTTTATAATAAATGATTGTGGGGATTGATTTGTTTGAAAGGGGGGAACATTGAAGAAAACTATTTTGATGTATTGGTTGAAATTTGTGCAAGGTTGATTGAATCTTTTAAGCTTGCCATGTCTTGAGTCTTTTTTATTTTTGAGTTGTAGTTTTCTTGGGGACAAGCAAAGTTTAAGTTTGGGGTATTTTGATAAGCCTCTGGCTCATCTAGTTTTATGGCTAGTATGACCAGGGTTTTGTGCTAATTATATCTCATTTTCACCCAAATTAGATTAGATTGTCCTCAAGCAAGGTTTTGAGTCTCTAAAGTAGTTTTAGGTTAATTTAGCCAGTTTTGAGTCAAATAAAGCACTTATGGCTATTTTATTGTTTTCAGGATAAGTTAGAAGTTAAGGGAATAAAGAATCAGGGAAATTTCAAGTTTGGAGGTATTCGCCTCGCGAGAGTCTTCTCGCCACGCGAACCTGAAAGCCAGCTGAACAGCAAAAATGTCATCCTCTCTGGTTCGCCCCGCGAACAACACCTCGCCTCGCGACCCTGATAGCTGACTGTTCCAGAGAAATGCAACCCGTTCTGTATCGCCTCGCGGATCCATGTCTCGCCTCGCGAGACTGAAGACCAGAAGCCATGACTCTTCCATTCCTCGCCACGCGAGCAGTACTTCGCCCCGTGAGAAGACCAAACGTTGCAGACTCTTCATGATATTCGCCTCGCGAGTGAGGGTTCGCCTCGCGAGTGGGCTCAGTTTCTGAATATTATAAATGGCTGTTCTGGGCAGATTAGAAGGACTTTTGCTTCTCCATTGTTTTTACATATTTTCTGTGTGTTTCGTTTTTCCATGGAGAAATAAATTTCTTTGATTAATCTACTGTAATTGATTTCCACCATACTTGAGGTTTTGTAATTCCTATTTTGTATGCTTTTCCCTTTTCAATACTATGCTATATATTTCTGTTTGTTTAATTCAGGAGTGTATAGTGTGGTGTTGATTTATTTCGGTGATGTTATGTTCCTATATTGAATCGCGTTTGTTTAATTCGCGTGTGTTCGTTCATGTTCGTTTAGTTCATGAGGGCTTAACCCCGTTTGTTTAATTCGGGAATAGGAACATATATCCGTAGTAGGGATTTCGTTTGTTAATTGTTGCTACAACCGAAAGGGGAATAGAATCTGCTTAGGGCTAGGAATTTACATGAACCAATGATAGTTGGGAAATCGAGAACAGTAGATTAATCGTCTTTAGCTATTTGATAAACTTTTAAACTGCTCTGTTTTTCTATTGCTCTGTTATTGCTTTGTCTTCTTTGTTTAATTCAAATCCAAACACACCCCCCCCCCCCAAAAAAAACTGATTTTTGTGATAAATAACAATTCAAGAGTTCTTGTGAGACGATATCCGAGTTGTCGCCCTAAACTACATTTTTACAAACCGCTCGCTTTTTGGCGCGTGTGCGACAGCGCGACCACACTGACAAAGACCAATACTTGGACACTCACCACTTTACCTCCAAATAAGAAGGCAGTGGGATGTAAGTGGGTTTTCAAGGTGAAGCATAAGGCAGATGGGACTGTGGAAAGGCACAAGGCTCGGCTAGTAGCCAACGACTTGACTCAAACAAAAGGTCACTACTTAGAAACATTTAGTCCAGTAGTTAAAATGACTACCGTTAGACTTCTCCTCTCCCTTGCTGCTTCACTTGGTTGGCACTCACATCAACTAGATGTAAATACAGCTTTTTTTACATGGAGATCTATTGGAGGAAGTGTATATGAAGGTGCCACCTGGTTTGACAGTCCCTAGCACTGATCTGGTCTGTAAAGTGCAGAGGTCCCTATATGGCTTGAAACAAGCAAGTAGGCAATGGAATTCAAAGTTAACTGAAACACTTTTGGCATTGGGATATGCACAATCCAAAGCCGACTATTCCTTATTCACAAAGTCATGTCATACAGGATTCACTGCCATCTTGGTGTATGTAGATGATTTAGTTCTTGTTGGAAGTGATCGTGATGAAATCAAAAGTATAAAAACCACTCTTGATCAAAAATTCAGTATTAAAGATCTAGGAGAACTCAAGTACTTCCTAGGTTTTGAAATTGCCAAGTCTCGGTCTGGAATTGCCCTATATCGGAGGAAGTACACTATTGACTTACTTCAAGAGACTGGTTTGTTGGGCTCCAAGCCCTGTTCAACCCCAATGGACCCAAATCAAAAGATCAGTAAGGACTCAGGCACACTTTTATCTGACCCTGCTGCTTACAGGAGGCTTATCGGTAGACTTCTCTACCTAACTCACACAAGACCAGATATATGATATGTTGTTAGCAACCTCGGTCAATTCCTCTCTGCCCCAACCAATGTGCATTACATTGCTGCATTGAGAATTGTTCGGTTTCTGAAACAATCTCCTGGTCTAGGACTATTCTTTCCCAAGGACTCAGATCTATCCATAAAGGGTTTTACTGACTCAGATTGGGGGGGCATGTCCGGACACTAGAAGGTTTGTGACTGGTTTTTGTTTCTTTCTTGGCAATTCTCCTATATCTTAGAAGAGCAAGAAGCAGTCCATAGTGTCCAGGTCATCTGCGAAGGCGAAATATCGAGCATTGGCTCAGGTCACTTGTGAAGCTCAGTGGCTACTTTATCTGTTGCAAGACTTAAGAGTGACTCATCCCAGACCAGTGGTGTTGTACTGTGATAACCTATCTGCACTTCATATAGCAGCCAATCCAGTCTTCCAGGAGCATACTAAACATATAGAACTGGACTGTCACACTGTCAGGGACAAACTCCAAGCAGGATTACTTCATTTGCTTCCCATTGGCACTTCTGATCAGGTTACAGATGTCTTGACTAAGCCTCTCCAACCAGGTCCATTCACAAAGTTATATGCCAAGCTAGGAATGCTCAACATTCACACTCCAGCTTGTGGGGGGTGTTGAATGAACACTAGAATGTATCTAACCAAGTTAATACCCTAGATTCATAAGTTTGTTAGCTTTCTGTTTTTCTTTGTACAATTTGCTTTTCCCCTTTGTACATAGCTACTATATAATGCCTCTGTAAAGGGCTAAATTAATTCATTCTGAGAAAAAGAATATCTCAGTTGTATTTTGTTGAGAGTGTGATTCCCCTTTTTTTCTTCTCTATTCTCTGCATTGCATTGCTTTCAAATTCATAATTGATGGAGTTCATAGTGACTTTTCACACTCAACGTGTTATATCAACATCCAAGATAGATATTCAAGAATGTGTGTTAATAATGTACTTATATTTACATAATTGATATTGTATTTATTTATACAACTGTCATTGTATCTAGAATGTCCAGAAAAGATATTTCAAATGGATGTGTCAGTGTTCTCAAAAATAGTACCAAGAGAATATTCTATGTTATGACTAACACAGGAGGTGTGACTTTCCTATTATAAAGGTGGTGATCCACAATACACTTGTGAAATTTTGCAAGAATGATGAACAAAATTCATGGGACAAAACATTACATCTGTGAGAGAAAAGTCATCCTACCTCTTGTTTCACGCGACTAAAGTTAGAGAAAATCCGATGTTGTTCCCATATTAAATGGATTTGGATCTTTTGCTTTGGAAAATAGGATATATATATATATATATATATATATATATATATATATATATATATATATATATATATATATACACACATACATACGTGGTTGGAAACAGGATATGATTCTATTAGAAAGAGAAGTACACAAACTTCTTAAAATATAACTAGAGATCCAATAACCATACATGATGGGTCATTGTATAACACGATGGAACTCGTATCTTTTTTTTTTCCCAAGACTTTTGGTATAAATTTGTTAATGTTGCAACTTTAGTCTCTTCATAAATCTAACAAACTGACCCACGAGGCTAACGAGTGGCATTTTTGGAATAAAATACTGGTTTATGTAATTAAAATATTGATTTATTTAATAAAAATGAAAAAAAAGGCCATATCTAATTAATTTGTCACGTGCATACCATACGAGGCTTTTTTTTTTTTTTATCAATTCCACTTTAGAGTCGAAGTGGTTGGAAAAAAAAAATCTCATCATGGCCTGGTCAACTTACTAATTCAGGGGATTACTTATTTATAAGGTTTAGTGACATACAAAATTATCAGTGTACACGTGTAGAAAAGGAGTCCATCATTGGTACTCAATGGGATGGGTTGGGGGGTTGATCATTGGGCAGTGCAAGAACTCCGGAAACAATTACATAACCACGGTTCATTTTGTGTTGAATTTCTGCCTCTTATTTCCATATAGAAAGAACAAATATATAAAAGCAGAGTTATTCAAAGGTTTGAGGCACATTGTCATCAATCAGAGAAATGGCTCAACTTGAACGTCCGCAGAGACCTGTTAATACTTCAAAAACTCCTCCTCCTACCATCCATACCATGGAACAACTCCTCCGAGGTAATTAATCCTTTGCCAACATTATTATCATGTTAGGCTGGTAGTTATTATTATTAACAAAAAGGGGGTGCAACTGCCATGCACATGAAATAATGAATGTTAGACCATGCATGCATAGTATGATTTGATTATGATTTAGATGTCAAAACCATAGAAAAATCATAATCTGATTTTATGTTCCTGTTTTGATGTACAGCAGCAGAAGGGTCTAAGTTGTCACCAACCTGCTCCCCATCCTCCTCCCCCTCCTCATCCTGTTCTTCACCCCATTCCCCTGCTTACTTCATGAGGATGAAGCACAATGACATGGAAGAAGGCCAGAATCAGAAGAAATCAGTCCTCACCAAAGTGAAGGAGAAGGCAAAGAAATTACGCCACAGCCTCAGCAAGAAAAAACAGGAGGACGGGAACAACATTAGTCCATCATGGAGAGGCTTAGAAGATGATGGAGTAGAAGAAGATGCTGAATACTTTGGAGCTCCAAGTAATAAACCAAACCTCTTATTTTTGTGTGTCAATTTAATGCATGTGTTTGGAACATAGAATAAGCTAACTAAAATACATATCAGTGTATGAATCTGAGAAGGCACATGAAGGATACAAAGAAAATACAAGGCAGCATCCAACAATCACTGAGAAGCATGTTTTGTCTAGCAATGACAAAGCCATAATGGAGCAAGATGGAGAAAAGTCCCTAGGACGTACCATGTCCATGTCCAAGAGAACAACTCAACCTGCAACAGCAACCAAAGCCATAGCTGCTCTTCCTGGTGCAAACAAAGCCGTAGCTGAGAAACTGACACCATCCAATGCTGAAGGATCAGAAGCAGCACATTCTATAACATCCAAAATTCAAGGCCTAACTGTTTCAAAACCTGCTGAGCATCACACTTCATCATCATCAACAGCTGCAACTCATAACCCTTCTTTGTCCATTGCTGCTCCAAAGGGTACTCCTCTTGTCAAGACGCATTCCCTAGCTTCTTCATCAGCTCCAATGACTCCACCGGCTGCACCCTCATCTGCTCCAGCGAGGAGTAAGAATAGCAGCCCTACCGCGCAATTATGGGATAAGGGTGTTTCGGTGAAAGAGTACTTGATGAACAAGCTTGAGCCAGGTGAGGATGAGAAAGCTTTGTCTCAGGTTATATCTGAAGCAATGAGTCCTAGGAGAACCCCTGGTGATGCAGGTGTGATGGAGAAGGTGAGAGAAGCTGTTACTTCTTTGCTCCGAAATGAGGAGCCGAAAAAACATGCAGACACAACAACCACTACTCCTGCTTCATCTCAAACTCCAGTTTCGATCAACAACACTGCTCGTGCTTCATCTCAAACCCCAGTTTCAATCAACAACACTACTCGTGCATCATCTACCAACAACACTATTCGTGCTGCCCCAGTATCTACCATCAAAACTACTCGTGCTTCACCTCAAATCCCATTATCTACCAACGTTCGAGAAGGTAAAGCTGTACCTGTTCATTATTCCTTGTTCTTGAAATAGTAACATGGTATCTATCATTCTTGTTATTTGGAGGTAGAGTGATAAAGACTAAAACCAAAATACACATATTTTTAGTTACTAAAAACTTATTTAAATCAATTTTTTCCTTATAGTCCTTGAATTTTAATTAATATCATTAGATATCTTTGTTTAATTTGGATATGTTAATATAATAATGATCAAACTGAAAACATCGTATAGCTGTTAATATTGAATTCGGACTTTTATTATTTTATTTATTAAAATTTTATCTTAATTATATTTTTAATTTCAAAATTAAAATAGTAAACAGTCTAAAATTAGGATTAAAGTAGTATGAATTATCAATATAAAAAGTTTTATACTAATATCCACTAACATTTTGACATGTATCTTTTATTTTAATAGCTAAGAGAGTGAAACAATAGTGATGCTGATTTGTCAATATATTATTGAACGTATGTGTAAAAATATTTTACACTGACAATGCATAAAAATCAAAATCCTAAAGTTAATGTTAATATAGATGAGATGTTTATACAAAGTATTATTGTTAGTGAATTAATTGATCCAAATTAAACAAAAGAATCTATTAAGACAACAATTAAAGTTTAAAAACTAATTAAGGTTTTAAACTCACTGGCAATGTTTTGTAAAGGGGGAGTCTCTATACTCTTTTCCCAATTATTTTGTCTATGAATAAACCTATTTTCATGGGATCTTATTAAATGTATCATATGCAGTGGCTGAGGAAGAAAACCACGGCAGAATTCTTCAGGCAAATTGAAAGTCCCATTAAGATGGGGATTCAATTTCTTTGCTACCTTTATATGTAATTACCCAATATACTAGACTGGAAAGCTGATTTCCATCATAATTGTAAATTTTAGTTTGTATGTAATAAACTCTGTTCGTTCCGTTTGTAACGACCAGAAGGATTCATTGTATATTTGTATTACACTACATATCCTTCAAATTTCTTTTTTTGGACGTGGAATATTCTTTATTATGAGCATAAATATGGCACTTACATGTTTCCCATACCATTTTTTTCTCTAAATAAATAACCATCTAGTTCTTCGGTTGTTAAGCAGGTTTTGAGCTCGCCAAAACAGTTAAACAGTTTGTTTTCCGTTGACAAAACCAAAAAACATCTTTCCTCAATAACATAATTTGGAGAATAAATTTTGTGACAAATTGCTGCTCATGTTTGCCACTGATAAACACAACTAGCAAATTGCCAAGAGGGGGTGCACACTAATAGACACACGCTGGCACTGTTGGTAATAACTAGTAAGTCTAGAAAAGATTGGTGTCCTGCTATAGGTCCTCCATTAGTATGTCAACTCTGTAAGCAATTGAATCATGAACACTAAAACCATGAGTCAGAACCCTTTTGTGATTTGAGTATCTTGGTTAGAGACTAAAAATCTCATCGTTTTACTGAAAACATTGCCATGACCATCAAATCCCACACTGGTTATATACACAAGGTGACAGACTCAGCAAAATATATTGTATTCGGATCACAAGAAGCTAGTTGGAGCTGTCAATTCAAGATTTTGGATTCTATTTCTTCTAGGCTCAAGCCTTTTGTCTCCGGGACATAAAATATAATGAACAGAAGTGATAGTAAAGCAATAGCCCCGAAAAGGAGAAAAAGGTTCTCTGCTCCTAGAAGCGCCTGTAGCAGAAGTCAATCCAGATTATGAACTCCAAGAGCAGTCAGACAAAGTTAAAATGACAAAGTTACCTTGAATGAAAAATAGATAAGAAAGCAAAGAGTCCAAAACCTTTAATGGCGAGAACGCAAAGGTGACAACAGCATTTGAAGCAAAGTTGGTAAGAACAGCTAGACTAATCCCCCGTCCTCTAGTGCGAAGTGGGAAGATTTCTGATACCATAAGCCAACTTATTGGCCCAAATGATATCTGCAATGCAAATGCAATTTGACATAAACCTAATGCAATGCTTTACTATTTGCATTGACCTTAAGGACAATGATTTTCCTAAACCAGGAGACTATTTCAATTATTGCAAGGTTCTCCATTTTCTGGAAGCAGGGATGTCTTGAATTGGACTACACATTGATGTATACCCTAGTATCCAAATTTTATGGCTAAAATCAATTACATGCTGTTGAACAGGACTTTGACCCAATTTGAATATGACAAAAAAATAAGCAGAGACAATAACCAGAAGACATTTACCTGGTAGCAACCGACATAAAGAAGTAAGGCCGCAACAGCAACAAGTGGGAACTCTCCAAGGAATTTATAATAAGCAGAAAGGAAAACTAAAGAAAGGGCCTGCACGAATCAAAGAAAACTGAATAACCATTTGCATTTGACAAGTCGCAATCAAAGTACTATAAGAATGTGTTAAGTTTAAAATGTGAAAGAATTCCTACAATGCCACTGACACCTCCAATCAACAGAGGTCTTCTCCCCAAATCATCAACTTTTAGGACAGCAAACCATGTCATTAGTAACTACAGGTTGATCAGTCAGAAAAAAAAATTACCATCAGCATCACAAAGTGGTCACATTTCCTAGGAAGTGAAAGACTAAATAGGTATACCTTGAATACGCCGATAACAACTGAAACTTTAGTAGCATCAGATGCAGCAGAAAATCCAGCACTCTAGATATAAATAACAGAGTATAATCTAAAGTGATCAGGATTGACAAGAACACATTCCATTTCACAAAAAGAGTGGAAATGAATTTAATGATTAAATACCTGGAGAATTGGGCCAGCATAATACAGAACACTTGGTTGGCCTGTTATCTATGGTAATAATGTGTCTGATCAGACAAACAACTTAAACAATACTCCCCATTTCCTTCAAATATAACATGACTAGAGTGGAAGTATGCAAACACGGTTATGATAATTATGAACTGACTATTGCACTGGAGTGGAACTACCTGTTGAAATAAGACTAGCCCTCCACCAATTGTGAAGGCTTTCAAATTGGGACCCTGAAACACCTCCAAGAAATTCCCCTCTGATTCTTGATCTGCATAGGCAGACTTCAATGAAACAAGGGCCTCTTCTATTTGCTTCTCAGATTCTCTGTCACCCGGTGGCCGGCCCCTTAATTTGCTCAGGGAAAAAATTGCCTTTTCCTTCAAATCTTGAAATGAACCTTTCCCTTGAACTGCTCTGAGAAGCAACCACCGCGGAGAGGAGGGGAGAGTCCACATTCCTAGCCCCATTAATATAGCAAGTGGAGCACTAAATCCATACATGAACCGCCATCCCCCTACTGTATTAATCTGAAAGCTTCCCACAGAATAACCCAGCTGCATGATGGTTTGGTCCTCAACTCAGTAAGTTCTTTAGTTGATAAAAGATACATAAAAGGCAATAATGTAATACCAGAATCCCCAGGACAATGAAGAGTTCTTTTAATGATACTAGAGTCCCACGGATTTGTGATGGGCAAGTTTCTGCAATATATAAAGGAGCCCCATGCATGGCCTGTAATTCAATTCACTTGTAAGACAATGCAGGTATCATCTACATTACCAAAAAAAAAACATTACGGGTTAAAGTAGCCTACCAAACCTATACCAAGTCCATAGAGTAGTCTTCCTGCTAAGAGGACACCAAGTTCTGGTGCATAAGCCATGATGGCACCCCCAAGCAGATATACCAGGGCTGCAGCAATGAGTTGCCGCCTCCTCCCTGGTGTTTTATCCATTGTAGTAGAAATATAGAATGAATAAGAAACAATAAAGAAGCTTCAGCTCCTGGATAATAAAATAAATAATCAAGTACTTACCAAGGAAATCAGCAATGGCATATGCAAGAAGTGAGCCAAAAAGTGCCCCATACAGGGAACCACTGACCTACGTTTGATGTCAGAAGTGAGATTCTAATTAATATAGATGATTCCATAAATTTGCAAGAAGCTTCCCAACTATGACTCTGAAATCATACCACAAGTCCAAGCTGAACGGCAGAAAGATTGAACCATGTTATACCACTAAGCTCTGGTGACTGAATTCAAATCAACATTATGAAAAATCAATCATTTATGTTACTGCACTAACAATAAAATTAAAAGACATTGCTTGACAAATTTACCTGCAGCGAAATTGTAGCACCTGAGGTGGCACCAATATCATAACCAAACAACAAGCCTCCCAATGCAGGGAAAAGAAACCTAAATTTTGAAATAGCATACCAATTAATTGGCACATGTAGACTAGGAGCTCATGAATTTCAAATGTTGATCATTAAACTAGGTTAATTTCCTCTTGGTTATGTTATTGGAGAAAGTCTTGGACATTGTGCCCAAACAACCAATAAAATTTTCAATAATCACTAAAATAACAATTCAAAGAGACAACAAACCCTTGCTAAAATCATTTTAAAGTTATCTCTAGATATTGATTGGAGCCCAATGGACACATGCCCGTATAAGATTTACTCACATTATTGACTAAAGAGCAAGCACATACTTTGATACATTGAAAAAATTTCACCTTTCCGTTCAACACAAGTACACGACCCTCCTATCTTAGTAGTTAGTATGTTATTCACGCTTACCCAACACGGCCTTAAAATGAAGGAACAGTGATAGAAACGTACGGAAGAATTACAGAAGACCAGGAAAATTCTTCTTGGTATGTTGCGTCAGAAACAAGCGACTCCGATTGGTCCCCAGCAGAGTTCTCCTTCTGTGCTCCGACCTGCCCAGAAGACGAAGATGCCATGTTAGATTAAAAAGCATCTAACTTCGACGAACTTTTCGGATTTTGAGTTCTTACGTGGAATCTGAGTTTAGGAGCAGAGTGAAAGGGAAGAAGCGGATATGATGCGATGCATGATTGCTTAAAACGATCGTTAATAGAAGAAACTGAGCGTGGATTGAAGCGGGATGAAGAGAGCAGAGTTTTTGAGGTCTTTATCCGCTGATGGTGAGGTGGGTTTAACAGTGTGAAGAGGGAAGTGGATGCCATGTGAGGTAGTGAGTGTGAGTGTTGGAATGATCATAGCTTGGGGTTTGGTTGGTTTTGTTATCTGTCCGTTTTGGGAAGATATTTGTCAACATTTTTGACTTTACAAAGAAACCAAACATGAATCATGGGTCAATTGTATTGTATGGTCACGGAGGGGTGATGATATACGGCTCTAGTTTGGCCTCAATATTACAGCTTCTAATTGCCCCCCCACCCCCACCCCCACCCCCACCCCCCTCCCATTTTTTTTTTTATATTACATGATGGTAATGTGTTTGGATTCCAAATCCTGTTTCAATTCGTCATAAGTCATATTAAGGGAGAGTTTTGTCGTTTTTGTGATCCTACCCGACTTGAGGGATTAGTCTCCTAGTTAGTCTTCGTCATGGATGGGTGATGATACACGGCTATAGTTTGGCCTCAATATTACAGCTCCTAATTGTCCTTTTTTTTATATTACATGATGGTGATGTGCTTGGATTCCAAATCCTGTTTCAATTCGCCATAAGTCATATTAAGGGAGAGCTTTGTCGTCATATGCGTCTTGGTCACTTGAGTGAGAAATGACTCAACATCCTTGCCAGGAAAAATTCTCTTCCTATGAAAGGTACACCTTTAAATACTTGCTCTCATTGTTTTGTTGGAAAACACCATAGAATTTCATTTCGTAGTTCTGGTCCTCATAGGAGGCCCAATGTTCTTGATTTAGTTCATATTGATGTTTGCACTATGGATTGTAAGTCTCTTGGTGGTGCTTCATATTTTGTTACTTTTATTGATGATCACTCTATAAAAGTGTGGGCTTTTGCTTTGAAATCTAAAGACCAGGTACTCGGTGTCTTCAAGCACTTTTATGCAAGTGTTGAAAGAGAAAAGGGAAGCAAGTTGAAATATATCCGAGCAGATAATGGTGGTGAATACATGGGTCCGTTTGAAGAATATTGCAAAGAACATGGAATCAGGCTTGAGAAGGCAGTTCCAAAGACGCCTCAGCATAATAGAGTTGCAGAGAGAATGAATTGTACCATTAATGATAGAATCAGGTGCATGCTCTCTCATGCAAAAGTACCCAAAGCCTTTTGGGGTGTAGTTTCTCCTTCTGTGCCACTAGATGGTGATGTTCCAATCAAAGTATGGACAGGGAAAGATGTCTCTTATAGCCACTTGAGAGTGTTTGGCTGCAGGACTTTTGTTCACATTCCAAGAGATGGTCCAAGCTTGATGGGAAATCTAAACATTGTGTCTTCTTGGGTTATGGTCATGAAGATTTTGGTTATAAACTCTGGGATCCAGCTGACAGGAAAATTATCAGAAGCGGAGATGTGATATTTCTCGAAGACCAAACCATTGAAGATTTTGAGAAAGTTGAGAAACATAAACCAGTTGCCATAAGTTATATTGATGTTGCGCCTAAACCTCTTACTGGAACATTTGTTGATGGGGGAGATATACAAGTAAATGATGGGAATGCAATTGATGACCCTGCACCTCACCATGATGAGCCAGTTGAAGAGGCTCCAATTGAGCCGCCGGTTGAGCCTCATTTGAGAAGATCTACTAGAGAGCGTCATGCTTTTCAAAGATACACTCCACATGAGTATGTGATGATCACTGATGGTGGAGAGCCATAAAGATATGAAGAGGCCATTGTAAATGTTCACAAGGAAGAATGGTTGAAGGCCATGCAAGAAGAAATGAATTCCTTGCATGAGAATCACACATTTGAATTGGTGAAGTTGCCTAAGCGTAGGAAAGCACTCAAAAACAAATGGGTATTCAAGTTGAAAACAAAAGAGAATAGCTCCCAACCAAGATACAAAGTAAGATTGGTTTGTGAAAGGCTTTAATCAGAGGAAGGGCATTGACTTTGAAGAAATTTTTTCACCTATGGTGAATATGTCCTCTATTCGGGTTGTGCTTGGATTAGTATCTAGATTGAACCTTGAGGTTGAACAACTTGATGTGAGAACAACATTCCTTCATGGTGATTTGGAGGAAGAAATTTATATGGAGCAAACTGAGGGCTTCAAGGTCAAAGGAAAAGAGCAGCTTGTGTGCAAGTTGAAGAAAAGTTTGTATGAACTCAAGCAAGCACCATGGCAATGGTACAAGAGATTTGATTATGTCATGGAGAAACATGGTTATAGTAAAACTACCTCTAATCATTGTGTGTTCGTGAAGAAATTCCCCGGTGATGATTTTATTATCCTCTTGCTATATGTGGATGACATGTTGATTGTTGGTCATGACACTAAGAAGATTGATTGTTTGAAGAAAGATTTGAGCAAGTCCTTTGCCATGAAGGACTTGGGTCCTGCAAAGCAAATCCTTGGCATGAGAATTACTCGTGACAGGAAGAATGGTAAATTGTGGTTGTCTCAACATAAGTATATTGAGAAGGTGTTAGAGAGATTTAATATGAGCAATTCCAAACCTGTTAGTGCTCCACCTGCAAGTCATTTCAAGTTGAGTTCTCAACAATGCCCTACAAGTGAGAAAGACAAAGAAGAGATGAAGAAGGTTCCTTATGCATCCGCGGTTAGTAGTTTGATGTATGTTATGGTATGCACAAGGCCGGATATTGCCCATGCTGTTGGAGTTGTTAGTCGTTTTCTCTCTAATCCTGGTAGAAACCACTGGCAAGCAGTGAAGTGGATTTTCAAGTATCTCAGAGGCACTTCTAGAGTATGTTTATGCTTTGGGGGTGGTCGCCTATATTAGATGGCTACACAAATGCATATATGACTGGTGATGTTGATTCTAGAAAATCTACTTTTGGGTACTTGATGACCTTTGTAGGGGGAGCGGTGTCTTGGCAATCAAAATTACAAAAATGTGTTGCTTTGTCTACCACTGAGGCTGAATATATTGCCATTACTGAAGCTTCTAAAGAACTTTTGTGGATGCAGAAATTCCTACAAGAGTTGGGCCTCAAGCAGGAGAAGTTTGTGTTATTTTGTGACAGTCAGAGTGCTATCCATCTCAGCAAGAACCCAATTTTTCATTCCAGGTCAAAGCACATTGAGGTGTGGTATCATTGGATACGAGATGCGCTAGAGATGAAGGCATTTTCACTTGAAAAGATTCATACAGATGACAATGGTCCAGATATGATGACAAAGACCTTGCCTGTGTCAAAGTTGATTTGTTGCAGAAAGAAGGCAGACTTGGTTGAGCAGTATCTTCCCACTTGAGTCGTGAGGGGGAGATTTGTTGGGTAGGTCACTCCTAAGTGGGTCCCACTTCAACTTTAAAAGAAAAAGTAAAAACAAAGAAAAGGAAAATAAATAAAAGGATGATGGGCCTAAGCCCATGTGGCATTTTAAAGAAGGGATTTGAATCCCTAAGTTGAGTAACAATTGTTGCTACTGTTGCACGAGACAGAGGGAGCGACGAGAAAGGGGAGAAGAAAGAGGGTTCTAGTGGTGGAAGTTGGTACAACAAACTTGCACCATTTTTACTGAAATTTTAGTATGTTGTTCCCACCATTGAACTATTCATTTTGATATATTTTTTTTATTGTTTTGCCTTCTCTTTGATTGTTTTATCCATTTTTGTGAGGTTTCTCTCTTGTTACTTGGTGATAGCCACCTTTTAGGTGAAATATTGTTGATTTGGTGTTTCCTAGTATTTCTAGGAAGACTTGGTGTACCCATTATTCTTTACGGTGAAAGTTTTTGCTAGACTTGGTCCCATGTTTTTATCCCTACACTGGGGCGTTTTCCACGTTAAAAAAATTATGGTATCATTGCTATTTATTTTTCTGTCATTGATATTATGTTGTTGAAGAATTTTTTGTTGTACCTATTTATTTACACAGGTGAAAGAAAAAAATATTTATTTTATTAAAGATTGTTATATCTGATTTTTCCAAAAACAAAATGCCCGGGACTAGAACTCTGGAAGCTATGACGGTTAGTAGATCGGGACACGCTTTCACATTCTCCTTAATCCCCTGGACCTGGAAGAACCTTGAACTTGAATAATAACACTAATAAACTGAAAGAAGAAGAAAAAAAACTTTGAATTCGCAAATAAAGGTTTTGGGACAAGTCGTCCTACAAAACCTATGAACCGACCAATATTCAAACCCTCCTTTTCCGCTTCTTATGGAAAGTTAAGCTTACCACCTGCTCTGTCATGTTCTCCACCATTCCTTTTAAACTTACAATTAGTTGCAACTGCATTTGGATATATCATATTATATATGATGAAATGAGATCAGAGATTGAAATTGTTATCCTGTCTGTACTCTACCCAATTACCTAACATATGGAATATTTATTTATTTATATATATATATAGAAGAGCTTCATGCAAATTAATATTGATCACGCTAAAGTCCCAGAATAATTTCTTTCAATATTGAAAGCAGCATTTTCATTTTCAATGGAGGACAAAGCTAACTTGATAAAGAGAGGGTGCCCCACAAGGCTACAGAAGCATGCACCAGCATCTCTTGAGATCGATAAGGTCCTTAGTGGCAGACCCGCAAACCCTTTTGCTCCCTCTAACGACACTTTGAAGCCAATTCCATTATTATCACCGCTTATTCTATCCCCACAAACATTCTATTCAGACACTACCAATGTACAAGATCGAACGTCTGAGAATAGTGGCAATGGTAGCATTAGCATTTCTGAGGGTAGGAGTTCTTCATCCTCCATACCATGCACCGGGTGGGAACATCCACCTAGGGCTCCATTTCCAGAACCTTCGCCTAATTCGTCTTTGTGTAGTTTCTTACAAAAGAAATGCGTTATTGTCAACAATGCCCCATGAAACAACTCCATTGGCTCTAATGTTTTCAATTTCGATCGTAGTTGCGGTTACGTTGCAGCCGATACGATTACAATTACACTCACGATACAGTTTCAGCAGATCCAGATTTGAAACCCTGATTGCCTCACCAAAGATTTTCTTTATAGTCCTATTATGTCTCCACAGTCCACACTATAATATTGTGGTTATCATGTTAGAGATTATTTCCATTTTTAGCAATCGAGATATGTTTGCACAGGAGCTTCTGCACTTTCCCCACCCCTTGTTTATAACGAATTAATTGCAAATAGCTTCTGTAACATCGCAAAGTATCAATTACAAATGCATTTCCTTCCCTTCCAACATTAGGAACATTTCCATTTCATTGTATATTGGAAGAGTTATATGCAACAAAAATAAAAACCTTTGATATGTTAAAGGGTTAAAAATAGTCACATCATTGTGATAAATGGAAATTTTAACTTTTTTTTAACCTGTAACACCGACTCTCACTGATAATATAAAACCATTCATATTGTTAAAGGGTCAAAGTTAGATCATAGATTAACAACTCATAATGATTCTTTAGTTTATCGTTTTTATTAATTTTATTCTCCCTCTCTAATACCATGAGTTAGGATTGGCTATAAGAATGCAAACAAGGTGCTACTTATAAAAAGAGTCGAGCTCTTCGTACATTAAAAAATGACAATTTTGTAGAAATTTTTCATAAACAATAATCTTTAAGATTGTTATAAAAATAATAAATAAAATAGAATCAAAACGTTAATAAAAATGTTAAAGAAAATAAATGACAATAAAAGACAATAAAGTATGAATTTAAAACATTTCAAATATAAGTACAAGTTCAAGTAGTCAAAAGATATCAGTGATCAGTGGGTTGTTTATTCAGTTAAAAGTATAACAACTCAGATTTTTCCTTGATGAAAAGAAATGGTTATTCTACACTGCTACCAGTTAAGGAGCAAGAACTCTGAAGGGCGGTTGAGGTTCGCCCAAAAAGGATTGTCTTCTTAGGGACGTAAACCCTAGGTGCAAAGAAATTTCCTTTACAAAGGATTGACCATCAAACGAGATTGTTGGCTGAGAATATTCAAACCATATGCTTGAGAAATTTAAGGAATGTATGGCCTTATTCACGACTCAATATAAGGGCGTGGTTTTGATTTGTATTTTTATTTCCTATTTTCATTTCCTTTTTTTTTTACTAATCATGTTTTCATTTCCTAAATTTAAAAGTAATTACAATAAAATAGTTATAAAAATGTTACTCTGTTTTCATTGTATTTCCTATTTGCAAAGATCTAAAGACAACGTAGAAAACGATAAGAGTGCACATCCTTCCACATGGTACGCACATATGGCCAAACTAAGGGTGCGTTTGGGTAAACAACTTAATTAAGAGCTTATCACATAAAACATTATCGCATGAAAGCTTATGGCATAAGTGCTTAAAGAAAGAAAAAGAAAGAACAAGGCATGAGAGGATTCAAATAGTGACGAAGAGGATGTTTAATACATAAGCTCTTATAATAATTCCATAAGCTTCTCTCGGTGACTTATGAAAATAAGTCAACAACTCATTTTGGGATGACATAAGTTATTTTTATAAGATCTACCAAACACACTGCATAAAAGCTCATGTCATCAGATAAGTCAAAATGAGCTTAAATAAACTCTTCCAAACGCCATCTAAGTTATTACCACAAGAAGCTATTAATCAAGAAATACTCATGCATAAGCCATTTTTAATGATCAACCCTTTTCATTCTCGGGGGCACAAAACAGATTCTCGAAATTTTCATTATCAGCTTTTCTCTTTCTGTTTTTTTTTTTTTTTTCTGGTGAAGGTTTCAAAGATCAATATTATTGCCGTTCTTTACGAGGGTTCAAAAGCTTGACCAAGAGAGTCACGACAATTTAAGCTGTTTAAATAAATCTACCATTATCATACAAAGCAATTATCAAATTAACCAAAATGTCAAAGTATACAGAGCTAATAGAACTACATATCCCACTTGACAAATGGGAAATGCCTCAGAGTACCTAAGCATGTAAAGGCCAAAATTTGCTCATCCTTTATGTACAATAGGCCAACATCAACATGAAAGTCTCGAAAGTATTAAGGACTTTTCTCTTCCTCAAGCTTTCATTTAATGATAGTAATCAAAGATTATGAAACACTCAATGACGCCTCTGAATAATGCTGCATCACAGCAATGCCACTAAACGGCAGACCAATCCCAACAAAATCAGAACTCAAATTCGCCTGTCGCCTGCATAAGAGCATAGCATCATCCATCACAACAATTTGATAAGCTGAATTGGAAGGATAACAAATAACATATTATTATTATTTTCCTTCAAGACTAACAAACCTTATTAAAGAGAATGTCCTTATTATTTATGTGCATGATGCCATCCTTCAGTGTGCACTTCCACCTGCTCTTGGTACGTGTTACCTAAATTTGTAGCAAGACATCTATTAGTCTCAAGAAATGATTCTCCAACCATGACCCATTAACTATATGACCATATCATTTACTACAGCACTCAACAACTAATTTGGAGAGGTTGCCACCTTGTCAAACTGAGCCAGAACAAGATGATGTGTATTTTGATCCTCTCCTTGATCCAAATCATCCAAATCATCATCATCATTTTCATTCAGCGGGGGCTCATCATCATCATCGTCTTCATCAACCTCATTTTGAGCAACAAGAGCAGGGGTACTTGCTGGTACTTCTAATAAATAAGGGGGAAAGTGCGTCAGAAACATTTCCGATAGGTACATATATGATGAGACATAAATAACATATCCATGTTCTCAATTTACCGGAAGGAGCTGGTGTATTAGCAACATTGTAGTCTTCATTGAACACTCCTCCATAATTGTATATCTGCAGCAAGGGAAAATAAAACATAATAAGATCAGAACGCAAGACTTGGTGAGAAAACTATCAAATGAAGCACCATTGCAATTAAAACATCAAAAGTTAAAAGATTAGCAAGCTCAGAGTTATTGCTACAATATCCATCTTGACTTGAAAAAGAAACCACTTAAAGAATATAACATACTTGAATTCATTAAATCACTTAAAATGTTGCATATTTCCTCATAATGAGTTATAGTCCTGTTTTATAAATGATGAACCAGGGACACCAAAGCTCATGCATATTTACATTGAATTAAAGACCTGATGTGCTAACGAGCTTGTAGCTCAATGAGCACCAGCCCTAGTCTTTAAAAGACCCGGGTGTGGTGCTGATTTACCAAACCACCTTTCCCACTCCCCTACCTGGGTGCTAGCACCTCCTATGTAACAACAACCAAAAAAAAAAGACCCGTGCAAAAGTGAGCACATTAGTACAAGATTGTAACTCACTACGTAGTACTGAAAAAAATATACACTTCGAAAGAGACACATCTAAAGCTCCTTTTAATTTTTTTAACAACAAAGCAACAAGAAATAACTCAAAAGTATGAGTACGAGTAAATGTGCAAATATAACTTGAGCAATAAGCACCAACAAGGCAACAAGTTGGAAGGTAGTCTGAAAAAAATTAGGAAAAATGCACATAATCCTTCAAGATTTAGTCATTGGCAGACAGAACCCTTAAATTTTAGTTTTGGCAACTAATCTCCTTTAATTAACAAGTATCAATAGTTCAGAGCTAATTTGTACTCAAAGAAATGACTAATCTTAGGAAAATTTGGATTCTAAGTGTGAATATTATAAAATAAGCAAGCACTAAAAGAATTGGTAGTTGAAAATTTCTAAGTGGTTTGAATTCAAATTGACAAACAAAAAATAGCTAAAAGTGGCTATTGAAACATTTTTTAAAATTCAACGGGTTATTAATTTCCAAAGTGAAAGCACAGATGTCTACTTACCAAAGACCCAATTTGAAGGGTTGAATATACTTTTTCCCAACAAAATATGAAGGAAGACAGGAAACTAGAAACAAAAAGAATGAGTGAACAATGTACAAATGCATATCTATAAGTACGGGTAAAGAACAAAAAGCTAAGTATTTCATTACAAGCTTGTATGAGCACATGAAGGAAGGAAAAGAAAATCACTACTCACATTTGGGGTAGAAAGCACATCATCATCATAAGGAATAGGTCCATCAAGTTGAGGAATCTGAGAATCAAGCCTCTCCAAATTTGCTGTCATTTTTCCTTTAGCAGTAGAATGACCTGCATCAATGGATATGCCACCTCCATACACCTGAAAGATTTATATCCAACAATTCAGTAAAAAACAATGAATCTTTCCATCAACCAAGCAAGTCAATTAACTAACAAACAGAAATAAGTGCAGGCATATGTGTACTACTGTAATGTAGAACCCCAAAAGAACAATCTATAATAATGAGCTGAGAAAGAAGCCCATATATATACTGTTTAGCGTTTAGTATAGCCATCTGAGCAAATATACATGCGACAAATCAGTAAGATGGCACTTGCAACAGTTGACAAGTGCAATCTGATTGTTTATCAAATAAAAAGTGCCAAATGCTTAGTACAGATCAAATCTCGTAACAGAAGTTAATCCAGCAAAGACAAAAAGACAACAGGACAAATCTGTGCAAGAACTGCTGAATGAAACTAAATATAGAAGAAAAGAAAGGGTTCCAGGGATAAAGTACTAAGTTCACTAAAAAATGGCTGGGGAGAGGAAAGGTTCCCCTTTTTAGGGTATTCCGGGGAACAGATCCAGTGGAGACCCAACTGAGGGAAACTATTATCTTTTAGTTACTAGAATTGATTGCAATTTACACAGTTTAAGGGGTTGGTATGAAGCTCCAGCACCAAATATTCTACCTCTTCCCTTAATTTATATTATTCTTACCAATTACACAATTTCATTGACAAGAGAACATGACACTATGGTGTCTGCTGTGTTAATAAAGACTTCAACATTGTTTTAAATCTAAGCATTACAACCTTGAGTAGAACAAGTTTCAAAAGTAATAACAACACGATCTATTGCAGGAACAATAGACAACATGATAACAAAACCCTCAACCTATACATCAATCTCTAATTAGCTAGGACATACGAAGATGAGAAGAAAAGAACACACAAATTAACTGCACTTTCAGTGTCTACCAATTAGCTTGCCTCTAAACGTCTATTAAACTAAGGGAACAAATGAAAAGGCACTAAATTACATCAAATAATCAGTGATGCAAATGAAGTTGGGTTAAATAGGTAAAAATGAAGAGGGTAAAACAGTAAAGAGAAAATGGCAAGCTGCTGCTGGATTTGGGAAGCAGAATAGACTAAACAATTTTTATCAGAATTCTAAAGTTGGTGAATACTAGAATATTGTCAACAGATTGTCAACTTGCTTCCAGATAGCAATCAAGTTGACTCAATAACATGGAAATCAAAACCCTGAACATTACTTAAACAAGAGCTGAATAACTAGTGTCGCCATCAATGCCTTGGAAACTAGAAAACTAAAAGGGAAAATAGAAAATGGAGAAGTCAAGACTCAAGATTCCTAGTAAACAATTATTGTGAATCTTCTCTAACAGGGAAGAGAAACTATTAGTACTAGTGTACAACTATGCTGTCTTCAGAAACTATTACCCAAGGAAGTTTTTTTTTCCAAACCAAAGTGAATCAGGCAATAAGAATATCTTAAAGAAATGAGCTAGCTTTCAACATGTTGAATAATCATTTAATAGGTTATAACCACAATTGAAGACGTGACAAAGAAAAAAGCTACTTTACAGACTGACACCACTCTAGAACAATGCTCCAATGCAGAAGAAAGAGATAAAAGCAGGATACCACAGAACATAAAAAAAAGACAAGAATAACACTGAGCAGAAATGCTTAAAAAAATAAAGCAAGGGTGAGAGTGAGGGAGAAGAAGAAAGCAAGAAGAAATAGTTGGCTTAGGTGTGGAGAATCGATCTATAGGTAGAATTCAACAGCAAAAGACATTTGGTGTCAACAATTTGATCTCAAATTAATATAAATCCACGCAAATGACCCCAAAAATTTGAAACTTTTCTTCCATAATTGAGAAGCCTTGTTGTCTTGCTGTAGTTGTTAAATAAATCATTCACCATTTGTGCTTATGGTAAAATGCTCTGCGCACCACCATGTTTGAACAAACTTCAGGGATTTCTGGATCCCCCATGCCCCATCTCCTCCCAATCCCACCACTTCTCATGGTATGACAGCATGCTTTTAGCATACAATAACACACTGTGTCTTTTGGGTTCTGACAACATTTAGACAGTGTTAGAACCTTGAAGTTCAAGCCTATTTTTGCGACAGATAAACTGTGTGATTCGAACTTGTCGGCAAACATCCCATCATCCTATGTAGAAATATTGCCATGCAAATGTTAGCCAACAACCTACTAGCTAGGGCGAAGCCAAGCACTTTCTTCCTCCATAGATATAGGCATGGTATTGCTTGAAGGGGAGGTAAAAAGATATCCAACAAAGCAGAGTTGAATTAAATGCTATCAAACCAGGATCTTAATATAGTGCCTCTTCAGTCATGCTCATACATCACAAACTCAGTTACAACAAAAACATAAGTTCGTCACAAAGACAAAAAATGATAATTAACATCATTATAAAACTACTCATAAATAATGTGCAAGTACCAAGCTGATTTAAATCTTCAAAATATCCATTTGATATTGGTAATATGAAGAAAGACCATACCTCAATTTCAAAAACTCCAGATGCAGCATCTCCTGCTCCATCTCGCTGAGGTATATGTCCACCAGTATTATATTGTGAAGCAAGCTCATCACGTTTTCGCTTTCCTGAGGACATTGTGAAGAAGTCCTGGATGTTTCCAAAATATCAACAATATCTAAATGTTATGACAATGCTGATACTATGTTTTCGTTTTTAAGATCAGAGTGGATATTCAAGGGAAAAACATTGATAAATTGTGTTACAACAAGAAAGGATCAATATTGTTTGCCTTAGTGAAAGAAAACTACCATGAGGTCTCTTCAAATTTGAAAACAGACAATTTTCTAAAAGAACTCACCAACTTCCTTACCTGTGTCAGAGGTTGATTAGAAGTTCCTCTGTCCGCCTCATCCCGCCCTTCCACATAAGCTAAAGTAATACAACAGTCATTACTGCAAAGCCATTTTATTAATCACCGTGATCTAAATTTAAATGAAACTCACCAACATTGACATCAAGTGAAGGCCTCTGGTTCATCCATGGAGACGGAGGTTGCTGTACAAGATTGTGTGGACAAGATCAATACACACATCCAAAAGAAAAATAAGTTCCATGCACATGGTTTAAGCAGCAGTGTTTATCAGCTATGCCAGACAGCTATTTGATAAATATTATGAAGAAAACAAAACTTGAAAGAGTGATCAAACATATAAATCAATAGTCTGTTATCATGGAATCAGAAAATGAGTTTTACCATGTATGGACCAGGTCTTCCAACTTTTATGTCAGTATTTCCACCAGAATCATTTCCAGAAGACGGGTATTCAGTAGGTCCAGTAGGTATATTATATGACGAATTATCCGCAGTTCCTGGTAAAGGGGTCTGAATAGGAGTCTGCGCTGGTGTCTGTGCATTAAAAAACCCATATCAGCAATACATCAATTTTAACTCATAAAAACACACATATACATTTTTATTTATGGGCTAGAAAATAGAAACTCACAGGGGGGAAAAGAATTTCCGCTGTAGGAGTTTCATACTCCTCAGTCCCCTCATATGGCATGTTGAGATCGTGAACCGGTGTAATGGGACCACCAGGCGTTGGCTTAGGTGCACCGGACCTTTCTATGGGACCAAGAATGACACCAGCTTGGATCATCTTTGATTCCCACATCTAAATAAATTATCATTTGAGTTAGGATCAGAAAAAAGAAACCTAAAAAAAATAAAAAAACAGAAAGCCCGTACATGCTCGGATCCAAACCCTAAATCTAAATCAACCAGATGAGAAATATAACTTGTTGCAAATCAATGAATGAATATATCAATTTAACTATAAATTCCGAAACTATCTACATATATAAAGATATATAAGAGGGAGAGATGGAATGAGAGAAATTAGTTACAGCTTGAAGCTCTTTGAGGACATCGTCGCCGGGACCAGCGTTATTGACGAACTCATCGCGAACCTTGTTGATGACGTCCTCGATAACCTGAATATAGACGTGGCTGGTGGTGGAAGCCGCCATCGTGCCCCAAACTCTGTAGCGAATCTCCAATTATCGGAATCGAAGAGAGAAAATTGGATGGAGTGACAGCTGAGGCGAATAGAGAGAGAACGGACGAGAAAGAGAGAATAAAGGATGGAATATAAATAGGTTTGCATCCGATTATAAACATTCGCTCCACATTTCCATAATCTGTTTCATGATCCTCATCTTTGCCCTCGGAGTCGGCTGCTTCACTCTACAACTAATATTTAAATTAAAAAATTAGATTTTTCGCCCATGGTTATGTAAAACGCAATTTCTAATTAAGGTTGTGTATTTAATGTATTAAAATTTGATATATATAATTTTTAATAAAAATTGTTTTTTTATTTTATAATCAATAGCCTTTAGGTTATATTATTTTTATTTTTAATTGTGATTTTAACTTTAAGACTTATAAAATATAAGTGGCGTAGATTTATTTATTTATTTATATTCCTGATATTTTCTATTTCACTGAAATAAAAAGTTTTACTTTTAAAGTTTGTGTAAAAAAAAATTGAAATGTGTGGCTTGAGAGTCCCTTTTGAACATAGTAATAATATTCTCGTTTTTTCACAAGTCTTTTTATACTTATTTTATAATTATTGATTATTTACTTATTATTATTTTTTAAATAAAAAATTAATGAATAATTATATGTGAATACTATGTGTTGAACGGTGTTTTAAGGATATTGATTAATGAATCAAACATAAAAAAATATTGTATTGGAAAGGGTTGTGTTCAATATATTAAAAATTTAAAAGGGAAAAGAGCGTCGAGCCCCCTTAAAATATTCTCTTTTACAAATAGACATCTTCAACTATTGATTTTTCTCAATTAATCCTCAAACTATAAGAATTAATGAAATTGGTCTTCTTGTTGACTCAAAGTTAAATAACTAACAATGAACAAATCTAACCATCCATTTTTTAAAATTTGAGTCATTTATTGTTTTTTAGTATTTTCATGTTTTAATTTTCTAAGAAAAAAGAGGGAACAAGAAAGAGAAAGTTTTTTTCGATTTCATTCCTTTTTGCGTTTATTCCTCTTCCTCTGGTTCTATTTCTCTGGTTGGCTCTCCCCCTTATTTTGTGAGTTGATCTTCCTCGTCAATCCTTCTATATTGGACGAGCATAGCTGATCGAGATTAGACTGAGAGTTGTTGTTAGGCCCAAAGCAAACCGAAGGTGACTTGAAAACTGAAGCTCAATCACCCCACAAAGCGATTAAGCTTGGGGGACTAATGTACTGGACAAGCACTGCAGGCTGAGATTGGACCGAGAGTTGTTGTTAGGTCACATAAGGAGGAATCTGAGTCTTGGAGAGTAAACCATTCATTCGACACGTTAACCGATGTACTGGGTGAGTATGGCAAGCCGAGAGTGGGCCGAGGTGTTATCAAGCCCGCAAGGAGGAGACCGAGTCCTAGAGTGTCAACCGTCCAGTTAGCATGTAACAACAACTGGTCAGACGTGGGTCATGGGCAACATGGGCAAGGCTGTTACGAGAAAGGCATCCATAGCCGAGAAAGAAGGGATATATAGTTGGGTAGATGTAGCAAATGTTCCCTAAGCTATTTTTCTTTAACCGAGAACTCTTCTAGTTCAGAGAGAATTTCAATACATCTAAGTTCCTTTGAATTAAGAGTGTTGGTGAGAATTAGCGATATTGTTTTTGTGATTCTTGGATACTCATTGCCAGAATTTGCAAGACAATCCTTCTTATGATAATAGGAAGGTATGTTACTTGTTTAAAGACACATATCACTTACCGGAAAAAAAAAAAAAAGATTTTTAGGCACTAATTTATTGAATAAGTTTTTTTAAAGGGACTGTTATTGATTAATGATTGGGATTTTTAAAAAATGGATAGATTTAATTACTGTTAGTGATGAATCATGAACTAGCAGAAGGACTAATTTCACTAATCCTTATAGTCTAAGGATTAATTGGGAAGAATGATAATTGAAGGTGTCAATTTGCAATTGGAGTATAGTTTAGGGGGCAGTATGCTCTTTTCACATTTTAAAATTATGATTTCAAGTAAAAAAAATTTTTTTTGATTCCTCAGTACATTTTCCAATAAAATATAAAAAATTTAATCAATATGTTTAGGGTATTAGTTAACAAGATCCTAATTGTAAAGTAGATGTAAAATAAAATGTGAGATAAAAAAATGTTAAAATATCTTCTTCTTTTTTTAACATCTATTCCTGTTGTGGTTTGAACACTGAATGAAACACACCAAGAACAAGATCACAACAATGATGCAACAATGCAACAGAAACAGAATTTGACAGAAAACAGAATTGCAGAAACAGAAGATTATATGGCAGAACAGAAATGAAAATGTAAAGCAGAAAGAAAGAAAGATCAACACCAAGAAATAACGTGGTTCAGCCGATGTGGCCTACATCCACGGGAAGAGAGCAAAGTCTTCACTATGATTGAAAAGAGTTACAAGATCAAGCTTCAAACTTCACAAGAATCTACACTAGCCCTTGCTTTTCCTGCTGAGACACAACCACAAGCTTCCTAGTTCTTCCACTCTTGTTCTCACCAAAACTCCTTGATCTAGGCCTAACTCTCTATGATTTTAGAAAAGGAAAGATTACACAGTTGATATACAATCACACACACACACCTAATCCTACCATACACATGTATATATATAGATAAGAAAAGGAGACTTCAGCTGCCAAGTTTTTCTCCAATCCAAAACAGTCTGTTTGTGCACCAAATGAAAAAACCGATTTTTTCGCCAAAGGAAAAAATGCTTGTAAATCGACTTTTGCTTGTAATCGAATCTGTTTTTGAGACATTATCAACAAATCTCCACCTTGTCTCTAAAACCCTTCAATCATGGTTCCAGCTTTGCTCTCTTGCCCGACCTTATGCTTCGAAAACGATCAAGTCCAATCTATGCTTGAACTTGGTTAGAGGTAGGGATTTGGTTAAGGCATCGCGAGGATTTTCTTCTCATTGAAACCTTCTCAACAAAGAATCTCCTTTGCCTCAATTGCATCCCTTATGAAATGTAATTTAATGTCAATGTGTTTGGATTTGTCATGGTAAACTTGATGTTTGGATAAGTGAATGGCACTTTGGTCATCACTATAAATTGTAACACGCTTTGTTGAACTCCAAGTTCACCAATAATCCCCTTCACCACATTGCTTCTTTGACTCCTTCGATGAAGGGCTATGAACTCTGCTTGTGTTGTTGATAAGGCTACCACCGATCAGGAGGACTGATTTCCAACATATAGCAGTTCCAAACATGGTGAAAACATAGCCAAATAGTGACTTTTCGGTATCAACATTTCCAAAGATAATCTGAATCCATATACCCTATGATGGCATCTTGAACATGATGGTGTCTTTTAAACATAAGACCAGATTTCCGAGAGCCATTAAGGTATCTTAGTATCCACTTCATTGCTTGCCAATGAGGTAAACCAGGATCAGCCATAAATCCGCTCATCACATTCACCGCATAAGCTAAGTCCGGCCTGCAACACACCATTCCATACATGATACTTCCAACAAGATTCGCATATGGAATTAATGCCATTTTCTCGCTTTTCTTCTTCCGAGGTTGGCCCTTGCTTTGCCGAGAGTTTGTCAAGTTGACCTAGAGGTGTACCAACTGGTTTTGATTCATGCATTCTCAACCTTTTTACTACCTTCCGTATGTAGCCTTCATTGAGACAAACTGAGCTCTCCAGCTTTTCTGTTTCTGCATATATCCATTCCAAGGATCCTATTGGCTTCTCCAAGCTCCTTCATATCAAATTCTGATTTCAGCTCAGCCTTGATCCTTTGAATTTCAGACTTCTTAGATCCTGCAAGAAGAATGTCATCAACATATAACAAGAGATATATAATCACTTCGCATTTTCCTTTAGGAAATACACACAATCACTGTCATAGTTGCATCTTTGGAAACCAATCTGCATCATGAAACTGTCAAATCTTTTATTCCATTGCCTAGGACTTTGCTTAAGACCATATAAGGACTTCTTTAACAAGCAGACCTTGTTTTTGTCTTTAACAAAGCCCTCGGGTTGATGCATATAGATGGTTTCTTCTAAATTTCCATGAAGGAAAGCAGTCTTGACATCTAGCTGTTCTAGTTCAAGATCAAATTGAGTGGTTAAAGCAAGAAGAATCCTTATTGAGCAATGTTTGACTACTGGTGAGAAGATCTCATTGTAGTCTATGCCCTCAACTTGAGAAAACCCTTTTGCCACAACCCTTGCTTTGAATCTAATACTGTTGTTGCTTTGAAAATCTTCCTTTCTCTTGAAGATCCACTTGCAACCTACAATCCTTTGTCCTTTAGGTGGATCAACTAGAGTCCAGGTGTTGTTTTGTTCAAGAGATTTCATTTCCTCTTCCATTGCTTTCATCCATTCCTTCTTGTATCTGTCCTTGACTGCTTCAGTGAAGTTGTTGGGCTCACAGTCTTGACCTTCTTCCCCTATGCTCAAGGCATAGCATATGAGGTCTGCTTGTGCATATCTCTTTGGAGGGACTATATTTCTCCTTGCTCTGTCTCTCACAAGGTTGTAGTCACTTGTAGCTGGTTGGGATTGTTGTTGATCCTCAGGTTCTGTTTCATCTTGTGCTGCTGCATCTGCATTCTCCTTTCTTGTTGTTGACAGCTCCACCTCAAATTGAGAGGTCTCTGGAGCATTTGTTTGAGTGTCTGGCCTTTCTTTTGACAGCATGCCCATTCTAGTCTCATCAAAGACTACATCTCTGCTGATTATACATTTTGGTTCTCCCGGATCTAGTCTCCACAGTTTGTAGCCTTTGACACCAGTGAGATAACCAATGAACACACATCTTGTTGCTCTGGCAGCAAGCTTGTCTTGTTTAACATGTGCAAAGGCCAAAGCACCAAATATCCTTAGTTTGGAGTAGTCTGCAGGTTTGCCTCTCCACATTTCTATTGGAGTCTTGAACCCTATAGCAGATGATGGACATCTATTGATGAGATACACTGCTGTTACAGCAGCATCTCCCCAGAAACTCTTTGGCAGACCAGCACTCAATATCATGCATCTTACTCTTTCCAAAATTGTTCTATTCATTCTTTCGGCCAAGCCATTCTCACTGTGGGAGTACCTACAATCGTTCTATGCCTTCTAATTCCTAACTTCCTGCAAAAGTTGTTAAACTGCTCTGAAAGATATTCCAGGCCATTGTCACTCCTTAAACACTTAAGTTTGGTTCCAGTTTAGTTTCTATTTCAAAGATACCAGTCCTTGAATTTTTCAAAGGTTTCACCCTTGTTCTTAAGTATATAAATCCATACTCTCCTAGAATAATCATCAATGATAGTTAGAAAGTAATAACCCCCTCCATGAGTCATGGTTCTAGCTGGCCCCCATAAATCTGAGTGAGCATATTCAAATATGGATTTAGTGGTGTCTTTGTGCAAGATTGAAACTAACCCTATGAGCCTTGCCTAGAATGCAGTGATCACGTAAGTCTAAGTTACCTATTTCATCATGGTTTAAGAGATTCTGTTTGCATAATTCTTTTAGACCTTTCTCACTAACATGGCCAAGCCTCATGTGCCATAATCTGGTTTTATCTAAAGGGATCCGACTAGCTACCGAGGCTTGGGCTATTACAAGAGATCCATCTAAGATATAAAGACCATTCCTCTTGATGCCTTTAATTATTACTTTGTTGTTCACGTAAACTTTAAGCATACCATGTTCAATGTTAGTTATGTGACCTAAGTTGTCAAACATGCTTATGGAAAGTAAATTTCTCTTCAATTCCGTACATACCGACCCTTGTGATTATGGTCTCTTGTCCATTATACATCTTCAATCTGATTGTGCCTTCTCCCCGAACCTTGCAGGGGATTGTTGTTTCCCAAAGAAGACAACTCCACCATCTTGAAGATTTAAAGACTCGAAATAGTCCTTTCTTGGACACATATGATAGGTGCACCTTAATCCAAAGCACCCAATCCTTTTCTCGATCCTGAGTTTGACAAGACTAAGGCTTCTGCAGATTCATACCCGATGACTCATAGCCCGATGAGACAATTGCTGCATCACCGGTTTGTTGGCCTGTCTTAAAATCTTTATTCTTCCTCTCGTGGCACTCCCTTTGAAATGACCCTTCTTGTGGCAAAGTGGAAGCATTTGTACTTGGACTTATCTTGATTCCTAGACTTTGATCCGTGCTTTCCTGGTTTTGCACTTCTCTTTACATGTCTTCCTCTCATGACACTCGTGCCTTCGCGCATTGCCTTCCGCTCTTGCTTCTCGTTTCTTTTGGAATTCTTTTGTCCTTATGGATGATTGTACCTCATCAAGAGTGATTGTTTGATCTCTTCCAAACAAAATCGCATCCTTGAAGTGTTCATAGGAACTTGGCAATGCACTCAGCAGGATCAGTGCCTTATCCTCATCGTCCATATGAACTTCAAGATTCTCAAGATCATCAAGAATCTTGTTGTAATCTGCAACTGCTCAAAGAATCGACTTGTCTTCACTCATCTTGAATGAGAAGAGTTGTTGCTTCAAGAATAATCTGTTTGCCACAGATTTGGTCATATACAAAGATTCCAGTTTCAGCCATAGAGCAGCTGCAGTAGGTTCTCTAGCAACTTCTCTTAAAGGTTTGTCTCCAAGGCACAGAATGATGATGCTTCTTGCCTTGTTTATGAGCTCCCTTTTCTCAGCAGTTGTGAGAATGTTTGATAGAGCTGCCTCACCTTTGAGAGTGTCCCCAAGACCTTGTTGAACAAGCACTGCTTGCATCTTGACTCGCCATAATCCAAAGTCGTTTGTGCCAGAGAACTTTTCGATGTCAAACTTTGTTGAACTCATGCTGAGATGCTTCTTCTTTCAGTTTTCAGTTTCTTTCTTTCTTCCCACAGACGACGCCACTTGTTGTGGTTTGAACACTGAATGAAACACATCAAGAACAAGATCACAAAGAATGATGCAACAATGCAATGTAAAAACAAATTTGACAGAAAATGCAGAATTTCGAAATGTAAGATTATATGGCGAATGTAAATGAAAATGTAAAGCAGAAAGAAAGAAAGATCAACACCAAGAAATAACGTGGTTCAGCCGATGTGGCCTATATCCACGGGAAGAGAGCAAAGTCTTCACTATGATTGAAAAGAGTTACAAGATCAAGCTTCAAACTTCACAAGAATCTACACTAGCCCTTGCTTTTCCTGCTGAGACACAGCCACAAGCTTCCTAGTTCTTCCACTCTTGTTCTCACCAAAACTCCTTGATCTAGGCCTAACTCTCTATGATTTTAGAAAAGGAAAGATTACACAGTTGATATACAATCACACACACACACCTAATCCTACCATACACATGTATATATATATAAGAAAAGGAGACTTCAGCTGCCAAGTTTTTCTCCAATCCAAAACAGAATTCTGTTTGTGCACCAACAGAAAAAACTGATTTTGCTGCCAAAGGAAAAAATGCTTGTAACTGACTTTTGCTTGTAACTGAATCTGTTTTTGAGACATTATCAACAATTCCCCCATTATAATTTTTCTCTACTCTCGCACATTTTTCCAACTAACATTTATCCTTAACATTGTCATTATAAATTACTCCATTCGGTCCACGATATAAGAAACAAAATCATAAAACACATAGATCAATGAAATATATTGGAATTGGTTAATTATAATTAATACTCATATAAATTTCCAAAAACACCCTTTCTAATTTTAATTAATATTCCGATGCCCTATAATTAATGACAACAATTAATAAGGGCAAGATTGGAAATTAACATTTAATATGTGTGAAAATTGATGCATGTTTCTTATATTTTGGAAAAAAAAAGGACTCATTTGTTTATTATATTATGGACCGGAGGGAGTATAAATAAGAGAATGCTAACAACATATTTTTTTAATCACTCTCGTCAATATACTCTTTATTATTTGATAAATTTAATGTGAGATCATGAATTTTATGTGGTACTCACTCTATTAGGTGAGACTCATATAAAATTCATGAAATAGTACAAAATGTATTGAATCACGTTGAATCATGTAAAATCACATTGAATGGAAGCTTATTTCTTATAGTGTTCAGAGAAATTGGCTTTGGACACGGTTTTTCCCTGTTTGTAGAGGAAATAATCTAAAACGAATAGGTTCTATTATTGTTGTCTCAACGAATATTTGCATGGGCATATTTGTTCTAACAAAAATACTCATTTTCCAAAGTGGCAGTTGATAAACATGATAAAACATTATATGAGTGTTCATTTCTACGTTTTACGTGTTTCACAAATTGAACAAAACATAACATAAGGGTGAAAAGGCGTGACATTTTAGTTCCACTAAAAAGGGTGGAATCAAAGATACCAAAATAAATCATTTAATTTCATCAAATGTTGCCTACGTGTTGAAAATAGGGATGGCAATTTGTACACTACCAATTGGGTACCAGTAAAAATTATTCAAAATAGATAGGATAATTATCCGCACAATAGGTTAGGGTCCGGATACGGGTAATTACCCTTAAATTTGAATGGGTACGGATGCGAGTACGGGTATTATGGTACTCACCCATCCTCGTACCTGCATATATGTATATGCAGATATAATTACTTATTTATTTATTTATATCACTAATATGTATAATTTTAACTATAATACAAATTTTAAAACCAAAATTAATCTAAACATTCTTAATTTTCTAAACCTAGTTACATCAATAATTCCTTTTTGGATGTTTTTATTTATTTAAATATTTTGATTTGTAATATTTATTAGTAGATTTAAAAGATCTTTAAATCATTTTTAATTGTTATAACTTTCTTTTGCTATTATTGTTTTTTTACTGTTAAAATACGGATACTTAGGTATCGAGAAGATACGTGTAAGAATACTAAAGTTGCTATCCATAAGAGTACGGATCCGGATACTATAGTACCATATCCAGACCCTACCCATTGTCATCACTAATTGAAAACATGTGTTCCTTATTTTTATACAAAAGTATTGAGGATCCAAGTTTATCTTGTGGCATGTAAGTCTCGTGCAATAACGTAATAACAAAAACTATATTTTTGTTCTCTAACTTATTATTTGTTTCTTGATCTGTCTTCAAACTAATAAATATTTCAAATTGATCTTTCAACTTATATAAACCTATCAATACTGTTTTTTTTTTTTTTGTGCTTAATTTTGTTGGTTCCATCAGCATATATGGTAGAGAGTAATCTTTGTAGGACCATACTCATTCACGAGGGCAACAGTATAGCAACTTTGGTAATTTAACATGTGTTGTATTAGTTTAATTTTTTATTTCTTTTTATTTCATTTATTCTAGCTCGTCACACATGTTTTTCGTTTATTAGAGGATCGCATCATGCACGAAGTTTGTGCCACACTAGAGGTAGGGACGGAGTCAAGAATTTGACACGAGGGAAGGTCAATATCAAATATATATAACATCAAATAATCATAGAAAAAATTAACTAACATATAAGGGTAAACTATATGAAACAAAATTGATATATGATTATCAACTTAATATAACATGAAGTTTAAATTACACCCAACTACTTCTAACATGAAGTTTAAATTCCAACCTTATCAAAGCTGCGCCATTCTCCATGGTCACAACCTGTATAGCCAGAAGTTTAAAAACATCACCAGGTGCCCTTTTGTCGATCCCCTAAACAACAAAAATATATATTAGTAATCACAGATAAGTTATTTCATTCGTAATTAATTAAATGGTCAAATGAATACTTTGGCAGGAGCAGACATTTATGGTCTTCCTGGATCCGACCTTTTAGGCAGAATATCATTTCCAACATCCTAAAACAAATAAAAATAAAGCATTATCTTTAAACAATAATAAATAATTTCAACTATGAATATAGAAAAACACAACTAACTGAATACCTCAGATGCAACAAGAAAGTTGACCAGTCTTCTTGGCTAGGGGATGAAGTTACCGGGGGCCTGACCCACTGTTTGAACCTCCTCAGTGGGCACAGGGTAAATTCCAACCTTATCAAAGCTGCGCCATTCTCCATGGTCACAACCTGTATAGCCAGAAGTTTAAAAACATCACCAGGTGCCCCTTTGTCGATCCCCTAAACAACAAAGATATATATTAGTAATCACAGATAAGTTATTTCATTCGTAATTAATTAAATGGTCAAACGAATACCTTGGCAGGAGCAGACATCTATGGTCTTCCTGGATCCGACCTTTTAGGCAGAATATCATTTCCAACATCCTAAAACAAATAAAAATAAAGCATTATCTTTAAACAATAATAAATAATTTCAACTATGAATATAGAAAAACACAACTAACTGAATACCTCAGATGCAACAAGAAAGTTGACCAGTCTTCTTGGTCAGGGGATGAAGTTACCGGGGGCCTGACCCACTGTTTGAACCTCCTCAGTGGGCACAGGGACTCGAGCATCAGCATCTCGAATAATCTCAACAACGACCCTCACCTAATCATCCGGTAATAAACGATGGTGTATGGTATTACCGAAGTTATTATGTGCCCTCCCCAATGCCACTGAGTGGCAATCATGATGATCATCAACATACAGTTCACACCTATCAGGGTCGTCATCATCATCACCATCATCATCATTTTCAGGCTGATGAGGAGGATCACATGAGCCCTCAGTGCTCACATAGACAGAGGGTTGGACACCTGTTGTCATCTGTTGGGACATAGAAGTCAATATTGCCAGCTGCTGGGTAAACTGCTCGCCCATATCCTGTCTAAGCTCAGCTGCAATCTCCTGTTTTAGCCGTGCTCTATTTGCATCAACATCCTTATGGCATTGGTGTGAAGATGAACCATGGTATTAGCGAATGCCGACGCTCCATCCAACACCAATGATACGGCCCGGGTGGTCTGGTTTATCGATAGCAGCAGCTAAGATATCATCGTGTCCTCTAGGAACAAAGGTTCCTTGGGTTACCTGCTCGTCCAAGGCATCCTATAACATATAAAATATCATGTCACATTACAATTCGGTAACAATGTTAAAATGACAATTACAATTCAAACTATACTTACAATCTTCTCAGCTACTTGGCGGGCCTCCTCGGATGTATATTGTCCCGTTTTTCTTTGTCGGGCCCTCTTCCATTATGATGACGTAGGGGGTGGAGGTGGATCAACAACTTCTAGACGATTTTCAGCGTTAGGATCCGCCTGAGATGTTGGTTCCTGAAATGCTTTCTTTTCCTTTTCCACCATTATCTGACCAAGTTTTTTTATATCCCCCACGAGACAGTACATGGGGGTAGACATTCTTGCTTTGGTTTTCCTGCCCTTTTTCCTCTTCTCCTGTTATAAATAGAAGACAATTAAATTACATGAGTAAATAAAATTAATGAAATTACATAAATTTAGAGACAAATCAAATAAGTTAACCTGAAAGTTGGGATCATGTCGGCTCTGAACAAAGCGATCCCACGTCGCCTGGTCAAGAAACGGGTACACCTCAAGTGGGTTCTTTTCACATGTTGGATTGAATACATAGTATCTGCCCAGGTCAACCTTAAAAGCCCTCCAACGCTCACCAACATACTTTATCAAACACTTCTTCATATCCGTCGTATCCGGTATGTCAAAGGTGAGCTACATTAACATCAAAAGAATCAACGAATTACTGTATGATATTAATAAGATTAAAATAAAGTAGATACAGACAAACACAGGACGTAAAAGTATAGATACCAAAATACTCTCCCATATCTGATCCTTCACATCCGTCGATACATCTTTCCAATTATCAATAAGTATACTAGGCCTGCTTCTAGCAAGGGTCGCCACAAAACTGTTAAATCGCTCTGCCATTGGCCCAATAGGATTGAAGTTATTATCAAAGTCTATTCTTATTCTTTGATTTGAATCACGGTTGGCAGTCAAATTCCTCGTTCGCGTGGCACGTCTACCCTTTCTACCCGTAGACGGGGTCTCTGACCCGCTGCATGAATGAGGGATATCCTCAGGATCAGCCATGTATACCTGTTTAAACAAAAAAAAACTTGTTAGTATGTCAGGATAAATATCAAACATAACTTATAAATATCGATCAACGTACGTAAACATAACTTATAAATATCAACGTAAACATATAATATGACTTTAAACATAACTCAAACTAAACTTACATTGTGGTGAATTAGTAAAGTTCTCCCATAACCCTTATTGGTGATCATTACGAGTAGCATGTACATCATCCACTTCATTTTCCTCATTGAAATTAGGCATCCGTGTTGTGAAAGAAGGAGTATCAGAAATATCAAGAGTTGAATCTTGATTTCCCTCACTACCATTATATATTTTTTCCCTGGAGAACCACTGACCACCTTTTGTTAGAAGGATCACGGATATAAAACACTTGTTTTGCTTGGGATGCCATGATGAAAGGCTCTTCTTTATTACCTACCTTATTAAGGTCCACCAATTTGAATCCCAACTCATCGGTTTGCACACCATTGTTACTGTCGACCCACTGACATTTAAAAACAAGTACTCTAAACTTCGTGTAATCAACCTCCCATATCATTTCAATGATTCCAAAGTATGAAACGGATGCCATAACAGGGTTTTTATCTTTCGAACTAGAGAAATGCATGGACTCAGCGACGACCATAACCCCACTATTTTGCATAGTACTTTTGTCATCCTGGGACTTTGTATAGAAGGAAAACTTATTGATATCGTACCCACTCCAGCATATGACATCAAAGTTAGGCCCCTGTGCTAGCCATTTTAATGTATCAGAAGCAATACCATCATTTGCAATTTTTTCTTTAAACCAGTTCAAGAAAGTCTTGTTATGCTTGTTCAAACACTATTTTTCATTCATTCTAGGGTAAGTTTCATTGATGATGCTTTTGTGCTCACATAAGTATGGTTCAACCTCATCAGTGTTATTTAATATATACAAATGTGCTTGAAGCACTTCCTCCCGATCCATGCTCTTAATAGTGATACCTCGTGTACCCTTACCATCATATCTTCCTTCGTGACGAGACTTCGAAAGCCCTACAAGTTCCGCTTCTGACATGTAGTCTGTACAAAACTCAATAGCTTCTTTTGCAACATACCTTTCAACAATAGATGCTTCGGGACGGTGTAGATTCTTCATATATCCTTTCAAGATCTTCATGTATTGCTCAACCGGGTACATCCACCTTAAATAAACGGAGCCACACAATCTAATCTCCCTCACTAGAAGAACAATCAAATGAACCATGATGTCAAAAAATGAAGGTGGAAAATACATCTCCAATTGGCACAACATAATGACTGCCTCATTTTCCAAGTCATCCAACATTGTAGTGTCAATGAACTTGCTACATATAGCATTGAAGAATAAGCATAACCTAGTAATGGCATGTATGACTTTTTTAGGCAAGATGTCACGAATGGCCACCGGTAGTAGTTGTTTCATCAAGACATGACAATCATGAGACTTTAAGCCAACTAATTTGAGATCTTTCATTGAGACAAGTCTTTTGATATTTAAAGAGTAACCCTGTGGCACTTTGATTCCCCGTAGACATTCACATAAACTTCTTTTCTTTTTTTTTGATAAAGTATGACATGCTGGGGGCAAATAAGTTTTCTTATCCCCCACTTAATGTGGAGCCAACTGCTCTCGTATACCCATCGCAACTAGATCCAGACGAGCATTCACACCATCCTTTGTCTTGCCTTGATTGTTGAGAAGCTTTCCGATTAAACTGTCACACACATTTTTCTCCACATGCATCACATCAATACAATGTCTTACATCAAGCTTGCACCAGTATGGAAGATCAAAGAAGATCGACCTCTTCTTCCATATTTTTTTCTCTGTAGCCTTCTTCTGGGTCTTCCCATAGATAACATTAGTGTTGTTCACCCTTTCATAAACTTGCTCTCCAGTCAAGGCTACCGGAGCAATTTCATTCTCCGGAAGTCCATTGAAAGCTTTTCTCAATCTACGATAAGGATGATTACGTCGGAGAAATCTCCGATGCCCAAGGTAAACTGTCTTACTTCCATGTTGCAGTTGATGGTAACATGTGTCTTCTTCACATGTTGGACATACTTTATGCCCCCTAACACTATACCCACACAGGTTCCCGTATGCTGGAAAGTCATTGATGGTGCAAAATAACATGGCACGCAATCTGAATGTCTCACGGTAATACCCGTCAATCACATCAACACCTTCATCCCACAACATTCTCAAGTCTTCAATCAAGGACTCAGATAAACATCAATATCATTTCCTGGCTGTTTAGGACCCGAAATCATCATACTTAACATAATGTATTTGCGCTTCATGCACAACCAAGGAGATAGGTTGTAAATTACCAGGAGAACAGGCCATGAACTTTGAATACTACTTAAGTTTCCATATGGATTCATTCTATCGGTAGCAAGTCCAAGCCTGAGGTTTCTGGGCTCATTGTCGAAATCCGGAAACAAACTATCAATTCTTTTCCATTGCAAAGAATCGACCGGATGGCGAAGCTATCCATCATACTTCCTCTCATCTGCATGCCATCCAATGTTCTTTGCGTCATTTACATTAGCAAACAATCGCTTGAACCGCGGAATCACGGGAAGATACCATAACACCTTCGCAGGAGGACCTTTGGTGACCGCATCACAACTAGAATCATCATCCTTCACTTTGTAGCGTGATACCCCACAGCTGGGGCACTCGTGCATCTCTTCAAACTCTTTCCTGTATAATATGCAATCATTGGGGCAAGCGTGTATTTTGTTATACTCCATACCCATCGGACACAATATCTTCTTCGCCTCGTAATTTCGAGCACTACTACAGAAAAGGGCTTCAGTAGCACTTTTTTTTGGCCTTTAGTAGCGCTTCAAAGCGCTATCTATTCACCCGCTACTGAAGGTGGGAGGGATTCAATAGCGCTTAAAAAAACGCTACTGAAAGTAGGAATAGATAGCTCTTCCTTGAGAAAACGCTGTCTAAAGTTGGTAATAAGACAATCTATTACATACTTTAGACAGCGCTTTCTCAAGGAAGCACTATCTATTTGTCACTTTAGGCAGCGTTTTTTCAAGAAAGCGCTACTGAAAGTAGGAATAAGTAGTGCTTCCTTGAGAAAGCGCTGTCTAAAGACAATCCATAACATATTTTAGACAGCGCTTTCTCAAGGAAGCGCTATCTGTTTGTCACTTTAGGCAGCGTTTTTTCAAGAAAGCGCTACTGAAAGTAGGAATAGGCAGCGCTTCCTTGAGAAAGCGCTGTCTAAAGTTGGTAATAAGACAATCTATTACATACTTTAGACAGCCCTTTCTCAAGGAAGCGCTATCTATTTGACTTCAGGCAGCGTTTTTTCAAGAAAGCGCTACTGAAAGTAGGAATAGGTAGCGCTTCCTTGAGAAAGCGTTGTCTAAAGACAATCCATTACATACTTTAGACAGGGCTTTCTCAAGGAAGCGCTGTCTATTTGTCACTTTAGACAGCGTTTTTCAAGAAAGCGCTACCTATCCCCCCCCCCCTTTTCATTATTCACTGTTTTTCTACATTTCCCACCTGCACAACCATCCCTCATCAATTCACAGTAACACTGCATTTAGGTACATCACACACACACATATATAATTAATGTACAAAGCTTACATATTGGTAAGCATATATATATATATATATATATATATATATAAACCAAACCAAATATCAAAATCATGCATATATAACCAATTAATTAAGTAATATACTTTAACACAATTCACAGTAACGCTTACACATAACCAATTCTACTATTTAAGTCCATAAACCAAAAGGTCGCTAACCTACACTAGATAATAACCATGCATGCTAACAATGTGTACAAGCTAATCAACACACTAGTAATTATAAACAATTTGTGCATGCTGCTTCTATCTGCTTGATCACACAAAGTCTTTGTTGTCGGCCTGCATAAGATACACATACATATCACTTGCACATACACACAAGTCTAATAATATAGGAGAGACACTAGCTAGCATAATATCAGAGTATGTCGTATCTTTTAATTGTTGATAAATTTCATAACCACATAACGACACCACTTGTCTTTAAGTTGAGTAAGTTGATCATCGGAGTATGTGATGCATTTACATTCAGGAAAATACTTCAAAATGAAAATTAAATCAAATTAGAATGACTAAATCTGAGTTATTAAATTATATAAGCTAGAACTGAAATTCAATACCGTGGTTGGGATTTGCATTTGGTTTTGAATGATGATATCCTTGATAAAATTCAGAACATAGTAGCCACAGTCGTTGTCATTCGGTTGACGGGGGCACTATAAAACCAAAAATAATAAATTAATTCTTTTAATTTTTTTAACTTAAATTAAAAAATTGCATAAGGGTTTTCGTAAATACCGTTATAGATATCTATTTAGTCGACCTGGATGATTAGAAATTCGAGACTTGCCTCCATGTAATCCTCGATGAATTAGCAAAGCCCTGAGTGTAAAATCAAACAATTTCATTGAAGTAAAGGTTTCGAACCATCATATATATATATATATGAAGATAGCAATAAATGCATATATATACTTACTGATTGTACGTATCCCTCATTTTTTTCTGATTGTTAAAATGCATATGCAAGGGATCTAAATAGTACACCGTGTCCTCTTCGGGATTGATCACTAACAATACCCAATGGCCCCTACAAAATAGTGGTCAGTTAGGAAATCTTAAGCAGCTAATCACATTTCATAAAAGTTACTATCGTTAATTAAATTAAATGACTCACACTACATTGCAAGGTGACAAAAACAAGGTCTCATCCTCCGGCTTTGCCAATGCCAAGCGTTCAGCTATATACTCTCTTATTTCCACAGAGTCAAAGTGCATATGTGTTCGCTATGGGCATAGAAACACAAACCTCCGAAGTTGATCAGGTCACTACCAATGAAATACTGGGTTGATTAGGTCCAATATCCCAAAGAATAGCATGCAGCATCTATAACTCTAACAAGCATCCTATGCGCCCAAGTTTTATTTTAGAAAAAGCCCCATTACAATAGTCCGATTTAGAATCGAACTGCTCTGATAACATAAATATAACGCCCTTCGTTACAATAGTAACCCGAAATAGATTCACATAAAAAAAATGTCTGAATAAAATTTCCATAAATATAATTGTCTGAAAATACCTTAATGATTATTAAAGTAAAATAATGGTCATAAATCCTTATATAAATGAAATGAATTGCCTCAAAACCCGGGCGTCTACTAAACTAACCCAACGTAAAAATAAAATAAAAAAATAAACATGTCTAGCCACAAACGGCTCCTTATTCAAAATATAATACTGACAAGCTAGATAATAAATGAGGAAAATCGCTAAGTCTTCAATCCTCTTCAGCTTCAATGATTTCGTCCTCATGCTCTGAAAACAACATTTTTATGAGATATAATCCCAGTGAATAAAAATCATTTAATAAAAAGGTTCGCAAATAGTATTGTTCTCAGCCGGCACGGTAATCCGGAAAAACATTCATGGTACCCACTAATTTTTAAAATATTGAATATAATAAACCTCCAAAATAATAAATATATATACATATATATAATATTAATGTCAAGCATTTAAAGCACAAACTCATAAACTCAACAACGGTCACATCACATTGCATTTAATCACATTCACCATGCAAACTCTACACAATGCAACTCCACGAACATGACTCGGTGATTCCCAGAATCACTTAACTTGACTCTTTGGTTCCCAGAACCGGTGTGAATCCCAGATCCACTAAGGTCTATGAGCTCATATCCATGCAATGGCGTCCCACTGCCTTCCCCATCCGAGATGGAGGTATCTAATATTCCATCCCAGATGGAGGTGAGCTCATATCCATGCAATGGCGTCCCACTGCCTTCCCCATCCCAGATGGAGGTATCTAATATTCCATCCCAGATGTGAATATTTTAATAAATTGATATCCCATCCCGGATGGTGATATTTCTCATCCTATTCCCGGAATAGAATGTACAACCATCACCCCTTCCCGGAAGGTAGTGACCAACTCATATGCACTATACAATATGTCATCCCAGACGACTAACAAATATTTTCTCAAACTCCATGCGTCAATTACATAGACACTATAAGAGGATTTAGAATACAAACACAACCATAACATATAAGTATTTAATATAATTTATGCTTGTTATAGTACATGTATTCACTGACAGGGGCATAGCATATATGTATCAATAGAAAACATCTAATATCAACATAAATAATGTTATACCACTGCAATAAGGTTATGCATGGTACAAAATTTGGGCATTTATTTAGCTATTTATTTTCTTTATTACTATTATTTTATTGCATCAAACATTAATAGAATAACAAGAAAATTACACTCACTAAATCAATTCATCAAGTCACGTGAAAATATTTCAAAATTACGAATAAGACTCATGCACTCTAAAATCTTAATTTTTGTAATTAAACAAATCTATATGACAAAGCTTCAAATCAATTGTACCATGAAAGTGTGAGAAAAAGTATTTTTACTCACCTTTTGCAGACCTCCAATGTGCTCTAAAAATTACGTATGACAGGGATTTACGCTTCCCTAAAAATTCCTCTCCCGTTCGGTGACGTTCTTTGGTCTGTGTTGTTACGGTTATACTAGCAAGGAGTGGAAATACCTTCCTCTTGTCTCTTGTGCGGCGCAGTGACTATCTAATCATGTATGGGTATAGTGCATTCGCAGTAACCTAGCGCAATGTATTATATATATTTTTTTATTTTATTTTTTTTTGGCAAAATCCTAAGTAGTAAAGGCTTCCTGGGCCTTATATATATATATATATACTAATTCTCTTTTTTTCTTCATATATTTATTTTAATTTAATATTTCTTATGTATTCACTAACCAATTCTAATAAATTTTATACTAATAAATTCTCACCACTAAGCTTCTTAATCATATTTTATTTTTATTATATCATTATTATATATTTATTTTATTTTATTTTATTTTATTTTATTTTTCTTCTTTTCAAATTAATTATATTAGAATTTTAAGATGTTACATTTTCTCCCCTCCTTAAAGAATTTCGTCCCCAAAATTCTCACGTCTCGTCCAAACTACACAATGTTAAAGGTAATGCAATGCTAAGTTATGTACCTGTGCCGAAGAGATCTGGATGATGTTGTCTAACATATTCCTCAAGTTCCCAGGTAGCTTCCTCTGGAGTTAACCATTCCCAAATCACTTTCACCAATGGGATCATCTTGTTCCTCAGAGTTTTTGTGCTCTTGTCAATGATCTGAATAGGTCTGGGCTTAAAGATCAAATTATCCTTCAATTGTATTGACTCAGGAGCTATCACGTGTGAAACATCTGGTACGTACTTCCGGAGTTGAGAAATATGGTAGACGTCATGGAGATTCGACAACTGTGGTGGAAGAGTCAATTGGTAAGCAACAAGCCCGACTCTTTTTAGGATTTGAAACGGACCCATGAAACGAGGGTTGAGCTTTTTGACTTTTATTGACCTCCCAACCCCAGTCTTAGGAGTGACTCTCAAGAATACATGTTCCTCTTCCTGAAATTCTAAAGGCTTCCTTCTCTTGTCGGCATAACTCTTTTGCCTACTATGTGCAGTGCGCATCCTTTCCCTAATGACTTTAATCCTCTCGGTGGTCTCCTGGACTAACTCTGGTCCTAGCAGGGTCTTCTCACCCACCTCACACCAACATAAAGGGGACCTACACTTCCTCCCATAAAGAGCTTCATACGGTGCCATTCTGATGCTAGCGTGATAATTGTTGTTATAAGAAAACTCTATAAGAGGTAAAAATTTATCCCAACCCCCACTTTCATCTAAAACACATGCTCTAAGCACGTCCTCAAGGGTCTGAATGGTCTCTCCGACTGACCATCCGTTTGGGGATGATAGGCTGTGCTAAAACTCAATTTAGAACCAAAAGCTTGTTGGAAAGCCCTCCAGAATCTAGAGGTAAACCGTGGGTCCCTATCTGACACTATAGAGCTATGCCATGAAGCTTCATTATCTCCTTAATGTATAAGTCTACTAACTTATTAAAACTATAGGTTGTCTTAATTGGCAAGAAGTGTGCAGATTTGGTCAACCTATCCATAATTACCCATATGGCATTTAAACCCAAACGACTCCTACGTAACCCCATCACAAATTCCATAGAAATCCTCTCCCATTTCCATTGAGGAATTTCTAAAGGCTGCAACAGACCCGAAGGTCTTTGATGCTCTATCTTAACCTTTTGACATACTAAACATTTGGCTACAAATCTAGTCACATCCCGTTTCATTCGTGGCCACCAATACATCTTCTTTAGATCTTGATACATCTTGGTTATCCCTAGATGTATGGTTAACTTCCCCTTATGCGCTTCCTCTAAAACCTTATCTCTAAGGCTCCCCTCCTTAGGAACAACGATTTTATTCTTAAACAACACTAGACCATCAGTAGATGGTCGCGCTGTCGCGCACGCGCCAAAAAGCGAGCGGTTTGTAAAAATGTATTTTAGGGCGACAACTCGGATATCGTCTCACAAGGACTCTTGACTTGTTATTTACCACAAAAATCAGTTTTTTGGGGGGGGTTGGATTGAAATGCAATTAGAAAACAAAGCAATAACAGAGCAATAAAAACAAAGCATAAACAGAGCAGTTTAAAAGATTATCAAATAACTAAAGACGATTAATCTACTGTTCTCGATTTCCCAACTATCACCGGTTCATGTAAATTCCAAGCCCTAAGCAGATTCTAATCCCCTTTCGGCTGTAGCAACAATTAACAAGCGAAATCACTACTACGAGATATATGTTCCTATTCCCGAATTAAGCAAACGGGGTTAAGCCTTTCGTGAACTAAGCGAACACGAATTGAACACACGCGAATTAAGCAAACGCGATTAAATATAGGAACATAACATCACCGAAATAAATCAACACAACACTATACACTCCTGAATTAAGCAAACATAAATATATAGCATAGCATTGAAAAGGGAAAAGTAAACAAAATAGGAATTACAGAACCTCAAGTGTAGTGGAAATCGATTACAGTAGATTAATCCAAGAAAATTAGTTCTCCATAGAAAACTAAACACAACCAAAAATTCTATAGAAAATAGGGGAGAATGAAAAAGTTCTTCTAATCTGCCCAAAACAGCCATTTATATCTTTCAGGAACTGTGCACACTCGCGAGGCGAACCCTGACTAGCGAGGCGAATATTATGAAGAGTCTGCAACGTTTGGTCTTCTCGCGGGGCGAAGTACTGCTCGCGTGGCGAGGAATTGAAGAGTCTAACCGTGATGCTTTCTGACTTCCAGGCTCGCGTGGCGAAGAGATGGATTCGCGAGGAGACACAGAAATCTTGCATTTTTCTGGAACAGTCAGCCATCAGGGTTGCGAGGTGAGGTGTTGTTCGCGGGGCGAACCAGAGAGGATGACATTCTGCTGCTCAGCTGGCTTTCAGGTTCGCGAGGTGAATGGACACTCGCGGGGCGAACACCTCTAGGATTGAAATTTCCCTGTTTCTTTATTCCCTTAACTTCTAAGTTATCCTGAAAACAAAGAAATAGCCATAAGTGCATTATTTGACTCCAAACTGGCTAAATTAACCTAAAACTATTTAAAGGACTCAAAACATTGCTTGAGGACAATCTAATCTAATTTGGGTGAAAATAATATATAATTAGCACAAAACCCTGGTCATACTAGTCATAAAACTAGATGAGCCAGAGGCTTATCAGTAGACAACACATAATTCTTTTGATCTAAAAGAGATTGTAACTCCTGGTCAAAAATCTGCTCTCGCCTAATCATTTCTCTAAGGTCACTGCAAATTTCCAGCCTATTCAACTTCAAGCTTAGAGCACTAAGAGACACATTTAGATTCATATCCCCGAACTCCTCTAACATATTCATCTCTCGGACCATCAAACTAGACACATGCAAGGTTTTCCTACTGAGTGCATCAGCCACCACATTGGCTTTCCCTGGATGGTACTTCAACTCGAAATCATAAAGGTCGTGGTACTTCAAAGTTTACCCCATAAAGGTAATGCCTCCAAATCCTAAGGGCAAATACCACAACTGCTAGCTCTAGGTCATGGGTAGGGTAATTCCCCTCATGTGGCCTAAGCTGCCTAGAGGCATATGCTACCACCTTGCCCTCCTGCATTAAGACCATCCCAAGTCATTCTTAGATGCGTCGCAGTATACCACAAAACTCACTAAGGGGTCTGGTATAGTTAAGACTGGTGATGACACCAATCTCCTTTTAAGCTCTTGGAACCCGTCCCCACACTCCCGGTCCCACACAAAAGGTTTCCCTTCCCTAGTCAACTGGGTCAAGGTAAGGCTAGTCTAGAGAACCCCTCTATGAACTTCCTATAGTAATCAGCTGAGCCTAATAAACCTCTCACTTCGGTTACTGTCTTAGGTTGTTCCCATCCCAACACCGCATCAACTTTAGAGGAATCAACCGCTACACCATCCTTTGAGATTGTGTGTCCTAAAAACTTTACCTCGTCTTGCCAAAACTCACACTTCTCCGGTTCAGCATAAAGACGCTCGTCCCTCAAGATCTGCAACACCAACCTTAAGTGTTCTCCATGTTTTTCTGGTGTCCTAGAGTATATTAAAATATCATCTATGAACACCACCACAAACCTGTCCAAAAAGGTCCTAAAGATCCGATTCATGTAGTCCATGAAAACGGCTGGGGCATTGGTCACACCAAAGGGCATCACTACATACTCATAGTGCCCATACCTTATCTTGGAGGCTGTCTTAGGGATGTCCTCGCTTCTAACTCTAATTTGATGGTATCCCGATCTTAGACCTATTTTGGAAAACACTGACGCTCCCCTTAACTGATCTAAGAGATCATCTATCCTAGGCAAGGGATATTTGTTCTTGATGGTTACCTATTCAGTTGCCTATAGTCAACACACAACCTCATACTCCCATCTTTTTTTCTACACTAGAAGTACTGGTGCTCCCCAAGGTGACACACTAGGCCTAATGAACCCCTTTTGTAACATACCTCTATCTGTTTCTTGAGCTCGCTCAACTCTAGAGGTGTTATATTGTAAGGCGCTACAGATATTAGTCTACTCTTTGACACTAGATCTATGCTAAACTCATCCCCCTATTGAAACTTGCGCATCATAGAGATAGTCGCTACATCATTGTCTGCCCCTATAGTAGCAGTGAATGAGAGTATGTATCCTCGAGCTCTCTAAACCAAACACTTATCACAAGAAACGACGAATAAAATACGGGTCGACACCGAAAATCAAAAGACATTGGGTGTGAAGAGATAAGGATATTTTTGTCAGAATACTTATGGCAATGAGCCTAGATGCCAATAAGTCAATACCAAGAATAACATACAATACATAAATAACAATAAGTTTGATGTCATAAGGAGTGTCTTGATGCACAAGGAAACAATTTAAACAACCAATGGAAGAACAAGAATATCCCTATAGGAGTAGAAACCTATGAACCAAAGGACAAATGAAAGATTGGCATCTCCAAATTTTCACACATAAAGGATGTATCAAGGAATGCATTGCTCCTGAATCAGACAATATAAATTTTTTTATTTTTATTTTTATTTTTTATTTTAACGAGTAGAAGAAATTCAGCCTCCTTCGGATCTAAGCTGCCCCAGAATGATGACGGATTGTTCTTCTTGAATTTGAAAAGCCCCATGTGTTAGGGGTCCTAGGTTGTCACCACTTCATTAGTGACTGGCCTCCATTCCCCTTCAGTTGACGGCGAGTCTCCGTCTGCCCTTGCATAGCTTTGGCCATACAATCCAAAGCTGCTACAAGTGCAACATTCGTCCCTCGCCTATTAGTCGCCATAAATCTGCTCACTACCAATGAAATACTGGGTTGATCAGGTCCAATATCCCAAAGAATAGCATGCAGCATCTATAACTCTAACAAGCATCCTATGCGCCCAAGTTTTATTTTAGAAAAAGCCCATTACCACAGTTCGATTTAGAATCGAACTGCTCTGATACCATAAATGTAACGCCCTTCGTTACAATAGTAACCCGAAATAGATTCACATAAAAAAAGTGTCTGAATAAAATTTCCATAAATATAATTGTCTGAAAATACCTTAATGATTATTAAAGTAAAATAATGGTCATAAATCCTTATATAAATGAAATGAATTGCCTCAAAACCCGGGCGTCTACTAAACTAACCCAACGTAAAAATAAAATAAAAAAATAAATATGTCTAGCCACAAACGGCTCCTTATTCAAAATATAATACTAACAAGCTAGATAATAAATGAGGAAAATCGCTAAGTCTTCAATCCTCTTCAGCTTCAATGATTTCGTCCTCGTGCTCTGAAAACAACACTTTTATGAGATATAATCCCAGTGAATAAAAATCATTTAATAAAAAGGTTCGCAAATAGTGTTGTTCTCAGCCGGCGCAATAATCCGGAAAAACATTCATGGTACCCGCTAATTTTTAAAATATTGAATATAATAAACCTCCAAAATAATAAATATATATACATATATATAATATTAATGTCAAGCATTTAAAGCACAAACTCATAAACTCAGCAACAGTCACATCGCATTGCATTTAATCATATTCACCATGCAAACTCTACACAATGCAACTCCACGAACATGACTCGGTGATTCCCAGAATCACTTAACTTGACTCTTTGGTTCCCAGAACCGGTGTGAATCACAGATCCACTAAGGTCTATGAGCTCATATCCATGCAATGACGTCCCACTGCCTTCCCCATCCCAGATGGAGGTATCTAATATTCCATCCCAGATGTGAATATTTTAATAAATTGATATCCCATCCCGGATGGTGATATCTCTCATCATATTCCCGAAATAAAATGTACAACCGTCACCCCTTCCCGGAAAGTTGTGACCAACTCATGTGCACTATACAATATGTCATCCCAGATGACTACCAAATGTCATCCCAGATGACTACCAAATATTTTCTCAAACTCCGTGCGTCAATTACATAGACACTATAACATGATTTAGAATACAAACACAACCATAACATATAAGTATTTAATATAATTTATGCTTGTTATAGTACATGTATTCACTGATAGGGGCGTAGCATATATGTATCAATAGAAAACATCTAATATCAACATAAATAATGTTATACCACTGCAATAAGGTTACGCATGGTACAAAATTTGGGCATTTATTTAGCTATTTATTTTCTTTATTACTATTATTTTATTGCATCAAACATTAATAGAATAACAAGAAAATTACACTCACTAAATCAATTCATCAAGTCACGTGAAAATATTTCAAAATTACGAATAAGACTCGTGCACTCTAAAATCTTAACTTTTGTAATTAAACAAATCTATATGACAAAGCTTCAAATCAATTGTACCATGAAAGTGTGAGAAAAAGTATTTTTACTCGCCTTTTGCAGACCTCCAATGTGCTCTAAAAATTACGTATGATAGGGATTTACGCTTCCCTAAAAATTCCTCTCCCGTTCGGTGACGTTCTTTGGTCTGTGTTGTTACGGTTGTACTAGCAAGGAGTGGAAATACCTTCCTCTTGTCTCCTGTGCGGCGCAGTGACTATCTAATCATGTATGGGTATAGTGCATTCGCAGTAACCTAGCGCACTGTATCATATATATATATATTTTGTTTATTTTTTTTGGCAAAATCCTAAGTAGTAAAGGCTTCCTGGGCCTTACATAAGTTCACCACATATATATATATATATATACTAATTCTCTTTTTTTCTTCATATATTTATTTTAATTTAATATTTCTTTTGTATTCACTAACCAATTCTAATAAATTTTATACTAATAAATTCTCACCACTAAGCCTCTTAATCATATTTTATTTTTATTATATCATTATTATATATTTATTTTATTTTTATTTTCTTTTTCTTTTTCTCAAATTAATTTTATTAGAATTTTAGGATGTTACACAAGTACCTTAAATTAAAACATGTATACAAAGAAATGAAAAAGAGAAAAACTGAAAATGAAAAAGCAGGACAATACTTTTCATCAAACTCAATTCTTAGTATTAAAAAAAGATAACCACCAGAGATCAGTATCAATATTTAAAACAGTTGAGATATACGCTAAAAACAGTATGTGATATACTTCAAAGTTGTATAGGTTGCATACTTCAAAGTTTGGGGTGTAGTACCTGAGATATACGCTAATAACAGTCTGTGATAACCATTCATGATTAAGAATTTCTCAAATCTCGGAACCTTCACCACCGAGCTCTAATGTGTGCTCATAACCCAGAATTTCTGGCTCCATTGGTATGGCAATGTTTGCTCTATCTGCCATCCTTGTTAACACATGGACTCTAAGAAAGGTTATAAAATCTGTACTACCATGAGTTATAGGAGGCTGGGAAGGCTGATGTTTGCTCTTGTTCTTTAATGGGGATGTAACTGACCCTTTTGTTTGCTCCTTGCCAACTATCGAAGGTCTAGGGGAAGGTTGGGGTTTGCCCACATTATTGCCCACGTTCTTGCTAGCTTTGTGCTCTGGCACTTTGCCCTTGCCCTTCTCCTAATAAAATCTTGCACTCCGTCCTTATATTCCTTTGAAAAACGATTGGCAGACATCCACTCCCGAACCATATTTTTACGATCTACCATAATTATTTTGAGTTTGAACATGAAACGAAGGTTAATGCATGTTTATAACGATAAAAATAAACACGTCTAATTATACAACTAAAGGTTTAAATAAAACAAAGAGGAATAACAAGTGGTAAAACGTACCAGAGTGAAGTCGAGCAGCTTGAACAACAGAGAGAGTTGATTGACAGACATACTTATTTATGACCCAACAAAAGTCTCCAAAAATATAAATAACAATAGAAATTCATCACATCATTCAAAACAGATTCTACAAAAACCAAGGCATATAGATTGACATCTGTGCCATGCTCATGCAGTAAGGCAGACAGGGGTGCATATCAATATCACAATTTAAAAATGTTTGATATAATAATTGTTTGATAGAATTACTGATTGACATATTTACCCTTGAATGTCTTCACTATATAACATTCTAAATAACAGTCACTGAGTTAACAACATCTTTATGAGCAAGGAAATAATTCATCTTGTCCATATAGTTCCTGTTGAAAGACTTGAAAGTAATTTTAGACTAATGTATTTGTGAAATGCTTGAGTCATTAGCACTCAGAAGATTTGATATTTATATACACTTAGGAGTAATTACAATTCATGTTTACAAGATAATTAATGAATGATAAGCTAAATCCTAGGAACACCGTCCGCACCGTCCACACCGTCCGCATCGTCCAACTAATTCTAACACTCCCCCTCAAGCTGGAGCATACAAATCAAATGTTCCAAGCTTGGAACAAATATTCTGAATTCTCGGTCCTCTTAGAGATTTTGTAAAGACGTCTGCCAGTTGATCATTAGAGCTAACAGATTCGGTGACGACTTCTTTAGAAAGGACTTTTTCTCGGATAAAATGACAATCGATCTCAATATGTTTAGTTCTCTCATGGAATACTGGATTGGAAGCTATATGGAGAGCTGCCTGGTTATCACAACATAACTTCATTTGTTGAGTATCTCCAAACTTCAATTCTTCAAGAAGTTGTTTAATCCAAATGAGCTCACACGTGGCTACAGCCATAGCTCTATATTCAGCCTCTGCGCTAGACCTTGCAACAACATTTTGTTTCTTACTCTTCCACGAGACAAGATTTCCTCCAATAGACACACAATACCCTGAAGTGGAACGCCTATCAATGGGTGATCCTGCCCAATCTGCATCGCAAAATCCAACTATTTGAGTGCTTCCTTTGTCTTCATAAAGTAGTCCTTGTCCTGGAGTCTTTTTAATGTATCTCAGAATTCGAATTACTGCATCCCAGTGATCATTATGAGGAGACTGCATGAATTGACTCACCACTCCCACTGCAAAGGAAATATTTGGCCTTGTAATAGTGAGATAGATGAGCTTCCCAACCAATCTCCGATACCTTTCAGGATCAGAATAAGGCTCCCCCTGGTTGGGTAGCAATTTTTGATTTGGATCCACGGGACTATCAACTGGTCGACAATCTAACATACCAGTTTCTTCAAGTATGTCTAATGCATACTTCCTCTGTGAGATGATAATCCCATTCTTTGGCTGAGCAACTTCAATTCCAAGAAAATATTTCAATTTCCCCAAGTCATTGGTCTGAAAATGACTACATAAATGTTCCTTCAGCTGAGAAATTTTCTCCTGATCATTTCCTGTGATGACTATATCATCTACATAGACCACCAAGTAAACACATATATTTGGAGAGGTATAGCAATAAAAGACTGAATGATCTGCTTCACTACGTTTCATTCCAAAAGCTTGAATAACTGAACTGAATTTTCCAAACCAAGCTCGTGGAGACTGTTTCAGTCCATAGAGAGATCGTCGTAGCCTGCAAACCAAACCGGACTCCCCCTGAGCAACAAATCCAGGAGGTTTCTCCATATAAATCTCCTCTTCTAATTCTCCATGAAGAAATGCATTTTTAATATCCAACTGATATAATGGCCAACGACAGATGGCAGCCATGGCAAGAAATATTCGAATAGAAGTGATTTTGGCCACAGGGGAGAAAGTATCTCCATAATCAAGTCCATAAATCTGAGAGTAACCTTTGGCTACAAGCCGAGCTTTGAGCCGATCGATCTGTCCATTGGCCCCAACTTTAATAGCATATACCCATCGACAGCCAACGGGTTTATTTCCCGGAGGAAGAGGAGTCAAGTCCCAAGTACCATTATGCTCCAAAGCCTGCATTTCATCAATCATGGCTTGTCGCCATCCTGGATGATCAAATGCCTCACAAACATTTTTAGGAATGGAAACGGAAGATATAGATGACACAAAAGAATAATAAGAAGGAGAGAGATGATGGTAACTTAAGAAGTTATAAATAGGATGAGGATTTTGAGTAGACCGAGTACCTTTTCTAAGATCAATGGGCAAGTCAAGGTTTCCTTCAGGTAGGTCCGTAGTAGGGTCATCTGCTGGAGTAGGACATGATTCAGCTGGTCTTTTAGTGCCTTCCAATTATGTATTAAGAACTCATGGACGACGATGATATATGATGGGTGACCTTTGAGATTGCTCGAGTGGGGGATCATTAGGAATTTCTGTAGTCGAAACTGATTTCGACAAAGGTGATGGACCAAGATACGGAATCAGAAAGACTTCTTGAATAGTCTGAGACTCAACTGTGGATGGTGAGAAGTAAAACTTTTCTTCGAAGAACGTTACATCTGCACACATGAAATAACGATTCTGCACAGGGGAGTAACACTTGTAACCCTTCTGTAACCTGGAATATCCCAAAAAGACACATTTGATGGCTCGTGCAACAAGCTTATCAAGACCTGGAGACAAGTCATGAATAAAACAAGTACATCCAAATATCCGTGGAGCGACATGAAATAATGGATCTTTATGAAATAAAATGGAATGTGGTATTTTATGATCAAGAGAGGATGAAGGCATCCGATTAATTAAATAACATGCTGTCAAAACTGCATCACCCCAATGTTGGACAGGTACATTCACATGGAGTAACAAGGTCCGAGCAGTTTCAACAAGATGTCTATTCTTCCTTTCAGCTATGCCATTCTGTTGAGGGGTATGAGGACAATTGGATTGATGGAGAATGCCCTGTGATGACAAAAAGGAAGAAAGAGCAGAATAGAAGTATTCCTTTGCATTATCACTTCTAAGGATTTTGATTGTTTTACCAAATTGGGTTTTGACCTCATTAACGAAAGTGGTGAGAATAGACGAAAGTTCAGATCGTTCTTTCATTAAGAAAACCTAAGTGCACCGAGAGAACTCATCAATAAAGGTAACGAAATATCGGAAACCATTAGAAGACACACGACTCGGTCCCCATATATCTGAATGGATAACTGAAAAGGGAGAATCAACTCGGCTTTCAACTTTGCTGGGAAAGGAAGAGCGAACATGCTTGCCTAGTTGACACGACTCACAGTTCAATGATGACATTTTTGCAAGATTCGGAACCATTTGCTTCAATTTTGACAAACTTGGATGGCCCAATCGATCATGAAGAAGATTTGGAGACTCGACTGCAGTACAACTTACAGAAGGAGCTGATTGGAGGTAATAAAGACCATGTGATTCATGTCCTACGCCAATCATCCGACTCGTACCACATTCCTGTATAGTAAAAGAACCAACATCAAAAGTTACTGAGCAGTTTAGAGAGCGAGTAAGTTGACTAAGGGAGATCAAATTAAAAGGGCAACCAGGTATAAACAAAACAGATTTTAAAGTTATAGAAGGAGTGACTGAAACATGACCGATTCCTTTGGCGCTGACCTTAGAACCATCCGCAAGAGTAATGAAGTGAGGAAATTTAGGAGAAGATATGGAGGAGAATAAAGAATGATTACCAAAGAATATGATCAGAGGCACCTGAATCAATTATCCAAAGATTTTGATTGTTACCGGATTGAGATATGAAGGCTGTGGAGTCATGAACACCAGTGGCAGTAGACCCATGAGATTGATGGGCAACTTTCAATTGAAGATACTCTCGGTACTCGGCTTCGGAAAATTTTTTCTTGAACATTTCAGCGTTGATTGATTTTTGTGGAAACCCATGAAGAGAGTAACAAGTATTATAAGTGTGACCATTCGCTTGCAATATGTGCATTGAGGACGACCCATTCGAGCCAAAACAGACAGAGAAGCTGCCTTAACACCTGAGATTGTAAAGAGACCAGCGGCGGCAAGCAACAACCAGAAACAAGAACCAGAAAATCAGAGGAGACTAAAGGCAAGAGATCCACTTTCCAAACCACCCAAAAAGTGGATTTTGACCGGCTAGACAGACAGAGGAGGTCGCGACGCACGGTTCTGGGCAATCGAGGCGTTTTTCTGATGGCAGGAGGGTGGCACGTGAGTTACACGTGCCAGCAGGTGGAGGCGCATGAAGCGGCACGTGACGGCGCGTCGAGAAGATTCCGGTGACGAAATTTCTGGATCTAGACGGTCGGCGATTTCTGAAGTGTTTTCCGGCGACGGTGGACAGTGGGTGACCGGCGACAGTGAGTTTTGAACTTGGACAGTGGCTGTTTGGGTCAAAACAGAGGACAAAAGTTGGGATTTTGAGGGTTTTGCTGGACCCGAAGCAAACACCTTCAAATGACAAATGAACCTGCTCTTGATACCATGTTGAAAGACTTGAAAGTAATTTTAGACTAAGGGATTTGTGAAATGCTTGAGTCATTAGCACTCAGCAGATTTGATATTTATATATACTTAGGAGTAATTACAATTCATGTTTACAAGATAATTAATGAATGATAAGCTAAATCCTAGGAACACCGTCCGCACCGTCCAACTAATTCTAACAGTTCCCAAACAAAGCACATTCTATTTTAACACTGACAGATTTCAAAGTAACGAAAGAGTTGCACTGTATTCACATCATTTGGTCCAAGATATGGCCCAAAAAGAAGCTGAGTTAACATTACAATAATCATGAAATTAAGAAGCTCTAAATGTAGGAGAAATGGGTTGGGGTTCACTTCTACTAATGCTATACAGTTCAGCACATTTTGCATAACAGTTTTCACTTCAATGTTTTTGGTGAATTTTGTAATTTTCTTCTTTTGATTATGAGGAGAAGAAAACCCCCATATCTAATATCAAATCAATGAGAGAATTATTTCACCCCAAAGCTGTGGTAGATGACCGCTGGGGTAAAGCCCAACATTAAAAGCCTGAAGCCTTTTGAGTCTTTTTGAGTGCCACCAAAACCCAAAAAGCACACTCTACTACAATTGTGGATCTCTTCTTATAACAGTCTATATGTACCACTCTCATTTATGAAAAATGTGTCCTAAAATCTTAGAATTGCTTCTTCTAGTTAACAGAATCAAGCGTTTCTCATCTAATTAGTAATTAATCATTTGCATAGGATCAGGGAGTTACAATCAACTATTCTAATTATAGTCCACCTCATTTTGTGGCTCTCTAGCAATTAATCCAAATCCCATTTCAAATTAACCAATTAAAGACAATTGTCTAAATTCCAATCTATGCCATTTCCTACATGCTTTCATTCATTCTTCTTTTTCTTCATTCTGTTTTTATAGTTTTTGTTTGTTGGTATCTTGATAAGAAAGAAGTTATAGACTCAAGCAAAGGGATGGTAGAGAAATAGAGGGAGAAAAAACCAGTCCTATAGTTATATATTCATGACATTCCTTGTAATTTATGGTAAGCAATGACAAGTATTAGCCTCCCATCCATTCATTCATAAAACTAACTTAACAGATTACTGCCTTCCCTTTTCTTTCTTCAAACTTGCACCCTACAACCATCGAAACAGTATTGGGAACTAACTGCCCCATTCCTCCAAACTCAAATTACACTTACAAGTTTCAGGCCAAGGATCAGATTGGCACTTATACATACTTTCCATCAACTAAACTGCATAAAGCAGCTGGAGGGTTTGGAGGACTCAATGTCTATCATAGATCTGTCATTCCAATCTCTTATCCAAACCCTGATGGAGATTTTACTTTACTCATTGGTGATTGGTACAAGACCAACCACAAGGTAAGCAACAAATGATTTTTATCCTTCCTCAAACATACTATTTTAATATATCCTTCATGCTGCTCAATTGTTGATGAGTTATGTATATACTGGATCCTAATATCCTAATATGTCTTGGTTCCTGTCATGTTAACTCATTTTGTCTTGTTTGCAGACATTAAGGCAAATTTTAGATTCTGGAAAATCTCTTGCTTTTCCTGATGACCTCCTTATCAATGGCCAGGCTCAAGCTACCATAACTTTTTATTAATCAAAGAACAATTAGGTAAATTATCAATTATGAGCCTTTTTTTAAGATTCCAGGAAGCACCTATAAAAATGTTAGACATGATTTTTTGTGGTTTTCAATTCAAGTAAAGACATTTCTAGCAGTTTAACTATGGCAAATCTTATTTACAGTTCCTCAAACAGAAATAAATCCATCTTAAAGACCCTCTTTGGGAATCTATGGCTCCTTCTAAGCCAAAAACACAAAATTGCAAATCAGATTCAACAGGATCGATAATTACATAAAAAAAAATAAACAGCTAACACATAGGATTCGAGAGATCAGTTCACAACGAGAAGCAACACAGAGCACTTAGAAATGAATTCAAAAAGGAATCGCATACCTGTGTGAGATTGATTATAATATAATTGGTCGATTCCAGTAGTGGTTGAAGAGATGAGCTGAAGATGCGAGCGTGTGGGTGTCGGTTAGGGATTGGGTGATGAATGAAGGGGTTGCTTAGGTTGGAGGATGAAGGGGTCGGAGACAGGGACCGAAGCGGCGGAGAAGGGTGGGGAGGTTTGGGTTCCCTCAGAAAGCTGCGTTATGAAGCAGAGGGAGAAAACGACGGCATAGGATAGGGAGACACGCTTCGTTTCGTTTCGCTTCTGGCTTCCTCTGTGAGCAGAGGGAGAAAACGACGACAGAGGAGAGGGAGACACGATAGAGGGAGAAGCGACTGGGAGACACGGTAGAGGGAGAAGGCGCGATGAAGGGTTTGAGAAAGAGTCCCGCGATGAAGGGTTTGAGAAAGAGCCGCGCGAGAAAAAAAGGGCTGTGAGGGAAATATTTAGTAAAAGGGGAATAGATAGCGCTTCTTTGAAAAAGCGCTATCTATTTACTTACCTTAGAATAAGGAATAGATAGCGCTCTCTTAAGGAAGCGCTATTAAAAACCTTCCGCCTATTTTTTAGTAGCATTTTTTATTGAAGTGCTACTGAAAGTGCGCTACTAAAACCCTTTTCTGTAGTAGTGGAGATGGCAATGTGTTACCTTCTGGAAGCATGTCTTTCAACAACTCAAGTAATTCGGTGAAGCTTTTATCGCTCCACCCATTTCTCGCATTCACATTGAACAATCTTAACACCGCTGACAACCGTGTGAAATTAGTGCAGCCCAGTTACAAAGCTACTTCCGCATCACTGCACAAAGTATCATACACATGTGTGCGCCGAAAAGACTCTTGCCCAACATCACGGATCATGTCCTCTAGTCCATCGTCCATTTCCACGTCATCAACTTCCTCTCTATCCGACACCCTCGGCCTGTCTAACAATTCACCATGACATATCCATGTTGTATAATTCTTGCAAATCCCCTCACAAATAAGATGATCACGTATCTCCTCAGCTTCTAGTCGTCTCTCATTCAAACAGTTAACACAAGGACAATAAAACCTTCCGTTACCACTATCAAAAGCATTTGTTTTTACAAGCTGTAGAAAATCTTCCACTCCATTCTCATACTCATCACTTGTCTGTCTAGCACTCATCCAACCGCGATCCATGACTAAACCAATAACTTCGTACTTAGTCCAACATATTCATCAACCACTTCTTATGATAGGGTATGGCCCTATCCCATTCGAGAAGAAACTTTTTCAACATTCGGATAACAGTTAGTCCTTAACTCTCATGCTCATGCTCGACGAAATTTCGGCAGCATTTCCCTTCGGTCTCCGACGTACACGACTTGAACGCGATGACATCCACCACGATAAAGTATGCACCCGGAGAACGAAAGGAAATGTATCAATCCGAACTTTCATCAAGTATATAACATTAGAATCAATGAATAACTATTTTAACTGAATGAAGAAAAAGTTTGTTCCCAAACTGTCCAACTTTGGACAATTCAAGATCCAATACAATGAGCGGTACATTAAGCACGTACACGTGTGCTCATTAGTATTGCATCTCAAAAGGGAAACTAAGGCTTTACTAATTAATTAACATTAAGAAAATTAATAAAACACTCCAATCCCTAAATCAAAGCAAACAAAAATCAAAATAAGCAATAGTTAATATATCAGCTGCTTTTTTAAGTCACAAACTGAAAATAATAACAAATAACTGTCTAAAGGCATTGACAATTAATAGTCATCTTTGAAGAGTTGTAGGATAAGTAAAGAGTTCCATAATTTGAACATCGAAAATTCAACCACCAGTTAGACTCAAATAATCAAAGTCAGATTCAAACAAAGAGACTAATAACACCCCTGATAATCAAAAACCGCAAATCAATAGGTAATAGTTACCACACCCTCAAAAGAGGGCAAAAATATTCATGAAAAAGTTTTACATAACATGAAAACTCACCACTGTAGTTTTGAACACATTTTTAAGCACACATCAAACTTACAACAAATCCGACATAGCATTAGATAAAAAAAATAACTCGGCATTCATGATTCTTCAATCCCAATCAACAAAAAATCAACAACTTCCAATTCAATTACTTTTATCCAAAACCAAAAAATGGAAAAACCATTACCGACCAAAGTTAAGGTTCAATATAAATATTGTACCTTGCAAGGAATGAGGGCAAGATAGGTAACAGTTGAAGGGACAGCTTGAACCACAAATGTGATCACTAACTAGTACCACAACAAGCCCTTTGCACAACCTTGAAATGAGAAAATTTAGTCAAAAAATCGAAATGGGTTGAAGAAGCTTCCATTGTACTTCCCCAATGCTCGGATTCCTTAGAAACATGGTATAAGAGGTGCATTACCTGAGATGACTAAGCGGCAGAGCAAACGACGGAGCAAGTGGAGAAAGTGTCGGACAGTGGGCTTCGAGGCTACAGGAAGCGGCGGAGCAAGCGAAGGCTACAGGGTCACGACACGAAGCGGCGAAGCAAGCAGAGGGGCTTCAAGGCCGAGGTGACAGCGGAGGACACGACCGAGCGAGCAAGAATGGAGGGAGAAGCAGAAGCAGAAGCAGCGGAGACCGGCGAGCAGCAGGGATAAACGCAGATGGGAGGCGGCGGCGAAGCAGTAGGGATGGCGAGCACAGAGCAGTGAGAGAGATGGGGAAGAAGTGACGAACACAAAACGAGTGAGGGAATGAAAAACAAAGGAATGGAAGAGGGCGCGGAACGGATGGAGGGAATGAAAATAGAAACAAAAAGTATGGTTTTGTCAAATATTACACATCGGTTGTCCAAAAACTGATGTGGTTAGTCATATTTCACATCGGTTCCACATTAACCGATGTAGAAACTTACGATTTAATTTAAAATTTAATTTTTTTAATTTATTACATCGGTTATATATAAACCGGTGTGGTTAATTTATATTAGACATCGGTTCAATAGGAACCGATGTAGAAAGATAAAAATTTTAAATTCTATTTTTTTTTTTAAATTTTGTACATCGGTTATAATACAACCGATGTGGTTAATCTATATATTAGACATCGGTTCTAAAAGAACCGATGTGGAAATATAAAAGTTTTAATTTTTAATTTTTTTTGTTTTAATTTTAGACATCGGTTAAAATATAACCGATGTGGAAAGTATTCACACATCGGTTATTTTTGAAACCGATGTGGAATCCTTTGCTTTAATTTAAAAAATGCCACCGCCTCATTTTACACATCGGTTTTTGTGAAACCGATGTGGAATCTCCGATGTTAAAAGCATATTTTGCACTAGTGCAATGATTTTGTGTTACATACCAAATACATAACATTCAAAAATATCTTGGGATTTTTATTGCAAAGCTTGACAAAGCTTGTCGATCAATGATTCCCATGAGACCAGATAAAAATATAATCAAATGACACCAATGATTTAAAAGCATAAGAAGCATCACCTTATTAAGAGTATGTAGATACTTTAATAACAAATGACACCAAACATATTATTTAATAATATGTAATTTTATGAAGTTACTAATATTAATATTAATATATATATATATATATAATAATAATAATAATAATAATAACTCACTTAGAGAGTTAGAGTTGAGGGGGGACCATGGCATCCGAAGGCCTCCTCTCCCTCCGCCGCTGACTAGAGGTGTGCACGAGTCGAGTTGGGTTAGATTTCACTCGACCTGTTACATGAAGCAAGCTCACTTTGACGAGTTGGGTCGGGTCGGTTTGTGAGAAAATTCCAAAGAACCTGACCCAACCCAACCTGTCAATGAAAGCTTGGTTCGGGAAACTGGTTGGGTGAACAAGGTGGATCAGTTCGGGTTTGTGAGAAAATTCCCAACCCACTAGAGGCATTTTTGGTGTTATCATGTTAACAAATTTTGTATGAACAAGATGAATCGGTTCGGGTTATCGGTCACACATCTTTTAGAGGCCTTCTTGCATTCCACCTTGTTCACACAAAACATGTTAACATCTATTAACTTTCTATTGCTCATTCACATTTTTATTGTAGATGAACAGTAAAAATGAGGATGAGCCTGATGCTATGATGTTTTGTTTAATAAATAAATATAAAATAATTATTAATATATTTTATTTGAAGTTTATCTGTATATAATGTTTAATTTTTAATAAGTAAAATATTTATTAGTTATTTTTTACAACATTTATTAATTGTTTAGTTCTAAAAATTATTGGTCTTGATTTTTAGGGATCATTTATTTAAGTTTTATTATTTATTATCCACTTCAATACTTAATTAATCTTCTGAAATGATAATGTGAATGTACTAACTTTGTATTCCATTACTTTGTTTATATTTAATTTTTTTTGCTTTTTTTTTAAAAATAAATTAATTTTTTTTAAGTGGAGTAGAATGTCAGCAACATAGTCTATTAACCAAAGTGAGTTATGGGGATATAATGCGTAGAAGAAAGAATATTAATTTCACAATACATCTCACAATCCGTCTGGGTAATATAAATTAATATTTTATTTGTATTATTGTATAACTTTTTCCCACTTGCATTTCAGTTTTTTATTTAATTGGTTCATTGTTATTGATATTATAGAAATGGATTTTCAATTTCATGATGGTGATAATCATTTATTTGTTGAAGATGAACATGGAGATATTTATTTAGTAATCAAAGTTTATTTGCATCAATTAATTTAATTTATTTTTGTCATTTTTTTAATTTTTATATGTTGACTAATTTGTTAAACTTTTTTCTATATTGTCTAGACTTTGGAGGGATGAACCAATATTGTGAACATTGTGGCACAATTGGTTTGATTTGAGGAGCAGCCAAGAAAACATAAAAATACTTCCAGGATAGAATTGATTTGTTTTAATAAATAGACACGAATATAATTATTTAATATATTTTGTTTGTACTTTATTTGTATACAATGTTTGATTTTTAATATGTAAAATATTTATTAAGTATTTTTTACAACCTTCATTAATTGTGTAGTTCTAAAAATTATTGGCTTGGTTTTTAGAGGATCGTTTATTTAAGGCTTATTATTTATTTTCTACTTCAATATTTAATTATGTTTTTAAAAGGATAATGTGAATGTACAAACTCCGTCTTCGAATACTTTATTTATATTTTTTTTTGCTTTATTTTTTTAATAAATAAATAGATTTATATTTATAAGTCGAGTGGAATGTCAGAAACGTAGTCAACCAAACCAAGTGAGTTACAGGGATATAGTACGTAGAAGAAATAATGTTAATTTCACAATCCATCCAAGAGTTTGGATTTCACTTAGAAGGTTCCTTGAATTTAGACTAATGATTAGATCTTTTGAGGGGACAATTTTGTTGAACAATAAAAGGCTATTCCAACAATTTGTTGTTGATATATGCTCAATGGTTAAAACTAAAAGATTGTCTTACATTAGAAGAAATCAAAGTATTATTAGAGGTGATTTTTTAAAAGGTATTGAAGAAGCTGTTGATCGAGGAGATATAGAAGGTTCCTCCATTGGAAAATATGTTAAGGCAAGATGGTATGACAATTTATAAAAAGTTTGGATATCCAGATTTGTTTTTAACTTTCACATATAATCCATATTTATTAACTTTCCACAGTAAAAATGAGGATGAGCCTAATGCTATGATGTTTTGTTTAATAAATATATATAAATATAATTATTTAATATATTTTATTTGAAGTTTATTTGTATATAATGTTTAATTTTTAGTAAGTAAAATATTTATTAATTATTTTTTACAACATTTATTAATTGTTTAGTTCTAAAAATTATTGATCTTGATTTTTAGGGATCATTTATTTAATTTTTATTATTTATTATCCACTTCAATACTTAATTATTCTTCTGAAATGATAATGTGAATGTACTAACTTTGTATTCAATTACTTTGTTTATATTTAAATTTTTTTCTTTTAAAAAAAAAAATTTAAATTTTTTAAGTGGAGTAGAATGTCAGCAACATAGTCCATCAACCCATGTGAGTTATGGGGATATAATGCGTAGAAGAAAGAATATTAATTTCACAATCCGTCGCACAATCCGTTTGGGTAATATAAATTAATATTTTATTTATATTATTGTATAACTTTTTCCCACTTGCATTTCAGTTTTTTATTTAATTGGTTTATTGTTATTGATATTATAGAAACATATTTTCAATTTCATGATGGAGAGAATCATTTATTTGTTGAAGATGAACATGGAGATATTTATTTAGTAATCAATGTTTATTTGCATCGATTAATTTAATTTATTTTTGATATTTTTTAAATTTTTATATGTTGACTGATTTGTTAAACTTTTTTCTAGATTGTCTAGACTTTGAAGGGATGAACCAATGTTGTGAACATTGTGGCGCAATTGGTTTGGTTCGAGGAGTAGTCAGGAAAACATAAAAATGCTTCCAGGATAAAACTGTTTTGTTTTAATAAATGGACACGAATATAATTATTTAATATATTTTGTTTGTACTTTATTTGTATACAATGTTTGATTTTTATTATGTAAAATATTTATTAAGTATTTTTTACAACCTTTATTAATTGTGTAGTTCTAAAAATTATTGGTCTTTGTTTTTAGAGGATCGTTTATTTAAGTTTTATTATTTATTTTCTACTTCAATATTTAATTACGTTTTTAAAAGGGTAATGTGAATGTACAGACTCTGTCTTCGAATACTTTGTTTAATCTTTTTTGCTTTATTTTTTAATAAATAAATAGATTTAGATTTTATAAGTCGAGTGGAATGTCAGAAATGTAGTTTACCAACCCAAGTGAGTTACGATGATATAGTACGTAGAAGAAAGAATGTTAATTTCATAATCCATCCAAGAGTTTGGATTTCACTTAGAAGGTTCATTGAATTTAGATTAATGAATAGATCTTTTGAGGGGATAATTTTGTTGAACAATAAAAGGTTGTTCCAACAATTTGTTGTTGATATATACTCAATGATTGAAACTAAAAGATTGTCTTACATTAGAAGAAATCAGAGTATTATTAGAGGTGATTTTTTAAAAGGTGTTGAAGAAGCTATTGATCGAGGAGATATGGAAGGTTCCTCCATTGGAAAATGTGTAAGGCAAGATGCTATGACAATTTATAAAAAGTTCGGATATCCAGATTTGTTTTTAACTTTCACTTGTAATCCAAAGTGGGATAAGGTCCATCAGTTTGTTTTTGATAGGAGGCTTAGTTCGTCGGAATGTCCTGATATTTCATGTAGAGTGTTTAAGATGAAATTGGATCAATTAAAGTTGGATTTTAAAAAGGGTGAATTTTGTGGGAAAGTTATTGCAGGCGTGGGTGCTAAATAACTCGTGCTATTATTTTAACTTTTAATTTTTTGTGTGCTATAATTTATTTGTTGTGGCTCTCTACTTATAATTTGTTATGGTATTTGTTCAGGAATGTACGCTATTGAATTTCAAAAGAAGGTTTTGCAATATGCATATATATTATTGTGGACGTATGACAAAGATAATTTACATTCTGTTTAAAGGACATGTATCTATATTATAATGAGTATAGGATACACTTATACATATATCTTAACCTGAAACAAAGTATAATATGCAAAATTTTGTACATTAATAGTATGCAAAATATATTTTATTTGTGATAGTAATAATTATGATCATGAAAATAATGTACAGTAAATTAAAGTAATAAGTATAATGTCGATATTGTTATAATAAAATTGTATGTTTATATGTATTAAGAAAAAATTAAATTGTACATGCGATTAGTTTAAAGATTTTTATATTGTTTGGTAATTATACAGTGATGCATTGATAAAAAAATATTCATTCTATAAATATTTCTACACTATCATAACAAAATTAATGTACACATAATATTGCCTTTATATTTTTTATAATAATATAAATAATTATAAAATTATTAATATTATAAAATTTAAAAGAAATTTATTTGATAGAATTTTTACCCGTGCAAATGCATGGGTGCTAAAAACTAGTAATAACACCAACAATGCTCTATTATCACTCCCAGCAACACTTACATTTTTCATTTGTCTCAAAATGAAGGAACTTGTAATAAAATAAAGATTGAAGGAAACCCAAATCAGATTGAAGGAGACCCAAATCAGAAAACCAAAACACAAATCTGAACTAGCCATCGTTATTCACGTTATGAGAAAACCAAATCAGAAAAGGAAAGAAATGTGAATCGCGATGATTCACAACAGAAAAGAAAGTGAGGATTTGAAGATGAAGATTGAAGAAAGGAGAAGGAAAAGGGAAGAAACCTGAAGAATGAAGAAGAGAGTAGTCATCGTGAGGCATGACAACATGAACGGAAATAGAAGAGACTAGGCGGTCGGCGACTCGACATGGACGAATCAGACTGGGTGGTCGATGGTCGATGCGAAGACGATGGGTAGACGATAGAGTGGGAGGCAGAGGGAGAGGTTATGAAGCTGAAACCCTATACGTTGAAGACGTGAAGTGAAAAGGGGACACATCTGGACAGTTGTATTAAGATACATGTGTTTTTTTAGAAAATTCAAAACAAATAAGGTGGACGGGTCGGGTATCGGGTTCATTGGTTTGTAAACAGCAAAACCGTTACCCGAGCCAATAATGGGCGTGTCTTGACTTGTTGGGTCGGGTCGAACCAGAACAAGAAAAATGCTCGAGTCAAACAACTCGATTTGGGTTGGGTTGTCGGGTTAATCAGGTTGACTCGGACCAGTGAACACTCCTGACCAACACGTTTTCACGAAGTGCTAAATGACGAGAGCTTCATGATCTTTGGCATGAAGGCATTGGCGAAGTCAAGGTTATTCGTAACAACACATACCCTGCATTGGAGCAAAAAACTTAGAAGTTGCCACTTGATTCACATTTGGATTTAAGGCTGACTTTGAATATTTGCTCCTCATTAGACCCCACCGTCTTCTTACCGGAGAAATTCAAGTCAGTGTTTAGTCTCTTGAAGGATGACTTTTTGATAAGAGAATCGACACTATCGTCGTGGTTGTGTCTAGCACATTATGTCAACGTGGAGGTTTGACCGAGCCTTCGAACAGTTGAGATTGCCAGCATGTTGGTGTATTGAAAAAATGTCAGTCACATCGAGTTGGTTCGATCGGATCTCAGGCTCTGAATTATGGAACTCAAGAACCGAACCACTTAGGATTATTTTTTAGTAGATTTTATGCAATCACATTCAATAACCAAATCAAAATGAATCAATTTAATTGACATCTAGCCAAGCTAGAAGCCTGCCAAATGCATGTCTAGTATCCTTCTATTAATCCTCGAATTTATTAAAGGCCATGTGTATATCATGAATGATTTTGTCTTAATAAGAATTCCATATATTATGTCAAAAACTACTTAGCATACATCTGATCAGATGAGGTGGTAATTATATTCTTATGAGAAGTTGGTATGATGAAAACCAACTTCCCACCATGACACATAAAATAGAAAAAAAATTCAAATCGTAGCAGTTTTGTCAATAATTTTTTTCTATATTATTTTAATATTTTCGTATACAACGAGCATGAAGATACCCCTCAACAATTTTCGTAGTTCTCTTTAATTATTTTTTTAGGCTTAATTACACATTCGTCCCTCTATTTTAGTGTTTGGTCGATTTTCATCTCTCATTTTTTTATCGTTCGATTTTTGTTCATACATTTTTAAAATGTGCAATTTTAGTTCATTTGTTAAGTTCACATCCAATAATTAACATTCCAAATCAGCATTCATTTATGACACAATTTGTTAGAAAGCATAAGTCGGGTTAGAATATCATATGCCACGTTAGATACACCATTAACTACTGAATGTTAACATACATATAAACTAAAATTGCACATTTTTTAAAATGTGTGGATTAAAATCGAGTGAAGAAAATCTAGGGGACCAAAATCGTCCGAGCACTAAAACATGAAGACTAAAAGTGAAATTAACTTTTTTTTACTAAGATTAATTACTACATTTTGTTACTGATTAAATAATCAATGCAGGTTGGAATTTCAAAGAAAATTTGAGAAGTAGCATTGGACATGGTTATTTTAACTAAACCATGAACATCCATATTAATTTGACTATAGTGAACTCAACACCAGAGTTTTCACAATTAGATAAGAATAAAATCTATACTCTCAAACAACAACTAGATATGAGAGGCATGAGCTGGTAGTACTCTTTAATTATTTATAAAACAAATTCTTGCACATATTTACGAAAGACTTCCCCTCATTCATCGAACTATAAATTAATTCTGGAGTATAAATCATTTAATATTACTTAAAAAATTATAAAATTTATACAACTACCAAGTGACCCAAAAAAAATATACGTACGCGTATGTATATATATATATATATATATATATATATATTATACATGAATATTTTTTTGATAGAATATATTATACATGAATATGAATATATGAATAATAATATGATGGATATGAAATTATGAACGAATAAGTGTACTTATATCCATTTAGTTATGATATTTAAACATCCAATTTTAAACACCATATATGATATCGTATGTGTTTTATTTCTGTCTCTCATCTATTTTTTTATTTTCCTGGTATACATACATCCAAAAAAATATATCAAAAAACTAAGGAAATACCGTATGTGTCCCAAGGGTGTTGAAATATAATTTCTGATTAACCACTTCCATCCCAACAAAGGTAAGAGGGTGAAAACAAGAATCTGTTTGGCTGATGGATAAAATTGTAATTTTCCGATGGGATGGATGATCTTATAACCAGCCAGCAATCGTGGGCGTGAATTAGGGCATATATGTATATGTATGTTTCGAGTAGCTTCTGAACCTAAGCTGCCACAGCTCCGCGGTGAAGTATCTATACCCCTACAGTGCATGCGCATCCCAGAGACTGAACCACACTTCTGCCACCGGAATTCACCTTTCTCCGCCGCTAGATTCTAACTCTCAAGCACACTCTTCTCTCTGTTCGGAACCGATTAGCATCAGAAAATGTCCGGCGGTTTCTTTCGAGTAAGTTCAGCGCTACCTTTGAACTTGGAATTACTCTTTAATCGTGTTATATTGGATCGGTGCTAAGTTATCAGAACATTTGTCAAATATTTCTCTGTTCTAATCGTCGCATGTACTTCATTTTTTGTGTAATTTAATTGCATCGCTCCCGGTGGATAGGTGTGTGTTAATTAGCTTATGAACTATGCGTGCTGAATTTTGTGTTTAGGGTACGTCTGCGGATCAAGACACTCGGTTTTCGAACAAGCAAGCGAAGCTGCTAAAATCGCAGAAGTTTGCACCTGAACTGGAGCATCTGGTTCGTTTCTTCGGTTACGTTTGATCTATATTTTTTAGGGCTAATATTTTTAAGTTCTCATGCTATTTGGAACAACAAGAAGGATTAGAATGCTTTTGAAATGGTAAACTTAAGTTGTATTAGTCGAATTTAATTGTTTTAAATTCAGTTATGCTTGACAAATGGTTTGTAGGTGGACATGACGAAAGTGAATATGGAAGTCATGAAGCCTTGGATTACCAAAAGGGTGACCGAGCTTCTCGGGTTTGAAGATGAAGTGCTTATTAACTTCATACACGGTCTTCTGGATGCCAAGGTATTGATCAGTGATCACTAAATTATTATTATTTTTTGGCTGAATCTTGATATTATTGTCACTGTTGTTGTGTTCCTCAATTTTCTATTTTGTACTTATTACATTACATGGTGATCAAGGTTTTAAATTGCGGTCGTAGTCATGTCGCAGCTAATGTGGGTTGATGCAGTTTCAGTTGCGATGCAGTCCGCAATTTAAATCCTTGAATTGGTGATCTTGGAGATTAAAAGGTGTTTAAACTTTCAATTTGCTGTTCATTGAATCTTGACATTATTGTTATTCTTTTAATATTTTTTCCTTTTCCATCGTATCTGTTGAAATCTGTATTAAATTTCTTTACCTAACATCTATTTGATTTCAGGTTGTGATTGTGGAATCTTATTCCTTCTTAAGAACTATCATCAATGTGCATGCATTCTTTGCTATTTTCCTTGCTTCATTAGCCACGATCTATTTATCATGATGCAGGAAGTGAATGGGAAGGAAGTTCAAATACAAATTACTGGGTTTATGGAAAAAAATACTGGAAAGTTCATGAAAGAGCTTTGGACACTTCTTCTTAGTGCCCAGAAAAATGCCAGTGGCGTTCCTCAGCAGTTTTTGGATGCCAAAGAAGAAGAAATCAGGAAAAAGAAGGTGCTCCTGAGTGGCTGAATCTTGACATGTCATGAATTGGCTCTCTCAATGCCTTTTATTTATATTATTTGGTGGGTTACTGACTAATGTTGCTTCCTGTGGGTGGTTTAGGTTGAACATGATAGGATAACGAGCGAAATTCAGAGGAAAAAAGATAATGAAGGCAGAGAGATCATGGAAGAGAGGCTAAAGAAACTGGTAATATTACTTTTTCCATGCTGGAGATTCATTTTATAGAGTTGTGATTCGTCTTTAACTTCCATTTGTGTTTTTTATGGCATTCAGCTAGCTTCTGCAATTATTTGGGTTCATGTCCTTTACCTCAAACTACTGTAGGACGATGCAAAGGATGATGATACTGCATCAGATCCAACCTCGAAGCCCAGGGATTCAGGGCACTATGTTCATGATGGGGAAGAAACTGACAAGAGAAATGGCGTTAGAGCAAGGAACAGGTTAAATGGGACATTTCCTCCTTTTTAATCAATATATGTGATGATATTTATAAATGTGTTTTCAATGTCTTACAGTGGATTGATTTGTGTATTCTGTTAAGTTATAAATTGACACAAGGTAGAAGTGGCTAGGCATACATCTAGCAGATGGACCTAGAATCCTAACAATAATGTGCATAGCTAGAAATATAAATGGTAATACTTTATCTATAATAGGTACTTCTACATGCATAATTTTAACCTGACTAATGAGTTAAGAAAGTCAGAACTTTCCTAACCCCTTTGGCATTAACATCCTATTAGGGCTCTAAGCCTCGAATTTTACTATGACAACCATAAAATTACCTAAAATAATTAACATAACTACTAAATTTACATGGACATTGTAAGAAATCATGCATTATAAAGTTATTTGAATTCGTTGTTATTGTTGATAGTTTGATATTTTGAACACTGCACTAGAAGTGAAGGGAGTCATCTCAGTGAAGTTTCTCAGGCATTTATTTTCAACTTTATTTTAAAGTTCAAGCTTTGTTATTTGAACATCAGGTTGTTCTTTGGGTGGAGAGAATCTTAGTGAACTCGGCTTAGCACTTTGAAATTTCTCAATTTAGCATGATTACTAATTAGCTGGCACGCTTTTACAGGGTTTCTAGGTCCTCACGTTCACCTGCAGTTTCTACTTCTCCTCATCGGTAACTAGTTTAACTACATTAAAAACCAACGCATTGTTAATATATTTCCTATTCTCATCTATTGTATTGGAATGCTGTAAATACATAGTGTTTGTTATCATTGGCAGAGGCTCACCTTCAAGGTCAATGAGTAAATCATTTTCTAATTCCCGAGGTTATTCAGGGTACGCGTTTCTATATGCTAACTTATTTTCCTTGGACTTGATTTATGCCTGTAGCTTTTGCCATTCATTAGCCTAATCTACCTTTTAAATGTGCAACCTGGCTAGCTGATGGATCTTTGTTTTGTTCCCTAACCCTTGTCGTCTTCATTAATGAGTATAATAATTGTGCATATTAGTTTTCCTTTGGATTTGTTGTTTTGTATTAATGAGTTTATGTGGTTTAGTGGCAGACACAGATCAAGGAGCATATCCAAGTCTCCAGCAGCTCGAGGGCGATCTGTTTCTTCGGAAAGGATCCGCCCTTCTCCACGGCGACGATCTATTTCTCCTCGGAGGCATTCACCATGGCGATCTCCTCACAGGAGGCTATCTTATTCACGACGAAGATCAAGATCTCGTTCAAATGATAGATCTCCTTCTCCTATACGACGTAGAGTGCATTCTCCATTCTACCGCAGTTCACCTTCTTTCCGGCGACGCAGAACACCATCTCCTATTAAAAGACGCAGATCACCCTCTCCCGTGCGTCGACGCAGATCACCCTCTCCTGTGCATCGATGCAGATCACCCTCTCCTATGCGTCGACGCAGATCACCCTCTCCTGTGCGTCGACGTAGATCACCCACTCCTGTGCGTCGACGCAGATCACCCACTCCAGTGCGTCGACGCAGATCACCCTCACCCGTGCAACGAAGATCTCATGTTATGCGGCATAGGTCACCTTCACCTGTGCGCCAAATGCCACCGTCACGTGTATGGCGCAGACCAGGCTCTCCCATTCAATCCCCCTCTCCGATATGGCGAAGGTATAAGAGTAGAACTCCACAACGTAGGTCTCCATCTCCTTTGCATCGAAGGTCACCTGTTTTTGGTAAGAAAAGAACACCAAGACCCTCCCCACAATGGTCTTCTTCTTCAAATGAATGGAGTTCTCGGTCGCCAATACGGCGTGTATCTCCATCTCCAGTTAGGGGAAATTCTCCAAAACGCCAGAGAAGTCCTGTGCAAACTTCTAGGGGAAATGTCAGGTATTGCAAGTGGCACTCTGTGGAATGCTTGAACACTGTTGTTTGTCTTGTATTGGATGTGCATGATTTTAATGTGATGATAGTAAATAGTAAGCAGTTAAGCTTTTTAAAAGAAAATTTTCAAATATAGAATACAATCATTTTATACAATTTTGAAGTAGGTTTGAAATCTAAAATCAGAAATATTACAAATGATCTACTCAAACCCCTGTACGAACTGCAAAATTTTGCAGAATGATAGTTTTAACAATTTTTGTTCTTGCAAGGAAATTTATTAAATTTGTGGGGATACCTATATTGCAGAAGGCAAGAAAGTTTGTCACCTGAGACTCATCAGCCCTCTAGTCCTGTGCAGTCTGGATGGAGAGATAAGGATCACAAAGCTTCACACTATAAATCACAAGAAGATTCAGTGTCCTCACCCGAAAAGTCTCCAATTCGGTCAGTATCTCCTCAAGCTAAGAGTAGGACCAGCAGTGTAGATAGAAGGTAGTTTTTTTTTACTTCTCGTGCTATGCTCTTATTTACTCATCATTGCACATAATTGGCATGTCTATGCATATTTATTTGGTTTTTAAAAATGTCTAGTCCACATAAGAGCTTGAGGCAGAGAAGAGAGAAGTTGACCAATGAAAGAAGCTCGAGTCCTCCAAAGAAACCAAGAACCCAGAAACCTAGCCATGACAGCCCAGAGACAAGTGATGGAGAAGAAACATATTCTAGGTTTGAATAGGAAACTGATAACTCATTTACTTGGTTTTATTTATTTATTTATAGAACAGAAGTTACTGTAATAGATTTGTTCAATTTTCTTTTGCATCTCTTTTCTAATTTTTCTCTCCATATCTGTTGTAGGGAGAGCAGATATCCTAAAACGTCATCACAAAAGAAATCAAAATATTCATCTCCGGTTAGTAAGCAAAAAGATTCATCGGCAAAGTTCCATCATGAGGGTGAGTTCTCTCCTGAAAGGACAGTTGGTCACCTGGCTTCTGAATATCGTCGTTATGATAACACTGATTGGAGTAAGGAAGGCCGGGGGATAAAAGGGTAATATGGTTGGCATACTGTAGTTTTCTAGATAATTTGAATGCCTGCACACTGCATATGTTGCTGACAATGCTAAACTCTTTTGGCAGTGATAAAAGTCCTGGCAAGGGGGATGATTCTCCTGCTCAACAGAAGTCACGGATGAATAAAGAAATTTTTTCCGGCAAGAAGCCTCATGAATCCTTTGCAGTGGATATTAAAAAATCTGATGACAAGGATCGCTTCCATTCAAACTATGTCAAAAATAGTGACCGGGGCCACAAATCAGAAGCCACTCAAGAATTAGCTGGAAAAGTTGATCCTGTCAATCATGGTGCTTCATATGATTCTGTTTCTGAGGAAAGTGGTAAGCATAGCAAGGAAAGAAAGGATAGGAGAAAGCATAAAAGGTCAGAGAAAAAAATTGTGTCTTCAGATGATTATAGTTCTGATTCTGAGTTAGAGGACAGGAGAGAGGCTAAGAGGAAGAAAAAGGAGGAGAAGAAGCTACGGAAGGAGGAGAAGCGTCGAAAACGTGAAGAGAGGCGACGCAGAAGAGAAGAACGACGTGCAGAGAAGCTGAAAATGAAGAGTAAAACAGACTATATTTCTGATGATGAGGAAGCTGAACGAATGGATCATCATCGAAGTGATAATGAAGAGGCACCGTCTGAGCAAAGGAAGCTTGAGATTGAGTTACGGAATAAGGCTCTCGAATCCCTCAAAGCAAAGAGGGGCATGAATAACTAAATACAAAACTTCTGGGTTTTAAGTTGTTTTATCCTTTAAAACTTATTCAGAAATATTTTCTCAGCTTCTTTAAGAAACTTGGTTTTAAAAATGTCTTTGTTTATTTTTTGGTAAATGTTTGATGTCGTCTATCTTTAATGATGGCAGCGGAAATGGATTAATGACGATTTCTGAGCAACTCTGTTGAGTGCAACTATATGCAGACAATTGCCCTATATTTACTGGTAATATTTGTCTCCCCTTAGTTGGGAATTTCATGTTTTTTGGGTGGCACTTTTTGGTTTTCTGTTTTTTATTGTTGTAGCTGCAATCTTGGTTTGTTGCAGTTCCTCTTTCGTTTTCTTACTATTTTTCCCCGTTGGTTTTGATGTGGTTGGTAGTGTTGACTAAGATTAATCCTGAAGGTCTTGTGAATATTTTTAATGAGGGTGATACTAAATTAGCTTTCTGGTCCAATTGGTAGATGACCCGGTGAGCAGACCATGTGCAGACCTATATTTTGAACTTCAATTCAGGTGAAGTTTTTCATTCTTTTACCAATTTTACAGGTTCTAGAAGAGCTTCGTAGGTAATTTGTATGTACATTTTTAGTTCTTTCTCACTGTATATTTTTCAAAGCCGTGTAATGTTTGCATCTTAGGAGTTGTTCCTGGACTGTTTTCCAGAAAGGTTAAACTATATTTTTTGGTAGTAATATGTGATAGGAAAAAAATTGATTCAGACCCTGCATGTACAAATATTCTTAATTTGGTACTAGTCATTTATTATTGTTATAATATCATTTGTTGGAGTTAAAGTGTAATAACCAAATTGAAAATGATTTTCACAAATATGGATCAAAGTGAAAATGATTATCACTATAGAGACCAAAAAGGTATATATTCGATCCTTACATGTGACAATCGTTTTCAATTTGGGTTCTATATTTTAACTACTAGAAACAGTTTTATAATAATAATAAACAATGAGGATCAAATTGAAAACAATTGTAATAGAGATTAAATTGAATTTGTTTTTACTGGATATGAACCAAGTTGAAAATGAGATTCAATATAGGGATCAAAAGTTTGGTATAACCTATCGGAAATCCCGATGATGTTATATTTCTTGGATATGTATGTGGCTTACACAAATGTGTTTTCATGTATGTACTTAATTTTGTGCAAGAATACATAAATATATCTTTTAATCACTCTGGTGTGGTGGAGGGCTAATGGGCTATCATGGTTGCTTTGTGTAGAGCAATTGTTTTTATATTTCCCTGGTTCGTTGCAATGTTAATACACCTTTTTTTTTTTTTTGCATTGCACTGCAATCTCTTGCAGTTTACATTCATAGAAAAGTTTTTTCAATTCTTCGTTGCAATGCGAGGACCTATTTTTAGTTATGATCTTTCCCTGTTCGAAATTTTAAGCTTGTTTCTGCAGGTTTCAAAAACCCAGGGGATCGGTATATGTAGTTGTTATCTTGAATACTTCATGGTACATGTATTTTTTAAGTTATTGTCATTTTATGCCTACACTTAAGGGACGCGTCTACGGTGAAGTATGAGGCCAAGTGCTTTATTGATGAAGCACCATTTATTACCGTCAGATTTATTAATAAAATAACAGAAGGCCTAGATAAGTTGTCCCAAAAAACAAAACAGTTAACCTAAAACTGATTGTACAAGTTTTTTGCTAAATAGTCCCTGGGTCAACATTGCAAAAAAACGGTTTTGTCTTGACTCTGACCCTCTCTCGCTATGGTCTCATCGTTGTCGTTGTATTGGCTTAGGAGAAGGAGCAGGGTAGGAACAGGGTAGCGGAAACCCTTTTTTCTGTAAAACGGGTCTTCTTGACCCGGTTGGGGGTTGGGGATGAGCGCAAATGTTGATTTTTGTTTAACTTCAAATAAATAAAAATGTCAAATGATTACATGTCTTCGTTAGGCGTCGCAGTGGCTGGCACTCCATTTGAAATTCATAGTTAGTATAAGGTTGCAGGCTCAATCCTTGCAATGCCCCATTAGTGTATTTCATCATATTTTTAATAAACACCTTTTCTTTTGTTTAAAAAAGGGAAAAAATTGCAAAAACAAGAAAGATGATGTTCGAACTCGCGACCAGATGTATCTTCACTGAAACCCAGGCAAATGACCACCGGGGTAGTGAATGTTCACATGTTAAATGTTTAGACTTAATTCAATTTGTAGTTAATATAGAATGCAACATTTGCATTTCATCTTCTACCTCTGATCGGTTGAGGAACACCCATTTTGCAGGAAAAAGATTCAACAAGTTTTCTTATTTTATACTTCGCAAGTTCGCAGCAAAATGTTTCCATCAAAGGTGAAAGCAAACTATCACTAACCACTCCTTTATCTATTAAAGGTCTTTTATTTTTTTTGGATAAGAAATTCATTAAAGGTCATGAAAGAGGGACAATGGTTAATCTGTGAATGAACCACCCCTTAATCTCTTCCCAAATCATACATTTATTCAAATAATGTTCATCATCAAGCGCCAGATACACAAAGATGAGCTCTTTCGACATCAATGGCGGTGACAGATTTAAGCAGAGGAGGGTGAGGTGAGGCAGTGCGGAGGAGAGCGAACCGAGAGGGAAGAGGATAGGGTGGGGTGGCTGGAGTGAGAGCGAGACGGCGGCGACACGGGTGGAGGAGGGTGAAGCGAGGCAACGACGAAGAAGAGCAGACTGAGAGGGTGATACAGTGGGAGGAAGAAAGTGAGGTGAGAAAGAAAGATTGGATAGAGACCCCTGTTTGCAAATTTTAAAAAATTGTAGTAATCTATAAAATCCTCATACAACTGGCTATAAAGGGTAAAAAAAAAAGTGCCTCATGGTGAGGCACTTATCTAACTACTTCATACTAGAATTGATCGGTTCTTAACGAAGATCATATCAGAAAAAAAATAAAAAAGTGAGAATTTATAAAGTTTAACTAATCAATGATGATCGTGAATTAAATTTTTTTTTTAAAAAAGTTATTATGATATTCACTATTCATTATTTTGAAATTATTATTTCATAAAAAGTTGGAGGGAGCGAGTAGAAAAGGGTTTGAGATTTTCTAGTTGCTATGACTGTTACATTTCATATGACGCATTTCAAGTCACGAATTTTATCTCTTATCTAAGAAAACGGTGTGCAAGTAATCGGATGGATTTTCTCGCCTCTCACTAATTGGACTTGGAGGTTTATCTTACTCAAAAGGCATTTCTATTATGTTTATTAATTTAACTTAAATTTTGTGACCTTTGAATTCAACTTTCAATGTAAAGTATACCCACATCTTAAGTACAATCCTATTCTCGAAACTTACAAAATTTTGTGGGATTATTTTAATCTTTATTTACGCGACCGTATGATGTAAATGGCTCACATAAAAGCTCACAAATCCCTAAACTTAATGGGTGAAACGTAACGAATACAGTGGGTATGCGATTTTCCCTTCATACGTGGACAGGGTACATCACTGTTGTGCTATTTGAACGCTTGGTGTTCGATATTTCTCTACTGGATAAACTCTGACGTGGCTGTAGCCAATTTGCTAGCTTTTGCTTGCCTCGTCCGTTCAGATAATTCTCACAAGACCAAACAAAATCAATAGTTGAAAGCCTAAGGTCGAGAGTGTGGTGCTAGAGATCAATCTTGAGTCTATCCATCCATGGCACCCACTCTTACTTCTCATTCATCTCTCTTACCCTCCACTCCTCATTCAAGGCTGAACCCAAGGCTTAGAGTTTTTGCCAACAAGTCTGGACCATTCCCATCACTTGGGCTGGGAAAACCAAGAGATGATCCTTCCCCTGAAGAAGGAGGCCAACCAGATGGGTCATCCAATTCCAACAACCCCTTCCGTTTCAACTTTGGAAAGATACCGGATGTCACATCATTGATCCCAGTTGTAAACAACCCTTCTTCGCCAGGTTTGTCATTTGGAAACCCAAGGCGCAAGGACCCTTCAACAGTGTTTGTTGCTGGAGCAACAGGGCAGGCTGGTATTCGCATTGCACAAACACTGTTAAGGGAAGGTTTTAGTGTAAGAGCTGGAGTCCTGGAACTTGGTTCTGCACAAGAATTGGCTCGTCTTGCTGCCCAATACAAGGTAAGGTTAGCCAGACTCTTAATCAACCCACCCGTATAGATTAGGAATAGACATGATATGTTCAAAACAACTATATAAAGTGCATAACTCTTGCATGTTGGCCTTCCGTGTCTGAACTCTTAAGGGTCACTTCTCTAGTTATCCAACTAACAGAACTCATGCTTGAATGCATCTCTTGTTGCTCATTGCTCATCCTAAAATGGAACCTTTTCATACTTGATTATACCTTTAAAATAAGAATATGATCGACTTGGCCACTAGCCATTGATATCATAATAGCTCTCTGACAATGCGGTTGAGGAATCAAGTTTACTCTGATGTGGGTTTTATATACAATGTGCGTTATGAGCAATTCATAGATGGAGCAAGCAAGAGGTAGCAATGGCCATTCATTTGAATTTTTATGAAAGGAAAATGATTTTTCCACACCAAGATTTTTGTACCATTTTTACATGACTCAATTATTGGTTAACATGTAATAACCTGTTGTCAAAAGCTGGAAACCCGTTAACCAACTTATTGAGTGATGTAAATATAATGTAAGGTTCTGGTATGAAAAAAACAATACTAATTTTGCATTGGAGTATATTCCGGCTTCTAATGCATGCACTACAGATCATATCAAAGGAAGAGGCAAAGCGTCTGAATGCTGTGCAGTCAAGCTTTGATGATACAGATTCAATAGCCAAAGCAATAGGCAATGCCAGCAAAGTGGTTGTCACCATTGGTCCTGCAGAGAATGGTCCATCCGCAGAGGTGTCCACATCAGACGCCTTGCAAGTAGTCCAGGCTGCTCAGCTGGCCGGCGTAGGCCATGTGGCTGTTATCTACGATGACAACAGTGCTGTCTCCTCAACCTACAATGTACTGGATGGCATCTCCTCTTTCTTCAACAACCTGTTCTCCCGGTCTCAGCCATTGACCATACAAGAGTTCTTGCAGAAATTGATCGAGACAGATGTCGCATATACCTTCATCAAGACAAGTTTAACTGATGATTTCTCGCCAGAGAGTTCCTATAACGTGGTTGTCTTGGGTGAAGGAAGTGCTGGTGCAAACGACTATAAAGTAATGTAATGTATGCGATAGTATCTAAATGCAATTGTATCTTTTTTATTCTCCCTTTACATTCTTAGTTCCACATTTGTAGGTTAATAGTTTTTTTTTCGAAAATGGTTATTATAGGTAGCAAAGTCCAAGATAGCATCGTTAGTGGCTGATGTCTTCTCCAACACAGAGGTGGCAGAAAACAAGGTATCACTTTTACATTAGCTGGACGATGCAATGCATACACACGAGTGCATGTTGATATCTAATTGAGATGATTAGCAGCATGCTCACACACTGTCATACATATTTCAAAGCTAAAAGATTGAAGCTTTCTGTTGACCAACTTTTTTTCCTCTCGAATAGTTTGTGGAAGTGTACACTGATCCAAATGCCCCCTTGAGACGTGTTGATGAACTTTTCAGGTGAATCAGCTTGTTTTTGTTTTCCATGCATTGGCATTGCTCCCTGTTGATGTGGATCGTAGTGTGTTCACTGTTTCTAACTGATTTATAAGTTTCTTCACAGCTCTATTCCTGAGGATGGCAGAAGGAAAGCCTATGCTGAAGTGATTGAGAAAGCTAGAGCAGAGGAAGAAGCAAGAGTGGCTGCTGAAAAGGCCCGTGAAGCCGCTGAAGCAACAAAGAAGCTGGAAGAAGAGGTGAAAAAGCTTTCGCAGCAAGAAGCGCAGGCTGCTAGTCTAGCTCAAGAAGCCGAAGAGAAGGCAGAGGCTGCTGGGGCTTCGGTGGAAAGCCTCTTGAACAAGGCAAAAGATTTTGGTGCAGGGCTTTCCTGGCAAAAGCTAAGCTCACAGATTGCTACTTCAATCCAAAAGCCTGATGAAGATGAGAAATCAAACGTGAGGCTAGCCACTGTAAGGGGACAGGCGAAGGCTCGGAATCTCACGCCTAATAAAGCAGTGGTTAAACAAACAACTCCAAGAAGCGCTGCAAGTAAACCAAAGGAAGAAAAACCAAAGGAGGTCCGGAAGGTCTTTGGTGGCCTGTTCAAGCAGGAGACTATCTATGTTGACGATGACTAGAGGAAGTGTAACATATCTTGCACAGTGTAAAACTCTGTTGTTTGAATCTGTAAACGTAGATAATTTTTGGCTGGATTTGTATGATTGTGTGAAGTTCTATGTTCTGAAACAAGATATTTATGTTGTTGTATTCAGTTCCCTGTAATAAGATCAGCAGGGGTTAAAAAGGGTTTTCTCGTAACAACTGGACTCATGTTGTTGTCAACACCTCTGGCCACGGGCGCGCATTTCTTCTGCAACTAAATAATAATTTGCTAAAACATGAATCCTTTCTAAAAGAAAATGAATACCAGTGCATTTTCTTAAGGACATAATGAAGAACATTTAATTTGCTTTGTACTAACAGTATCAGACCAATATTACAGAAAGATAAAGCATAGGAGAAAAATTGAGATAGATATTGAATTGTGTGAATTCCAAATCTCCTTCTAATTAAAACTTGATGAAGAAGGTCTTTATATAAACATTGAAAGACCTTTTAGCATTATTAGACACCATGAATGCATACACAAGAAGGTCCTACCATGATATCCACCTTTCATGTCCTTTCATATAAATAAGTTCAGACACATCATTTCAGACTTTATTAGTTCTACCTTGAGCGATTAATTAGTAGAATTAGCTGATTAATAGTGTGTTAGCAGAGATTATCAAAAAAAATAAAAAAAATAGTGTGTTAGCAGAATGGTTGTTTGTCTTAAACAATTAATCCATGACTTTTGGGTGACCAATCACACGTATCAGAATGCTCACAATTTTAGCATGCACACCACCAATTAATCGATGACTTTTAATTGGTGAGACTCCTAAAAAGTCCTTTTCTTACTCATGCTTTCAATCAATTAATCACGGAAAATGATTAATTAATCGGTAAATGTTTAGTTTGCTTATTTGATTCTTGAAGTTCTGAATTAATCACCCGAATTTAAACTGTAATCAGGAAAATAAAAAAAATCACCTTGTATCTTCCACTGTCTTGGAAATCCTCTCACAAGAGGATATCACCATCTTATAGGCAAAGATTTATTTGCAAATGCCAAAGTAAGTTGTCTTGAGCTTCATAATTGGCCATCTGCCTAATGCTTACAGGCTTGTGTTGTTTTGATAGAGTATGCTCTAATTCATCCTAAACCCAAAAAAAATAACTCTATCTAATCACATAAATGGGATAACCTGTGATGTAATCTCACTTAAAAGTTTGCTTAAAGTTGATGCTTAATTAGATTTCATAGAAACCATAGGAAAACTAGTTCTGGTTGTTTTGTTTTTATTTTCCTATTTTTATTTTCTAATTTTAAAAATAATTGCAAAAACACTCTTCTTTTTTTTAAAAAAAAACTACAAAAACAGTGAAAACACCTTTTTGTTATTTCGACCGCTTCCTCCAAATTTTGAAAATAGAAAAAAAAAAATAGAGACAAAACAAACAGATTCTGATAATCTCTCGATTGCATTTTTGCTTATTTCCAATTTGAAGCTCTGTCATCACAATAATTTCATGATACCGCTAGCCTATGTACGTATAAATGACAGGATGGATTGCATAGAAAGTGAAAGAATAATTTTTATATTTTTTTTATAAGCAAAAGAATTTTATTAATTCCTTACAGGGGTAACTCAACCCTTAAACATTACATAATAGAACAAAAATTCAGTTTAAAAACAAAAAGCAAATCCCCCGCCAATCACATACCAAACCAACATTTGTAACAAGAAACACCAGCAACTACGTACGTACCCTGATAAAACAAGACAACTTCATCCTATATAATATGAAAGGACTAAATAACTCATTGCTGGGGGGCATCGAAAGCTAAGTCTTGAAGTGACCCAGCAACTAAAACTTGAGAATTCAATGAAGGAAATTATGATAAAAACTAGAAAGAAATATTAGAAAGTGCTTTAATTTGATTGGTTACGACTTCTTTGATTTTCTTCAGAAATCCTCCTTTCATATGTGGCGTCTCTCTCTCTATATATATCTATATATATATATATAGAGAGAGAGAGAGAGAATTTTCAATTGAATGACCTTTGTATAGATTTCGTTTTCTTGTATATCAATTGACTACTCCTATTAGATACCAAACAGATACGAATAGGTTTTAACGACGAAATAAGAAAAGAAAGGAAAAGTGGATTGGGAATAAGTTGTTGAATAAAATTGGCAACCTTAATGATAAAACGCGCGTCTTCGAAGAAGTTAAGTTAAGCATGCAGTAGTGCATGCGATACAGATCATGCATTTATTATTTTAAATTTAAATCCATGTAAGATACAGGCAAGTTATTACCTTGTTGTTGTCGACAGTACAGAATGGTTGTAGATGGAAGGGCAGCAAGTTCACTTTGTTCTTATCGAGAACAAAATCTTGGGTGTAAGCTGTAATGGAAACAAAATATAAATGCAAAATCTGAGGTTACATCATATTATAATATATATGTCTTCACTGCTCAGTAACATTTCATATGCATTCTGAAAATTGCAAGAAGCTATTAATAATGTTTGTTACTAATTTCGATGTGCTGGAAAGAGAAGGGATTCTTTCATGTTAATTTTTTGTATCATTGAATAAGAGAGAGTTTAAAATATTAAAAAGGTGGAGAGGAATATTAAATGGTGACGATGTTCAATATGAGAGAATTCAAGTGTGATTATAATTAGCATGAGAGAATCCGCTCATTACCAGACATTGAGGTGCTAGAAATTAGGTTTTAATTAAGACTCAAGCTATAAATTTGGTGTACCAAATTAAAAAAAAGAAAAGGAATCAAAAGTAGTAAACAAGATTCAGATGTAACATGAGACTCATATCCTTTTACAACTAACACATACAATACAAAACGCTAGTAATAATTAATTTAAATTCAAATTCTGAGGAACAAAATAATCAAACCAATGAATTCTTTTCACCAAGGAAAAAAAAGGTACTTGGACATCTACAAATCATTATGTATTGTGCATCAAACTCAAAAGAATTTTCTGGTACTATTTGCAGCTGATGAACCTGGCTCAGGCCCTAGTCTTAGTTCAAGGTCCAGCTCCAACGATGAAGAACCTTGGCCAGATGACAAAGCGCTTTGTGTGATAATCTCCTCATGAACTTGACCTTGTAGCTTTTGATTTGCACTGCTAGTTGGTGATTCCTCAAAGAGTGGAAGCTGTTTCAGGGTTTCATCTATGGAGGAGACATGGTGTTGTTGAGACACATTCCAAGGCCAGTTTTCATGATCAGACTTGTCCTCCAATGAAGGGACCATGGCCATCTCATGATGAATGTCCAGAGAAGATGGCTGATGATGGGTTTGGTTTGAAGATTGTTGCTTGAGCTTGGCTTTGTCTTTTCTATGGATGTTCATGTGCCCTCCTAGTGCTTGTGCATTAGAGAAGCCCCTCTTGCAGAAGTTGCACTCGTAGGACCTAGCTAGGGTAGTCACCACCACACTTGCACCTTGATCATCTCTATCAATGGTTTTTTGATCTGATGTTGGTTGATGAACATGATGATCAGACTCCATATTTCATTGATTAGTTTCAACTTTCAACTTTCAATTAAGCTATGTAATAATGAAGTAATAAAGATAGAAAGAGGATTAGATATGGTCAATGAAAGATAGTGGTGGTTTTATATATATGGGAAGTGGGGTACATATAAAGGCCTGCTTTCATCTTCACATATTGTAGACGAATGGCATGTCATGTAAGGATGGAGTTCCCCATACTCAAAATGGTGTCTCATTCTCTGTCTCATCTACGTAGATTATGTCAATTGAAAACTTAATTACATTATTTATTATAAATGTATCCTTTTTAAATTGCATGACACACAATTTAAGTGGATAAAACAGAGAATGAGACACCATTTTATTACAAGTGATCTCCTTTCATAATATAATGTCTTCGAGGATGTAATACAGCTTTGAGTTGTAGCAAAGGACAAAATAGCATAAGGCTTGAAAACTTAGTCATGGTATTGGGAAACAACTTGGTTATTTGCATTCTGGCATGTAGTTTTTTAACCTACGCCAGCTTCTCATATTGTCGCCTAAACACATGATGTTATTGTCAAACAATTTTTTTTTCATGAGTTAATTTTTGATATATGATTAGTATAAAGATTTTTATATCATAGTCAGTTAATATTTTTTTTAATTATATAATCATTCATAATTGGTCAGCAGTGTGTATAAAATTTTTATATCAACAATATGCATACTAATTCAATATGCATACTAATCAAGGGTTAGAAAAAAATACTAAATGCTTTTTTTTTTTTAGATTTTAACAAGGTAAATGTAAAATAAAAAAATTGATTTTAATTATCGAATTGTCTTTTTTTTTGTTCCCCTAGATATCCTCCATGTGTTCAACCACGGAGACTAATCCATTGAGTTGAGTAGAATTACGGAGGCGACAAAACTTTCTCTTTAAGAGTTTTTAATATTGCTACATTTTGAAGGCTAAGATTCGAACTTGAGACCGCTTGTTAAGTTGGAAGAGATACATGTGTCATCTCATCCAAACGTTCTTCAGTTATTTTTTTTTTGTCTGGCAAGTAAAAATAAAATCACTTCTTAAAATGTGATTGTAATGATATATATGAAAAATATGAGTTTTTATTTTATCTGTTGGAGTTAATTTATGTTGATAATGAATTCCTTCAAATTAAAAAAAATCAATGATTTTCATCTCGAAATCATTTTATTTTGATAACCGGACGTCTAAAGCCGTTTTCATTAAAGCCACCACTTTTGGAAGTTAATTAGAATTGATTTTGAAAATATCACCTAAACGTACTTTGATGTTATTTCACCACATCAGATAGAAATCTGGCTCAAGTGTTATTCTATTTTGGCATATAAATTTAGCCAAACGAACGTAATAAATTATTAAATTAGAGAAGAAACCTAGCTAGCTTTAAAATTATGAAGGAAAAAAACTGATTAAATATTAAAATTTGAAAGTGATCGATCTTATCTGAGATTGATATATATATGGTATAGCTCGGTGCTGATTCCTAAAGCATGAATAATTGAATATGAAGAAAATAAGACAAAAGAGATAAACTTTCTATGAGAGCAAATTAACCTGAGCTGTGGAGGAAAAGCTAAAATAATATTTCTATTAGGTCAGATTGGTTCCTCTCACAGATGAAAAGGTCATTTGAAGAATCACGCAATCATTTACTTACTCCCCATTTATATTTATCGTCAACGAAACATATACCTTTTTTCAAAAAAAATTAAATGGGAAAAGCAACGTAAATTGAAATAAAACTAAGAGTTTAATTTCTATATACTTTCACATCCAATAATATCTTTTTAACAAATCAATATTATTATTATTTTTCTCTCTTAATTATTAAAATAAAAACACGTATCAGAATGTTAGTGGATATAAGTATAAACTTTTTACACTATTAATATATATATACTACTTTAATCATAAAATTAATTCGTCACGAGAGTAAGTCCTAACGAGTGACTAGTTATCAAAGGAGAATAATAAGCTGCCTACAAGAAAAACAAATTTAAGCCAGTAAAACCATGCACATATTACATATACTAAATAAATATTATAGCTTCACCATCTTCTTTGATAAACATGGATATTATTAACAAGACAAGTGATAGGTATTGATGACTATTTGAGCTTTCTTGAAGTGTCAAGTTCATGACTATATGATTGAATTCATATTAGACACCATGGAGGATATTCCAAGGCCTTTTGCAAACGGGAGCGCATGGAGTAAACCTGAAATTCAAGTTCCACTTCTATACTGATTCTGGAACAAGCTCCGACGTTAACAGAACTCTTTGATAAATAAACTACATTATTTCTAATCAAGTTACAACACATGCCGCTTTGAAAGTGCATGTCATATGATGAACAGAACCATCAACCTCTAATTTAATTTATGAAAGTCATTTGATGGGAATAAGATACCAGTTTCTCCCTTCTCGGACCAATATATATATATATATTGTGTTATTTGAGCACAAATCTTACACTAGTACAAAATATGTAATAAATGGGAAAGGTTAATGTCTGTTAACCAAAACTTAGACGTTAAAAAGGAGGTTGTGACAAAACTGTAATTATCAGGGTCACTTAAATCACCTTTAACATCAGTTGTTTAAACAACTGACGTTAATAGTGTATCTTTAACGTCAGATGTTTAAACAACTGACGTTAAAAATGACTTTTAACGTCAGTTGTATAAACAACTGACGTTAAAAGTGGATCAAATGTTTTTAGTGAATGTATATGTTACAAACCCGCAAGCCTTCCTTTTCACTCTCTGCCTCTGCACTTTCACCTCTTCTGCCCTAACCCTTCCCCTCCACCGTGAGCTCCATTGTACCCCCACCACCGTGAGGTATTCTCCACCACCACTGCGAGGTACACTATTTCTCTCTTTCTCTCTCTCTCTGAATCACACACTGTCTTTCTCTCACTTCGTGCGTGCCCTAACCCTGTCTTTCCTCACGTACTCACGAACGAAGAAGAGCACTCGCAGCCCTGACTCACTCACCCGTTCTTAGTCGCCATTGCCACCATTTCCGGTGCCATCTCTTAGTCGCCATCATCCCCACCGGAACCCTCTCAGTCGTGTCGTCGCTCTCTCTCAGCCTCTCCGTCAGTCGCTACCTGGGTTTGTCGCGGATCCAAATTTGGTGAGATAAGTTGCTTTTCACTTTTAGTTTTCAATTCCCTCCCAACATGGGTTTTACCATTTGGGTCCATCTTCAATCTTATGTTGAAGGCAGCAACCAACTATGAAGCTAAAATCTTTATGTAGCATCATGTGATTCATACAGTCCTTTTTTTATTTACTCATAGCTGTACTTTCAAGTGAGTTACATTTCATATATGTATGTATAGAGATTGTACATAACAGAATTGCTGCATTTTTTTTAATACAAATCCCTTATGCACTTTGCCTTTACTGTTAACTATGGAAGATATCTTATCTTTCACCTAGCTATGTTTCCCCTCTTTTTTCTGATTTTTTAAAATAAGATTCAGATGTCACCTATTATCTTATCTTAATCTCTTTTGCAAGTGGCTGCATCACTGGAATTTTCAAGTTCAGCAAGCCAACAAATATCAGTTTGTGCAAATTAGTTGGCCTGTTTATTATTGCTTAAACCAAAGCTGATTATTATAAGCCCTTTTTGTGTTTATTATCTGCATATCCAGTTGTTATACCAATGCGCATTAAGCAATTCTCTCCAATTTGATTTACTAGTAAAGAATTAGAAAATATCCCTAAGTTTGCTAACAGTGGTAGTACATCATGATGTCCCTGCATTTTATATCTTTTGGTCAAGATAATGGTACTAGCAGGTACTGTATTAAACCGGTAATAATGCTTTTATGTTGGATCTTGATTTATATCATAGTATGTGTATGATATTTAGAGCCATCTATAAAGGCAATTTGTAACTCAGTTTGCATGATTATATATGTGCATGTGTTTAGGGAATTAAGTATTGGTTTTATTTTGTTTCAAAAGGGGGAGGCTTAATTGTTGATGATTTTAAATTGTTGGTGGTGGGGGATGGGTTAGGGGTGGCTGTGAGGGGTGAGGGGGTGAGTATGGGGATGGAGGTGGTGGGGAAGAATAGGGTAAAATGGGATTTTTCAAATAAAAAAATTAAAAATTAAAAAACCTGAAAAACCTATTATTGTGGAATGTTAAATATTGTCTCTAGTTTGTTAGAAAGTAGGCAAGTCATTGCACTAGTGGAAAATATACATTAGACGGTAAAGGTTTACGTCAGTTAACCAAAAGCTAGACGTTAAAAAGGAGGCGGTGGCAGTTTTGTAAATACCAGACTTTCAATTTTAACGTCAATTGTTTTAATGACTGACGTTAAAAGTGAAGTGACTCACTTTTAACGTCAGTTCAATAAAAAACTGATGTTAACAGTGAACATTTTAACGTCAGTTCTATAAAGAACTGACGTTAAAAGTAAGTCACTTCACTTTTAATGTCAGTCCTTACATCAACAGACGTTAAAGGTTATTTTAATAATTTTTTTTATCTAGTATACGATCCCTTCCGCATTGCCTTCCTCAAAGTTTCAGTTTCACATGAATTGCTTTGATGTTTTGTGTTTCTGTTTTGAAAACTATAAGTTGAATCAATAACCCAAACCGGATCTCATTCATGAAGTGTAATACAGACTGATACAGAAGATTGAAAGGGTTTAAAATCCTATAAAAAGTTACATTGAAAGGGTTTAAAATCCTATAAAAAGTTACATTGAAAGGGTTAAAAATCCTAAACATTAAAGCTACATCCCATCAGAGAGTTTTATGAAATATGCCAAAGGGAAAACTATACTCCGAAGACCTCAGAAAACTGGGGGCATGAGAGAGCTCAAGAGAGAGGCAAAAACAGGTGCACTAGATCTGTTTCAAGCAAAGGCAATGGTTCCAGAGACTTCCAAGACGGTCACTTGCTGCCAAAGCCGAGGTTTTGGAACTGTGACCCCGAGCACCCGATTAGCCCTCCAAAGTGATTCTCCGGAAGGTGATAAGGTGAGCAACTCACATAATGTAGTTTACTCAAACTTATCACCCATGTAATGTAATTTACTCAAACTCGAAGTTGTTTGACCATTAAGACAAAGACCTTTGAGTCTAGGAATAGGAAGAAAGAGTGATGAAGTTAATCTCCACTACAGAGCCATATTGTGAAGCGAGAAAATTAAAAGGATGGAAGGAAGCTATATATAGGAGCAGGGGGATGAAGTTACTAAGCTATTCGATTTTCTTGAAAACTTACCTATAAACTTAATGCCCATTAAGAGGATTGAGTTACAAGGTGCATGGGTAAGTAGCACAAAGACAGTCAAAGGAATGAATGTTTTTACAGATATCTATACACTTTTAACGCCGCTTTTTAAAAAAGCGACGTTAAAAGTGTTTTTAAAATAAAAATATTTATTGTTAACGCCGATTTTTTATACAACCGACGTTAAAAGTTTGATTTTTACTTGATTAAATAAATAGGCGACGTAAATAATCCTATATATTATAAACGTGCAGAATGAATATTGGAAATAATGTAATTAATATACGGGAAGTTGGCAGTCATAAATTAAGTTGACGTTAAAAATGAGGTGGTGGCAGTTTGTAAATATTAAATCACTATTTGCGTCAGTTCTATAAATAACTGACGTAAATAATTATGAAACTCATTTCATTGGTTGTCATGTCCCTGTTGTCCCTCTTAACGTAGATCACTCCATATAGTACTGCAGTTTATTTCTAAACCTTTTTTTTATACAAGTTTATTTTTAATTTTTATTAATTAGCTTGAATTAGTAAACAAATTCTTGTGCAAATTAAAATAAATAAACACTTAACATAAAACAAGTTATATGTATAATCAAATCGTATGACATTGAAGCGATTCATAAGTTAAAATTACATGATTAAAAGATAAAAAATTTCTGCAACATAGCCCTAAAATATAAAAAAGTTTCTGCATCAACATCATTTTCTTCTCAGTCCTGTCATCAGAAACTCCAATGGATGCATCACCTTTCTCACTTGAATTCCATGATGCAAAGTAAATCCCCAGTCACTAGCAACGAAAGCAAAGTGAAATGGATCTTTGCATCTTTCTTCTTCAGTGGAGTTCCTTGATGCATTATCTTGAATCCACAATCACTTGCTTCCAAAGCAAAGTGAAAGGGATGACGGGGATGAAATAAAGTGAGAGAATCACATTACGTGATTCACCCAACCTTAATATCCATGTAATGTGATTTACTCAAACTCAGAAGTTGTTTGACCATTAAGACAAAGATCTTTGAGTCTAGGAATAGGAAGAAAGAGTGATGAAGTTAGTCTCCATTGCAGAGCCATATTGTGAAGCAGAAAAATTAAAAGGATGGAAGGAAGCTATTTATAGGAGCAGTGGATGAAGTTACTAAGCTATTCTGATTTTCTGGAAAACTTATCTATAAACTTAATGCTCATTAAGAGGATTAGGTACAAGGTGAATGGGTAGGTAACACAGTAGTCAAAGGAATGAATGTTTTTGCAGAAACTAATAAACTTTTAAAGTCCGTTGTGTCATACAACTGACGTAAGAAGTTGTGAGTGTTTTTAACGTCAGTTTCTTAATACAACTTACGTTAAATATATGACCTTTAACGTCAGTTTTTACTAACAACTAACGTAATAAGTGTGAGAATTTTTAACGTCAGTTTATTAAGACAACTGACAATAAATATATGATCTTCAACGTCAGGTTTTACCAAAAACTGACGTAAAATGTTGTTTTATTTTAATTATAACGTTTACCCCCGCGCGCCTTCTCCACTTCTCTGTACGTACGTGTCTTTTCTCTTTTCATCACCCTCAACCCTCACTCTCAACCCTCACTCTTGCTCTCACTCTGCCCTAATCGCGAGCTCATCTCCACCGCAACCACCACGAGGGCTTCTTCGCCACCACCGTGAGGTACACTCTTAACCCCTAACTCTGTCTTTCCCGCTCATTCTTTGCAATAACTTGACATCTCTCTTTCCCCTTCCCGCACACTAACTCTCCTTGTCCCTCTGCTCTCAGTAACCACATCGAACGTTGGCCACCACTCGAGCTTCCCCCCCACCACCACGCGAGCGCCTATTTCTGGTGAGTCTTTAATTAGGGCACATTTTTTTATTTTTGGTTTTGAGTGCATGCATGTTGCTCTGTTGGTTTGAAACTGTAGTCTCAGTAGTTGAAACTTGAAACTGTGAGTTTGAGTTGTTTGGAATGTCTCTATTTTTGGTTTTGAGTGTATGTTGAAACTGTAGTCTCAGTAGTTGTAACTTTAAACCGTGAGTTTGAGTTGTTTGGAATGTCTCTATTTTTGGTTTTGAGTGCATGTTGCTTTGCTGGTTGATCTGTCACGGCCGTGATGCTCATCACGGCTAGGCCGTGATCAGTTCTGCCTATGAGGGTTTGGTTCAGTTGGCACGTTACGGCCGTGATGGACATCACGACCAGGCCGTGACCAGTGCTTGGCAATCTTCAAAATCTATAGTTTTCAATCTCCCGTATTATCCTTATATTGGATATATAGATGTTTTGTATATCTACAGGACCTATCTAGTTATTTTTATTTATACTTCTATATTTTTTTTGAGTTATAACCTATGTTAATACATATATATTGTTTCTGAACAGGCATACATATGGATCAGTCGGATAGCCCACATGCACGGGAGGACACTGTGGGGGTTTCGCAGGACCCGATCACGCCTACGCTTGATTCTAGTGTAAGTTTACATGTTATATACTATCTTTAGTCCTTCTTTTTAATGTAAGTTTATAATGTTACAACCCTCTATTTTATCATTTTTTTTGTCCATACAGACATCACAGGCTCATAGGAAACGGGGTAGAGGAGCCACCTCGTTGAAGAAACTAGAGAAGGACAGGCAGAGCGGACAGAAGATTGAGGTGTCCTTCGATGCTAATCTAAATGCCCAGGGACCTCGTGCTAAAGAATTTAATAAGTGGGTGTTTCTACAAGCGAAGCAGCACGTAAGCATCAACTACAACCACTGGAATGACGTTCCACAAAACGTTAAGGAATAGATTTGGGAGGTTATCACGGTATTTTACCTTTACATTCATTTGATTTACATTATTAGATAATTATCCGAGTTATAATCCACCCAGTTGTTATATATGTATCTAATGTGTAGGTAGCTTGGACTGTGCCAAATGACGAGGATCATCGTCATAGATGTATGAAAATGGCATCAAAGCGTTGGAATGGGTTCAAGCATGATCTTACCAGGTACTATGTATCTGGGAAGAAGCGGCTTGATAAAATGTTCTCGGATTATCCCTGGATTGATCAGGATACTTGGGATATGTTTGCCAGGAGTCGACAGGATGGAGAATTTCAGGTTGGTTGATTAAGTTAATTTTGTATGCTTATTATAGATCATTTAACTGTATTTAATTATGTGTTTTTGTTTGAATAGGCTAAGGCAAATAAGGGTCGGCAGAATCAGGCGAAGAACGTCCACCGCCACACCATGTCTCAGGGTGGGTACCAGACTCGGATCGAGCAAATGATGGCGGATAGGCTGAGGGCGAAGCAGGAAGAGCACTCTGCTAGGATTGAAAGAGGAGAGGTGCCTGAGGGCACACCATCAAGTCCTCCGTCGGGCATCGACCGCGAGGATGTCTGGTTAGCCGGCCGCATGACAAAGACGGGATCTTTTAAAGTTGATGCCACTCGCGAAGTGGCAGATAAGATTGTAAGTAAATAATTAACTTGATTTCAATTGATATTTGTATAGATATTTGCAACACTTTTAACTTGCACGTTTTTTCATTTTTTTTCATTGTAGATGGATCTTAAAGCAAAATCCTCACAGGGCGCATTCGTCCCTTCGGGCTACAGGGCGTCTTGATGACTGCTCTAGGCAAGAAAGACCATCCTGGTCGGGTTCTCGGTGTTCCTGGGAACGTGACCATCAAACAATATTATGGCAAGTCTGCTTCATGAAAGCCGGTGGTCAATGAAGCATCAATTTTGGCTGACATTACTCAGCACCTCATGTCCAACCCAGATATTACAACACATCTGATGCAAGGCTTAATATCCAACCCAGAATTCAAGCAGGCGCTTGCCAGAGAGCTTTCCTCCGTCGGTACATCCCAGGACACCGCATGGCTTGCCAACCCTTCACATGTGAGCACAAAAGAGAGTTTTAGTAGGGCACATGTGGAGGACGATGAGTTGGCAGCTAGGGAGCGGGAGTTGGAAGTCCAGCGCCATGAGCATGAGTTGAAAATGAAAAGGCGTGAGCTTGAGTTGGACTCCAAACGACGTGAGCTCGAAATGTTAGCAAAGGTATTTATTCATTATTAATGTCCAAATTAGTCAAATAATTTCTTGTGTTTTTTTTAATTATCAAAAACTTATCTATTTTATTTTTCCTAAACTAAAGGCCAAGTCGACGTCGGTGTTGCTGTCACCTATCACTCGTTTGTTCTCACTTGGTGAGGATTATGCGTTTGATATTTTTGAATGTCCATTGGATCACGATGGATGGGTGGCACGCCCAGATCAACAGAGAATATTTTCCTTCTGTGGTGACGATCCGGGAACGCCTGCAGAAATAACGTCTGGATGAACAGCAATGTCATCAGTCTCTGGTGCACGTAAGTTAATTTTAATTTTATAACTTATTTATTTTTGGTATTTTTCCATTTAATAATTTATTTTAATTTCAATATATATATTATGTAATTAACATCCATACCTTTTCATATCTTAGGTATCTCCATCGTCTTCAGCTTTATAAGGGCGTTGCATCAGTTTACGGTTTCTTAGATCCGTCAATCCTTCTGGCCGATTTCTTTGTTGGCGATGCATTGAGTAAGTACTTAGGGAACAATCCGAAAGAATTATATTTGGCTCCCTACTGTATGGAACGCCATTGGCAGTTGTTCTTACTTCACCCGTCTAGGCATACTGTCATATTCTTCTGCTCTCTCCACCAAGATCCGCCACCGAAGGTGGTGGAAGCTGTAAATATGTAAGTAACTAATCTCAAATTTAATTTAAGTTTTAATATCAGTTGTTTTTAGTTTATTACACACATGATCACTAGTGCAATAAGTGCTTTTTACGTCAGTTAAAATTGATTTTTTACGTCAGAATACTGACTGACGTAAATACATCTGACGTTAATAGTTAATATTTTAACGTCAGTTGCGAACTGACGTTAAATATAACACTATTAACGTCAGTTCCTCAACAAAACCGACGTTAATTTTGTAAGCATTAACGTCGGTTTTTTAAACAACTGACGTTAAACTAAAACTATTAACGTCAGTTCTTTAATACAACGGACGTTGATTTTGTTAAAACTAACGTCAGTTGTTATAAAGAACTGACGTTAAAGGTTTAATTTTAACGTCAGTTGTAATAAACAACTGACGTTAATAGTGTACTGTATATTTTATAAAATACTATTAACGTCAGTTGTTTGATACAACTGACGTTAATAGGTTTTTTTTTTTTTAAATACTGTTTTAAAATATCACTCCCCTCAGCTATCCCTGCATTCAGTCCCAGTAACACAGAATATCACACACATTACAGAATTGCAAAGGAAAATTGAACAATGGGGGGACTTAAAACCAAAACCCATGTATATATATAAATAAATTTTAGTTCCAATGTCTAAAAAACAAAACTATCTAAGTATATATATATACAAGTTATTAATTAGTTTCTAAAGTCTAACAAAAAAAACTATTTATCTAAGTAGTGCGGAGGTATGTTGTCAATTCCTTTTTCAGCCGCATACTTGAAGAAGAATTCAGCGAAGCGCATCCTCAAGTCTCTTAACTCATCTTCTTGAATAGGCGATTGGTTGATAAATGCCTAGACACGTTCAAATAATAACAATAACATCAATGCAAGTCATCTTCAAAACTATAATATATAATTTAACAAGTTTAAATATTACCTTCTTCCATCCTTCCGTAATAGATGCGGAGACTATGTTCAGCATATGAAGCATCACATAATAGCCGCACGACCAACTGTCAGGTTGAAATCGAGACTACCAACAAAATTAATTTCAACGTCAGTTGAATATACACATAAATTAGTAATTATAATAATTATTATTTGATAAATAAACTACCAAACCTTGAGGATGTTCCATACAGGATTTGCTTTAGCCTTAGAAGTCCTAGTTCTCCCGTTGGCGCAACTTATGCTAGTCACCTTCAGCGCGCTATCATAAACAAATAATCATGTCGATCAATTAACAAACTCATTTATCATGTGTGTAATAAACTAAAAACAACTGATATTAAAACTTAAATTAAATTTTAGATTAGTTACTTACATATTTACAGCTTCCACCACCTTCGGTGGCGGATCATGGTGGAGAGAGCAAAAGAATATGACAGTATGCCTAGACGGGTGAAGTACCAACAACTGCCAATGGTCATCCATACAGTAGGGAGCCAGATATAATTCTTTCGGATTGTCTCCCAACAATTTCCCTATGTATTTACTCAATGCATTGCCATCAAAGAACTCGGGCAGAAGGATTGACGGATCTAAGAAACCGTAAACTGATGCAACGCCTTTATCAAGCTGAAGACGATGGAGATACCTAAGATATGAAAATGGTGTGGATGTTAATTACATAATATATATATTGAAATTAAAATAAATTATTAAATGGAAAAATACCAAAAATAATAAGTTATAAAATTAAAATTAACTTACGTGCACTAGAGACTGATGACATTGCTGTTCATCCAGACGTTATTTCTGCAGGCGTTCCCGAGATCGTCACCAACGAAGGAAAATATCCTCTGTTGATCTGGGCGTGCCACCCATCCATCGTGATCCAATGGACATACAAAAATCTCATACACATAATCCTCACCAAGTGAGAACAAACGAGTGATAGGTGACAGCGACACCGACGTCGACTTGGCCTTCAGTTTAGGAAAAATAAAATATATAAGTTTTTGATAATTAAAAAAAACACAAGTAATTATTTGACTAATTTGGACATTAATAATGAATAAATACCTTTGCTAACATTTCGAGCTCACGTCGTTTGGAGTCCAACTCAAGCTCGCGCCTTTTCATTTCCAACTCATGCTCATGGCGCTGGACTTCCAACTCCCGCTCCCTAGCTGCCAACTCATCGTCCTCCACATGTGCCATACTAAAACTCTCTTTTGTGCTCACATGTGAAGCGTTGGCAAGCCTTGCGGTGTCCTGGGATGTACCGACGGAGGAAAGCTCTCCGCAAGCGCCCGCTTGAATTCTCGGTTGGCTATTAAGCCTTGCATCGAGATATGATGTAATATCCGGGTTGGTCATGAGGTCTTGAGTAATGTCAGCCAAAATTGATGCTTCATTGACCACCCGCTTTCGTGAAGCTGACTTGCCATAATATTGTTTGATGGTCACGTTCCCGGGAACACCGAGAACCCGACCAGGATGGTCTTTCTTGCCTAGAGCGCCATCAAGACGTCCCGCCGTCCGGAAGGGGACGAATGCGCCCGGGAGGATTTTGCTTTAAGATCCATCTACAATGAAAAAAATGAAAAAACGTGCAAGTGAAAAGTGTTGCAAGTATCTATACAAATATCAATTGAAATCAAGTTAATTATTTACTTACAATCTTATCTGCCACTTCGCGAGTGGCATCAGCTTTAAAAGATCCCGCCTTTGTCATGCGGCCGGCTAACCAGACATCCTCGCGTTCGATGTCCGACGGAGGACTTGATGGTGTGCCCTCAGGTACCTCTCCTCTTTCAATCCTAGCAGAGTGCTCTTCCTGCTTCGCCCTCAGCCTATCCGCCATCATCTGCTGGATCCGAGTATGGTACCCACCCTGAGACATGGTGTGGCGGTGGACGTTCTTCGCCTGATTCTGCCGACCCTTATTTGCCTTAGCCTATTCAAACAAAAACACATAATTAAATACAGTTAAATGATCTATAATAAGCATACAAAATTAACTTAATCAACCAACCTGAAATTCTTCATCCCGTCGACTCCTGGCAAATATAGCCCAAGTATCCTGATCAATCCAGGGATAATCCGAGAACATTTTATCAAGACGCTTCTTCCCAGATAGATAGTACCTTGTAAGATCATGCTTGAACCCATTCCAACGCTTTGATGCCATTTTCATACATTTATGACGATGATCCTCGTCATTTGGCACAGTCCAAGCTACCTACACATTAGATACATATATAACAATTGGATGGATTATAACTCGGATAATTATCTAATAATGTAAATCAAACGAATGTAAAGGTAAAATACCGTGATAGCCTCCTAAATCTGATCCTTAACGTTCTGTGGAACGTCATTCCAGTGGTTGTAGTTGATGCTTACGTGCTGCTTCGCTTGTAGAAACACCCACTTATTAAATTCTTTAGCGCGGGGTCCCTGGGCATTTAGATTAGCATCGAAGGACACCTCAAGCTTCTGTCCGCTCTGCCTGTCCTTCTCTAGTTTCTTCAACGAGGTGGCTCCTCTACCCCGTTTCCTATGAGCCTGTGATGTCTGTATGGACAAAAAAAATGATAAAATAGGGAGTTGTAACATTATAAACTTACATTAACAAGAAGGACTAAAGATAGTATATAACATGCATGTAAACTTACACTAGAATCAGCAGGCGTAGGCGTGATCGGGTCCTGCGAAACCCCCACAGTGTCCTCCCGTGCATGTGGGCTATCCGACCGATCCATATGTATGCCTGTTCAGAAACAATATATATGTATTAACATAGGTTATAACTCAAAATAAATACAGAAGTATAAATAAAAATAACTAGATAGGTCCTGTAGATATACAAAACATCTATATATCCAAATAAGGACAATACGGGAGATTGAAAACTATAGTTTTTGAAGATTGCCAAGCACTGGTCACGACCGTAACGTGCCAACTGAACCAGACCCTCATAGGCAGAACTGATCACGGCCTAGCCGTGATGAGCATCACGGCCTAGCCGTGATGAGCATCACGGCCTAGCCGTGATGAGCATCACGCCAGCAGAGCAACATGCACTCAAAACCAAAAATAGAGACATTCCAAACAGCTCAAACTCACGGTTTAAAGTTACAACTACTGAGACTACAGTTTCAACATAGACTCAAAACCAAAAATAGAGACATTCCAAACAACTCAAACCCACAGTTTCAAGTTTCAACTACTGAGACTACAGTTTCAAACCAGCAGAGCAACATGCATGCACTCAAAACCGTGAATAAAAAAATGTGCCCTAATTAAAGACTCACCAGAAATAGGCGCTCGCGTGGTAGTGGGGGGAAGCTCGAGTGGTGGCCAACGTTCGATGTGGTTACTGAGAGCAGAGGGACAAGGAGAGTTAGTGCGCGGGAAGGCCAGGGGAAAGAGAGATGTCAAGTTATTGCAAAGAAGGAGCCGGAAAGACAGAGTTAGGGGTTAAGAGTGTACCTCACGGTGGTGGCGAAGAAGCCCTCGCGGTGGTTGCGGTGGAGATGAGCTCGCGATTAGGGCAGAGTGAGAGCGAGAGTGAGCGAGGGTTGAGCGTGATGAAAAGAGAAAAGACGTAGAGAAGTGGAGAAGGCGCGCGGGGGTAAACGTTATAATTAAAATAAAAGAACATTTTACGTCAGTTTTTGGTAAAACCTGACGTTGAAGATCATATATTTAACGTCAGTTGTATTAATAAACTGACGTTAAAAACTCTCACACTTATTACGTCAGTTGTTAGTAATAACTGACGTTAAAGGTCATATATTTAACGTAAGTTGTATTAAGAAACTGACGTTAAAAACACTCACAACTTCTCACGTCAGTTGTATTACACAACGGACGTTAAAGGTAACATTCATTCCCTTGACTACGTACTGTGCTACTTACCCATTCACCTTTGTACCTAATCCTCTTAATGAGCATTAAATTTATAGATAAGTTTTCAAGAAAATCAGAATAACTTAGTAACTTCATCCACTGCTCCTATAAATAGCTTCCTTGCTTCCATCTCCTTTTAATTAATTTTCTGCTTCACAATATGGCTCTGCCGTGGAAATTAACTTCATCACTCTTTCTTCCTATTCCTAGACTCAAAGGTCTTTGTCTTAATGGTCAAACAACTTCTGAGTTTGAGTAAATTACATTGCATGGATATTAAGGTTGGGTGAATCACGTAATGTGATTCTCTCACTTTATTTCATCCCCGTCATCCCTTTCACTTTGCTTTGGAAGCAAGTGATTGTGGATTCAAGATGATGCATCAAGGAACTCCACTGAAGAAGAAAGATGCAAAGATCCATTTCACTTTGCTTTCGCTGCTAGTGACTGAGGATTTACTTTGCATCTTGGAATTCAAGTGAGGGAGGTGATGCATCCATTGGAGTTTCTGATGACAGGACTGAGAAGAAAATGATGTTGATGCAGAAACTTTTTTATATTTTAGGGCTATGTTGCAGAAATTTTTTATCTTTTAATCATGTAATTTTAACTTATGAATCGCTTCAATGTCATACGATTTGATTATACATATATCTTGTTTTATGTTAAGAGTTTATTTATTTTAATTTGCACAATAATTTGTTTACTAATTCAAGCTAATTAATAAAAATTAAAAATAAACTTGTATAAAAAAAAGGTTTAGAAATAAACTGCAGAACTATATGGAGTGATCTGCGTTAAGAGGGACAACAGGGACATGACAACCAATGAAATGAGTTTCATAATTATTTACGTCAGTTATTTATAGAATTGACGCAAATAGTTTACCCACCACCTCATTTTTAACGTCAACTTAATTGATGACTGCCAACTAATTTACATTATTTCCAATATTCATTCTCGCACGTTTATAATATATAGGATTATTTACGTCAGCTATTTATTTAACTGAAGTAAAAATCAAACTTTTAACGTCAGTTGTATAAAAAACTGACGTTAAAAATTAATATTTTTTATTTAAAAACACTTTTAGCGTCAGTTTTTTAAAAAACTGACGTTAAAAGTGTATAGATATCTGCAAAAACATTCATTCCTTTGACTGTACTGTGCTACTTACCCATGCCTTGTAACTCAATCCTCTTAATGAGCATTAAGTTTATAGGTAAGTTTTCAAGAAAATCAAAATAGCTTATATAGTAACTTCATCCCCTGCTCCTATAAATAGCTTCCTAGCTTCCATCTCCTTTTAATTAATTTTCTGCTTCACAATATGGTTCTGCCGTGGATATTAACTTCATCACTCTTTCTTCCTATTCCTAGACTCAAAGGTCTTTGTCTTAATTGTCAAACAACTTCTGAGTTTGAGTAAATTACATTACATGGGTGATAAGTCTGAGTAAATTACATTATGTGAGTTGCTCACCTTATCACCTTCCGGAGAATCAGCTGCTGGAGGGCTAATCAGGTGCTCGGGGGTCACAGTTCCAAAACCTCAGCTTTGGCAGCAAGTGACCGTCTTGGAAGTCTCTGGAACCACTGCCTTTGCTTGAAACGGAACTGGTGCACCTGTTTTTGCCTCTCTCTTGAGCTCTCTCATGCCCCCCAGTTTTCTGAGGTCTTCGGAGTATATATAGTTTTCCCTTTGGCATATTTCATAAAACTCTCTGATGGGATGTAGCTTTAATGTTTAGGATTTTAAACCCTTTCAATGTAACTTTTTATAGGATTTTAAACCCTTTCAATGTAACTTTTTATAGGATTTTAAACCCTTTCAATCTTCCGTATCAATCGATCAGATTACACTTCATGAATGAGATCCGATTTGGGTTATTGATTCAACTTATACTTCGCACATATATTTTAGTTTTCAAAACAGAAACACAAAACATCAAAGCAATTCATGTGAAACTGAAACTTTGAGGAAGGCAATGCGGAAGGAATCGTATACTAGATAAAAAAAATTATTAAAATAACTTTTAACGTCTGTTGATGTAGGGACTGACGTTAAAAGTGAAGAGACTTACTTATAACGTCAGTTCTTTATAGAACTGACGTTAAAAGTATAACTTTTAACGTCAGTTCTTTATTGAACTGACGTTAAAAGTGAGTCACTTCACTTTTAACGTCAGTCCTTAAAACAACTGACGTTAAAATTGAATTAATGAAGCCTGATATTTACAAAACTTCCACTGCCTCCTTTTTAACGTCTAGCTTTTGGTTAACTGACGTAAACCTTTACCGTCTAATGTATATTTTCCAGTAGTGGATATATGAGTTTGTTAATTGATCGACATGATTATTTGTTTATGATAGCGCGCTGAAGGCGAGTAGCATAAGTTGCGCCAACGGGAGAAGTAGGACTTCTAAGGCTAAAGCAAATCCTGTATGGAACATCCTCAAGGTTTGGTAGTTTATTTATCAAATAACTAATATTATAATTACTAATTTATATGTATATTCAACTGACGTTGAAATTAATTTTGTTGGTAGTCTCGATTTCAAATTGACGGGTGGTCGTGCGGCTATTATGTGATGCTTCATATGCTGAACATAGTCTCCGCATCTATTACGGATGGATGGAAGAAGGTAATATTTAAACAACTTGTTAAATTATATATTATAGTTTTGAAGATGACTTGCATTGATGTTATTGTTATTATTTGAACGTGTCTAGGCATTTATCGACCAATCGCCCATTGAAAAAGATTAGTTAAGAGACTTGAGGATGCGCTTCGCTGAATTCTTCTTCAAGTATGCGGCTGAAAAAGGAATTGACAACATACCTCCGCACTACTTAGATGAATAGTTTTTTTGTTAGACTTTAGAAACTAATTAATAACATGTATATATATATCCTTAGATAGTTTTGTTTTTTAGACATTGGAACTAAAATTTATTTATATATATACATGGGTTTTGGTTTTAAGTCCCCCCATTGTTCAATTTTCCTTTGCAATTCTGTAATGTGTGTGATATTCTGTGTTACTGGGACTGAATGCAGGGATAGCCGAGGGGAGTGATATTTTAAAACTGAATTTAAAAAAAAAAACCTATTAACGTCAGTTGTATCAAACAACTGACGTTAATAGTATTTTATAAAATATACAGTACACTATTAACGTCAGTTGTTTATTACAACTGACGTTAAAATTAAACATTTAACGTCAATTCTTTATAACAACTGACGTTAGTTTTAACAAAATCAACGTCCGTTGTCTTAAAGAACTGACGTTAATAGTTTTATGTTTAACGTCAACGTCAGTTTTGTTAAAGAACTGACGTTAATAGTTTTATATTTAACGTCAATTCTCAATTGACGTTAAAATATTAACTATTAACGTCAGCTGTATTTACGTCAGTCAGTATTCTGATGTAAAAAATCAATTTTAACTGACGTAAAAAGCACTTATTGCACTAGTGTTGGAAACACTTATTGTGAGGATATATCATGTCCATTTGAGGTCCACTTGGGTTTAGTTTTTGTTGTGGTTGGATTTCTAGTTTACTCGATAATAGGCTTATTTTTGGTATTGAAATGATGATTAAGATATATTAGGATGATGTTTTAGCCAATTAGTCAATTAAGATATATATGGTTGTTAGGTTTTCAAATTCGTGCGCTTTTCCAATCTCCCCTATTGTGCTTATATTGGATTTATGTGTGTGTATCTACAGAACCTATCTAGCTATGGATCGTAGTTGAATGCTTTGTAAATGCACAAGTGATGAGTATTTGAAGGAAGTAGAAGAGTTTATAGAATTTGCTCAAAGGAATGTTCCTAATAGTAAAGGAATGTTCTGTTGTCCTTATGTCAAATGTTTGAATATGAGGAAATGGTCGTAGTCAAGGATATACGTACTCATCTTATTTGTTTTGGAATTTGCTTGAATTATACAAGATGGATATGACATGGTGATGTATTGTTAAGTATTAAGTCAAGTGTCTCCCAAAGTGAGAACGTTGACGTAGATATGGAGGATGATCGAGTGGAGGACATGATCCGTGATATTGGACAAGAATCTTTTCAGCGAGCACATGCGTATGAAAGGTTGTGCAGTGATGTTGATAAGCATTTGTATCCTAGGTGTACTACTCATACACGGTTGTCGGTGGTGTTAAAATTGGTTTGTGTGAAGGCGAGAAATGGTAGGAGCGATAAAGCTTCATCGAATTGCTTGAATTATTGAAAGACTTTCTTCCAGAGGGCAACACATTGCATGACCATAACTATGAGGCCAAGAAGGTATTGTGTTCGATGGGTATGGAGTATAAGAAGATACACGCATGCCCCAATGATTACATATTGTACACAGGTGATTATGGAGAGAATCACGATTGCCCCAAGTGTGGGTTATCACACTACAAAGTGAAGGATGATGATGATGGTGATGATCTTCATGATTCGATTTGTGATGTGAAAAAAAGGGTCCTGCTGCGAATGTGTTGTGATATCTTCTAATAATTCCAAGGTTCAAGCGATTGTTTGTTAATGTGAAAGATGCAAAGAATCTTAGATGGCATCATGATGAGAGGAACCGTGATGGACAGGTTCACCATCCGGTTGATTCTGTGCAATGGAAGAAGATTGATCCTTTGTTTCTGGATTTCGCCGATGATCCAAGAAACCTAAGGCTTGGACTTGCTATGGATGGAATGAATCCATATGGTAACTTAAGTAGTATTCATGGATTTATGGCCTGTTCTCTTGACAATTTACAACCTACCTCCTTGGTTGTGTATGAAGCGCAAATACATGATGTTATCTATGATGATTTCGGGCGCAAAGCAACCGAGAAGTGACTTAGATGTTTATCTAAGTCTCTTGATTGAAGACTTGAAAAAGCTGTGGGTCGAAGGTGTTGATGTAGTTGATGGGTATTCTCACGAGACTTTCAAGCTGCGTGTCGTGTTATTTTGCATCATCAATGACTTTCCAGCATATGGGAACTTGTCTGGGTACAGTGTTAAGGGGCATAAAGCATTCCCTATATGTGAAGAAGCACTACAACAGAAATGACTTTAGATAGCGTTTCCGGATGCCTTTTAATAGCGTTTTTAAGCACTATCTATGCCACCGCTATTAAAAATAGTTAGCAAAGATAGCATTTAAGAAGTACTATTAAAAGATGACCTTAGATAGCATTTCCGGTAGTAAACGCTATCTAAAGGCAGACTTTAGATAGCGTTTTCTCAGCAAACGCTATCTAATCCCTTATTTTATTTTTTTAGTTTATCTATTTCTTAACTTTACCTCTATCCTGTATGTTTATAAAAAACAAGTGTACAAAGAAATGAAGCACAATACAAATTATGGGTAGCAAATAAAACCCAGACACCTAAGTTACTTGTACCAAACCATATGCATATATAACAAGCTACTTTGATAGAAAGTATTCCACCAAAAAACTGTGTAGCACCTTCAATATATTGAACCCGTAATAATAAAGGCATAATAAAGGCATATAGTAAATCTTCAAATCATCAAATGGTAAACTCAATATAGATGAAAGTGACCCAATTGCATACGCTTCAGCTACTAAGTCTGACCCAATTGCATACATATCAGTTAATATAATTTAACCAAGCCAAGAAGCTTCTCAATCATAAAACACTTCAAGAATTTTTGACAGCACATACGGCAAAAAACAACTAGGTAACTCCCAAGATAGATTGTTCCCAAGTCCTCAGCAAAAGTAGAGAGTACCATTTAAACCATCTTGAATCAAGAATTGTTTCATCCATATATACAGTACAATACAAAGTTCAGACCATATATAACAAGCGTAATCAAATAAACTTTTCAACAATATAGCGACACCAATCTTCCTTGACTTCAGATAGTTGAGCAGTGGAGTATGTGGAGCATTTAAAGTCAGGGAAGTACTGTGACATAAAAATTAAATAAATTAAGTTACAATTGCTAAAACATTTGAACAGTCACAGTTAAAAGCTAAGTAAACAACATACCGCCATTGGTATTTTAACTTGGTTCTGTAAGATAATTTCCTTCATGAAACGCATGACATAGTACCCACAATCTGTATCGTTGGGTTGTCTTGGGCACTAAAAAAAATAAAATAGTAAATCAATATAGTTTTTTTTAACTAATTGCGCATTAAGTTTTTGTAAATATACCTCTATCCGAATCCATTTAATGTTGGTTGCCTTTAAACGCGGCACCTTAGCGCCGCTACGTGCGCGATAAACTTGCAAAGCACTAATCACAAAATCAAACAGACTTCATTAAGAAACATATTTTCAATCATCACAAACACACGCATGTTTTTTTTTTTATTTTGAACCACAACAGCCACAACCAGTATATGCCAATTCAACACAGTTATTCTAATGTCAAAAATCAAAAGCACATTAGGACCATGACAACTTGCAACATGTATCTACCATGGAAGCCATTCGACAGAATCATAGAAAATCAGAAATATAAAAGCATGCTTACTTATTGAACATATTCTTTAATTCTGGGCGATTCCTAGGATCAACATGCAAGGAATCTAGATAGTAAATAATCTCTTCAACAGTATTTATCGCGCACATCACCCAATGATTCCTACAAAAATGTTGAGATAACAAATCCAAAGCACCTCAACTTTTATATAATTCATTATTGTGAATCAAGTCCTATAGGATAAGTGACTCACCCAACATTGCACGGTGCTAGAAAAAGGGCTGATATTCTCTTTCTGTAGTTGCAAAGCGGTCAACTATATACGTTATCTGTGAATCCCTCCCGAAGAAGCCGTATGTATCTGTTTGGTGTGGGGACAAGAACAGAAACCTCCTCGTTCTTTCCTTTGGAAGCAAAAATTCTTCATACAAATACCTTCAATTAAAATATAAAAATGGATTACACCAATGACATCAATATTTAAATGGAAAGACTAAAAAAACATTGTACACTTTAAGCCTGATTTAGTACATGATATATACGGAAATAACGGAGGAAGATACCCATTCATGATTTACAATTTCTCTGATATTTTCAGCATTAATTCTATCAATGATATGATCACCAAAAATATTTTGTTCTATCTCTATGTCCAATGGGTCATCATTTTTCATATTCTTTCGTTCATGTATTTTAAGAAAATTGAAATATTCCAGAGAAATGTTAGTTGAACCAGCTGTAGGAGGGTTGGCCTCAGAGTTGCCTCCTTTATTTTCCGGGGTTGTAATTGACTCCTTTGTATGTTCAGACACTCTACCCTTGCCTTTAGATTTTGCAGGTGCCTGGAAATTTTGAATTTCAATATGCCAGTTAGTGATCAACTAATGTAATAAATATACGCCGTATGTGAAAAGGTGGAAAAATGCAATCACATACCATATTAATTACAACCACGAGATCAATTGGCCATGCCACATAAGTACCTATTGCATCTCTTATTGTCATTACATCTGCATCATCGATAGGTACCGGCAATGGCGCATCCCCCTCAGTTGCAACATCAACTCCAACTTTCACATGGTTAAGGGGTAGTGGTCCGGTGTGCAGTGTAACACCCGACTCATTATATACTTTACCCATACCAACCATACGATGGTTTGGGGTTGATAAATATAGATGACATGAGTTGACGCCCTAATCCAATGATAGATGAATAAGCTGTGAATTAAGGCATCCAATTGAATCTATTTAACTGCGAATGCAATACTAGTAAAAAAAAAAGCATGCATTACCTCTGGAAGCTTGATGGCAGATGCTAGAGTGCAACTACCTTTGACGCTTGCTGGGGCTGTGAAATTAGCCACCTCTCCTCATCCTCCTTTTTTTCAGCTTATCTTCCAAATTGTTCAATCTTTCTGAGAGTTGAGACACCAATGTCTCCCACCTTTTCGTTTCACAGTTATGTTTTGCACGACCTTCGGGTGGGAAGTGGTATTTTTGAGAGACGCCAAAACCCACACCCCTAACATGACCAGGGTTCTCTGGCACACCTAGGGCTTTAGCAAGAATATCCTGGCAACCAAAATCTTGTATCTCTCCCTCTATTGCAGACTGTGACAGTCCTCCTGACACATAGTTATTGGTGAAATGCAAATGTTAACATTATTATATATTGTCATAAGAAAATAACAAATGAAAATGTAAACGTTAGTCTACTTACACATTTATTTCACACGTTCTGCGTATTTTTGTTGTCAATTACACGCGCCTTGTTCTCGCGGGCTTTCCTCCACACAATATGGCGTTTAATTTTTTTAACGTCTGGCCCTGCCTCCTGTATCTGTATATTGAGATAATATATATTAACCAAACAGTTTAAAAGTCATATTTACCACACATGAAGTTAATTATATATATACATACCAATTCATCCTCAATGTCAGCATACCCCTTACGTGATGCTTTGTAAGGGCATGCAGGATCTAACGCTCTGTTGCAATTTTCATTGCTTAATTTCTATTCAGACACATATAAGTAATATCAATACATGGTTAATGTCATATGTACGTATACATATAATTATAAGGACTAATGTGATATTAAACATACCAGGAATCGTGCATCTCCTGTGCGTATTGCTACAAAATCTACCCACTCATCCCTTGATATGTGTGGATATTGTGATGGAGGTTCCTCTATGATACTCCCGTTAGCATCTCTTAGAATTTTTTTTGTCAATCTAGTTTTGAATGCCCGATGTAGGTTACCGGCTTCCTGAAGTACAATTTTTTTTCGAGATTCATCAACATTAAAAGACATCTGCAAAACAATATAAACAACGTCTCAAAGTAAGTATGTTTACATAGTTTACAATATAGTTCACAAATTTTAATAATTACCTGTACATCAGCCCATATGTTCTCTTTGAAAGCATCCAAAGCTTCATCCTTCCAATTAGAACAGATAATTGGGACCGTTTGCCGAACAACGGCCCCAATGTAACTCTTCAATATTTTTCCATTGGCACGAATTGGTTGGTCCAAATAATTCCATTCAACCTAATAAAAATAATAAAGTAATTAAATCTAGATATCAAACAACATTATGAAATCCTTAGATTAGTAAGTAAATTACCTCAAATTTTTGTCCTTTACTCCTAGCACGGATGACCGACTTCATAACAGTTGGCCCACGTTGCGTCACTTTGGCAAAGACTAGCATTAATGGAAGATGCCATTTACCTACAAAAAAATTAGACAAGTAAAACATCATTGGACATTAATATAATATTAACTGATGCAAAATATAAAACATCACTGGATAACAAAATCAACACTAGCATTACCGGAAGATGCTAATTATAATATAAAAGGATCATAAAGTTCATTTAAACACAAACACTACATACATGTTTAAGTCAACCTTTTTCTTTTCTTCATTGGATTGAGATTTGTTTGTACTTTATTAGTACGAAATGGTGGATTGACCAAAAGCCCCTCATCATGTGAATTTAGTACAACCATCATACAATGGTTGCTCTGCATCACTTACCAACCTCTCAAACATTTGAGGACAATCCCGAAGATCCTCTTCAACAGCATTTGCAATGTATTCAAAACGATCACCCTCATAAGTATTTGTGTCGGTATCGTTTGATGAATATCTCACACGATTCCTCATTTCACTAGACTCATCTCTTGTCTCACCATGTTTTGTCCAACATGTATAACTTTGATCGATTCCATTACACACTAAATGTTCTTCCAACTCGGCTGCACTAACTCGCCTTGCATAACAACAATCTAAACAAGGACATATGATTGTACTAGGGTTTTCCGCATGCCGAACTGCAAACCTAATGAACTCTTTCACCCCATCCTCATACTCCTTCGTTAAACGATTGGCAGACATCCATTTCCGATCCATGTTTTCCTGATCTACAAAAATATTTATTAAATATATTTACTTTGAGTTTAGAGTGGTTGATGTCTACATGCAATGTATACAGATTGAAACTAATTCATGTTATACAGTTTCTAGCGCCATCCATATTTAGTGCAAAACGATATCTACAAAGACATATCATACTATACATTAGATTTTTCCATTAAATAATGATAGTACTAGTATGTCATTAACTTTATTTAGTTAGTGAAAAAATAAACTTTTAAAAAAAAATGAAAATGGTAAAAGTGAATTGCATTCACACGTGTCCTAACTCTCCTAATAATTCATATAGTGAATTCCCTAAGCAAGTCAATGAGTGTATAAATACATCTATAATATATATAGTTGGTGCAAAAGGCTAAGTACTAGAGCTTAGAAATATAAGATGACTGAATGGTGGGGACTAAGCACTAAGTAGAACAAAAATTTTACAACAATTTGAAAAATGTGAAAAATGTGAAGAATTCAGCAGCTATTTCTCTGTAACTATGCTCACACACGCTGGTGTTGTGTTGTGTAGGGTAAAGACAGAGTGAAAGAAAGGCAGAGAACTCACTATCGGTGTTGGTGCGACGCGGCAGAGACGCGACTGAGGGATGGAGGCTCGACTGGTGTTGGTGCGACTATGGAGCACGGCTGTGGTAGTGAGACGAGTGAGTCAGAGTGAAGGCCGGCAAGAAGAATGTACCTAAAATCTGGCCGTGAAAGAAAGAAGACCTTTGATTAGCTGAAAATCAAATACCATCTGCAGAAAAATTAATAATAATAAAATTGAATTAAATAAACATCACAACACTGAGATCCAGTTCACATGAATTATCCTACTAGATTCTAATGAAGCAACAAATGAGTTACCTCCAATAGCTCCAAATAGTAAGAAACTGGGTCTATTACTTCAACATTGAAGCTTCCATACTTTGTAACCCCCAAAATTTGATAAGTCAAAGAATGTCAAAATTTTATCTCTGATATATGTGTCAAAGTAAAATATTTAACCACAATATCTAAAATGAACTTTATCTGGAGCAGAGATAAGAGAGAGATGAGTGGTGCGGTTACCTGGAGCAGAGATTGAGGAGAAATGAGTATTTGATAGCGCACGGAGGAGAGAGAGCTGAAAGGTGGCGCGTGGAGGAGATGAACAGTGAACGCGGTGGCCGAACGGAGGCGCACGAAGAGGGTTCGGATGCGGCGGTTTCCCTAACACCAATAAGACCAAAAGTGCTCAACTAGAATTTCCCTAACACCAATGTGTGTCACACATAACAGACTTTGAATAAAAGCAACAAGCTCCTTGTCTCATGCAGCACACATAGATCTTCCTTGTCACCAACATACCAATTTCAGAGAGATGAGACATTTAAAAGTTCTAGTTAGATCATAAGTTCATTTTACGAACAATATCTAAGTCAACTGAAAAGCCTCTGGCTTATCTAGTTTTATAACTAGATAGACTGTGGTTTATGTGATAATTATTCGAGTTCAATCTCGTTTTCGTCCAAATTTGGCCTTGTTTTGTTCCTAAGTTAGACTTTGACTCGTTCTAGGAAATTTTCGTAGTTTTTAGTCTATTTTGAATAGAATTACGCCTTTTGTTTCTTTTTATTGTTTCAGGTTAGAAGTGAAGCTCCGAGAGTCAAAGAAAGTCAAGAAACAGTGGAAATTGCCATTCTGGAGATACTCGCCCCGCGAGTGGATGCTCGCCTCGCGAGTCTGAAGATCAGCAAAGCAGCAACAGTCATCAATTCTGTCTCGCCACGCGAGAGGCTTCTCGCCTCGCGAGAGCCAGAAGACCCTGGAAGACAGAGACCATCACGGCTCGGCTGTGATAGATTAAAGTTTGAAGACTCGCCTCGCGAACACACTCTCGCCTCGCGAGAGTCCAATTTGAAAGCGAGCCGTTTTTAATGTTCGCCTCGCGAGAGTCTGTTCGCCTCGCGAGCGAGCGCAGAATCAGAACTCTATATATTGTTGTTTCAGATCAGAAAGGGGGAATCCGAATCCTAGTTTTTCCACTTGTTTAGAGTAGCGTTTAGGACGATTTCTTGTCTCTTTGGAGCTGCGTCTCCTCTTTTCTTTTTCTTATTTTACTATGGTGGTTATGTCCGATTGTTTGTCTATGAGCATGAGGAACTAATCCCCTCGTCTGAGGGAATAATGAAGCCACCCATGGCGGTGTAGATTCGATGTGATGTATGTCTTTCTCCCTTCTTTCAATTAATGTTTTCCAATTCTGATTTGATTGTGTTGATCATATGCATGCGTGATTGACTAGTTAAACGTGATGAGGCTTAGGAGGCAATTTGCGTTTTAGAACTTGAATTGGGATCATCGATCGACTATTGCACGAGAGTGAGTAGGAGATCGGTGCAACCTTATAGGGAACAAGAATTAATAGAGTTTGATGATTAGGATTATGAGACCTAGTAAGTAATTAATCCAATCATCGAATACGTCCTATTGAGCATGACAGTGGATATAGGAGAATTTGGGGGTCCTGGTTGACATTGTAATTGAACTTAGGAAAGAATCATCATCACTTGGGTATGCATGATTGGGTAGGTGGATTTGTGACCTTGGACATTTTAATTTCAGATTTTTAGTTAATTATTTTATTAGATTTGTTAATTTGATTGCGATCCTATTTTCTCTCCAATCTCAACCACTTTCTGTTACTTGACCAAACGTATCGAACTTCTCGCGAATTAGTTGAATTGGTAGCCCAATCCTTGTGTTCGACCTCGGTAAATTCTTACCGTGTTTATTTTATTACTTGCGACGACCCGGTACACTTGCCGGTGACTCAACAAGTTTTTGGCGCCGTTGTCGGGGATTGGCACAACCAATTTTCCTAATTTTTAGGGAAGTTTGATTATTTGGTTAAGTTATTTTTATTTTTATTTTTATTTTTATTTACTATTATCTCTCTCTACTTCTTTGATTCCACTTGGTCTTGCCTTGTTTTGTATGCGAGGTACACGAGGGAATGCTTCCGGGTTGCGAAAATTGTAATGGAGACCATCACACTCGTGAGCTCGTTTGTTCTACTTCTCTCAAGAATATGTGGACTCATGCCATAATTTCTATGACAGGTGCGTGCCCTTAACAACTATCGAGTCGAATCAGTATAGGGGTTATATGAGGAGAGACCATCCGGATTTCGCTTGGAGTAACGCTGGCGGTGGTCTAGCCGGGCAACCACAACCTCAACAGAATTGGCAACAACAACCTCAACAGGATGGTGGAAGACAACCTTGGGAGTTGGCTCTTGAGAAGATGAATGCGGCAGTTGAGAAGTTGGCAATCAATACAAGCACAACCATTGATAAGTTGGCAACTCATACAGGGTTGGCAATTCAGAATCTAGAGATGCAGATTGCCCAGCTCGCAAAGCAACTAAATGAGCGTCTCCCAGAGACTTTCCCAGGTGATACCGAGAACCACCCTAAGAACCAATGCGATGCCATAACAACTAGAAGCAGTGGGGTGTTGGGATCTAACAGGGATGCAACTAGTTCTCAGGAAGTTGAGGAAGAACTACCACATGTTGAGGAAGAGCAACCGGAGAAAGAGGAGTTGACAAGTGACAAGGCACTGGAGCAAGGGGGTATAGTTCAAAATGAAGATAAAGTGGTAGTGGACTCCACCATGCTTGCTGAGCAATCTGATTTAGCTGCATTAAATAAATATGTTGGCTTGCATGCATGTGTGGACACTGGTAAGTTAGTCCCTCCCACTTGTCTGACACGCTTCCTCGTGAAAACTCCATTTGACCCGAGAGGAAGTGAGTTCATAATTGCAGAGGTCAATGGAGTTTTCACACTCGTGCTAGGTGGAATTGTGAATAGATTCGTATTGCTTCTGAAATTGCCACTTCACAAACCATGGGATCCGGGTGGAGGATCTCACATGATGAGCATCTCTTGGCCCTTATACCACAGGCTATGAGATCCAGGTGGATGCTTCTTAATAAGTCAAGCTAGTGACGTTAAAGAAGCGCTTATTGGGAGGCAACCCAAGCTAGGTATCCTTTATTTTTAGTTTCTGTTATTTATATATGTATATATATAATAAATAAATAAATAAATAAATAAATAAAAAACTTGATTCGCCACGTGAATCCACAGTGGCCACGCGAGACACAAACCCTGAATCTCAGAGGCTTGCTCACGTTTCTGTCTCGCGTCGCGAGGGATACTTTAGCCTCGCGATTCTGGGCATCATCATCTGTTGGAATTCCAGATTCGCCTCGCGAGTGATCTCTCGCCTCGCAAATCTGCAATTAAGTTTTTGATTTGCAGGACTTCTTCCAGGATGCTGTGCAACAGAAGGGAGCCCGTGAGACCAATTGGATGAGGATGCAACCATAAAACTTGATCAGGGAGCACCCTCTCCTTTCCTCACTCTTGTTTTTGTTTTTGTTTGTCACTCTTGAATAATTTGAGAAGATCAAGAGTTTGTGTATGAATGTTGTGTCGGCAAGCTTGTTGGATTTTAATTAAACTGAGCATAGATTGATTGCATGAATTATTTTGACCATCAATGATTTCCCCTAGGTTCTGATAATAGAAAAGTTGATCCCCATGTGAAAAATTGAAAACTGAACTTTGAGAATATTGTTGTGATTGCTTGATTTATGACAAGTTTGGGGTGAGGGGGTGCACACACTAGGAATTGTATCTCGGTCAAACAAATTGCAAAAATGTCCAGGTGAGGATTTGAGCCTCCAACTTTGTTTTTGATTGTGTGGATCACTTTTAAGTTGCACTTTCCCGAATTTGCTTGAATCTCTTCATGGTTTGCATGTTTATGTGTTGCATCAAATGATTTAGGCAATTTTCTTTGAATAGCTACTTGGCCTAAAAAGAACCATCCCTAATGCATGTTCCCTAGTTAGCCACATTGAGCCTAATTAGCCTATTGTTTCTTGATGACCCTATATTATAAGCCAAAATCTGGAAAAAAACCATGTTAACCCAATCTTGGGATTAGGAGAGCATGGAAACTTAGCAAGAGAAGGGTGTAAGAAACTAAGTTTGGGGTGGCTACAAGGTGATATGTCATTTTGGGTTGAGAAAAAGAAAAATAAAGGTTGAAACCCAAGGCAAAAACAAAAGAAAAGAAAAAAAAAGAGAGAGAGAAATATTGCCAAAAGAAAAGGGGCAAAACAGAAGAAAAAAAAAATAGCAAGGAAAATGCTGTAGTCACCCAAGGCAAAAAGAAAAATGGAAAAAGGAATTTGAGTGGAAGATGTGTCAAATGCTCATGCTCTCTTAGTTCCTAGGGACTTAAGCCTAGTATCCTTGAATATCCTACCCTCAGCCAGGCCCCATTACAACCTTTATAAGACCTTCTGATGTTGCGTGCATGTTTTTGTGGGAACCATTTTTGAGATGAAAATCAAATTCATGGGAAGTGCTCTTGATATGTGAAATTGAGTGAAAAGTTGATAGCCTAGACGAATTTGAGCGAATGAGTGAAATTTTACATACCCTTGTGAGGAAGGCAATTGTTTGAAATTGGTGATCTCCCTTTTGTGTGTAACCTTGATCCTCAACTTATGTGAAATGGATGTGGGGATTACATTGATACAAGGGGGGAATTCATTGAAGGAAAAACTATTTGTTAATATTGCATGAAATTTGTGCGAAGATTGATTGATTCCTTTAGGCTTGCCAAGTCTTGAGTTCTTTTTGAGTTTTAGCTTGCTTGGGGACAAGCAAGGTTTAAGTTTGGGGTGTTTTGATAAGCCTCTGGCTTATCTAGTTTTATAACTAGATAGACTGTGGTTTATGTGCTAATTATTCGAGTTCAATCTCGTTTTCGCCCAAATTTGGCCTCGTTTTGTTCCTAAGTTAGACTTTGACTCGTTCTAGGAAATTTTCGTAGTTTTTAGTCTATTTTGAATAGAATTACGCTTTTTGTTTCTTTTTATTGTTTCAGGTTAGAAGTGAAGCTCGAGAGTCAAAGAAAGTCAAGAAACAATGGAAATTGCCATTCTGGAGATACTCGCCCCGCGAGTGGATGCTCGCCTCGCGAGTCTGAAGATCAGCAAAGCAGCAACAGTCATCAATTCTGTCTCGCCACGCGAGAGGCTTCTCGCCTCGCGAGAGCCAGAAGACCCTGGAAGACAGAGACCATCACGGCTCGGCTGTGATAGATTAAAGTTTGAAGACTCGCCTCGCGAACACACTCTCGCCTCGCGAGAGTCCAATTTGAAAGCGAGCCGTTTTTAATGTTCGCCTCGCGAGCGAGCGCAGAATCAGAACTCTATATATTGTTGTTTCAGATCAGAAAGGGGGAATCCGAATCCTAGTTTTTCCACTTGTTTAGAGTAGCGTTTAGGACGATTTCTTGTCTCTTTGGAGCTGCGTCTCCTCTTTTCTTTTTCTTATTTTACTATGGTGGTTATGTCCGATTGTTTGTCTATGAGCATGAGGAACTAATCCCCTCGTCTGAGGGAACAATGAAGCCACCCATGGCGGTGTAGATTCGATGTGATGTATGTCTTTCTCCCTTCTTTCAATTAATGTTTTCCAATTCTGATTTGATTGTGTTGATCATATGCATGCGTGATTGACTAGTTAAACGTGATGAGGCTTAGGAGGCAATTTGCGTTTTAGAACTTGAATTGGGATCATCGATCGACTATTGCACGAGAGTGAGTAGGAGATCGGTGCAACCTTATAGGGAACAAGAATTAATAGAGTTTGATGATTAGGATTATGAGACCTAGTAAGTAATTAATCCAATCATCGAATACGTCCTATTGAGCACGACAGTGGATATAGGAGAATTTGGGGGTCCTGGTTGACATTGTAATTGAACTTAGGAAAGAATCATCATCACTTGGGTATGCATGATTGGGTAGGTGGATTTGTGACCTTGGACATTTTAATTTCAGATTTTTAGTTAATTATTTTATTAGATTTGTTAATTTGATTGCGATCCTATTTTCTCTCCAATCTCAACCACTTTCTGTTACTTGACCAAACGTATCGAACTTCTCGCGAATTAGTTGAATTGGTAGCCCAATCCTTGTGTTCGACCTCGGTAAATTCTTACCATGTTTATTTTATTACTTGCGACGACCCGGTACACTTGCCGGTGACTCAACATCAACCTCTCCATTGTTGAGACATACCTCATCGACCCTTTTAAATTCTCAACACACCATACACATGTAACAGGGGTCAATGCATGTTCAAGTAAATAAAATCAGCAAGACCACTAGCATCAATATTGTAGCTCAAACCAATTTATGGTTTCTGAAATTTCAAATTGAACAACATTCCAAAATCCCCTAATCATGCATTCATAAATTTAAAACCCTTGATGAACATGAAACCCACAAAATCAACAAACACATTGTTCTCAAATCATGATTCCAACATGCACATACATTCAGGAAGTACATTATCATGTTAAAAATGGAATAAACATTTTATCAAACATGTACTGCGCATTCTAAAGCATTCCCCCATATCTTAGCATGTACCAATTCACCTCCACACTACAAATGACACGCAACCCACTCATATTCAATCCAGCCAAGATCATCCAAAAACTATATTAAAAACCAACTATTTCAGAAGACCCAATTTTGCATGAGAAAATCGAAAGAACCCATTACCCATTTGATTTCGCATGAAAATAAATGCAGCACAGGGGCAAGTGTACCTTAGGTGTGTAAAGGGGAAGGGATGGGAAGTGGTTAGAGCATCAAAAGCTTCTTAAGATACAACGGGACGGAGCAGGACGTAGAGGAAGAGACAGTGATGATGTGCAAGAGATTGAAAATGCTCCGACGACCTTAAATGGAGAACAAGTTTATCAACGGGTAAAACACATCAATGTTATCTTCGACAAGGCAAAAAATAAGGCTAAGGCTACTGAGAAAAATATATGGAAGAAGAGTTCGATATTCTTTGATCTTACATACTGGTGCAAGCTTGATGTCAGACACTGTATTGATGTGATGCATGTGGAGAAAAATATGTGTGATAGTGTGATTGGGACGCTTCTCAACATTCAGGGCTAGACAAAGGATGGTGTGAATGCTCGTCTCGATCTTGTTGCGATGGATATACGAGAGTAGTTTTCTCCAGTTGCTGAGGATGGTAAGCGGGCATATTTGTCTCCAGCGTGTCATACTTTGTCAAAAAAAGAGAGACAAAGTTTTTGCGAGTGTCTTCAGGGCATCAAAGTTCCATATGGTTACTCTTCAAATGTCAATAGGCTTGTCTCAAGTGATCTCAAATTAGTTGGCTTAAAGTCTCATGATTGCCACATCTTAATGCAATAACTTCTGCCAGTGGCTATTCGTGGTATTGCTCCTAAAAATGTGAGACATGCCATTACTAGGTTGTGCTCATTCTTCAATGCTATATGTAGCAAAGTCATTGACCCCCATAAGTTGGATGAGTTGGAAGTTGAGACTGCTACAATCTTGTGCCAGTTGGAGATGTATTTTCCTCATTCGTTTTTCGACATCATGGTTCACTTAATTGTTCATTTAGTGAGGGAGATTAGATTATGTGGCCCCATTTTTTTGAGGTGGATGTACCCAATTGAGCGACACATGAAGATCTTGAAAGGGTATGTGAAGAATCTACACCATCCCGAAGCATCTATTGTTCAAAGGTACGTTGTAGAAGAAGCTATAGAGTTTTGTTCAGACTACCTTCCTAACACGGATCCTATAGGGGTTCCTAAGCCTCGTTATGATGAGAGAATATGTGAAGGTAAGGGTACACATGGTGTAGTGATTAATAGCAAGGGTCGGGAGGAAGTGCTTCAAGCACATTTGTATATATTGACTTGAGGCAAACGACAATGAGCTCGAGTTGTCCTAGAAGGTATATTCATAATGATCATATTTCTCAATTAATTACCTATGTTTTTTTAATTCTCAACTACTTATATACTTTCTTTATTTAAAATTGAAGGTAAAGCCGATGTCGTCGTCTCCCATCACTCGTATGTTCTCTCTTGGTAAGGATTATGGGTACGAGGTGTTTGAATGCCCGTTGGAACACGATGGATGGATGACACACCCAAATCAAGAAATAAAATTTCTTAAATTCTGTGGTGATGATCTTGGGCACTTTTTCAAAGATGGCGAGTGGCTAGCCAGCACGGTTGTGAGTCTTTGGTCCACGTAAGTTAATTTTAATTTTATAATTTATTTAATTTTTATATTTTATTTCAATTTTATAATTTATTTCAATTTCAATATATTATGTAATTAACATCCACTTATTTCATATCTTAGGTATCTGAAGTTGAGAGGGGCTCCAACCTTTATGGCTTTTTAGAATCCTCAGTCTTTGTGCCTGATTTCTTTGTCGTTGACCATCAAGTCAGTTCATACATTGGACGCTTATTGGGAGGTGACCGGAAAGAAATATATCTGGCACCCTACATAATGAAGGATCATTGGCAGTTGCTCATATTTCATCCGTCTAGGCATACTGTCATATTCTTATGCTCTCTCCACCAGAACCCGCCACGGGAGGTGGTGGAACCTATCAATACATAAGTAATTAATCTTCTATTTTATTACACATATGATGAATTGGTTAATTGACATGAATATTTTGTTTATGATAGCGTGCTGAAGGCATGTAGCATAAGTTGCGCCAACATGAGAAGTATGACTACTAAGGCAAAAGGAAATCCTGACTTGATTATCCTCAAGGTTTCTAGTTTATTAAATAGTCATTAATATTATAATTACTAATATATATATATATATATATATATATATATATATATATATATATATATTTAATCGATATTAAATTTCATTTTTAAATTTCATTTCTTTCGTAGTCTCGTCATTAGCCAGACGGTTGGTCGTGTGGCTATTATGTGATGCATCATATGCTGAACACAGTCTCCGCATCTATTACAGAGGGATGGAGGAAGGTAATCACTTAAACAACTTATTTAATTATATATTTTAGTTTTGGTGATGACTTGAGTTAATGTTATTGTTAATTATTTGAACTTATGCAGATTTTTAGAGATCAATCTCCTCTTAAAAAAGAAGAGTTTACAGACTTGAGGATGCGATTTTCAGAATTCTTCCTTGAGTATGTTGCAGAAAAAGGAGTAGAAAAAAAAAAAAATACCTTCTGCATACTTATATGTGTAGTTAATTATATTTGTATATGGATTTACATTTATATACTTAAAAGCTAATAGTTATGTTTTTTCTATCAATGGGTTTTGGTTTTTTGTCCCCCCATTGATTCTTTGTATTTCTTTTCTTTTAATAAAATTTAAGGGTACTCTTTTTCCTTAATGATAGGGGTGTTCGCGGATTGGATTGAATCGGATCGGTTTTGAGTAAAAAAGTCATTCGATCCAATGATAAAAATAACATGCGGTTTGGATTGGATCGGTTTGCTTCCTTCAAAAAATCTGATCCAATCCAATCAAATGCGGTTTGGATTGGATTGGATAATTCGGTTTTTATCGATACATATTTACATAGTTATTTACATCAAAGAACATCCAATATTTCGGTTCGATTTGGATTTGATTGAGTATTTAAAGAAACATATCAATTTGTTACTTATTTAAAATAAAAATTAATTTTAAAATATTATATTGACAATTTCTAATAAGTGTTTTAACGGGATATACATGAATTGATATGCACTTTCATGTGTAAATATATTTTACACTATCAACTAATTATAAATTGTTAAATCATTATAAATGTTTGATTATTATCCTAAATATATTAAAAGTCACTCATAACATGATTTATAATTGGTTAATAGTGTAAAAGTTTTTACTCTAATATTACATTTACATACTAATTAAACTCTCTAATATAAGGACCAGATGATAACTTATAAAAATATAAAGACTAATAATCACTTTTATAATATAAAGATCAAATTATATTCATTGAACTAAATAATTTCGGTTCGGTTTTATATATAGGACCCGAAATCCGATCCAATCCAATGAAAAATTTGGGTTTTTTTTTTCGATTTGCCGTTTTTTCGGTTTTCGGTTCGGTTTTTCGATTCGGTTGGTGCGGTTGGCATTGGATTGGATCGGCTGATGAACACCCCTACTTAATGATGTTTTGCTAAATTTGAGTGTGTAAAAATTCTGTAATGTGTGCATTGTTCTGTATTTTGGACTGTTTACTAAATGCAGGGATAGCTGGCGGAAGGGATATATTGTAACTGAAATAAAAAAAATATTTTTAACGTCAGTTCTCTATTTAATTGTCGTTAAAAGTAATTTATTAAATAAAAAAATACTTATAACGTCTGTTGTTTTGTTTAAACAACAGACGTTATAAGTATTACTTTTAACGTCTGTTAAATTAAATAACTAACGTTAAAAGTATCACATTTAATGTCTGTTAACTTAAACAACTGACGTTAAATGTGAACTTTTACGTCAGTTGTTAATAGACGTTAAAAGTTATACTTTTAACGTCTGCTGGAATAACGTCAAGTTTTTTTCAGACGTCAAAAAACACTTTTAACTGACTTAAAAAGTACTTCCTGCACTAGTGTTAGACACTGTATGTGTTTCTTTCTATCTCTCACCTACTTTTTATCATCTTCATATACATGCATCTCGAAAATACATCAAAAAACAAAGAGGACATCATACGGGTATGGTGTCCCCAAATTTGTGTTCAAAAAACATTCCTCATATATATATATATATATATATATATATGAGGACATATCAAGTGAGAGTGCCTTATTTATACGAGAGTGAGATGATTATATCATAGTCATTGGATCAAAATTTTAACGGTCAAAATTAAACCACAAAGTCATGTGACTTTTTTAAGTGGTCATGTGACATTTTAAAATCATGAAATAACTTTTAATCCTAACTATTTATGTATGATTGTATGACTCAGATTTATTCATCTCACTCTCGTATAAAAAAAACTCTCTCTCTAAATATGTCATATATATATATATATATATATATATATATATATTTGTGGCATACAGGATGTGCGAGCAATAAGTCCTTCGTCCACGAGGGAGCCATATGGACAGGTTGCAGCAAGTCGACACGGGGTACCACGCATAAATTTAAAGTCTTAACAGTACACACTTGTAAATACACATTTTGCAATTTAGATCCTGTGATAAAATATAGACATTTGTTATTGTCTGGGACAATGGTAAAGCAATGTTCTTCACGTTCCATGGTTCCAGCAAATGAAGAGAAGAGGGATCCTGAACCCAAGATTCCAAGCCAAAGCAAAATCATTCTTAAGTGCAAAGTGAAAACAACTAATGTAAGAAGAACATCTCCCAAAAAATTGTGTAGAGATTGGTTTGGCTGACTATTTTAATAATTATAATTAGATAAAAACTAGAGGCATCCTTCACATGGGTCATGGTGTTCCAGTAACTTCACTTTTTGGACGTGGTTTCTTTCTTCATTTGCAAAGTCTTAAATTGAATTGGATTTAATTTTTTCTTGTTCCACGTTTTGCTACTGATCCTGTTGCTTTTCCTTTTAGCAATTTTCTGTTGATGTTGCTCGATCCTTCATATACCAAACTCGCTCCTCCGTCTCCAGTACCTCCTTCAACTGTGAATCACCATGATGTCATCTCCAACCATGTGCAACCACCATCAACTTACAGAGAACATGAGAGATCGAGACCAAAGATATTCTCTTTCACTTTTCTCTCTCTCTACGAACTTCTAGGGTTCCATGGTTTCGATTTGATGCCGCCGAAATGAACTCGCAAAAGAAGAATAGGGATTCTGGATATTGACTTCAACGGAAATTCCACACAAATTCAATCTGTTATAAATGTGGGGGACTTTTAGCAAAAAGTTGGGATCAGTTTGAAAACCTTTTGTACAACCAGAACATCAGGTGACAGGGAAATGATCTCAACCATCCACTTAAAAGGGACTTAAATCCAATGGTTAGTATCACTCCCTCACAGGTGAGGGACATAAACGCACCCTCACCATATATATTAACTATTATAAAGTCCACATTGTAGCTCTCCATGACTACTCTTGCATGGCTAAGAATATTGTGAACCCAATTAATGCATTTCGATGCCCCCGAAACTTCAAACTTCAAATTATATCTATCCTCTAGATTAATAATCTTAAATTATAGAGATCCTTAATTTATTTTGGTGCATGTTTTGGGCTATTTTAATAATCTTCAGTCAAGCATATAGTCTACTATGTTTTCGTGTTTAGCTAGCCGTCCTAAACATTGAGTTTGAAGATGACTTAGTAGTTGGTGTGTGGCAATGTATATGCAAACTGGAAACAACAAGAAGCAGAGGGATTGCAGCTGGTAGAGAAAATTATCTCGGTGGTACCAATCTGACACGACAAAGGCGGCCCTGAATGTCTCCACGTGTTAAGCAGCAAGTTTAATTACTTTGCATCTGCAGAAGAAGACGAGTCAGAAAGAACTACAACAGTACAATGATTTCATCAAATTGTGGTCACATGCATTATAGCCTACGTGTTAGAAAATTTAGGGAAAATACGTTAAAATGAATATAAGCACGACATCATTCATGTCTAGTTATCAATAGAATAAATAGAGTGGAAGAGTATTTGAATCTACAGGGAAGATTAAAATAGGAGATATGAGAAATCTTGGTCTTATATGTACAATTCTTAAAGACTGCTAGTCTAGAGTCTCACATTTTTTTAACGATGAGATGTTAAAAAAAGAAAACTATCCTTATAATTTGTAGACCACGCTCATATTATTTATAATAAATAGATACGCTCCCTTAAAGAGTAATGACTTCTAAACTTTTCTTATTTTTATTTTGCCCATCAAAATATTAAAAATTAAACTTTTGATATCTACATGTTACAAAATCCACATGAAGCCTTTAAGCCCAATACCAAAAGGCAGTTATCTGATAGAAAAAATGAAGGCTTGTCCGCAAAATCTGATAGTGCAGTTATCTGTTAGTTTGACCCTTACTCTCTTCAGATCACCTACTAGAATCGTCCAGCTTGTGAACCAGGGTTGATCACTAATGAATGGAACATACTAGTGTATTTGTACATGAGAGACGCATGGATATCCGTTAGATGATTATTTTCATAATAGTTTATTATAAATAAATTCAAGATGAACAACATTAAATGTACTATTTTTTAAAATATAAATAATACTATTGTGTACAACAGTTGGATTCGTATATTCAATAGTTAATGAATAACAAGCTACATGACAAATGTGTGTGATAAAAATTGTAATAGGTTTTATAAAAGCTTGACTTTATATTACGGATATGAGTTTATGATATGCAATATGTTAATCTTTTATGTTTATGAAAAAAGTAACCATTTTCTTTTGAAAAATGTATTTATAAAAAAAATTTTATTAAAAAAAAGTTAATTAATAAATATTGTAAATAATAAAAAATATTTAAAATAAACCTTTTTTAAAAAAAAGTTGTTTAAAAAAAAGGTTTTAATAAAAAAAACAATTTTTTTTCAAAATAAAATTAATAATTTTGAAATAAAACGTTTTCGTTAAATTTTTAAATAAAAAAAATCTAATAACAAAAAAATGTAAAAAAAAAGTTGTAAATAAAAAACAGTTTTTTAAAAAAGAATTCGGAAATATTTTTTAAATAAAAAATTTGTAATAAAGAATGTTTTTTATTAAAAAACAAATTTTAAAAAAATTTTAAATAAAAAAGCTTGTTTAAAAAAAATTTTGGAATATTTGTTTAAATACAAAAAAAAAATTAAAAATTGTGTTTTTTAAAAAAAGGTTACTAACAAAATTTTCATTAAAAAACATAATTTTTGTAAAAAAAAACAAAATTTTAATTTTTTTTGAAAAAAAATGATTTCGAAAAAAAGTTTAAATACAAAAAAAGTTTTAAATAAATAAATAAATAAAATAATAAATTTTAAATAAAACAGTTTTTAAAAAAAAAATGGGAAATTTTTTAAATAAATTGTTTTTTGTAATAAAAAATGTTTTTAATTAAACAGATATTTTATATTAAAAAATAAATAAATAAAAAACAAAAAACTGTTTTTTAAAAAAATTGAATTCTTTTTTTTTAAATAAAAAAAATATTAAAAAATGTTTTGAATTTTTTTTAACTACAAAAAATTTAAACACAAATTTTTTGTTGTAAAAAACATTCGAAATTTTTTTATTATTTAAAATGTTTTTTTAAAAAATTATTCAAAAATAAAAATTGTTAAAAAAAATTAGAGGGAAAAATTATTTATAAAAAACAATTTAAAAAGAAAAGAAAAAGGAGGTTCGTTAATGGACACGTGTGTAAAAACGGTCCACTACGATGAAAAGTAGTTCCACCTATTTATTTATATATATATATATATATATATATATATATATATATATATTACATCACACTCCAGTGATCATAATAAAAATTTGTAAAGCCTCCTTCATATGTTGTAGCCCAATGTGTGCTACAGAACTTATTCATTACCCGTGTTTATCAAAAAAGCCCAATGCATAAGAATAAACCAAAAGTATTCAACACAATTATCAACGAGCTAAGTTTAGGTACATATTCACAATTCATTGATTAATTTTATTTAAATTGAACAATTATCAAGTACACACACTGGGAAGGAAAGGATTTGCATGTAACCCACGTTATTGGCTGTACAAAGGAATCTCTTGTTAGAAATTGGGATCTGAACTACAACAAAGAAGAGAAGAATAAAAGTAATGCACAATCTCCAATGTGTTAAGACTCTAAAATGTCTGATGTATATTTTCCTAAGTTTTGATAATAACTAAACATTAGTTAATGATTTAATTAACCTTCATATTGGTTGCTAACCTGTCAATCTAGTGTGCATATTAAAACTGTAAGAATCATCCGTCCAACACTGAAGTAATTGAAGCTCACGTCCAATACTGAAGTAATTGAAGCTCACGTCCAACATAAGTGATAAAAGCGGGCGTCCAATAAAGTGATAAAAGCCAGCATCTACTAAAGTGACAGAAGCGCGCGTCTTTTAAAGTGACAGAGGCGCTCGTCCACTTAAGTAGCAGAAACGCTCGTCCACTGGAGTGATAGAATCGCTCGTCCATTAAAGTAGCAAAAGGGCTCGTCCACTAAAGTGGCATATGGAGCTCGTCTACTAGGATTACGTTCTTTGGACTTGCTAAAACCTTAATGAGAGTATCCGTCCAATGACATGACATATGGAGCTCGTCTACTAGCCCACCCGTATGTAAATCTTAAATGGGTAGATGGACGTGGTTATTTTCAAGATGGACGTGCTTATCGTATGAACGCGAATTCTCTAAGAATTATCAGAATCTTATTTCAAGAACTAGAATCAAGAAATTCAGAAGTTACTCTCTCAAGCAACCTCGGTTATCAGAACCCAAGACCAGCTAAAGAATGCTTCCAACATGCTTTATTCCCTAGTACTTCTGGTCCTTACACGAAAAGGGATTTGGACTCAGCAAAGTACAAAAAGCTCTCTGCACAACTCTGATATGACTGTATCACGATGCATAAAGCCATGATCCTTCATGTTAGAGTACAACCAACGTTCCTATTGCATTAATGGCTGCCCAGAACGACTCTATTGCATTTAATGAAGTTCTGTTTGAAACCAACATCTGAGGGAATGTCTCTAACGGATCCTAAATGCTTGAAGACTATAAATATAGAAGTCATTGAAGATGAAGAAGAAGAGAATACACATAGCATTAAAGAGCCATTACTCTACGCATTAATATTTCATTCTTTCATTTTGTATCCTTCAATCATTTGAAGTTATTACGCAAACTTTCCTAAGCTTTACATTTAAACCACTCTGAGTGTTAGTGAAAGATCTGTTTATCTGAAGTTGTATTTATTACAAACCAAATCTCTCAAACAAACCTGAGTGAGCCTGAAGAGGCTAAGTGTCCAAAGAATACTTGTCTTGAGCCTGAAGAGGCTAGGTGTGCAAAGAATACTTGTCTTGGATCCTGAAGAGGCTAAGTGTGCAAACAATACTCAGTGTCTGTAACCTAATCAGTTATAGTGGATAAATCTTGGTGCTGCCAATGACTGGACATAGCTCTTTGCTTTGAAAAGTGAACCAGGATAAATAACTGTGTCTATCTCTCTCTCCTTAAACACTTTAGTTGCTTTAGTTTTCTTACGTCTATCAAGTGGTGTGTTTGCCAAAGTCTTTGTTAAAATTTCATCTCACAGGTCACCCATCTGCCGTGTATCTTTCCACTCGTCTGAACTAAGCTTCTGTTTGCAAAAAGATTTCAACTTTGTTTAAATTCTGATAAACATAATTCAACCCCCCTTCTCGTGTTTATAGTTGTCTATTTCAGTTGGTATCAGAGCTCAGCCTCTGGGTTGAGCATCTAACAGTGTAGAGGTAAAAGGTCCTGAAGAATAGACATGACTGCTGGAGCTAGTTCAAGTGGAAGTCACCAGACTGAAGGAGCTTCCCTAACCAGACCTCCTTACTTAAATGGAGAAAACTACAACTGTTGGAAAGATAGATTTCAATGGTTCATTCTATCTACAAACTCTGATCTTTTGGCTGTCATTACAGATGGTCCATTCATTCCCAAGAATGATGATAACACTGACAAACCAAAAGCTCGGTGGACTACTATAGAAAAGACAAAATAGGAGTTGAACCACAAAGCTAAATATAACATCATCTGTGCTCTCAGTCCTAAGGAGTTTGAGAAGGTATGTGCTTGTGACTCTGCAAAAGAAATATGGCACACTTTAGCTGTCACACATGAAGGAACATCCAAAGTCAAAGAGTCAAATATTGCCATACTTGTCAGAAAGTATGAACTGTTTGTCATGGAGAAAGGAGAATCTGTTGCTCAAATGATAGGAAGATTTCAAACTATAGTCAACAGTTTAAAATCTCTTGGCGGAGTCTATACCAAAGCTGAGAAGGTTGGAAAGATTCTGAGAAGTCTACTTAAACAGTGGAGACCTTTGGTCACTGCTATCTCTCAAGCCAAGGATCTCACTACCTTGACTATGGATGAACTTCTTGGAATGCTCACTGTTCATGAGCAAGAACTTGGAGATGAAGTTGTACCAAAGAAGGGCAAGTCAATTGCTTTGAAAGTTGATCAAAAGTCAGCAAAAGTTTCCAAGGCTCTAAAGGCGGACGAGTCATCTAGTGATGCTGACCTATCTGAACCCGAGGATTCTGAGAGTGATGAAGAATTGTCTCTCCTGACCAGGAAGATAAAGCTTCTCCTACAGAAAAAGAAGGTCAAGAGGGATAAGCCATTCAGAAGGTTCAATAAGGACAAGAACTTCAAAGAATCCATTTCAACAGATAAAAGTCCAATTGTCTGCTATGAGTGCAAGAAGCTTGGTCACATCAAGGCTGAATGTCCTTAACTCAAGAAGGCCCCTTTTAAGAAATTCTTCAAGAAGAAGAAGAAAGGAATGATGGCTACTTAGGTGGATCTGGAGTCAACGTCTTCTGATGAAGAAACATAGGAAGAAGCCAATCTCTGTTTGATGGCCAACACTGACTCAGACTCAGACGATGAGGTACATCCTGACTATGATGAATTACTTGATGCCTATGAGGAGTTGATGGAGGAATCCAACTGCTTATTTAAGGCCTTCAAATCCCTCAAGAGGGAGTATGTAAAGCTCACCAGTGAGTATAAACAGAAATCTCAAGAGTGTGAGAAGCTGGCTAAAGAGAACAGTGAGCTGAAGACTGAAAAGTCTAATGAAGCTAAGATCTCAAGTGAAACATTACCATCTGAAGAAGTTAAAAAACTTCAACAGAAATTGGAAGAGCTCACTTCTGGTCTTGCCAAATTTGTTAATGGTAGAGATAATCTGACTAAGCTACTTGGCTATCAGAGGCACTCTCTTAACAAAGAAGGTATTGGATATGTCCATCAGACACATCATAAAGTATCAACTAAAGCTTCTACAGTATCTGTTAAGTCAACTGTAACCAAGTCTACACCTGTCTGTAACTTTTGTGGAAAAACTGGACATGTTATGTCTAAGTGTATCCACAAGAAGAGAAGGAAGTCTTCACAGACTCCTAGAACTAACAGAAAAGAACCCAGAAAAATATGGGTACCTAAAGATCAAATAATTTTTGTTGCAGATGTCCCCAACAGAACAAAGAAAACACCACTGCTGGTACCTGGACGGTGGCTGCTCGCGTCATATGACGGGAGAAAGGTCTATGTTCCTAGACCTCCAACCTAAGAAAGGAGGACACGTTGCCTTCGGAGGGAATCAGAAAGGGAAAGTTATAGGAATTGGTACTATTGGTGGTAAACCCCCTCTTGCCTCTATATCTAATGTTCTTGTGGTTAAATGATTAAGACACAATTTGCTTAGCATAAGTCAATTATGTGATAGTGGTTTTGATGTTTCCTTTACCAAGGATGTATGCATAGTTAAAGACTGTTGTGGTAAAACCCTCTTTTCATCTAAAAGGAAACAAAATCTTTATAAGATTTAACTAATTGATCTATCAGATCCAAGTGTAACCTGTCTGATGTCTAAAGAGGATGAGAGATGGTTATGGCATAAGAAACTAGGACATGCTAGTATGAAACTAATTTCTGAATTAAAAAGGAATAATCTTGTGAGATGATTGCCTGATATTAGTTTTAAGAAAGATGTCTTGTGTGATGCATGTCAGAGAGGTAAACGGATAAAATCAAGTTTCAAATCTAAAAACCAAGTATCAACCTCTAGACCTCTTCAGTTGTTACACATGGATCTGTTTGGTCCAGTTAGTGTTGCCAGCCAGGCTGGAAGAAAATATGGATTTGTCATAGTTGATGACTATTCTAGATACACATGGGTACTCTTCCTAACACACAAGGATGAGTCTTTTAAGGCTTTCTCAGTATTCTGCAAAAGAGTACAAAATGAGCAGGGTTTTTGTATTTCTACCCTTATAAGTGATCATGGGGGAGAATTTGAAAATGAGCAGTTTAAACAGTTCTTTGAGGAGAATGAATCTCTCACAATTTCTCTGCACCTAGAACTCCACAACAAAATGGAGTGGTTGAGAGAAAGAACATATCTATGCAAGAGATGGCTAGATCTATGCTCAATGAAAATAATCTCCCTAAGTACTTCTGGGCAGAAGCTGTAAACACTACTTGTTATGTACAAAACAAGATACTTATTAGGCATTTTCTAAAAAGGACTCCTTATGAATTGTGGAAAGGAAAAAAAAGCCAACATATCTTATTTTCATGGTTTTGGATGTGAATGTTTTATTCTGAATACCAGAGATAATCTTGGAAAGTTTGATTCTAAGGTAGATAAAGGTATTTTCGTAGGTTATTCTGAAATGTCTAAGGCTTTTAGAGTTTACAATTCAAGAACTTGTATTATTGAAGAATCTGTTCATATTAAATTCAATGATGAATTAAAGACTGATAAAGAACTATCAGATCTAGAAGATGATCTTGCAGGCCTTGATATAAACAAACCAGAAAGTCAACAACTCGATCTAACCAAAATAGAACCTGTGCCTGAGGCTGACAGACAAGTGGAACAAACGAGTCAACAGACAAGTCAAGATCTTCATGATGATCCCAAAAGGGATTGGAAGTTCAACACTCATCACCCTAAGGATCTTATTATTGGAAATCCTTCTGAAGGAGTAAGAACCAGATCCACATTTAGAGAATCAAGCAATATGGCCTTTATTTCAAATTTGGAGCCTAAACACATTGAAGAAGCTCTTAAGGATGAAAGTTGGATTCTTGCTATGCAAGAATAACTTAACTAGTTCACCAGAAATGATGTCTGGACTCTTGTCTTTAAGCCTAAAAACAAGTTGGTTATTGGAGCAAGATGGGTCTTCAGAAACAAATTGGATGAAGATGGTAAAGTTGTTAGAAATAAGGCAAGGTTAGTAGCTCAAGGCTATAACCAACAAGAAGGCATTGATTATACTGAAACCTTTGCACCTGTATCTAGAATAGAAGCCATACGCATTTTAATGTCATATGCTGCAGAACACCAAATTATCCTGTTTCAAATGGATGTAAAAAGTGATTTTCTAAATGGTATAATCGAAGAAGAAGTGTATGTTAAACAACCCCATGGTTTTGAGGACACTGATAAACCAGATCACGTTTTCAAACTTAAAAATGTATTATATGGTTTGAAACAAGCACCTAGAGCATGGTATGATATGCTCAGTTCTTTTCTCACGCATAATGGTTTTACGAGAGGACAAATAGACACTACTCTGTTCAAGAAATGCTCTAAAAAGGACTTTATTATAGTTCAAATATATGTTGATGATATTATTTTTGGAGAAACTAATGAAAAGCTGTGCAAGGAATTTTCAAATCTAATGCAAGTTGAATTTGAGATGAGCATGATGGGAGAATTGAAGTTCTTCATTGGATTACAAATCAAGCAGACAAGTGATGGAATTTACATTTATCAACAAAAATATACCAAGGAGATACTCAAGAAATACAAAATGGAAAATGCAAAGCTCATGAAAACCCCTATGCAACCCAATGCAAAACTAAGCAAAGATGATGAAGGTAAAAAGGTAGATCAAACTGTCTACAGAGGTATTATTGACTCTCTCATCGTACTTAACTTCAAGCAGACCTGACATTCAATTTAGCGTCTGTATGTGTGCTAGATTCCAATCTGATCCTAGAGAATCTCATCTTAAGGCTGTTAAAAGAATATTTAGATATTTGCTTGGAACTACTAATCTTGGTTTTCTGTATTTAAGATCAAAAGAATACATATTAGTGGGACATTGTGATGCTGACTTTGCTTGGAGACAGAATAGAAAGAAAAAGCACCAAGTGGAGGATGTCACTTCATTGGAACAAGTTTAGTCTCATGGTCAAGCAAGAGGCGGACAACCATTGCCCTGTCTCTCATGCTGAAGGGAATACATTTCTGCTGCTAGTTGCTTTTTCTCAACTCTTATGGGTAAAACATCAACTTGAGAATTACTCTATTTATGAACATAACATATATGTATGGACAGTATGGTGTGATAATTCCAGTGCTATATGCTTAACTAAAAATCCAATTCAGCATTCTAAGGCTAAGCATATTGAAATCAAACATCATTTTATTAGGGATTATGTTCAGAAAGGCATCTTTGATATTAAGTTTGTTAAAACTCAAAATTAGTGGGCTGATATTTTCACTAAACCCTCACAGAAGAAAGGTTTTTATTTATTAGAGATAATCTAAACATGCATTGCATTGTTGAATGACATGTCTGAATGATAACATGTCTGTGCTTTATCACCTGTTCATGCTAAATCTATCTTTCCTCCTATATAAATGTATTTTTTAACTAAGCATCAGTTCAGGGGGAGTGATGATACAATAGTTTAAGTGGAGTATGTCTCATAAATAAAACTTGGTAACCCTTTTTGATGTTGACAAAAGGGGGAGAAAGAAGAATGGAAGAATGGGAGAAATGTGATAGAAATGTGTTATAGAAGAATGAGAGAATGAATATGATATGATCTTAAATAATACATGGACATGAGTATGTTCTGATAACTGCTCAGATAAATCTTAAGTAAGATTGCTCTGATAATAATTTCAAAGTTAAACGGATTATATGATTAATCTTAATGCCTGATCTAGCATTTGCATTACCCGTCTGCTTAAGAAAATTTCAACCTGTATGTTATATGATATTTTCTTTGTTGATATTTTCTGAGGTTCATTAAATCATCTCAATGTTTGTCATCATCAAAAAGGGGGATATTGTTAAGTCTCTAAAATGTCTGATGTGCATTTCCCTAAGTTTTGATGAGAACTAAACATTGGTTAATGATTTCACTGACCTTCATATTGGTTGTTAACCTGTCAATCTAGTGTGCAGATTAAAGCTGTAAGAATCATCCGTACAACACTGAAGTAATTGAAGCTCACGTCCAACACTGAAGTAATTGAAGCTCACGTCCAACACTGAAGTAATTGAATCTCTCGTCCAATACTGAAGTAATTGAAGCTCACGTCCAACATAAGTGATAAAAGCAGGCGTCCAATAAAGTGATAAAAGCCAGCGTCTACTAAAGTGACAGAAGCGCGCTTCTACTAAAGTGACAGAAGCGTGCGTCTTCTAAAGTGACAGAGGCGCTCGTCCACCTAAGTAGCAGAAGCGCTCGTCCACTGGAGTGATAGAAGCGCTCGTCCACTGGAGTAACAAAAGCCCCCATCCATTGAAGTAGTGATGAGTGTGATTTCACCTCCTCTTTGTCCATCATTTTGCATGCATTTTCATGTAGTTTAGGCATTTTTAATTAGATTTTAGGTTAATTTTCCTTTGGAATGGGTAAGGCGGTTTGTGTGTTGTTGTTTTGCAGAAATCAAGGGTAAAATGCTCAGGATCAACCATGATGGAGTTTGGATGAAGATAGGGCTTGAAAAGTGAAGAAAATGAGCCAAACAGAGCCCATCACGGCCTAGCCGTGATGCCCATCACGACCATGATCGAGCAAAACTGAAAAGGAAGAAAGGCTGAAGTCAGAGTCTGTCACGGCCTGGCCGTGATAGCCATCACGGCCGTGATCCAAAACCACCACAAGTCAGAGCACATCACGGCCTAACCGTGATGAAGATCACGGGCCATGAAAAGGGAGCTCGCGACGCGAAAGAGGACTCGCCACGCGAAAGTCCTGAATTTTCCAGAATTGCCAGAAACAGAGACCGTCACGGCCTGGCATGGCAGAGGCAGTAGGACACATCGGGATCATCCGTAACAACTAGGACTCTAGACATAGATCTCTCTTCTCCTCTCCTCCTCTCTTCTCTGATTTTTTTGTATTTTCATTATGTTGTCAACCAAGCTTGTCATCTCCTGGCCGTGATGGCCATCACGGTCGTGACGCGCATTACTTGGACCTGAAGAAACCGAATTGGATCAGAATTTGAGTTAGATTGGGACTCTAACTTCCCAATTCTATAAATAAGGACCATGGCAGAGGCAGTAGGACACATCGGGATCATCCGTAACAACTAGGACTCTAGACATAGATCTCTCTTCTCCTCTCCTCCTCTCTTCTCTGATTTTTTTGTATTTTCATTATGTTGTCAACCAAGCTTGTCATCTCCATGGCAAGACTTGAGTAGTAGTTTGTTTCTAGGGATAGGGGCTCTGCCCGAGTTTTGTTTACGATGCTGATTTTGATGTAATATCTTTGTAATTATGATTTTGCTTTAGATCTGATTTCTAGTGTTTTAATCAATCGTAAATTCGGCGACCGCTTATTTGAGTGACATAGACGTTCTAAGGAGGAACCTAGCGGTGAACTTAGGATTTCTAGTGTTTTTCACTCGTAAAGTTCGGCGGCCGCTTATCTGCGAGACGTGGATATTCTAAGGAGGAACCTAGCGGTGAACTTAGGTTATTTGCATGACTTAGACATTCTAAGGAGGAACCTAGCGGTGAACTTAGGTGTCGGACCTATAAAAGTCAGACTTGGGACTGAAATCACGAGAGTTAGAAGCCGTCCCTCGAGGAACAACGAGTTGTCACGAAGCGCAAAGGGTCCAATCTGGGATCGACTACCACGAGAGTAGGGGTCGGGTCAATTGGGAACGACTTTTGTAACCCGAGAGGGAGCTTAAGCTATTAGAGGATAAACTCGCCTTCAAGGCAATTTCGTTAATCAACAAAGGTAAATCAGATTAGTAACATAAACAGCCTCAATGGTAACCCAAATCCCTAGGAATCCATTTAGATCAAAACCCCAAAAACATTTGTTTTCTGTTTTAATTATCTTCTGTTCATCTATCTTTTAATTTCGAATTCAAACCTTTTCAAAATATAAAAATCCTTTTAAAAAGTCCAGATTTAACCAATTCGAAAATTAGTTGCGATTCGGGAACACAGTCTCTGTGGGTTCGATATCTTTTATTACTTGGCGGCAATCCGGTACACTTGCCGGAATCGCAGAGCGCGGCGCGCAACACACGTGCGTCGCACGACATCAAGTAGCAGAAGCGCTCGTCCACTAAAGTGGCATATGGAGCTCGTCTACTAGGATTACGTTCTTTGGACTTACTAAAACCTTAATGAGAGTATCCGTCCAATGACATGGCATATGGAGCGCGTCTACTAGCCCGTCCGTATATAAAATCTTAAACGGGTAGATGGAAGCGGTTATTTTCAAGATGGACGCGCTTAGCTTATGAATGCAAATTCTCTAAGAATTATCAGAATCTTATTTCAAGAACTAGAATCAAGAAAAGTCAGAATTTACTCTCTCAAGCAACCTCGGTTATCAGAACCCAAGACCAGTTAAAGAATGCTTCCAACATGCTTTATTCCCTAGTACCTCTGGTCCTTACACGAAAAGGGAATTGTACTCAGCAAAGTACAAAAAGCTCTCTGCACAACTCTGATATGGCTGTATCACGATGCATAAAGCCATGATCCTTCATGTTAGAGTACAACCAACGTTCCTATTGCATTAATGGCTGCCCAAAACGACTCTATTGCATTTAATGAAGTTCTGCTTGAAGCCAACATCTGAGGGAATGTCTCTAACGGATCCTAAATGCTTGAAGACTATAAATACAGAAGTCATTGAAGATGAACAAGAGAATACACATAGCATTAAAGAGCCATTACTCTACGCATTAATATCTTCATTCTGTATTCTTCAATCATTTGAAGTTATTACGCAGACTTTCCTAAGCTTTACATTTAAATCACTCTCTGAGTGTTAGTGAATGATCTGTTTATCTGAAGTTGTATTTATTACAAACCAAATCTCTCAAACAAACCTGAGTGAGCCTGAAGAGGCTAAGTGTGCAAAGAATACTTGTCTTGAGCCTGAAGAGGCTAGGTGTGCAAAGATCACTTGTCTTGGAGCCTGAAGAGGCTAGGTGTGCAAACAATACTTAGAGTTTGTAACCTGATCAGTTATGGTGGATAAATCTTGGTGCTGCCAAGGACTGGACGTAACTCTTTGCTTTAAAGAGTGAACCAGGATTAATAACTGTGTCTATCTCTCTCTCCTTAAACACTTTAGTTGCTTTAGTGTTCTTACGTCTATCAAGTGGTGTGTTTGCCAAAGTCTTTGTTAAAATTTCATCTCACAGGTCACCCATCTGTCCTGTATCTTTCCACTCGTCTGAACTAAGATTTTGTTTGCGAAAGGATTTCAACTTTGTTTAAATTCTGATAAACACAATTCAACACCCCTTCTCGTGTTTATAGTTGTCTATTTCACAAAGCGTGTGGGAACACTAGGTTTTAGGTTCGATTCGCCCCACCAATCTCTCCTCGTAGATTGGATGCAACAGGTGTAACTGGCGAATCCTTTCAGGATACAATGGAGAACCTTGGTTTGGTTTGCACTCCATAAACCAAGTGTATCGACAATGACAGTTTACAGAACAATAGTCTTCCTAACTCTCTCTGCGCACAAGGGAGAAAATATTGTGATTTGGAGTGAAGAATGGTTGAGAGATTCCGAGTTTTTCGTGTATGTTCACTGCATGCAGATGGTTCTATTTATAGACCAACTCATGTCACTTGGTGAAAGAAAATAACTCTTGAAAAATTCCATAATCGGTCAAATACAATACCTAAATAGTATTAATGCTTATTAACTGACACAAGACATTCGCTGGCCAAGCGATCAGCGGATGTGTCCCTTGCATCACGCACCCGGGTTCGATTCCGCACAGAAAATCAACTGCAGCAGGAATCGAACTCGTGCCGCCTTGATATATTGGAAGCGTCACAACCACAGGGATGCACGCCAGCTTGTGATAAGTTAACAACATACCATGTATTTACTTGATCGTCGAATGCCTTTAATATTTTGTAAATTTTGAAAATCTCTCACAATCCCCCACCATTTTCAAAATAAATCCAAATCCCATTATTTCGGAAATCACATGCTTTCAGACAAAGGTATCTTGGGGATTTGAACCTTTGCTTAGTAAGTCATGGGCTTCACTCATCCCCGAATAAAATGGTAGACAAGCTTTGAACCAAATATTTATTAGAACAAGCGTGCATGACTTACACATTAAATCTCGGTACCATTGAACGGCGTGGTAGTGTGACATATTTGGTAAGGTCTTGTGTTATGTATCCTTTTCATGAGAGCTTACAGAGTCAAGTCCAACTCTAAGAAGCGGTCCCACTTCACTCTCATATAGGTGGATTTTACCAAAAGCACTCCCATAAGTTGGGCACCTCAACACATATATGCTATAGGTCCATTAAGAGCAAAAGCTCACCCTTTTCCTTTATGTCCTTATGGTATCCAAGTACTTGTAAACCTTGGGATGTATCTATTTGTCAAGTACTTGCAATCACTCTCATAATGTACTTTGGCCCATTGAACTCAAGACTTGATGCTACTGAAGTGTGAGTCGGGTTTCCACCATTGATGATCATGTAGATATGGGCTCGAGTCTCATCCCTAATGATGTTTTTCAACATCATATCACTTGTCAGTCCTTTTGTCAAAGGATGCAATATTTCTTTCTGTCTTATAAAGACTCTGGATATTACTCCATTTACAATTAGTTCCTCGACATAACTATGTCTTAGCCCAATGTTCCCGGACTTTCCATTATAAACCTGGCTATATGCCCTTGATAGTATTGACTTACTATCCCATTGTATGGATATTGGTGCCATTAAAATTGGTATCCCATACAACAAATTTCTAAGCCATTCGATCTCTTTATTACTGCTGTCAATGCTATGGATTCTGCAGCCATGGTGGAACCGGCAATGCCGTCTTTCTTCTTGAAACCCCAAGAAATAGCACCCCCACCATTTGTGAAGACTCAACTGCTTGTTGAAGCATGATCTTCTTGTATAAGTCACCCAATTGACATCCGTGTAACCTTTTAATACCAAATGACACCCATTATAGTTTAAACTAGTTCTTGCCCTCCATAAGTATTTCAATACTCTTGGACAACATGCCAATAGTCTTTTCTTGGATTACTTGTATACCTACTTAGTCTCCTATAACATATGCAATGTTTGGCCGGGTACATGTCATGGCATACATTAAATATCCAACTACTTTTAAGTATTCAAGTTGTGCTACTAGGCTACTTTTATTTGGTACTAGATTTGTACTATGATCCAAGGGAGTAGTGATAGATTGACAATCAAAGTGATTAAACTTCTTTAATACTTTTCCTATATAGTGAGATTGGGGTAAACCTATATTCTCACCATCTCTTATTATTCTAACTTCTAGAATCACATCAGCTATCCCTAAGCCTTTCATGTCAAAATTTCTAGATAAGAAACTCTCAGTTTCTTCTACCTCATCTAGGTCAGTACCAAATATTAATATATCATCAACATATATATCATCAACATATAAACAAATAATTACCCCTTTTCCACCATGGAATTTACTACAAATACACTTGTCAGATTTATTTATTTTATATCCATTAACTAGCACAGCTTGATCTAACTTTTGATATAATTTCTTAGGAGTCTTTTCTAGTCCATACAATGACCTTTTCAATTTACACTCTTTCTTTTCCTGACCATTAACCACAAACCCTTCAGGTTGTGTCATATACACCTCTTCATCTAATTCCCCATTTAGGAATACCACATCCATTTGATGGATGACAAACTTATATATGGATCCAAGTGCCAATAGCACTCTAATTGAGGCAATTCTTGCCACAAGTGTATATGTATCAAAATAGCTAATCCCTTTTGTGTAAATCCATTAGCAACTAATCTTGTCTTAAACTTATCAATGGTTCCGTCTACCTTCATTTTCCTTTTGAAAATCCATTCACAACCAATAGGTTTAGAACCAGGTGGGAGGTCTACTAGTTTGCACATTTTATTCCCCATTTATTGAGTCCATTTATTCTTGTATAGCCTCCTTCCAAAAAGTGTAAACTTGAGACTTTATTGCCTCTTCAAATGTCTATGGATAACTTTATGTATAATAATAGATTGGTCCATAACTGTCTATAGACTCTCTTGTTCCTTCGACAAGGAACATGAAAAACCTTGGCCTCTACGTTTTCTCATTTCTAGCTCTTTGACTTCCCCTAAGTTCTGAACCCACCAATGTGTCTTTATTAGATACATTGCTTTCCGGATTATGTGCACTACTATGAACATTATCCTAGTGACTTGGAATTGAGTTAAAATTATCTTCTTGAAAGATTGCATCCCTAAACTCAATTACTGTATTTACAGGATGTGAGTCATTAGATTCCATAACCATGAATCTATATGCTTTGCTAATTTTAGCATAACCCGGGAACACACATTCAATTCCCCTTTCACATAATTTCTTTCTTTTGGTTCAAGAACTTTTACTATTGCCATACAACCTCAAACTTTGAAAAATTTGAGAATGAGTTTTATATTTTCCAGAGCTCATATGGGGTAATCTTGTTCCTTTGTTTGGAACCCTATTTACTATCTAACAAGCCTTGAACATGACTTCTCCCCAATATCATTTTGCTAAACCATCATAGGATATCAATGCTTTTACCATTTTTTCTTATATACTAATTTTTGTTTCAACTATACCATTTTGTTGTAAGGAATAGATGATAGTTATTTTGTCAACTAGCCTAGTAGACACAAAGTAACTAGGGTTATAGAATTTTCCTATTCTTATAACTCCTAAGGTATTTATTGAGTGTCTTATTACAAACACCTTCAGTTTACCCATACAACAATATATAAAAACATCACAATCAATGGTTAATTGAGAATATAATATACTGTCTAAATTTATTGTCCTTAACTTTCCTGTAACAACTCGTGCATATGAATGCATCATTTAAAACATACCAGGAGATAAATAAAAACTATCGACTTTCACAACGATAACTTGTAATTAGCCTAGTGGTGAACTGGCGTTTCCCATGTGCTTCTTTCCAGAGTTTGAATCCCATCAGCTGCAATTTTTCAAACTATTTCGATAATTCAATTTTTGTTAAAAGCTGTTGAAATTGAACCAAAATGCCAAACATGAGATTCCAACTCGCAAAAGCTGACGAACTAGCACGTACCACCAGACCGATACACTAATACACCAATTGGTGTCAATTCCGTTAATTTATTTTAATTATTGGAGCGTTAGTGCACCACACCTTCCTGGGTCACCAGACCCGCTTTGGAGAAACCGGGTTTTCACGACCCATTTGTGTCCCACATCGAATTTTTGCACTTAAATTCCACCCTAAACTTATTTTCATTGTCTCTACATTTTGATTCATATCTATACATGTTCTAATGCAAAACTATATAAAATCAAGAAACATTTCCCATTTTATCTTATATATACAAAATCATGCACTCATCATATATATAAGATTGTCTACTCTAAAATAATTGGTTCTTACATGAATCAAATCTATTAACACATGCATTTGACATGATCACTAATATATTAATACCTTCCTATCAATATACATCAATTAGCATGAATGTATCATAAACCAACCATATTCATGCGTATCAAATTTCATATACTTGAATTATTCTAAATCATGCATCTAAGGTTCTAATATCACATGTTAAATTTCAACATACATGACTTTAGAATATCAAGCATATCATAGCCATAGAAAGTAATTGTATACCTTTCACCATGGTCACAAATAAGCATATTTTTTATGAAGCATGTGAATACTCATCTCTCCTTATTGTAAAAAGATCATGCATCTGTTTCTCCCAACGAACCTCTCCACTTTGACAATGTCAAATGTCATCTCCCTCAATGTTGCAACCATTGTTATATAACGAAAATCGAACCTAAAGATTGTTAGAAATTGGGGTCTAGCCTACAACAAAGAAGAGAAGAATAAAGGTAATGTGCAATCTCCAAGGCATGTAGGAACACTAGGCTTTAGGTTTGATTCGCCCCCACCAATCTCTCATCGTAGATTGGATGCAACAGGTGTAACTGGTGAATCCCCTCCAGGATACAATGAAGAACCTTGGTTTGGTTTGAACACCCTAAGCCAAGCGTATCGACAGTGGCAGTTTACAGAACAATAGTCTTTCTAACTCTCTCTGCGCACAAGGGAGAAAAGAAGGTGATTTGGAGTGAATAATGGTTGAGAGATTCTGAGTTTTTCGTGTATGTTCACTGCATGCAGATGGTTCTTTTTATAGACCAACTCATGTCACTTGGTGAAAGAAAATAACTATTGAAAAATTCCATAATCGGTCAAATACAATACCTAAATAGTATTAACGCCCATTAACTGACACAAGACATCCATTGGCCAAGCGGTCAGCGGTAGCAGGAATCGAACACGCGCCCCCTTGGTATATTGGAAGCGTCACAACCGCAGGGCTGCACGCCAGCTTGTGGTAAGTTAACAACATACCATGTATTTACTTGACCGTCGAATGCTTTTAATATTTTGTAAATTTTGAAAATCTCTCACATCTCTCTCAGCATGGGACTTGGCTAGATATAAAAGGGAAACTTTTATTCCCCTGTTTGTCATGATCCTCCAACTTGGAGGGCGCATACTCTGGACACTTTGAAATGTAATGTTGATGCTGGCTTCTTCAATGAGAAATGGGAATGAGATCAATAGTACTGAATTAGATTGCCTAGAGCAGTAGTACCAAATGAGATCAATAGTTCAAGGATTAAGCTTTCTAATGTTTTCAACGATAAACAATATAATATTTACCAATCATTCTAAAAACTTGTGCATTAAATAAGAATCTCTTACAATGAAGAAGTTTCTAGTATTTGTTTAGGCTGTACACAATAATATTTCAACCCAACATACAACTCGTAATCATGATGTGTAATATCCTAAAATTATAACATAATTAATTTGAAATAAATAATAATAATAATAATAATAATAATAATAATAATAATAATAATAATAAGTTATTAAAAAGGGTAGTGCAAATAAAATATAAATGGGAGATTTAGTGTAAAGAAGTGATGGTATAAGGATTTATTAAAATTTATTAATTATTATAAAGAATGCAAAACTATATATATATATATATATGAAGAAAAAAAAAGAAAAAAAAGAAGGGAGGCGCTTGGGCGTTGAGCCCAAGCAGCTGCTAAAGAAAATTTTAAAAAGAAACCAAAACGCCGCCTGCTACCATATATACATATATTAAAACCTAATTGTCTCGTTAAGGAACGTGCACAGTAGATTTTGAATGTTTCTCGCGCCGTGCAGTGAACTTCGAAAGGCTGCACGGTGAGCTTAGAGAGGGGAGGTTCCTGAGACGCGTTTCTTTTCTTTGGTAGTGCAATCGTGACGCTGAAGGGAAGGAGATTTTTTTTTTCAGAGACACCAGTTTTATCATACATATTTTTTTGAGCACTTTGGAGGTCTTCGAGAGGTGAGTAACAGTATCTTTTGATAACCCTTTCCATGATACATGTGTTTGTTGTGTTAGTGATTTACCTATGATTTTCGAGAGATTTTAACTGAATGATGCGTGTTATTAATAAAATAATTTTTTTGGGGTTTTGAATTAAAATAAAAAGGATTATTAAATTGGGTATTTATTCTTGTTACTGATGGCATGAAATACATGATTGGTATTCGTATTAGTTGAATGACGTGCTTATTGGTGTGTGCTATGCCATGTGAGTTTATTTGATATGCATGATAAAATCAAATATTTAATTTTTGACAAATGAATTGTTACACGTATGAGACATGAAATTGTGCCTTATGATGAATTGTATGATGTTTGCCGCAATACCACCTATGATAGGGGTATCGAAAAGTAATACCACCGTAATGGGGTATCGAAAGTAACATCCCCATATAATTGGGATGTCGAAAATAAGTAATACTACCTAAAAAGGAGTATCGAAAGTAACACCGCCACAGGCTGGGGTGTCGAAAAAGGAGAAATACCACCATGTGCACATGGGAGGTATCGAAATGGAAATGTCCCCGATAGGAGGGCGACATCGAAACACTCCTCGTGAGTAGGGGTGGGCAATGGGACGCCATTGTCGTGTGATGTGTGAATATATGGCATGCTGGCAAGAGGCCAATTTAATTAGGAGGTCTTCGGACCGCTTGGATTAAACTAGAACTTATCTGATATATGGAATGTGATGTATTGAGATGAGATTATTATTAATATTAAAAGTATTTTCTTTTATGTATACTATTTTGGAAAATTAGCGGGTACCATGGACAGTTTTTCCGGTTACCGCGCCGGCTGAGAACAATGCTATTTTCGAAAATGTATTTTTAAAACTGTATTGTTGATCACTGGGATTTTATATCTCATTATAAGCATTGTTTTCAGAGCACGAGGAGGACGTCATTGAAACTGAAGAGGCGTGAAGACTTAGTGGATTCCATTAGTTAATCTTTCTAGTTTGGTTAGTATTTTCTTAAATAAGGAGCCTTATGTGGCTAGACACATTTATTTATCGTTGGGATTGTAATTTAACGCCCGGTTTTGAGGCTTTTGATTTTGATTTATATTTATATTCATTACATGGATAATTTAATACTATATTATTTAATATGAGGTATTTTTAGACTTTAAATATATTTTTTTTAATTTTTCTTCATGAAATATATGTTTTAATTAAATGTTCTAAATGATATTTTATTGATTTTATCTTGGGATTACTAATGTAACGAAGGGCGTTACATGATGAATAAAAAAGTTTTAATTTTTATTCAGTTTTATGGCACTGGCTAGCGTGAGAGAGTGGACCATATCTCTCACGGTGCGCGACTAATTTTAGCCATTGGATAGTGATTTCCACAGGTGCTTATCATACATTGTCAAAACCTTATCTTTTTGCCTCCTCCTCCATCATCTGTTCTTGTAACACCTTATCAGGTGCGCGTCACGGCCGTGATGCCCATCACGGCTAGGCCGTGACGTGTTCTGCCAAGGGCGCACATTCAAATTCTAGTCTGTCACGGCCGTGATCAATTCTGTCCATGGGTGCTGATCTGTCACGGTCGTGACCTCCATCACGGCTAGGCCGTGATGCTCTCTGATCTTCAGGGTCTTCTCATCACGCCCGTGATGGGTATCACGGCTGGGCCGTGATGCTTTCTGGTCTTCATGGGTAGCTCATCACGGCCGTGACCAGTGTCACGGCCTGGGCGTGATGGCTTTTGCTTTAAGTGTCCTTCCCTTTTTGCTCTTCTCATTAACCTGAAAATATGAAATAGCAGTAAATGCTTTATTTGACTCAAAATTAAATAAAATATCCTAAAACTACTTAAGAGACTCAAAATGTTGCTTGAGGACAATTAAATCCAAATTTGGGCGAAAACGAGATTAAACTCGAATAATTAGTACAAAAACCATGGTCTTACTAGTAATAAAACTAGATGAGCCAGAGGCTTATCAAAATACCCCAAACTTAAAATTTGCTTGTCCCCAAGCAAACTAAAACTCAAAAAGACTCAAACTTGGCAAGCTTAAAGGATTCAACAAATTTGGCACAAATTTCATGCAATTTTAACAAAACAATTTTTCTTCAATGTTTTCCTCCTTTGCAACAATGTGATTGATGAGCCTCTGTTTGACTGGTTTTATAACTCGTCAAGACCTTGGCTTTGTGCTTATTTTATATCATTTTCACTCAAATTAGACTTGATTGTCCTTAAGTAAGATTTTGAGTCTGTAAAGTGTTTTTAGGTTAATTTAGTTGATTTAAAGTTAAATAAAATACTTACTGTTATTTCTTATTTTCAGGTAATAAAAATGAATAAAACTGGTTCGCCCCGCGAGTATTGCAACTCTGAAAAGTCAGAGACGATCACGGCTTGCCCGTGTTGAAGATCACGACCGTGGCAGTTTTGAAGTTGAAGCGTTCGCCTCGCGAGCATCCATTCGCCTCGCGAGTCTGGAAGTCAGAATATAATTGCTGTCACTGGAACCTGAACTGGTCATGAAGATTGGGCCATAACTTGGGCTGTAGATGTCGGTTGGAACTGAAACCGGTGGCAAATGAAAGATCAAACAAAGAGCTTTAACTCTCATGAAGACCATTATTCCAAACAGAGCCGTTTTGAAGGGCTTTAATCCATGTGAAGTCATAGGCGTTTCAGCTGCCCTATGAATTGAATGTGGACATAACTCTCTCATCTTAATTCATAATTAAGCAAATTAAGTGGATTTGGAAAGCTAATAGGCAGAGGTTGAAGTGAATTAAAGGAGTATTCAGATATTGAGAGGGGGTTTTGAGAGAATTTGTATAAATAGGAGGCTAGTCAGTTTTGGCTAGTCTTAGCTAGTCAGTAGTTGTAGTTTGTTTTGTTTCCTTTTCTGCTTATGTTTGTTATGGAGAACTAGTCTCCTAGATTAATCTACTGTAATTGGTTTCTATCCATACTTGAGGTTCTTGTATTTCCTGTTTTCATTTCCTTTTCTCTTTTCAATGCCATGCTTTATATTTCTGTTTGCTTAATTCAGGAGTATATTGTGTTGTGTTGGTTTATCTCGGTGATATCATGTTCCTATATATAATCGCGTTTGCTTAATTCGCGTGTGTACGTTTCGTGTTCGCTTAGTTCACGAAGTGCTTAACCCCGTTTGCTTAATTCGGGAATAGGGACATATATCTGTAGTAGTGGTTCCGCTTGTGAATTATTGCTACAACCGGGAGGGGATTAGAATCTGCTTAGGGCTAGGAATTTGCATGAACCAATGATAGTTGGGAAACCAAAAGCAGTAGGTTAATCGCTTTAGTTTATTTGTTAATCTGTTTTACTGCTCTGTTTTCTTTCTTTGTTCCGTTTTGTTTTCTTTATTTTAGTTTCAATCCAAAACCCCCCATTTCTAACTTTTTCTGTTAATAATAACAACACCTAAGAGTCCTTGAGAGACGATCCGAGTTGTCGCTCTATACTACATTATTTTCATAACTGCTCGTTCTTTTTGAACGCGTGGCGACAGCGCGTTCAGTGATCCCCACATTCATTTACTTTAAACAATTGAGAATTCCATCATTCATGCAATCAGTAATCTGAGTTGAGGATCCAAGTTACACACAAAAGGGAGATCACCAATTTCAAACAACTGCCTTCCTCACAAGGGCATTTAATATTTCACTTATTCGCTCAATTTGTCTAGGCTATCAACCTTTCACTTAATTTCACATTTCAAGAGCACTTCCCATGAATTTGATTTTCATCTCAAAATAGTTCCCACGAAAACATGAATGCAACATCAAAAGGTCTTTTAAAGGTTGTAATGGGGCTTGGCTAAGGGTAGGATTATTCAAAGGTACTAGGCTTTACATCCCTAGGAATTAAGAGAGCATGGAGCCTATACACCATTATTTTCACCCTAATTCCTTTTTCCATTTTTCTTTTCGACGCTTTGGGTGACTACAACCTTTTTCTTGCTAAGCTTTTAAATTTTTTTTTTGCCCCTTTTCTTTTGGAAATTTTTTTTCTTTTCTTCTTTTTTTTTTGCCCTTGGCTTCAACCTTTTTTTTTTTCTCAACCCAGAATGACATATCAAACCTTGTAGCCACCCCAAACTTACTTTCTTACAACCCTTCTCTTGCTAAGCTTCCATGCTCTCCTAATCCTAAGATTGGGTTAACATGGTTTTTCCATATTTTTGGCTTATAACATAAGGTCATCAAGAAATAATAGGCTTATTAGGCTCAATGTGGCTAACTAGGGAACATACGTTAGGGATGGTTCTTTTTAGGCCAAGTATTTATTTCAAATAAAATTGCCTAAATCATTTGATGCAACCATATAAACATGCAAACCATGAAGAGATTCAAGCAAATTAGGGAAAGTGTAGCTTAAAAGCGATTCACACAATTAAAAACAATGTTGGAGGCTCAAATTCCTCACCTGGACATTTTTGCAAATTGTTTGACCGAGATACAATTCCTAGTGTGTGCACCCCTTCACCCCAAACTTGTCATAAATTAAGCAATCACAATAAAATTTCTCAAAGTTCAATTTTCAATTTTCCCATGGGGATCAAATTTTCGATTTTCAAAACCTAGGGGGAAATCATCAATAGTCAACATATATCATGCAATACATCTATGCTAAATTTAATAAAATCCATTCAAGCTTACCGACACAAGACTCACACACATACGACACAAAGCAACACAAACAAGGAAAACAAAACAAAAACAAAGCAATTGGTTCCCTCCCCACACTTAAGACATACATTGTCCTCAATGAAAGAACATAAATATAAAACAAGAGTGAGGGAAAGGAGAAGGTGCTCCCTGATCAAGTTGTAGTGTAGGTGGGCTCTTCCAAGGAAAGCTCTTCTACGGTTGCATCTTCAGGCACCGAGCTCTCATGGAATAGCTTCAAGCGCTGCCCATTAACCTTAAAAACCTTGTTGCTACCTGTACTTTTTATTTCTACCGCACCATGAGGGAAAACATCAGTAACAATAAATGGACCAATCCATTTGGATCGAAGTTTCCCAGCCATCACTTTTAGGCGGGAGTTAAACAATAAAACCTGTTGGCCCACAGATAATTCCTTCCTAGAAATCATCTTATCATGGAAGTGCTTAGTTTTCTCTTTATAAATTCGAGAGCTTTCGTAGGCTTCTAACCTAAGCTCTTTAAGCTGCTGTAATTGGAGTTTTCTTTCAATGCCTGCTTTTTGCATTTCCAAATTACAACTTTTGACCGCCCAATAAGCACGGTGCTCAATTTCTACAGGAAGATGACATGCCTTATCGAACACACGTCTACAGGGGGACATCCCTATTGGTGTCTTGAGAGCTGTTCTTTGAGCCCAAAGTGCGTCTTCTAGACGGTGGCTCCAGTCCTTCCTATTTGGCTGCACCACTTTCTCTAAGATCTGTTTGATTTCTCTGTTTGAGATCTCAGCCTGCCCATTAGTTTGGGGGTGATATGCAGTAGAGACCTTGTGCACAACTCCATACTTTCGGAGTAAAGCTTCCATGGTGCGGTTACAGAAATGAGTACCTTGGTCACTTATGATAGCACGAGGTATTCCAAACCTGCAAAAAATATTGGACCTGACAAAATTTGCAACAACTCTAGAATCATTAGTCCTAGTGGGGATAGCTTCCACCCACTTTGAAACATAATCAACAACAATTAAAATATAGAGAAAACCAAAAGATGCAGGGAAAGGACCCATAAAGTCAATTCCCCACACATCAAACACCTCACAGAAAAGCATAGGTTGCTGAGGCATTTCACTCTTACGAGTGATGGTTGTACCTGCTATCTGACACTCTTTACAAGTGCGGTAAATCTCATAAGCATCTTTAAAAATAGTGGGCCAATAAAAACCCGAATCTAGGATTTTTCTTGCAGTCCTTTGTGGCCCAAAATGTCCCCCTACTTTAGAAGCATGAGAAAAATGCAAAATAGATTCAATCTCATGGTCGGGGACACATCTCCTAATTACCTGATCACTACCAAATTTCCAAAGATATGGATCATCCCAAACATAATATTTGGCATCACTCTTGAGTTTGTGAATTTGTGATCTAGTTGCACTCTTCGGAAAAACACCCAAGAACAAGATAATTAACAATATCAAGAAACCAAGGAGTTACCCCATGTAATCAGTAAAAGCTGCTCATCAGGAAAGTCATCCTGAATGGGAGAAGGATCTCCATCCCTCTCTATTCTGCTCAAGTGATCAGCCACTAAATTCTCAGCTCCACTTTTATCTTTAATCTCCACACTAAACTCTTGGAGCAACAACATCCACCGAATCAATCTCGGTTTTGCTTCTGGTTTCTTCAACAAGTACTTTAAAGCTGCATGGTCAGTGAAAACAACAACCTTGGAACCTAGCAAATATGATCTGAATTTATCAAGAGCAAAAACAATAGCTAGAAGTTCCTTTTCAGTAGTAGTGTAATTAGCCTGTGCAGAATCTAAAGTTCTAGAAGCATAATAAATAACATGGGCAACCTTGTCCACCCTTTGTGCAAGGACCGCCCCCACGACATAGTTAGAGGCATCATACATAATCTCAAAAGGGAGGGTCCAGTCAGGAGGCTGGATGATGGGAGTAGAGGTCAATGCTTTCTTGAAGAAATCAAACGCCTTTTTGCAGTTGTCATCAAAGTTGAAAATGACATCATTCTTCAACAAGTTTGACAGAGGAAGAGCTATCTTGCTAAAATCCTTTATGAAGCGCCTGTAAAAACCTGCATGACCAAGAAAAGAGCGAATCTCGCGAACGCAAGATGGGTAAGGCAGTGTAGAAATCACCTCAATCTTAGCAGGATCTACTGAAATACCTTTTTCAGAAATAATATGCCCCAAAACAATTCCATGCTCAACCATAAAATGACATTTTTCATAATTCAAAACAAGGTCAGTTTCAATGCATCTCTCCAAAACCAGATTCAAACTATTCAAGCATGCATCAAATGAAGAACCATAAAAAGTAAAAATCATGCATAAACACTTCCATGCAATTCTCAATATATTCAGTAAAAATACTAATCATGCATCTCTGGAATGTGCCAGGAGCATTGCAAAGACCAAATGGCATCCTCCTGTAAGCAAAAGTGCCGAAAAGGCACGTAAAAGTTGTCTTTTCTTGATCCTCTGGTGCAATGTGGATCTGAAGGTAACCTGAAAAACCATCAAGAAAAAATAGTGTGATTTACCAGCTAGCCGTTCAAGCATTTGATCGATGAACGGTAAAGGGAAGTGATCCTTTCTAGTAGCCCGGTTCAATCTCTTGTAATCAATACAAACTCTCCAGCTATTCTGAACTCTAGTGGGAACAAGTTCATTGTTTTAATTTTTTACCACTGCGAGTCCAGATTTCTTAGGTACAACTTGTACTGGACTTACCCAATTACTGTCAGAGATAGGATATATGATACCTGCATGCAAGAGTTTTGTTACCTCCTTTTTCACCACATCGAGAATCAAGGGGTTAAGCCGCCTTTGGGGCTGCCTAACTGTTTTAGCCCCATCCTCCAATAGAATCCTATGCATACACCTGGATGGGCTAATACCTGGTATGTCGGCCAAGGTCCACCCAATCGCCTTCTTATGCTTCTTCAAAACCTGCAAGAGCTTAGTTTCTTGGTCAAAATCAAGGTTAGAGGAAATTATAACCGGAAGTTTTTCATTCCTCTCTAAATAAGCATATTTCAGATTTTCAGGAAGTGGCTTAAGCTCTAAGGAGGGTGACTGCTCAATAGATGGTATGTTTGGGGCAGCCGTGCTGTCAAGAACTTCAGCTGAATAAACAGCTTCATTTACATTGTCACCCTGCAAGGCAGCATCAATCTCAGCACAAACATCACAAACGTCAGTGTTAGTACAATCAGCACATGAGTAAACATCATCAAAACCAGAAAAAGATGGAAAATCAGCAGCTGCAACCAAATCATAATAAGTGTCATCAACAATTTCAGAAAGCAACTCTATTTGAAAAATAGAATGCTCTTCCAAGGGATGCTTCATAGCATCGAAAATGTTGAATTTCGCAACAATGTCACCAAATTCCATGGACATGGTTCCATCGTCAACATCAATCTTTGTTTTCGCCATTTTCATGAACGGTGCCCCTAAAATGATTGGTGATCTGCTTGAATTCATTTCTCCTGCCATGTCCAGAATGTAAAAATCACTAGGGAAAATCAATTCATTAACTTGAACAAGCACATCTTCTACTACTCCAATGGGGCGAGCATTGGTCCTGTTTGCCAACTGAATAGTAAGACCTGTATGCTGCAAAGGACCAAGATCAAGATTGTTAAAAACAGAAGTAGGCATAACATTAATAGAAGCTCCTAAATCCAACATGCAATTATCGAATTTACTATCCCCAATGGTACATGGAATAGCAAAAGTTCCCAGATCCTTGCATTTCTGTGGCATTGCCTGATTGAGGGTTGAAACGGTAACCTTTTCAGGTGCATGTTTAGGTTGAATAAGGGCTGAAACATTTCGTCCCAAATTGACTCTCTCATTTCCCTTCAACCTCCTCTTGTGTGTGCACAAATCCTTCAGAAACTTCGTGTATTTCGGAACCTGCTTAATCACATCAAGAAGCGGAATGTTTACCGCCACTTTTTTGAATACATCCAGAATCTCTCTCTCTTTGTCTTCCTCATCAATCTTTTTATTTTCAGTACTCTTTGTGGGAAGGCAATTGGTGGCACATACTCCTTTTCAGCCTCAATAACAACAGATGGTTCAGGTGTTACCTCAACAATTTTTTTTTTCAGGGGCTGGTTCTGCAACCTTCCCGGATCTCAAAGAAATTGCACTCACATTAGGATTAGGTACATTAGGATTCACTACTGTTTGTGCAGGTAGTTGGTTCGATCCTTGAGCTTACTGCATGGCATTCATCGAAGTGGCAAGCTGTCCAATCTGTGTCTGCAAAGTATGAATACTAGAATCCGTTCGTTGCTGAAACTGGAGATTGTTTACAGCCATTTTCTTGACAAGGTCCTCTAGTGAAGGTCCGGAAGGTGCAGAGGTGGTCACTTGGGGAAAGTTCTGTGGTGGTGTCAGCGGTAACATCAGTTGTTGTTGTTGTGTGGATGAGTTTCCATACCGAAGGTTTGGTTGGTTTCTCCAGCTGGGGTGGTACTTATTAGTGGAAAGGTAAGGAATGTTGTACCTATTCTGATTGTTTCCTTGATTATAAAGATTGGCTGCATATGCTTGAGGCAACTCAGTGATTGACTCATCTTTCAGAATGGGACATGTATCGGTCAGGTGTTCAGGAGAAGTACAAATACCACACAACCTTGCTGTTTGAGCTTTATCCACTGCCAACTGTTTCACTAAAGAAGTAAGCTCATCAAGTCTGCTTTCAAGGTCTTTGTTGGAAGAAGAAGCATGGATCTCATTCACACCCTTTGTTTCGACAGAATTGTTTCTAGTTGTGAACTGTTGGGAGTTGAGTGACATGTTCTCAATCAATGACTTGGCAAAGAAATTGGGGTCTTATCAACAAGTGCTCCCCCGCTAGCAGCATCTAAAATGTTTCTATCCATTGGTAGCAATCCCTCATAAAAGTACTGAATAAGCAGTTGCTCGGAAATCTGGTGCTGAGGACAACTGGACACCAACTTCTTAAATCTCTTCCAGTACTCGGCCAATGATTCATTACCTTGTCTAATACCACATATCTCTTTTCTGATTGATGCAGATCTGGAGGCAGGGAAGTATCTCTCTAGGAAGACTTTCTTCAAATCATTCCAGGTTGAAACGGAATTCGGCTCAAGATAATACAACCAATCCTTCACAGCACCTTGAAATGAGAATGGGAAGGCTCTCAGCTTGATATGGTCCTCTATTATTCCTTCAGGTCTCAAAGGTGTAGAACAAACAACCTGGAATTCTTTCAGATGCTTATGCGGATCCTCACCTGCAAGACCACTAAACCTTGGCAACAAGTGTATTAAACCGGATTTCAATTCAAAAGGAGCAACGACATCAACATATTCAATACATAAACCATTGTAATTAACATCAGGAGAAGCAAGCTGTCTTAGTGTTCTTTGATGAGCCATGTTATCACTATTGGTTGGTGAACTAGTGCTAGCCTGAATTGCTCTACGGCGTGTGTGCAAGGTTCTCTGAAAATCAGGATCAAAATCAAACAGGTCAGAACAACCAGACCTAGTAGCCATAACTAATTCAACAATGCATCAACAAATCTGTTAACAACAACAAGAGTCCCCGGCAGCGGCACCAATTTGATCCGCTGTCGCACACGGGTCAAAAACGAGTAATTAGAAAAAAAAACTGTAGTTAGGGAACGACAACTCGAGTATCGTATCTCAAGGACTCTTGGATTATTATTAACCTACAAATCGATTTGGGGGGGGGGGGGGGGGGTTAGGGTTAAGATTCGATTAAGAAAACAGCGCAATTAAGTGATTATCAATAAGCTAGAACGATTAATCTACTGTTTCGGTTTCTTAACTATCATTGATTCATATAATTTCCATGCCCTAAGCGGATTCTAATCCCTTTTCGAATGTAGCAGCAATTAAACAAGCACAATTGACACTACGAGATATATGTTCCTAATTTCTGAATTAAGCAGACGGATTAAAGCTATCGTGAATTAAGCAAACACGATCAAACACGTGCGGATTAAGCAAACACGATCAAGGTAAAGGAACATAGAATCATCGAAATTAATCAATACTTGTTCTAAATAACTTGAATTAAGCAAACAAGGCATATAGCATAATATTGAAAGGGATAAGCAATTTGATTGGGAATTATGGAACCTCAAGTGTCGGCGGAAACCGATTACAGCAGACTAATCCCTGTTGATTAGTTCTCCATCACAAACGTAATAAAAACTTTTGAAATAATTCGTAAATAGTGAAAATTGTCCTTTTTGGCTGTCTGCCCTGGTGCCTTTCTATAGATCAGGTGCGCGTCACGGCCGTGATGCCCATCACGGCTAGGCCGTGACGTGTTCTACCAAGGGCGCGCATTCAAATTCTAGTCTGTCACGGCCGTGATCAATTCTGTCCATGAGTGCTGATCTGTCACGATCGTGACCTCCATCACGGCTAGGCCGTGATGCTCTTTGATATTCAGGGTCTTCTCACCACGCCCGTGATGGGTATCACGGCTGGGCCGTGATGCTTTCTGGTCTTCATAGGTAGCTCATCACGGCCGTGACCAGTGTCACGGCCTGGGCGTGATGGCTTCTGCTTTAAGTGTCCTTCCCTTTTTGCTCTTCTCATTAACCTGAAAATATGAAATAGCAGTAAATGCTTTATTTGACTCAAAATTAACTAAAATATCCTAAAACTACTTAAGAGACTCAAAATGTTGCTTGAGGACAATTAAATCCAAATTTGGGTGAAAACGAGATTAAACTCGAATAATTAGTACAAAAACCATGGTCTTACTAGTTATAAAACTAGATGAGCCAGAGGCTTATTAATCCACATCGGATTTTGATTATGCTTAGAAGTTGGGTAATGTGTCCGAATCTAATGTGAGAGGTTAATATTAGTAAGGCATATGGTATTTATATACTTGTCTATGTAGTATTATATGTCATACTAATGAGAGTGGGTGGTTTCTTTTAACAAGATCATGGCTCGTGGAAGAGGACGCCCAACTAACAATGTTGACGAAACTCCAGAAAGGATTATTGGAGCTGTCAATGGTAATGCCGACAATACTGAGAATGGAGGAGGATCATCTTCGACTCCAAGTGCAATGGAAACCCTAGCTGCTGCTATGCTCTTCGTAAACCCAGCGAGAATCGTTGAGATCTGCAGAGATGAACAAAGAAAGCGTTAGAAATTAAGAATCGAGAGGAGGCGATAGCAGCTGAAGATGCTGGATTGACTAATTTTATGAAGTGAAAACCGCCTCAATTCCGAGGAGAGTATGACCCAGAGAAGGCAAAATGGTGGATACAAGAGATCGAAAAGATATTTTCTACTATGTGCTGCAGCGAGGAGAAGAAAGTGACTTATGCTGCCTTCATGTTAACCGAAGGAGCATAATTCTGGTGGATGGGAAAGAAAAGACTGTTGGTAGCTGAGGATAAGAACATTAACTGGAAGTTATTCACTGATTGCTTTTTCGAAAAATATTTTCCGCGTCTAGTTCGACACGAGAAGGAAAAGGAATTCACAAACCTCAAACAAGGCAACATGTCTGTTGGTGAGTATGCATCACGTTTTGAAGCTTTTATCAAGTTTTCGGAATTCTATCAGAGGTTTCCAAGTGAGGACTGACAATGTAGAAGATTTGAGGAAGGACTCAGAGATGAGCTGTAGAGGGCTGTAGTGTCTCTTGACATACAATATTCCCCAGAACTAGTCGAGCGATGCAGTGCCATTGAAAGTATAGACCTAAGGATGGCCAATGAACAGAAACAACTGAGGAGTGGCGGTACTAACTGATCAAGTTTCCAGAGGCGCTGAGAAAGTGGTTCTCAGTGGAGACAGAGACCATATGCTCGACTGGGCAAACACCAAGCACCAAGCACCAGTGGCTAGAATGGGTCAGCAACCACAAGGCTTAGTTTGCTTCAGATGTGGAGGATCGCATTATGCTAGAGACTATACAAATAGGCCTAGCTGTTTCAACTGTGGGAAACCAGGTCATGTGGCACGAAATTGCAGACAAAGGGTTATGCAACAGTAGGCACTGGAAGAGGAACTGGAGACAATAGAGGTGGAGCTGGAAGAGGAGTCCCAGCAGCAAGACCACAAGTGGCCAAACCTCAAGCCACTGGAAGAGTGTTTACCGTGAGGGGAGCTGAATCCTCTCAATCTGCTGATCTTATACAAGGTATGTGTTTGATATCTAGTAGACTCTCGTATGTGTTGTTTGACTCAGGCGCTACACATTCTTTTATTTCGTAGTCTGTGGATCATTTGAACTTAACTATTTCCAAATTACCTTATACCCTCACAGTGTCTACTCCAACCAATAATCCTTTGACTACTATGTCTGTTTGTTTATAGTGTCCTATCGTTGTTGAGAATATGACATTTATTGTAGATCTTATCTGCTTGCCTATGCAACAGATAGATGTTATTCTTGGTATGGATTGGCTTTCGGCTAACCATGTAGTGCTAGATTGTTCTAGCAACACTTTATCATTTCTTGAACCTTTTAGTGTAGCATCTGCCAATGAAGGAGTTTCTACGAGGAGTGACAACTCTCAATAGTTTGTGATGCTTTTTGAAGTGGAGGCTAATGAGACTCCCAGCATAGATTCCATGCCTATTGTGAGAGAGTTTCCTGAAGTTTTCCCTCCAGACGTTCTAGGTTTGCTGTGACACCCGGGGCCAACGAGGGCGGGGAGTGGTCGCCGGTGCAAGAAGGCACGGACAAGGAGCGGCTCCTAACAGGCTTCTAGGCGGAGGGACACATGAATAAACCGATTACACACCTGAATGAGAGGGATCCTGAGACTATGTAGGTATAGGACTATACAGTTGAGGATGTCTTATATGAATTGATTGGTACTACCCATATCAATAAGATGCATCTTCTTTTCGGGAGCCCGTCACTTAAGAACTCCACAGTTAAGCGTGCTTGACTTGGAGCAATTTTGGGATGGGTGACCTCCTGGGAAGTTTTCCCAGGAAGCATGTGAGTGAGGACAAAGCACACTGAAAAGACCCGTGTTGGTCTGTGGGGACAGTCGTCAATCCATAGAGCAGCCAGGGATGTTATAAATGGTATCAGAGCGGCACCTCTCCCAGTACGGTGTGGTTCGGGGACGAACCAAGCGGAAGCTAGTGGGCATGTGACACCCTGGGCCGACGAGGGCGGGGTGTGGTCGCCGGTGCAAGAAGGCACGGACAAGGAGCGGCTCCTGGTAGGCTTCTAGGCGGAGGGACATATGAATAAACCGATTACACACCTGAATGAGAGGGATCCTGAGACTGTGTAGGTATGGGACTATATAGTTGAGGATGTCTTATATGAATTGATTGGTACTACCCATATCAATAAGATGCATCTTCTTTTCGGGAGCCCGTCATTTAAGAACTCCACGGTTAAGCGTGCTTGACTTTGAGCAATTTTGGGATGGGTGACCTCCTGGAAAGTTTTCCCAGGAAGCATGTGAGTGAGGACAAAGCACGCTGAAAAGACCCGTGTTGGTCTGTGGGGACAGTTGTCAATCCATAGAGTAGCCAGGGATGTTATATTTGCCATCGGAAAGAGAAGTGGAGTTCACTATAGATCTCGTACCAGGGACAGGGCCTATATCTATAGCTCCTTATCGGATGTCACTGGTTGAGTTGGCAGAGTTGAAGGAACAATTGGATGACATGTTAGGAAAAGAGTTTATCAGACCGAGTGTTCCACCACGGGGAGCACCAGTGTTATTTGTTAAGAAGAATGATGGAAGTGCGAGATTGTGAACGGATTACAGGCAGTTAAATAAGGTGACGATTAAGAATAAGTATCTGTTGCCTATGATAGATGATTTGATGGATCAGTTGAAAGGAGAAGTAGTGTTCTCTAAGATTGATTTAAGATCTGGGTACCATCAGATCAGAGTAAGAAAGGATGATATACCAAAGACGGCTTTTAGGACGAGATACGGGCACTATGAGTATTTAGTTATGCCTTTCGGTGTAACTAATGCGCCAGCCGTGTTCATGGATTATATGAACAGAGTTTTCAGACCGTTCCTCGATAAGTTTGTTGTTGTGTTCATCGACGATATTCTTATTTATTCTCGTACGAGGGAAGAGCACGAGGAACATTTGAGATTGGTGTTGCGAGTTTTGAAGGATAGGCAGCTTTATGCCAAACTTTCCAAGTGTGAGTTTTGGCTAGAAGAAGTACAATTCCTAGGTCATGTGATTAGTAAAGAAGGAATAGCCGTAGATCCAGCTAAGGTTGAGTCAGTTCTTAAGTGGGAACGGCCTAAGTCAGTAAGTGAAGTACGAAGTTTCCTAGGACTAGCTGGATATTATCGAAGGTTCATAGAGGGATTCTCGAAGATTGTGTTGCCTATGACACAGTTAACGAGGAAAAATATAGCTTTTGTATGGACGGACAAGTGTGAACAAAGTTTTCAAAAGCTGAAGGACAGGTTGACTACATCACCTGTGTTGATCTTACCAGATCCACTAGGACAATTTGACGTATATTGTGATGCATCATACCAAGGTTTAGGTTGTGTCCCGATGCAAGAGGGAAGAGTCGTGGCTTATGAATCCCCCCAGTTGAGAATTCATGAGAGAAATTATCCGACTCATGATTTGGAGTTAGCAGCAATAGTGTTCGTATTAAAGATATGGCAACACTTTTTGTATGGAGCAAAGTTTAATGTCTTCAGTGACCACAAGAGCCTGAAGTATCTATTCGATAAAAAAGAATTGAATATGAGGCAACGAAGATGGATGGAGTTTATCAAAGATTATGATTTTGAATTATTGTACCATCCTGGGAAGGCCAATGTGGTAGCGGATGCTTTAAGCAGGAAATCCTTGCACGTGTCTGCGATGATGGTTAAGGAGTTAGAATTGCTTGAACAGTTCAGGGATTTGAACTTAGGAATGGAATTGGTTGAGAATAAGATTTGCTTAAGCATGATCACTATTAGTAGTGATTTTATGAAAGATCTTAAAGATAAACAAGTTCAGGATCTATACCTCCAAGAAGTAAGTAGAGGAATCGATGAAGGTAAAATTTCTGAGTTTAATAGAGGAACAGATGGTGTGTTAAGGTTTAGAGATAGAATATGTGTGTCAGAGGATGCAGAACTTAGGAAGATGATTTTAGTGGAAGCATATAAGAGTAAGTTGAGTTTCCATCCTGGATCCACAAAAATGTATCAGGATTTGAAGAAAATGTTTTGGTGGACAAGGATGAAGAAAGAAGTAGCGGAGTATGTTTTATCTTGTCTGGTGTGTCAGAAACCTAAGATTGAACAATAGAAGCCAGCAGGATTACTTCAATCTTTAGATATCCCAGAGTGGAAATGGGATAATATAGCTATGGATTTTATGGTAAGATTACCACGAACTCTTAAGAAGCATGATGCGATTTGGGTTATCATTGATAGGTTGACGAAGTGTGCTCACTTCTTATCTATTGGTGAAAGTTATAATTTGGAAAGGTTGACTCAGATTTACATCAAAGAAATTGTTAGATTGCATGGTGTGCCATCAAGCATTGTCTCAGACAGAGATCCTAGATTCACATCTAGATTTTGGAGACAATTGCAAAATGCCTTGGGAACAAAGTTGAGGATGAGTTCTGCTTATCATCCCCAAACTGATGGACAGTCAGAAAGGATAATTCAATCATTGGAGGATCTATTGAGAGCTTGTGTGATGGAGCACACTGGCATTTGGGATGAGTTCTTACCTTTGATTGAATTTACTTATAACAATAGTTTCCATAGTAGTATCGGAATGACACCATATGAGGCTTTGTATGGCAGAAAGTGTAGGACCCCGCTGTGTTGGTATGAGACTGGTGAGAACCAAGTTTTGGGTCCAGATGTGGTGCAACAAACTACGGAGCAAGTCAGGAAGATACGGGAAAAGATGAAGGAAGCACAGGAGAGGCAAAGGAGCTACAGTAACAAGAGGAGGAGACCATTAGAATTCCAGGATGGCGATCACGTGTTTTTGAGAGTTACTCAGAAAACTGGAATTGGCAGGGCTATCAAATCCATAAAACTTACTCCTTGATTCATTGGACCCTTTCAGATTCTTCGACGAATTGGTCCAGTAGCTTACCAAATTGCCTTACCACCCAATCTTTCCAACCTTCATGATGTCTTTCATGTTTCTCAGTTGAGAAAGTATTATCCAAATCCTTCACATGTCATTGAGTTTGAGTCTATACAACTGCGAGAGAATCTAGAGCATGAGGCTTTACCTGCAAGGATCGCAGATAGACGGATTAAGGAGCTTCGCGGTAAACAAATTCCTTTGGTTAAGGTCGTATGGGATGAAACTACTGGAGATGCTACTTGGGAACGCGAGGAGGATATGCAACAACAATATCCACATCTTTTCTAAGGTACGTAAATTCCAAGGACGAAATTTTCTTTTAAGAGGGGTAGTAATTTAACAGCCTGATTTTAATTATGCTGTTCAACTGGTTAAAATATAATTAAATTATATTTTAAATTTGAGAGTTAGAAAGTGTTTTTGATTAAAATAAAATCATATTCATAGTCTAATTTATGGTAGAGGGTTAGGGTAAAATTTTCGGTTGAAAATTCAGATGAAAGCCGGTCTGCGTTTTCACTGCCGGTACAAGTTTACTGTGCATAAAACCTAATTTTGAACCGTGAACGAGATAGTTAGTGTTTTATTATGTTTCCTTAAACTTTGGTTATTTTAAAAATTTTCGTTCAAAAATAAAATATTTTATTCGGGCGAAAACGTAGGAAGAATTACGATCAAAAATACAACCGGGTACGAAATGGAGCAGAATAGGAGATATAAAAGGCTTGAGGTGAGATGAGGGAGTGAGGTGACTCACTAGAGTCATGATAGACATTTTGAAATATATCATATTATATTCTAAAAACCTATTTTTCTCTTTCCTCTTCAACCAAACAAGGCACAAGGTCAAAACTTGCTCTCCAAGCTCATTCCTCTATCCTCAATTTCGTGCCACTCTCTCCATTCTCTATATATACACCTCTCATTTTCACTTCGTCATCTTCCTTCTTCAAACTCCATTAAACCTTCATATTCTTCCTTTCTTCTAAAAGTTCAAGCTCTTAAAGCTTTAGTTTTTATTAATCTTTTCTACTTAAGTTCTTCATTAAAGTTCTTCCTTATACTAAGGGTAATGCTCTTATATGAATCTTTTTTCAAGTTTCATATTTTATTTCTTAGTTTATTTTATGTGTTCTTTATATGCTTTAAACTTCTAAAATCTCTCTAAAATGGTAGAAAACTCCTGTTGAGTTGAAACCACTTTCTATAGTCTTGTATTAACACTAGTGCAGAAAGGGGATTCCACATCGGTTATTTTTGGCTTTGCACATCGGTTCTAAAACTGATGTTGAAACGACTGATGTGGTTTATTGGCACTTTACACATCGGTTTTATAACCGATGTGTATAATATTTTATACAACGGTTAACACTTAACCGATGTGGAAAATTAATTTGTCAATTCGTATCCTATTGTGAAATTTCACTTTACACATCGGTTTTAATGAAAACCGATGTGGAAAGTGAAATTTCCACATCGGTTTTAATAAAACCGATGTGGAAAGTCTCATTTTTTTCCTATTATTTACATTTCTATCATTCCTTCCCCCTCTTCAACAATGCAATCAATATATACCGGAATAACATACTGTAAATATTCTCAACACAACTAACATATATTGAATTTATTACGTAACAATACATATATATATATATATATATATATATATATATATATATATATATATATATACGTTCAATTACATTCAGAGACAACAAAAAAATTAGAAACCAAAAACTACATGATATATTATAGATTTCATATCAAAATACATATAATCAACAAAAGTAATAGCTAGTACATGATAAGTTTTTAAACTAACTACATATATACAAACTATGGTTGGTACACTTCAAGAAAGAAAGTTGCCCAACGCCTCTTTATGTTGTTGATGTCGAATCGATAATGGAGTTGGATTGTTGAATATCTGCAAGTTTAATTGGACAAAAGATTATATCTTTTAAGTAATAAACTAACATAAAACATATAACGAATCTATATTATTACTTCTAATTGTGTCAATTAACATTTACCTCGTGCCATCTTTCAGTGATCCCGGAGGAGATAATTTCCAACATCCACTGCATCACATAGTAGCCACATTCCCATGACCCACGTTGTATACGTGACTACGTACAAATGAAACCCAATTAGAATATGAGGAATTAAATAAAATAGAAATCAATTATTGTACCCACTGCATTTGATGCATTTGAACTAATAAATATCTTACGCTGGGAATAATCCATCTGATAGCCCGACTACGCCTTTCACCACGCAACATGTGGGTTGCATTAATAGACCTATCATGACAAAAACATTATGTAAAGTATATCTAATAGATTTCAGATAATTAAAACAACTGCATTACTGATTATAAAGTATTTTAATGCTTACGTTTCGATGATCGTCTTCAGTTGATTCGCCGGCTTATTTCCCAATGAGCAGAAGAAGACCACGACGTTCATTCTTGGGTACAAGAGCAACAATGCCAATGCCAGCTGTATTTGCGAATGCTTAGTGACTAAGTCATATATAGTTATACTTAAATAACTGGTACTTACTTATTGAGATAAGGCGCAAGATGGAATTGATGATCGTCTCGGGCAAGTATATCACGTATGGTAGTGACCGGGTCTTCCGATGCTAGGAGAACATCACCCTGAATGAAGATGGGGTCAATGAACCCATAAAGGGCGAGGTTACCCTGATCGACTAACATACGATGCAGATACCTAATATATTGGAAAAACATGTTAATTATCATAGTATTTAAAAATTAATTACGTACTTAACTTATAAATAAAATGTACTTACGTGCACCAAAATGATATGTGTGTAGAACTGGCCATTTCTTTATCGAGTACCATCTCCATAAGTTCCTTCTTTGGTATATGCAGTTCACCAGGGCTGGCATCATGTTCCAACCTTACCAAGGCTGCGTCATTCTCCATGGTGACAACCTGTATAGCCAGAACTTTAAAAACATCACCATGGCCAGGTGCCCTGGTCGCGCTGTCGCCACGCGCCAAAAAGAACGAGCGTTTACAAAATAATGTAGATAGGGAATCGACAACTCGAGTATCGTCTCACAAGGACTCTTAGGTTGCTATTATTAACAGAAAATCAGTTTTGAGGGGTTTGAGTGAAATAAAATAAAGAAAACAAAAACAGAAACAGAGCAATAAAACAAAGCAGTTAAAGAGATTATCAAATAAACTAAAGACGATCAACCTACTGTTCTCGGTTTCCCACTATCATTGGTTTATATAATTCCAAGCCCTAAGCAAATTCTAATCCCCTCCCGGTTGTAGCAACAATTTACAAGCGAAACCACTACTACAGATATATGTCCCTATTCCCGAATTAAGAAAACGGGGTGAAGCACTCATGAACTAAGCGAACATGATTGAACACACGCGAATTAAGCAAACGCGATTATATATAGGAACATAACATCACCGAAACAAATCAATACAACACTATACACTCCTGAATTAAGCAAACAGAAACATATAGCATCGTATTGAAAAGAGAAAAGCAAATAAAACAGGAATCACAGAACCTCAAGTGTGGTAATGGAAACCAATTACAGTAGATTAATCTAGGAGACTAGTTCTCCATTACAGAAATAAACACAAAAGTAAAGGAAAGAAAGTAAACTACTGAAAACTACTACTACTGCCTAAGACTAGCTAACAACTAGCCAACCACTGGCCAACCCTCAGTTCTGCCTACAACAGACTTATATACAAGTTTCTGGAATCAGCTTGCTCGCGAGGCGAGAACATCTTCGCGAGGCGAATAATACGAACAGACTTCAGCTTTTGGTCTTCTCACGGGGCGAGCTTATCATTCGCAAGGCGAAACTCTTCAAATTCCAAACTGTAACACCTGTGACCTTCAGCATGGTTAAGCCGTGATGGCTTCTGGTCTTCCAAGGCTGGATTACTCGCGAGGCGAGTCAAGTGTTCGCGGGGCGAGACAGAATGGTTGGCAATTTCTGGAACAGTCACCTTCTGGTTCGCGAGGCGAATGCCCTTTCACGTGGCGAGAAACTCCAGAATTATTCCTTTTTATTACCTGCAAACAAGTAATAACAGTAAGTACTTTATTCGACTCTAAATTAGCTAAATTAACCTAAAAACACTTTACAGACTCAAAATGCTTCTTAAGGACAATCAAGTCTAATTTGGGCGAAAATGATATAAAATTAGCACAAAGCCAATGTTTTTATTAGTTATAAAACCAGTCAACCAGAGGCTGATCAAAATACCCCAAACTTAAACTTTGCTTGTCCCCAAGCAAACTAGAACTCAAAAACTTAAAAAGACTCAAGACATGGCTAAACATGGCAAGCTTAAAAGATTTAATCAACTTTGCACAAATTTCAAGTAATTTCTTCAAAACAGTTTTCTTCAATGTTCCCCCCTTTCAAGCAAATTAATCCCCACAATCATTCATTCTAAACAATTGAGAATTTCATTATTCAAACAATCATTAATCTAAGCAGGGGGTCCAAGTCACACACAAGAGGGAGATCACCAAATTCAAACAACTGCCTTCCTCACAAGGGCATTTAGTGTTCACTCATCGCTCAGTTTGTGTCTAGGCTTTCACTCAATTTCACTTTTAAGGGCACTTCCCATAAATTTGATTTTCATCTCCAAATGATTCCCACAGAAAACATGCATGCAACATCAAAAGGTCTTTTATGGGTTGTAATGGGGCCTGGCTAAGGGTAGGATATATAAAGGTACTAGGCTGAAGTCCCTAGGAACTAAGAGAGCATGAGCTTTTTACACTTTGAAATTAAACTCAAGTTCCTTTTTTCATTCTTCACTTGCCTTGGGTGGCTACAACCTTTTTTTTAAACACTTTTTATTTTTATTGTTTTTTTTCTTCTTTTCTTTTTTTTTTTCTTTTTTTTTTTCTTGGCCTTTGGCTCCAACCTTTTTATTGTATTTTTTTCTTTTTTTTCTTTTTCTTTCAATCCCAAATAACACATTGCACCTTGTAGCCACCCCAAACTTAGTTTCTTGCAACCATTCTCTTGCTAAAATTCCACGCTCTCCTAATCCTAAGATCGGGTTAACATGGTTTTTCAGATTTTTGCTTATAACATAAGGTTACCAAGAATTAACAGGCTAATTAGGCTCAATGGGGCTAACTAGAGAACATGCATTAAGAATGGTTATTTTAGGCTAAGTAGTTATTTACAAAGAAAATGCCTAAATCATCTTAAACAAACACATAAACATGCAAGCCATAAAGAGATTCAAGCAAATTCGGGAAAGTGCAACTTAAAAACTGATTTTCACACAGTCAAAAACATGTTGGAGGCTCAAAACTTCACTTGGACATTATTTGCAAATTGATTGACAGAGATTCTATCCCTAGTGTGTGCTTCCTATCACCCCAAACTTATCATAAATCATGCCATCATAACAAAATCCCAAAGTTCAGTTTTCAATCATATGGGGATCATTTTTCAAAAAAATTTCAAATCCTAGGGGGAAAACAGTCAACAATTAACATGCAATCCATCTGTGCAAAATTAATCAAAACCAATAAACTTGCCAACAAAAGACTCACACAACTCCTGAGCTTCTCAAATTATTCAGGAGCTTTATTGAAAACAAAACAGAAATAAAGCAAGGAAAAGAAAATTAAAAAGAGCAAGGTGCAGAAAAACTCATTGGGGTGGTTCCACCAGGATCCCATTGCTTGTAACATAAGGCCCAAGTGATAGCCAAAAGGTGGGAGTTCATTCCATGCTTCCATAACTTGCAGCCTTGATATGGGAGTGAGTGCTTGACAGTTGCAGTGACTCCTTCCAGTGCGGCGGACTTCTCACTCCCTTTTGGGTCAAAGATGACCGCTTTCTCAAAAAAATCCTCCCAATAAAATTGGGATTCAACCCCTTGGACTGGCCATGGTGCAAGATCCAGTGGCTTGAACTCCGTCACCGGTTGTTCCACAGTGGGAGGTGGCAAACAGTTAGCTGGGGTTACTGGTGCTGCTTCAACTTCTGCATTTTCTTCATTCACTGCACTAACAAAGTTATCACCTGCTACACATGCAGAAATTTCAGCATACACCACACAAAGGTTAGTGTTAGTAGAATCAATACATATATCACAATAGACTGAGTCAGTAAAATTCTGAATGTCTGGAAATTCAGCAATTAGTTCATCCATCCCATTACTCTCAACAAATGCATATGAGTTAATTGAATCATCTACTTTCAAAGGTTCTTCATCATCTGTTAAACCTGCAAAAATCTTAGCACACACCACACAAAGGTTAGTGTTAGTACAGTCAGTAGACAGGGGACAATAAAATGAATCAGCAAGGGTCTGACTGTCTGGAGATTCAACACAATTCATCAACATAAATATTATCAAAATCATCCTCAGAGGTATTGTCAGGAATAACTACTTGTGAGTCTGTATGTTCTTCAAGGGGATGTGGAGTTAGCAGTGCAGCCGAGTTGGCGACAATTTGATCAATTAGAATGGACAACTTCTGAGATTCAGCTTCTCTCCTCTGATGATTTTCAAGACTTTGTTCTGCCATTCGTTGATTTTCCTCTATCATTTGCTGAAGGTTTGCTTGGAATTCTGTCATTTGATGCACCAAAGAGGCAATCTCATCCAAAACGCCCTGTCCTCCACTATTTTGGTTAGAATAATCATTCACTCCAAACATGCCAAAATCATTACTAAACTCACAACTCCCAGCAGAGTTAGGATAATATATGCATGGTGGTGGTTCACTAAAATCAGGATAATACATGCATGGTTGCTCATAATAAACATTAGGCACATAATTTTGCATATAATTATCCATGGACTAAAAATCACAACCAGACAAAGCAGACAAAACTAATTCAGCAAAGTTTTTTTATTTTTTTTTTATTTTCTGCTAATAACACGACAAGAATCCTCGGCAACGGCGCCAATTTTTGGTCGCACTGTCGCCACGCGCCAAAAAGAACGAGCATTTACAAAATAATGTAGACAGGGAAGCGACAACTCGAGTATCGTCTCACAAGGACTCTTAGGTTGCTATTATTAACAGAAAATCAGTTTTGGGGGGTTTGAGTGAAATAAAATAAAGAAAACAAAAACAGAAACTGAGCAATAAAACAAAGCAGTTAAAGAGATTATCAAATAAACTAAAGACGATCAACCTACTGTTCTCGGTTTCCCACTATCATTGGTTTATATAATTCCAAGCCCTAAGCAAATTCTAATCCCCTCCCGGTTGTAGCAACAATTTACAAGCGAAACCACTACTACAGATATATGTCCCTATTCCCGAATTAAGCAAACGGGGTGAAGCACTCATGAACTAAGCGAACATGATTGAACACACGCGAATTAAGCAAACGCGATTATATATAGGAACATAACATCACCGAAACAAATCAATACAACACTATACACTCCTGAATTAAGCAAACAAAAACATATAGCATCGTATTGAAAAGAGAAAAGCAAATAAAACAGGAATCACAGAACCTCAAGTGTGGTAATGGAAACCAATTACAGTAGATTAATCTAGGAGACTAGTTCTCCATTACAAAAATAAACACAAAAGTAAAGGAAAGAAAGTAAACTACTGAAAACTACTACTACTGCCTAAGACTAGCTAACAACTAGCCAACAACTAGCCAACCACTGGCCAACCCTCAGTTCTGCCTACAACGGACTTATATACAAGTTTCTGGAATCAGCTTGCTCGCGAAGCGAGAACATCTTCGCGAGGCGAATAATACGAACATACTTCAGCTTTTGGTCTTCTCGCGGGGCGAGCTTATCATTCGCAAGGCGAAACTCTTCAAATTCCAAACTGTAACGCCCGTGACCTTCAACATGGTTAAGCCGTGATGGCTTCTGGTCTTCCAAGGCTGGATTACTCGCGAGGCGAGTCAAGTGTTCGCGGGGCGAGACAGAATGGTTGGCAATTTCTGGAACAGTCACCTTCTGGTTCGCGAGGCGAATGCCCTTTCGCGTGGCGAGAAACTCCAGAATTATTCCTTTCTATTACCTGCAAACAAGAAATAACAGTAAGTACTTTATTCGACTCTAAATTAGCTAAATTAACCTAAAAACACTTTACAGACTCAAAATGCTGCTTAAGGACAATCAAGTCTAATTTGGGCGAAAATGATATAAAATTAGCACAAAACCAAGGTTTTTAATAGTTATAAAACCAGTCAACCAGAGGCTGATCATGACCCTTTGTCGATCCCCTAAACAACATAGATATATATTAGTAATCACGGATAATTAAGTTATTTAATTCGTTATTAACTAAATGGTCAAATGAATACCTTGGCAGGAGCAGACATCTCTGGTCTTCCTAGATCCGACCTTTTAGGCACAATATCATTTCCAACATCCTATAACGAATAAAAATAAAGCATTATCTTTAAACAATAATAAATTATTTCAACTATGAATATAGAAAAACACAACTAACCGAATACCTCAGATGCAACAAGAAAGTTGACCAGTCTTCTTGGCCAGAGGATGAAGTTACCGTGGCCTGACCCACTTGTTTGAACCTCCTCAGTGGGCACAGGGACTCGAGCATCAGCATCTCGAATAATCTCAACAACGACCCTCAGCTGATCATCCGGTAATAACCGATGGTGTATGGTATTACCTAAGTTATTATGTGCCCTACCCAATGCCACTAAGCGGCGATGATGATGATCATCAACATACAACTCACACCTATCAGGGTCGTCATCATCATCATCATCATCATCATCATCATCACCATCATCATCATTTTCAGGATGATGAGGAGGATCACATGAGCCCTTAGTGCTCACATGGACAGAGGGTTGGATAGAGGGTTGGACATCGGCTGTCATCTGCTGGGACATAGAAGTCAATATTGCCATCTGCTGGGCAAACTGCTCGGCCATCTCCTGTCGAAGCTTAGCTGCAATCTCCTGTTTTAGTCGTGCTCTATCTGCTTCAACATCCCTGTGGCATTGGTGTGAAAATGAACCATGGTATTGGCGAATGCCGACTCCCCATCCAACACCAATGACACGGCCCGGGTGGTCTGGTTTACCGATGGCAGTAGATAAGATATCATCGCGTCCTCTAGGAACAAAGGTTCCTTGGGTTAGCTGATCATCCAAGGCATCCTATCACATAAATATCAGGTCACATTACAATTCGGTAACAATCTTAAAATGACAATTACAACAAACTATACTTACAATCTTCCCAGCTACTTGGCGGGCCTCCTCGGATGTATATTGTCCCGTTTTTCTTTGTCGGCCCCTCTTCCATGAACGATGGCGTGGGGGTGGAGGTGGATCAACAACCTCTGGAAGAGTTTCAGTATTAGGATCCGCCTGAGATGCTGCTTCCTGACATGCTTTCTTTTCCTCTTCAACCATTTTCTGAACAAGCTTTTTATATCCCCCACGAGACATGACATGGGGGTAGACATTCTTGCTTTGGTTTTTCTGCCCCTTTTTCCTCTTCTCCTGTTATAAATAAAAGACAATTAAATTACATAAGTAAATGAAATTAATGCAATTACATAAATTTAGAGACAAATCAAATAAGTTAACTTGAAAGTCGGGATCATGTCATTTCCGAACAAAGCGATCCCACGTCGCCTTGTCAAGAAACGGATACACCTCAAGTGGGTTCTTTTTACTTTTTGGATTGAATATATAGTATCCGCCCAGTCGGCCTTAAAAGCCCTCCAACGCTCTCCAAAGATACTTTAGCAAACGCTTCTTCATAGCGTATGTATCCTGTATGTCAAAGGTCAACTACATTAAGACCAAAAGAATCAACGAATTTCTGTATGATATTATTAAGATAAAAATAAAGTAGATACAGACAAACACAGGACGTAGAAGTATAGATACCGGAATACTCTCCCATATCTGCTCCTTCAAGTCCGCCGGTACATCTCTCCACCTATCAATGAGTATATTGGGCCTGCTCTAGCAAGGGTCGCCACAAAATCGTTAAACTGATCTTCAATTGGCCCAATAGGATTGAGGTTATTATCAAAGTCTACTCTTATCCTTTGATTTGACCCACGGTTGGCAGTCAAATTCCTCATCCGTGTGGCACGTCTACCCTTTCTACCGGTAGACGGGGTCTCTGACCCGCTACATGAAGGAGGGATATCCTCATGATCAGCCATGTATACCTGTTTAAACACAAAACAAAAAAAAAACTTGTTAGTATGTCAGGATAAATATCAAACATAACTTATAAATATCGATCAACGTACATAAACATAACTTATAAATATCAACGTAAACATATAATATGCCAAACTTGATGGTAATATCAAACTAAACTTACTTTGTGGTCAATTAGTAAAGTTCTCCCATAACCCTTCTTGGTGATCATTACGAGTAGCATGTACATCATCCACTTCATTTTCCTCATTGAAATTAGGCACTCGTGTTGAGAAAGAAGGAGTATCAGAAATATCAAGAGTTGAATCGTGATTTCCCTCACTACCATTATACATGTTTTTTCCCTGGAGAACCACTGACCACCTTTTGTTAGAAGGATATCGGATATAAAACACTTGTTTTGCTTGGGATGCCATGATGAAAGGTTCCTCTTTATTACCTACCTTACTAAGGTCCACCAATTTGAATCCTAACTCAACGGTTTGCACACCATTGTTACTGTCAACCCACTGACATTTAAAAACAGGTACTCTAAACTTCGTGTAATCAACCTCCCGTATCTCTTCAATGACTCCAAAGTATGAAACTGATGCCATAACAGGGTTTTTATCTTTCGAACTAGAGAAATGCATGGGCTCAGCGACGACCATAACCCCACTGTTTTGCATAGTACTTTTGTCATCCTGGGACTTTGTATAGAAGGAAAACTTATTGATATCGTACCCACTCCAGCATATGACATCAAAGTTAGGCCCCTGTGCTAGCCATTTTAATGTAGCAGAAGCGATCACTGGTCCTTTGCAATTTTTTCTTTAAACCAGTTCAAGAAAGTCTTGTTATGCTTGTTCAAACACCATTTTTCATTCATTCTAGGGTAAGTTTCATTGATGATGCTTTTATGCTCACATAAGTATGGTTCAACCTCATCAGTGTTATTCAATATATAAAAATGTGCTTGAAGCACTTCCTCCCGATCCATGCTCTTAACAGTGATACCTCGTGTACCCTTACCATCATATCTTCCTTCGTGACTTGAGACTTCCGAAGCCCTACAGGTTCCGCTTCTGACATGTAGTCTGTACAAAACTCAATAGCTTCTTATGCAACATACCTTTCAACAATAGATGCTTCGGGACGGTGTGGATTTTTCATATATCCTTTCAGGATCTTCATGTATCGCTCAACCGGGTACATCCACCTTAAATAAACGGGACCGCACAATCTAATCTCCCTCACTAGATGAACAATCAAATGAACCATGATGTCAAAAAATGAAGGTGGAAAATACATCTCCAATTGGCACAATACAATGGCTGCCTCATTTTCCAACTCATCCAAATTTTTAGTGTCAATGACCTTGCTACATATAGCATTGAAGAATAAGCATAACCTAGTAATGGCATGTCTGACTTTTTTAGGCAATATGTCACGAATGGCCACCGGTAGTAGTTGTTGCATCAAGACATGACAATCATGAGACTTTAAGCCAACTAATTTGAGATCTTTCATTGAGACAAGTCTTCCCGATATTTGAAGAGTAACCCCGTGGCACTTTGACTCCCCGTAGACATTCACAGAAACTTCTTTTCTCTTTTTTTGATAAAGTATGACATCTTTGGGGAAAATAAGTCTTCTTATCCCCCACTTTAAGTGGAGCTAACTGCTCTCGTATACCCATCGCAACTAGATCCAGACGAGCATTCACACCATCCTTTGTCTTGCCTTGAATGTTGAGAAGTGTTCCGATTAAACTGTCACACACATTTTTTTCTACATGCATCACATCAATACAATGTCTTACATCAAGCTTGCACCAGTATGGAAGATCAAAGAAGATCAACCTCTTCTTCCATATTTTCTTCTCGGTAGCCTTCTTCTGGGTCTTCCCATAGATAACATTAGTGTTGTTCACCCTTTCATAAACTTGCTCTCTAGTCAAGGCCACCGGAGCAATTTCATTCTCCGGAAGTCCATTGAAAGCTTTTCTCAATCTACGATAAGGATGATTACGTCGGAGAAATCTCCGATGCCCAAGGTAAACCGTCTTCCTTCCATGTTGCAGTTGATGGTAACATGTGCCTTCTTCACATATTGGACATGCTTTATGCCCCTTAACACTATACCCACACAGGTTCCCGTATGCTGGAAAGTCATTGATGGTGCAAAATAACATGGCACGCAATCTGAATGTCTCACGGCAATACCCGTCAAACACATCAACGCCTTCATCCCACAACATTCTCAAGTCTTCAATCAAGGGACTCAGATAAACATCAATATAATTTCCTGGCTGTTTAGGACCCGAAATCATCATACTTAACATAATGTATTTGCGCTTCATGCACAACCAAGGAGACATGTTGTAAATTACAAGGAGAACAGGCCATGAACTATGAATACTACTTAAGTTTCCATATGGATTCATTCCATCGGTAGCAAGTCCAAGCCTAAGGTTTCTGGGCTCATTGCCGAAATCCGGAAACAAACTATCAATTCTCTTCCATTGCAAAGAATCGGCCGGATGGCGAAGCTGTCTATCACACTTCCTCTCATCTGCATGCCATCTAATGTTCTTTGCGTCATTTACATTAGCAAACAATCGCTTGAACCGATGAATCACGGGAAGATACCATAACACCTTCGCAGGAGGACCTTTGGTGACCACATCACAACTAGAATCACTATCCTTCACTTTGTAGCGTGATACCCCACACCTGGGGCACTCGCGCATCTCTTCAAACTCTTTCCTGTACAATATGCAATCATTGGGGCAAGCGTGTATTTTCTTATACTCCATACCCATCGAACACAATATCTTCTTCGCCTCATAGTTTCGAGATGGCAATGTGTTGCCTTCTGGAAGCATTTCTTTCAACAACTCAAGCAAATCAGTAAAGCTTTTATCGCTCCACCTATTTCTCGCCTTCACATTGAACAATCTTAACACCGCTAACAACCGTGTGAAATTAGTGCACCCCGGATACAAAGCCACTTGCGCATCACTACACAAAGTATCATACACATGTGCGCGCCGAAAAGACTCTTGCCCAACATCACGGATCATGTCCTCTAGTCCATCGTCCATTTCCACGTCATCAACTTCCTCTCTATCCGACACCCTCGGCCTGTCTAACGATTCACCATGACATATCCATGTTGTATAACTCTTTCAAATCCCCTCACAAATAAGATGATCACGTATCTCCTCAGTTTCTAGTCGTCTCTCATTCAAACAGTTAACACAAGGACAATAAAACCTTCCGTTACCACTATCAGGAGCATTTGTTTTTGCAAACTGTAGAAAATCTTCCACTCCATTCTCATACTCATCACTTGTCCGTCTAGCATTCATCCAACCGCAATCCATGACTAAACCAATACCTTCGTACTTAGTCCAACATATTCATCAACCACTTCTTATGACAGGGTATGGCCCTATCCCATTCGAGAAGAAACTTTTTCAACATTCGGTTAACAGTTAGTCCTTAACTCTCATACTCATACTCGACAAAATTTCGGCAACATTTCCCTGCGGTCTCCGACGTACACTACTTGAACGCGATGACATCCACCACGATAAAGTATGCACCCGGAGAACGAAAGGAAATTTATTAATCCGAACTTTCATCAAGTATATAACATTAGAATCAATGAATAACTATTTTAATCGAATTAAGAAAAAGTTTTTCCCAAACTGTCCAACTTTGGACAATTCAAGATCCAACACAATGAGCGGTACATTAAGCACATACACGTACGCTCATTAGTATTGCATCTCAAACGGGAAACTAAGGCTTTACTAATTATTGTGGGCATATTCTCGAATCAAATAAATTTTCAAGAAAATACATTAAAACTCCAATGAAAGCTTTTCAGCCAAAACGTACCTTCTGAGAGACACGCCTAGTTGTTATTGTGCAAAGACAGCAGAGAAGTGAACAAAGCAGAGGCAGTAGCACTATGCAACGGAGTCAAGGACACTCCTCAAATCAAATCCGCAGTCCAGGAAAATAACACCTGCCAATTTCTTGTTCTGCAAATAGAGTAAGAAAGTTGGTCAGTGGCAATGATTGGTAGAAATGCTAAATGTTAGAAATGCTTAAAAATTTAGACAGGCTTGGCAACATCTGTGTGTGTGTGTAGCATGTAAAAATTTAGACAATTTGGAGAAGTTTTATTCATAAGTAATAAAATTTGGTTCACCATAAATTAAGAGCAATACATGCATTCCTCATTGTTTATGTCCTTCACACCCAAGTTATACAATTTTAACACATTATAAACCACATAAGCAGGGTAATAGACCCATTAAAAGAAACTAGACAGTAATTGTAAAGGAGGAGGGAAAAAAGCTTCAAAAGTAACATGTCAATGTCGTGTTTAAAATCCTCATATGCATCTTTCTATTCATCACCAAGTCTTTACAGTTTGCACAATGCTGATTTTGCTTTTTCCATTCAATATGGATTCAACAATTAAAACAGTTAGCATGACTTAAATATGCCAAATAAAAGCCAAACATTTAAATTTCTTCTGATGTTCAAAGCATTTTAATATCAGTCCCAAATAAAGGTAATTCGGGGTTGGAGTAGCATGCTAAAACTGTTTCACAACAAAACCAACATCTGAACGTGAACAAATACCAGAACATTAGAGAGAAAGAGATTACATCAACAGTAACACATTCTACTTTCAAAATACAGAACAGAAAAGCAAGATGACAAGAGTTTCTCATAATTTGGTCAGCTGAGTTTGGTAAATGCTGTTACACTTCAAACGAGGCAATAACATAAAACATTATCTGTGATATGAAACTAAGAAAGCTTATCAAGAATTAAATTGGCGAAACTTGGATGCATTCAATAATCAGAAAAGGAGGCAAAATTTATATAATAAATCCGTAGAGAAAGAAGAAATTCATAGGTTGGGTTAAGCTGAGAAAGATAAAAAGAATAAGAAAGGAGATGTTTTCATCCAAGCTACCTGTGGTGGCGGAGATGGCGGCGCAGCTGGAACTGTGTTTGAAGGATTTTGGGGAAGAATGTGTGGTGTGTTGTTTATACTTGAGAATCGTTCAACTGTACGCATTTACAAAAACACGCGGTTCAGTTCACTCCAAGGGAAGGGGATGAAAACAGCCGCTAGTTGTTGATGCCTCTTCTTCCCGATGTTGGGAGAGTGCACCCACCACAAGAACCTCCGCAAAGGTAAAGCACTGCACGCCCAACAGGAACCAGCAAGGTAACCACAACAGTAGCAAAACTAAAGTGAATCCAAGACAATCATGACCAACAGAAAGTAACCAAAACGCAGAACAGGAACATCAAGTATTTTCTACCTTTTGATGCACTTCGAGGAGGAGATGAGGGAGGAGATGAACTTCGAGCTGGGGTTGCGTGAAGGAAGAAGCCGCGCGTTAGCAGAGGGAGGGAGTGTTTTGTGTTTTAGGGTTCAGAAACTGAAGAATGGGAGAGGGCGCGGAACACAAGGAGGGAAAGAGAAAAATTAGGAATATTACACATCGGTTATTTGAAAAACCGATGTGTTAACCATCTTATACACATCGGTTATGTTAAAACCGATGTGTAAACATTAAACTTTTAACTTCTGCTTTTTTTTTTAATTTTATACATCGGTTAATAAAAACCGATGTGTAAAAGTAAAATTTTAATTTCTATTTTTTTTCTTAATAATTTTATACATCGGTTAATTAAAAACCGATGTGGTTAATCACTATTTTACACATCGGTTCATAAAGAACCGATGTTGAATGTTAAAAATTCTGACTTTAAATTTTTTTATTTTAATTTTAAACACCGGTTAGAAATAACCGATGTGGAAACGTTTTACACATCGGTTATTCTCTAAACCGATGTGTAATACTTTGGTTTTAATTTCAAAAATGCCACCGCCTCATTTTACACATCGGTTTCTAATAAACCGATGTGTAAACTCCGATGTAGAATCCCTTTTCTGCACTAGTGTAACTTATATTTTCACATACTAAGAGGTTGTGTAAAACAAAAATCTCTACCTATCTCTTCCAATGAAGGCAGAATGCTTGCATTTGTGACCTAGGAAGTTTTTGTTTCAACTTTTGGAATATGATCATGTGTTTGAGTTTCTAACTATCCATTGATCTTAAATCTATAAATCTTGGGAGTTTTGATAGCTTGTTCCTATGATGGCTGAAAATATGAATAAGTAAGCCTAGGATACTATGTTTCAACTTTCCAAGTATGATCATGGATTTAGAACTCTTAATACCTTGTGATTCTAAACCTAAGAGTTATTGTTAAACAAAGAATATTTTCCTCATCATCCTATGATGGCCGAAACTTAGTGTTTAGGTGCTAGGATGTTTGAGTTTTTATTTTTCCAAAATGATCATGGACTTAAGCTCCATAAGATATTTGGATGCTAAGTCTAAGAGATTGGAAAGTTTAAGGATTTCTAACTTGTTTATTATATGTTATTAAAGCTAGGATGTATTACTTTCATTTTTCCAAGATGATCATGGACTTGAGCTCCATAAGATATTTGGATGCTAAGTCTAAAAGATTGGAATGTTTAAGTTTCCATTGTTTTCCAAGATGATCATGGACTTGAGCTCCATAAGATATTTGGATGCTAAGTATAAGAGATTGGAATGTTTAAGTTTCCATTGTTTTCCAAAATGATCATGGACTTGAGCTCCATAAGATATTTGGATGCTAAGTCTAAGAGATTGGAAAGTTTCAAGATTTCTAACCTATAAATCCTATGAAGGCCGAACCTAGAAGGTTATGGACCTAGGATACTTTGTTCTTATTTTTCCAAAATGATCATGGTTTTGAGCTCCTTAATACATATGGATGCTAAATCTAAATGATTGGAAAGTTTAGTGAATGCTAGCCTATTTTACTAGTCTTGGCCGAATACCCTAAGTTTATAACTTAGTGAGATTTTAATTCAACTTTGTTAAGTGATCATTGTTTATGAACTCCTAACACCTAAGGATCATAAATCCATGAGTTGTATAATTTTCGGGAATCTCTAACCCTAAGAACCAGTCTTGACCGAACCTATACCTTGTGGTTTAGTGTTCTTGTTTGATTTTAACTTGTGATTTTGTGTTCATAACCTTAGACTTCCATCGCGGAGGAAACGAGGACGTTCGTGGTATACCTCTTCGAGCATCTAATCTCATTACCTTCACAGAAGGTGGAGTTAGTACTTTGTGGTGTGACAAAGAGGAGCTTCGAGTTCGGGAGTCCGGTGATAACCCAGGTGGGGGAAAGAATCAACCTATCGTCGGAATCGATAAGTATTATATTATATAATAATTGTGTAGGGCGACCTAAACCCTACTAGTAGTCGAGTAATCGACAAGACCAAAATCACATTGGAAACATTTTCTGAAAAACCAATGGCGATTCGGGGATTGTAGGTTTATCGATATTAGGTTGATTTTATATTGTTGATGGTTGATTTGATTTTATTACCTTTATTGATTTGATTTTGTGCTATGTTGGTGATATGGGAATATTTTGGTTGATATTGTGTTATGCATGATCTGCCTGGTTTGTATTATTATGCTTAGTGGTTTTTAAGTAAAGATATATGTGTTGTCTAAGAGATGATTATTTTGGGCGTGAGGATAATAATGATTTAGAAGTGCCTAACCTAGATGATGTATGTTAAAGAGGTGTTATGGTATAGAATATGTGTCAAGTTCTAATGAAAGGTTGAGGTACTAGGATGTTGTTAAAACGGGTTGGTGAGATTCAAGTATAGGTGTTGTTGTCCACAACCGTGTATTGGTAATATAATACACAAGGACAAAAGTGTATTGGTAATATAATACACAAATACAAAAGTGTATTGGTAATATAATACGCAAGGACATCTGTGTATTGGTAATATAATACACCATGTATTGGTAATATAATACACGTAAAACAGTTCTGTGTATTGGTAATATAATACACCGTGTATTGGTAACATAATACACGTAAAACACTTCTGTGTATTGGTAATATAATACACCGTGTATTGGTAATATAATATACTTAAAATCAAGAGTTCTCATAAGACCACTTCCACCTTAGGAAATAGGTGTGCAACTATGGTGTCTTTGAGTAGCATGAGATTGGGGGTAGAGGATGATATATTAACTTGAGGGTAATCTGTTAGTTATGTGCATTGTTTGTCAAAGACAAAAGTGTATTGGTAATATAATACGCAAGGACTTCTGTGTATTGGTAATATAATACACCGTGTATTGGTAATATAATACACGTAAAACACTTCTGTGTATTGGTAATATAATACACTTAAAATCAAGAGTTCTCGCGAGACCACTTCCACCTTAGGAAATAGGTGTGCAACTATGGTGTCTTTGAGTAGCATGAGATTGGGGGTAGAGGATGATATATTAACTTGAGGGTGATCTGTTAGTTATGTGCGTTGTTTGTCTGTGACAATTACTGTATGATTTGCTATGACTCTTTTCCGTTTTTTGATGATAGACCTGTTTCTTATTCCCTATGTTTTTGTATTTTTGTGGGTTACTTTAGTTTACGTTAGAAGACCCGATGGAGGGTTATGTTGCTGAGGAGTTGGACGGAACTCTATATGAAACGGAGATTGCTGAGGAGTTGGATGGAACAACTTACGAACTCGACGTCGGGGGTCGAGCTGTGATCCATGGCGATTAGAGTATATACATTATGGTCAGTGTGTTTAAGGAGCAAATTTATATTTCCGCTAAGTATGTCGGTTATTAAGTTTATGCCTGTGAGGGATCCTACTGAGAGGATACCCTCAACAGTGTTTTGTTATTGTAATGAACAACTAAGTGTGTATTTACATATGTTAAAGTTATTGTGTTTTAAATTTGCAGAAGTTATATGATGATTAAATAAGTTTTTAATTTTTACGTATTTTCACGATAAGCGCGTGATTAAGAATTGATTTAAGAAGGTAATTAATCTAATAAAATACAGGGGCACAATGGGGTGTCTCATTTTGGTATCAGAGCAGTTTAGTTCTAAAACGGACTGTGGGTTATGTCCGATTAGAATCAAAGACTGCAAGGTTTAGGATGTTGTTACTGGCCGTGTCTAGTTGAATCCACACCGGATTTTGATTATGCTTATAAGTTGGGTAGTGTGTCCGAATCTGATGTGAGAGGTTAATATTAGTAAGGTATATGGTATTTATATACTTGTCTATGTAGTATTATGTGTCATACTAATGAGAGCGGGTGATTTCTTTTAACAGGGTCATGGCTCGTGGAAGAGGACGTCCAACTAACAGTGGTGACGAAACTCCAGAAAGGATTATTGGAGATGTCAATGGTAATGCCAACAATACTAAAAATGGAGGAGGATCATCTTTGACTCCAAGTGCAATGGAAACCCTAGCTGCTGCTATGCGACTGCAAACCCAGCTGAATGCTGAGATGCTGTGGATGAACAAAGAGCAGTTAGAAATTAAGAATCAGAGAAGGGCGATAACAGCTGAAGATGCTGGATTGACTAATTTTATGAACGGAAAACTGCCTCAATTCCGAGGAGAGTATGACCCTGAGAAGGCAGGATGGTGGATACAAGAGATCGAAAAGATATTTGCTACTATGCACTGCAGCGAGGAGAAGAAAGTGACTTATGCTGCCTTCATGTTAACCGAAGGAGCAAAATTCTGGTGGAAGGGAAAGAAAAGACTGTTGGAAGCTGAGGATAGGAACATTAACTGGAAGTTATTCACTGATTGCTTTTTCGAAAAATATTTTCCGCGTCTAGTTCGACGCGAGAAGGAAAAATGAATTCACAAACCTTAAACAAGGCAACATGTCAGTTGGTGAGTATGCATCACGTGTTGAAGCTTTGATCAAGTTTTCGGAATTCTATCAGAGGTTTCCAAGTTAGGACTGGCAATGTAGAAGATTTGAGGAAGGACTCAGAGATGAGCTGCAGTGGGCTGTGGTGTCTTGATGAGTGTGATTACTCCTCATATTTAATTGTCATTTTGCATGCATTTTCATATAGTTTAGGCATTTTTAATTTGATTTTTGGTTAATTTTACCTTCGAATGGGTAAGGCGGTTTTGTGGTGTTGTTTTGCAGAAATTAAGGGTTAAATGCTCAGGATCAACCATGATGGAGCTTGGATGAAGATGGGGCTTGAAAAGTGAAGAAAATGAGCCAAGCAGAGCCCATCACCGCCATGATCGAGCAAAACTGAAAAAAGAAAAAAAAGGCAAAAGTTAGAACTGGTCACGGCCTGCCCGTGATGAGCATCACGGAAGTGACATGTTAGCTGAACCAGACCCTCAACAGGCAGAATCCATCACGGCCTGCCCGTGATGAGCATCATGACCGTGACTGACCAATCCCTGAAGAAGCGCCCAAGGCAAAATCCATCACGGTCGTGATGCGCATTACTTGGATCTGAAGCAACTAATTTGGATCTGAATTTGTGTTAGATTGGGATTCAAACTTCCCAAATCTATAAATAAGGCATCTAGGCAGAGATGAAGGCAGACTTTTGGGCTGCTACTCTTAGGCTATTATTTAGGACCTCTCTTCTTCTTCTTCTTCTTCCCTTCTCTTAGTTTTATTTCATGTTGTTGTTAACCAAGCTTGTCATCACCATGACAAGGCTTGAGTAGTAGTTTAATTTCTAGGGATTGGGGCTATGCCCAAGGTTTGTTTATGATAATGAATTGATGTTTTATCTTTGTTAATTGCGATTTTGCTTTAGATCTGATTTCTAGTGTTTTAATTACTCGTAAATTAGGCCGCTTATTTGCGTGACGTAGATATTCTAAGGAGGAACCTAGAGGTGAACTTAGGTGTCGGATCTATAGAATCAAACTTAGGACTTAAATCACGAGAGTTAGAAGCGGTCCTTCGAGGATTAACGAATTGTCACAAAGGGTAAAGGGTCCAATCTAAATTCGACTACCACGAGAGTAGGGGTTGGTTTAATTGGGCATGGTTTTTGTAACCCGAGAGGGTTTGAGGATAAATTCGCCTTCAAGGCAATTTCAATAATTAACAATGGGGTAATCAATTTAGTAACATAAACAACCTTGTTGGTAACCCAAATCCCTAGGAATCCATTTAGATCTGAAAAACCATAAACTGATTTACTTTCTGTTTTACTTGATTGCATTCCTTATCTGATTTTCTAAGTTATCTCTTATTTCAAATATCAAAAACCTTTTCAAAATCCTTTTCTAAAGTCCAGTTTAGTCAATTTGATAATTAGTTGCGATTTGAGATCACGGTCTCTATGGGATCGATATCTTTTTATTACTTGGCGACAATCCGGTACGCTTGCTTGATCGCACGACATCAAGTTTTTGGCGCCGTTCGGGATCAGCTTCCTCGAATCTCAATTTAATTTTTAAATTGATTTTTATGGACATTTTCTTTCTTTCTTTTTAACTGATTTTTGTTATTATTAATATATATATATATATATATATATATATATATATATATATTTCATCAATCTCCTTTTCTTTTTGTATCTATCTCTCTGTGTTTTTCACTTTTATGCAAAGATCACTAAGCCTTGGAAACCTTAGTGAGGTCGACCCCGAAGTCGAAAGAACCTTTCACAGACGTAGGAGACTACAAAGAGAGAGAGAGAGGTTGATTCCCATTCCACTTATGGCGAATCTCCCGGATACGAAACCGTTGAAGGACTACGCAGCCCCAAATGCTAGGGGTTTGCGAACTGGGATTGCTAGGCCAGAGATTGAGGCGGAGAACTACACAATACCGCCTATGTAATCAACATGATTAGGCAACATCAATTCGGAGGATTGCCCTCGGAGGACCCTACTGATCACGTGGAGACATTCTTGGAGTTCACCGATGCAATTAGAATTCAAGGCGCCCCGGTTGATGCTATTCGTTTAAGGTTGTTCCCCTCATCTCTGACTGGAGAAGCAAAAGCTTGGCTGAAACAAGTGCCCGCTAATACCTTGTCGACTTGGGACCAACTGGAGAAGGCATTCTTGGAGAAATTCTTCCCTCCATCCAAGACGACTTACATACGAACCCAGATCACCGGCTTCTTCCAAAAGGATGGATAATGCTTATCAGAAGCTTGGGATCGCTACAAAGGATTGCTGGAGTCTTGCCCACATCATGGACTCGCGAGGTGGTTATTAGTGCACACCTTCTACAACGGATTGGATTACTCTTCGAAGGTGTCACTTGATTCCGCAGCTGGTGGAGCCTTTATGAATAGGCCTCTGACTGAGGTATTCAACATCATTGAAAACGTGGCCACCAACTACCACCAATGGGGTTCAGAAAGAGGTAATAACCCGAAAAATATTTCGGGGGGTAAGTTTGAAATGAATAGCACGGATCTTATCATGTCTAAAATTGACTCACTTAATAAACGCTTTGATCAGCTTGAAAGGGCTAACGTGAGTTCAATAGGTGCTACTAACATTGTTTGTGAGATTTGTGGAATGCGGGGACATGACATAATGGAGTGCCCACGTGGTATTGCTCATGGATCCGGCGCTTCGGGGGAACAAGTGAACTCTTGTCACAACTACTATGACACGAACCCGAATTTGCCAAATTATGCTCCTCCAAATGCTTACAACCAAGGTAGGAAGAACAACCCTTACCTCTCCTACGGAACTACAGCAACACGCTGAACCACGAGTTACAAGAAGGCCAAGGTAATAGGAAACCCGCACCGGGGTATCCTCAGGTACATAAGTCTAAAACCGAGTCTTTATTGGAAAGTTTTGTTGAAACTCAAACAAAACAAAATGAAGAGTTTAGACAACAAGGTAGGGCAGTGAACGAGGAAATAAAATAGCTAGCATCTAAGGTAGATAACGTAGCCATCCATAACAAGATGCTAGAAACTCAAATTGCCCAACAAGCCAGCACATACTCTAGACCTAAGGGTACGTTCCCAGGGCAACCCGAAGCTAATCCAAATGAGCATTGTAATGCCATATACTTGAGGGATGATAAGCTTAGGGTGATTGAAAAGGATGTGGAATGTGAGGAGGACATGAGCGAGGATGAAGAGCCAGAATCAAAGTATGTCCCTCTACCACCATACCAACCCCCAATACCTTTCCCACAAAGGTTGGTCAAGAGAAAGCAAGTAGATATAGAAACTAATATGCCTCCCAAACTGAAAGACCCAGGTAGTTTCTCTATCGCTTGCTCAATTGAAAAGGTACAGATAGACCAAGCCTTATGTGACTTGGGGGCTAGTGCGAGCTTGATGCCGCTCACTATCTTGGAAAGGTTGGGAACCAAAGAGTTGAGTTCATTCAAATTCTCCTTACAATTTGCGGATGGCTCAACTAGAACTCCTCTAGGCATACTAGAGAATGTTCCCGTAAAGGTAGGGAAATTTTTTATCCCTACCGACTTCCTAATATTGGATATGAGAGGGAATTCTGAATTCCCCATCATTTTATGAAGGCCATTCTTGGCCACCGCTGGAGCAATAATAGACGTAAAGAATGACAAACTCTCTCTCGAATGTAGAGGAAGGTAGGGTAGATTTTTATTTAACTAACTCCTATAACAACCCTCCTTTTGAGAGCCATGTGTGCGGGATCGATATAACGTCTCCTGTGGTAAAGGAAGAGCTCAACATGGAAGCATCTCTGAAGATTTGCATGGCAAATGATGCACCCAGTAGTGATGAAGTTGGAGTTGCTGATCATGTGGAAACAAAACTTCCACCGGGAGGGAGTAAGGCCATGAAGCTCAAAGTGGAAAGAGCAAAGCGGAAGCGCAATTGGCCATATGAGCAGAATCGACTCTTTGAAGGACTCCCATGGAAGAGAAGTGTTCCTGCACTTCTACGCCCAGCCGATCCCGGTTGATTGAAGGAAGTATGGTCAAGCTTAAGACCGTAAATAAGCACTTCTTGGGAGGCAACCCAAGTTTTCTTTCCCTTCTCCATTTGTTTTTGAATTTAGCTCTTGAATAATTTGAGAGGATCAAGAGGAAAAAGATCATAAATTAATAGATTTGTCAAGTGTTTTCAGGTTAAGAAGGAAGGAAGAGCAAAAAGGGCAGGGACGAATAAAGTCAGAAGTCATCACGCCCAGGTCGTGACAGTGGTCACGGCCGTGATGAGCTAACCAAGAAGACCAGAAAGTATCACGGCCCAGCCGTGATAAGCATCACGGGCGTGATGAGTAGGAACCTAAAGAACATAGTATATCACGTCCTAGCCGTGATGGAAGTCACGACCGTGACAGCCAGCCTCTGAAAACTGAGAATTGATCACGGCCTGCCCGTGACACACATCACGACCGTGATAGATTTTCCAACAAGTTTTTGACTGGCATGTGAGCCAACACCCGTTACCACCTCGGTGAGTTGTTCCATTTTTCTCCTCTCTCTGACTTGATTATTTACATTGGGGACAATGTAAGTTTTTAAGCTTGGGGTAGGGGTATATTTTTGCAATTTTTTTGCATTTTTGCATTTTTTATGTTGCATTCACATAGGCATAATTTTGGATGATCACATGATTAGATTTCTTCCTTGATTAGAGTATGTATCCAATTATTAGAACTTTGCGCAAAATAAATTGAGATAGTGAATTTTTGAACCCAATTTTTTATTCTTGTGATAAGGCTAAAATAAAAATGCTTGAGATAATCTTTTGATAGTTGATAATTAGCATGTGGTTCCTTAAATTTGTGTTTCTCACTGATTTTTGAACTACTAAATGTAATATTTTGAGCCAAAAAGGGGTACTCACTAAATCTACCCCATCCTTTGTGATAGAGTGTTTTATTCCTCTTGGATTGTATTCTCTAGAACTTGACTTGAAACCGTTTTGAAACTTAAAATTTTTTTTTGAAAACATATTTGAAAATGATTGAGGCACTAGGTATTTTTTTGGCCTTCTGAGCTTTGATTGATTAAATGCTACTCCTTAGTCGCCCAATTTTGAGCCTAAAAGAATAAAATACTTTCCTTGGTACCTTGAATTACTTTGATGAATAATGCTTGGTATGACACCTTTTAAAGTATTGCAAAAAGGGTAAAAAGGTAGTTTGAAAAATAAATTGTGGGATGAGAAAGATAGAAAAATATTTCTCTTGAGCTGAAAATCTCCCCTTCTCCAAATAAATAAAATAAAATAAACAAAAAAAATAAATATGGAGAAGGGGATGACAAAAAGAAAGGAGAAATGAAATAAAAAGAAGGAAAGAAAGGGGGAAAAATGAATCAAAGCCAAAAAGGTATTTTAGAAGGTGTCATGCTTTGCAATGTTGATATTTTGTTTAGCCCTCTTGAAATTTCCTTTTCTTGATTTCCCCACCTAACGATTAATCCCATGACCTCGTTACAACCAGAATAAAATACCTCCCGATTCTTATGTGTTTTCATTAATAAAGTAGAGATTTGGTTAATAGTCAAACTTATGGTAAAGTACCTTCCTTGAGGAAATTGAGTGAATTGTCATATACCCTTAAACACTTGAGTGAGGTGAGAAGAGTGCCCGAATCGATGAGAATATGAATTTAGGAAACCTAAGCTTCTAATTGGACTTGAAATGGACTATCTCTTGGGTACTTATTGAACATGCCTGTTACTTGGATTAGTTACTCGGGTTCTTGGTTCACTATCCATGCTCTGATTATTTATATCTTCTGGTCTTAGTGATTGCTTGAGGACAAGCAAAATCTTAAGCTTGGGGTGATTTGATGAATGTGATTACTCGTCATATTTCATTGTCATTTTGCATGCATTTTCATATAGTTTAGGCATTTTTAATTTGATTTTTGGTTAATTTTACCTTGGAACGGGTAAGGCGGTTTTGTGGTGTTGTTTTGCAGAAATTAAGGGTTAAATGCTCAGGATCAACCATGATGGAGCTTGGATGAAGATGAGGCTTGAAAAGTGAAGAAAATGATCCAAGCAGAGCCCATCACAGTCATGATCGAGCAAAACTGAAAAAAGAAAAAAAGGCAAAAGTCAGAACTGGTCACGGCCTGCCCGTGATGAGCATCACGGTCGTGACATGTCAGCTGAACCAGACCCTCAACAGGCAGAATCCATCACGGCCTGCCCGTGATGAGCATCACGGCCGTGACAGACCAATCACTGAAGAAGCGCCCAAGGCAGAATCCATCATGGCCGTGACGCGCATTACTTGGATTTGAAGCAACTGATTTGGATATGAATTTGTGTTAGATTGGGATTCTAACTTCCCAAATCTATAAATAAGGCATCTAGGCAGAGATGAAGGCAGACTTTTGGGCTGCTACTCTTAGGCTATTATTTAGGATCTCTCTTCTTCTTCTTCTTCCCTTCTCTTAGTTTTATTTCATGTTGTTGTTAACCAAGATTGTCATCACCATGACAAGGCTTGAGTAGTAGTTTAATTTCTAGGGATTGGGGCTATGCCCAATGTTTGTTTATGATAATGAATTGATGTTTTATCTTTGTTAATTGCGATTTTTCTTTAGATCTGATTTCTAGTGTTCTAATTACTCGTAAATTCGGCCGCTTATTTGCGTGACGTAGATATTCTAAGGAGGAACCTAGCGGTGAACTTAGGTGTCGGATCTATAGAATCAGACTTAGGACTTAAATCACGAGAGTTAGAAGCAGTCCTTCGAGGATTAACGAATTGTCACAAAGCGTAAAGGGTCCAATCTAAATTCGACTACCACGAGAGTAGGGGTTGGTTTAATTGGGCACGGTTTTTGTAACCCGAGAGGGAGCATTAACTATTTGAGGATAAATTCGCCTTCAAGGCAATTTCAATAATTAACAATGGGGTAATCAATTTAGTAACATAAACAACCTTGTTGGTAACACAAATTCCTAGGAATCCATTTAGATATGAAAAACCATAAACTGATTTACTTTCTGTTTTACTTGATTGCATTCCTTATCTGATTTTCTAAGTTATCTCTTATTTCAAATATCAAAAACCTTTTCAAAATCCTTTTCTAAAGTCCAGTTTAGTCAATTTGATAATTAGTTGCGATTTGAGATCATGGTCTCTGTGGGATCGATATCTTTTTATTACTTGGCGACAATCCGGTACACTTGCTGGATCGCACGACATCATGTTTCTTGACATACAGTATTTCCCAGAACTAGTCGAGAGATGCAGTGCCATTGAAAGTATAAACCTAAGGATGGTCAATGAACAGAAACAACTAAGGAGTGGCGGTCCTAACCGATCAAGTTTCCAGAGGCATGGAGACAGTGGTTCCCAGTGGAGACAGAGACCATATGCTCGACCTGGGCAAACACCGACACCGGCACCAGCACCAGTGGCTAGAACGGGTCAGCAACCACAAGGCATAGTTTACTTCAGATGTGGAGGATCGCATTATGCTAGAGACTGTACAAATAGGCCTAGCTGTTTCAACTGTGGGAAACCAGGTCATGTGGCACGAGATTGCAGACAAAGGGTTATGCAACAAATGACAGTGCCTAAGAGGAACTGGAGACAATAGAGGTGGAGCCGGAAGAGGAGTCCCAGCAAAGAAGACCACAAGTAGCCAAACCTCAAGCCACCGGGAACAGTGTTTACCGTGAGGGGAGCTGAATCCTCTCAATCTGCTGATCTTATACAAGGTATGTGTTTGATAGTCGGCACTCTCGTATGTGTTGTTTGACTCAGGCTCTACACATTCTTTTATTTCGCATGAGTCTGTGGATCATTTGAACTTAACTATTTCCAAATTACCTTATACCCTCACAGTGTCTACTCCAACCAATAATCCTTTGACTACTATGTCTGTTTGTTTACAGTGTCCTATCGTTGTTGAGAATATGACATTTATTGTAGATCTTATCCGCTTGCCTATGCAACAGATAGATGTTATTCTTGGCATGGATTGGCTTTCGACTAACCATGTAGTGCTGGATTGTTCTAGAAAGACTTTATCATTTCTTGAACCTTTTAGTGTAGCATCTGCCAATGAAGGAGTTTCTACGATGAGTGACAGTTCTCAACAGTTTGTGATGCTTTTTGTAGTGGAGGCTAATGAGACTCCCAGCATAGATTCCATGCCTATTGTGAGAGAGTTTCATGAAGTTTTCCCTCCAGACGTTCCGGGTTTGCTGTGACACCCGGGGCCGACGAGGGCGGGGAGTGGTCGTCGGTGCAAGAAGGGACGGACAAGGAGCGGCTCCTGGCAGGCTTCTAAGTGGAGGGACACATGAATAAACCAATTAAACACCTGAATGAGAGGGATCCTGAGACTGTGTAGGTATGGGACAATACAGTTAAGGATGTCTTATATGAATTGATTGGTACTACCCATATCAACAAGATGCATCTTCTTTTTGGGAGCCTGTCACTTAAGAACTCCGCAATTAAGCGTGCTTGACTTGGAGCAATTTTGGGATGGGTGACCTCCTGGGAAGTTTTCTCAGGAAGCATGAGAGTGAGGACAAAGCACACTGAAAAGACCCGTGTTGGTCTGTGGGGACAGTCGTCAATCCATAGAGCAGCCAGGGATGTTATAAATGGTATCAGAGCGGCACCTCCCTCTCACAGTACGGTGTGGTTCGGGGACGAACCAAGCGGAAGCTGGTGGGCATGTGACACACGGGGCCGACGAGGGCGGGGAGTGGTCGTCGGTGCAAGAAGGCACGGACAAGGTGTGGCTCCTGGAAGCCTTCTAGGCGGAGGGACACATGAATAAACCGATAACACACCTGAATGAGAGGGATCCTGAGACTGTGTAGGTATGGGACTATACAGTTGAGGATGTCTTATATGAATTGATTGGTACTACCCATATCAACAAGATGCATCTTCTTTTCGGGAGCCCGTCACTTAAGAACTCCACAGTTAAGCATGCTTGACTTTGAGCAATTTTGGGATGTGTGACCTCCTGGGAAGTTTTCCCAGGAAGCATGTGAGTGAGGACAAGGCACGCTGAAAAAACTCGTGTTGGTCTATGGGGATAGTCGTCGATCCATAGAGCAGCCAGGGATGTTATATTTGCCACCGGAAAGATAAGTGGAATTCACTATAGATCTCGTACCAAGGATAGGGCCTATATCTATAGCTCCTTATTGGATGTCACCGGTTGAGTTGGCAGAGTTGAAGGAACAATTGGATGACATGTTAGGATAAGAGTTTATCAGACCGAGTGTTTCACCATGGGGAGCACCAGTGTTATTTTTTAAGAAGAAGGATGGAAGTGCGAGATTGTGCACGGATTACAAGCAGTTGAATAAGGTGACGATTAAGAATAAGTATCAGTTGCCTAGGATAGATGATTTGATGGATCAGTTGAAAGGAGAAGTAGTGTTCTCTAAGATTGATTTAAGATCTGGGTACCATCAGATTAGAGTAAGAAAGGAAGCTATACCCAAGACGGCTTTTAGGACGAGATACGTGCACTATGAGTATTTCGTTATGCCTTTCGGTGTAACTAATGCGCCAGCCGTGTTCATGGATTATTTGAACAGAATTTTCAGACCGTTCCTCGATAAGTTCATTGTTGGGTTCATCGACGATATTCTTATTTATTCTCGTACGAGGGAAGAGCATGAGGAACATTTGAGATTGGTGTTGTGAGTTTTGAAGGATAGGCAGCTTTATGCCAAACTTTCCAAGTGTGAGTTTTGGCTAGAAGAAGTACAATTCCTAGGTCATATGATTAATAAAGAAGGAATAGTCGTAGATCCAGCTAAGGTTGAGTCAGTTCTTAAGTGGGAACGGCCTAAGTCAGTAAGTGAAGTACGAAGTTTCCTAGGACTAGTGATGAGCCTCTGTTTGACTGGTTTTATAACTAGTAAAGACCTTGGCTTTGTGCTTATTTTATATCATTTTTTACCCAAATTAGACTTGATTGTCTCTAAGTAGTATTTTGAGTCTGTAAAGTGTTTTTAAGTTAATTTAGTTGATTTAGAGTGAATAAAGTATTTACTTTTACTTTCTATTTTCAGGTTAATAAAAAGGAATAATTCTGGAGTTTCTCGCCCCCCGAAGCTGACTGTTCCAAGAAAATGCAAGGTCTCTGGTTCGCCCATGAAGAAATGGCTCGCCTCGCGAGTCATCCAACCATGAAAAGTCAGAGACGATCACGGCTTGCCCGTGTGGAAGGTCACGGGCGTTGCAGTTTGGGAATTTGAAGCGTTCGCCTCGCGAAGCGATGCTCGCCTCGCGAGAAGACCAAGAGTTGCAGACCTTTCGTGTTATTCGCCTCGCGAGCATTGCTTCGCCTCGCGAGGCCTTGAATTTCGAAGTTGTATATAAACCGCTCTATGGCGAGAATGAAAGGTGGCTAGTCGGTTTTGGCTAAGTCTCGATTAGTAGTTAATTAGTTTTAGTCTTATTTTCTCTTTCTTTTGTTTTGCTTCGTAATGGAGAGCTAGTCTCCTAGATTAATCTATCTGTAATTGGTTTCGTTAACACTTGAGGTTCTGAATTCCTTGTTTAGTTGCTTTTCTCTTTTCAATGTCATGTCAGTATGTTTCGTTTGTTATTTCAAGTAATATATAGTGTGGTATTGTTTCATTTCGGTGATGCTATGTTCCTATATATAATCGCGTTTGTTATTTCGCGTGTGTTCATTCATGTTCGTTTGTTCATGAGAGCTTAACCCCGTTTGTTATTTCGGGAATAGGAACATACATCTGTAGTAGCGGTTTTCGTTTGTTAATTGTTGCTACAACCGGGAGGGGATTAGTATCTGCTTAGGATTTGCATGAACCAATGATAGTGGGAAACCGAGAACAGTAGGTTAATCGTCTTTTGTTTATTTGTTATTCTCTTTAACTACTTTGTTTTCATTATTTTTTTTTCTTAATTTAGTTTCCAATCTCAAAACCCCCAGTTCTAACTTTTACTAATTTTCTGTTAATAATAACAACAACTAAAGAGTTCTTGAGAGACGATCCGAGTTGTCGCACTATACTGCATTATTTTATAATCGCTCGTTCTTTTTGGCGCGTGGCGACAGCGCGGTCAAAAATTGGCGCTGTTGCCGGGGACTCTGTTTTGTTGTTATTAGCAGAAAATAATTTTTGAAAAAAAAAAAAAAAAACTTTTTGCTTTGCTAATTAGTTTTGTCTGCTTTGTCTGGTCTGTAAATTTTATTTTCCCCCATGGATAATTACATGTATGGATATTTGCCTAATGTTTATTATGAACCACCACCTTGCATGTATTATCCTAATTTTAGTGAGCCACCACCATACTATCCTAGCCAAGTGACCACCTCTGCACCTTCCGAACCTTCCCTAGAGGACCGTGCAAGCAATGATGACCGCACGTATAAGTGCGGATATGGAAGGACCGAGGCAACAAATGGCCGAGCAAACTCAACTGGATGATAGAGGAATTTCAACGTAAGATGGAGGCTGAATACCGGAGGGACCAAGCTGAATCTCGAAGTTGTGGGCTCTAATTGATCAAGTTACCGCCAACTCACCGCAATGCTAACTTCACACCCCTTGAGGAACATAAGGATTCACAGATGGTTATTCTTGAAAATACCTCCGAGGATGAGTCCGATCTCGATACATTCATATGAATTATGTGTTGAATCCCCGATCCTAATGCTTGTTATTATGATGGAACTGCTTTGTGTGTAGAATGTTTTACTGTGTTTATACTTTTCAGGAAAAATAGAAAATGCAGATCGTTTTGCAGGTTTATTTTTTTCAGGAAACTTAGAAAAGGAGGATCAGGAGGACGTCTGCTTCCCCGTGCCTGAAGATAAAGAAGAACCTTTGGGAGTAGATGATTCAAGTAAAACAATTGCATGTATTGAGAGTAATGGGGTGGATGCACTGTGTGAAGAATTCCCAGACATTCTAACTTTTTCTGATTCATTTTCTTGTAATATATGTACTAACTCTAACCTTTGTGTGGTGTGTGCTGAAATTTCTGCGTGTATAGCAGGTGAAAAATTTGTTAGTGCAGTGGATAAAGACTTTGCAGAAGTTGAAGCAGCACCGATAACCGTTTCTAACTGTTTGCCACCTCCCCCTGAGGAACCAGTGATGGATTTTGTACCCTTGGATTTTGCACCATGGCCAATCCAAGAGGTTGAGCCCCACTTCTATTGGGGAGACTTTATTGAGAAGGAGGTCATCTGTGACCCGAGAGGTAGTGAGAAGTCCGCCGCACTGGGTGGAGTTATTATAATTGTCAAGTGCTCACTCCCGCATCAAAGCTGCAAGTTAGGGAGGCATGGAATGAACTCACACTCTTTGGCTATCACGTGGGCCTTATGTTACAAGCAATGGGATCCAGGCGGAAGCCTCTGAATGAGTTTTCTTAACCCTTTCTCCTTTTTAATTTTCTTTTCCTTATTTTATTTTTGTTTTATTGTCAATAATGCTCCTGAATAATTTGAGAAGCTCAGGAGTTGTGTTTGTGTCTTGGTTATGGCAAGTTTATTGGATTTGATTAATTTTTGCATAGATGAGTGCATGATAGTGTTGACTGGTTTCCCCTAGGATTTGGAAAATTTTTGAATTTTGATCCCCATATGATTGAAAACTGAACTTTGAGATTTTGTTATGATGGCATGATTTATGATAAGTTTGGGGTGATAGGAAGCACACACTAGGGATAGAATCTCTATTCAAATAATTTGCAAAAATGTCCAGGTGAGGTTTTTGAGCCTCCAACATGTTTTAAACTGTGTGAAAATCACTTTTGGTTGCACTTTCCTGAATTTGCTTGAATCTCTTTTTGGTTTGCATGATTATATGTTTGCTTCAGATGATTTAGGCATTTTCTTTGTAAATAGCTACTTAGCCTAAAATAACCAAATCCCCGATGCATGTTCCTTAGTTAGCCCCTTTGAGCCTGATTAGCCTGTTGTTCTTGATAACCTTATGTTACAAGCCTAAAATCTGAAAAACCATGTTAACCCGATCTTAGGATTAGGAGAGCATGGAATTTTAGCAGAAAAAGGTTGCAAGAAATTAAGTTTGGGGTGGCTACAGTAAATGTGTTGTTGGGATTGAGAAAAAGAAAAAAAATTAATAAAAAGGTTGAAGCCAAAGGCAAAAAAAAAAAAAAAGGTAAAAAAAAATTACAAAAAAGATATTGGAATAAAAAGGCTGTAGTCATCCAAGACAATTGAAAAAAAATAAAAAATATTTGGAAAAAGGAACTTGAGTGAATTTCAAAGTTTAAATAATGTTTCATGCTCTCTTAGTTCCTAGGGTCTTCAGCCTAGTACCTTTGTATATCCTACCCTTAGCCAGGCCCCATTACAACCCATAAAAGACCTTCTGATGTTGGTTGCATGTTTTCTGTGGGAGTCATTTAGAGATGAAAATCAAATTTATGGGAAGTGCTCTTAAAAGTGAAATTGAGTGAATGTTGATAGCCTGACACAAACTGAGCGATTGAGTGAACATAAATTTCCCTTGTGAGGAAGGCAGTTGTTTGAATTTGGTGATCTCCCTTTTGTGTGTAACTTGGATCCCCTGCTTAGATTGATGATTGTCTGAATAATTAATTTCTCAACTGTTTAGAATAAATGAATGTGGGGATTACTTTGCTTGAAAGGGGGGAACATTGGAAGAAAAAAAATTCTTTTGAAATATTGCTTGAAATCTGTGCAAGGTTAGTTGAATCCTTAAGCTTGTCATGTTTTGCCAGGTCTTGAGTCTTTTTAAGTTTTTGAGTGTAGTTTGCTTGGGGACAAGCAAAGTTTAAGTTTGGGGTATTTTGATGAGCCTCTGTTTGACTGGTTTTATAACTAGTAAAGACCTTGGCTTTGTGCTTATTTTATATCATTTTTTACCCAAATTAGACTTGATTGTCTCTAAGTAGTATTTTGAGTCTGTAAAGTGTTTTTAAGTTAATTTAGTTGATTTAGAGTGAATAAAGTATTTACTTTTACTTTCTATTTTCAGGTTAATAAAAAGGAATAATTCTGGAGTTTCTCGCCCCCCGAAGCTGACTGTTCCAAGAAAATACAAGGTCTCTGGTTCGCCCCGCGAAGAAATGGCTCGCCTCGTGAGTCATCCAACCATGAAAAGTCAGAGACGATCACGGCTTGCCCGTGTGGAAGGTCACGGGCGTTGCAGTTTGGGAATTTGAAGCGTTCGCCTCGCGAAGCGATGCTCGCCTCGCGAGAAGACCAAGAGTTGCAGACCTTTCGTGTTATTCGCCTCGCGAGCATTGCTTCGCCTCGCGAGGCCTTGAATTTCAGAAGTTGTATATAAACTGCTCTATGGCAGAATGAAAGGTGGCTAGTCAGTTTTGGCTAAGTCTCAGTTAGTAGTTAATTAGTTTTAGTCTTATTTTCTCTTTCTTTTGTTTTGCTTCTGTAATGGAGAGCTAGTCTCCTAGATTAATCTACTGTAATTGGTTTCTGTTAACACTTGAGGTTCTGAATTCCTTGTTTAGTTGTTTTTCTCTTTTCAATGTCATGATGTATGTTTCTGTTTGTTATTTCAGTAATATATAGTGTGGTATTGTTTCATTTCGGTGATGCTATGTTCCTATATATAATCGCGTTTGTTATTTCGCGTGTGTTCATTCATGTTCGTTTGTTCATGAGAGCTTAACCCCGTTTGTTATTTCGGGAATAGGAACATACATCTGTAGTAGCGGTTTTCGTTTGTTAATTGTTGCTACAACCGGGAGGGGATTAGTATCTGCTTAGGATTTGCATGAACCAATGATAGTGGGAAACCGAGAACAGTAGGTTAATCGTCTTTTGTTTATTTGTTATTCTCTTTAACTACTTTGTTTTCATTATTTTGTTTTCTTAATTTAGTTTCCAATCTCAAAACCCCCAGTTCTAACTTTTACTAATTTTCTGTTAATAATAACAACAACTAAAGAGTCCTTGAGAGACGATCCGAGTTGTCGCACTATACTGCATTATTTTATAATCGCTCGTTCTTTTTGGCGCGTGGTGACAGCGCGGTCAACTAGCTGTATATTATCTTTTCAGATTTCATTGAGAAAACTATGGATATTTTCATGGATGATTTTTCAGTATTTGGGGATTCATTCATGGTATGCTTGAACAACTTAGAGCAGGTACTGGACAGATGTGAAGAAACCATTTTAGTTTTGAATTTGGAAAAATGTCATTTCATGGTCAAGGAAGGCATTGTCTTGGGCACCAAAGTGTTAAAGAAGGGTCTAGAGGTGGACAAAGCTAAGATTAAGGTGATTGAAAAACTTCCCCCACCTAATTCTGTCAAGGGCATCAGAAGTTTTCTAGGCCATGCTGGATTTTATAGGAGATTCATTAAAGATTTTTCCAAAATATCAAAGCCACTGTACAAATTGCTGGAGCATGATAGTGCATTTGACTTCACAGATGAGTGCTTATCAGCTTTTGAAACTTTGAAGAAGGCTTTGATCACTGCCCCTGTAATAGTAGCACCAGATTGGGAGAAGCCATTTGAATTGATGTGTGATGCAAGTGATTTTGTAGTGGGGGCTGTGCTAGGTCAAAGGCATAACAAGATTTTTCACACTATCTATTATGCTAGCAAGACCCTCATTGATGCTCGGATCAACTACACTACTACAGAAAAAGAGTTGCTGGCAGTTGTGTTTGCTTTTGACAAGTTCAGACCTTATCTGGTGGGAACCAAGGTGGTGGTATACACAGATCATGCAGCCATCAAATATCTTATTGACAAAAAGGATCCAAAGCCAAGGCTTATCAGATGGGTCCTACTGCTTCAAGAATTTTATTTAGAAATCAAGGACAATAAAGGTATTGAAAACCAGGTAGCTGATTATCTATCCAGAATTGTTGAAGGAGAAGAAGCCAAGCCTCAAAGAGAAATCAAGGAGAATTTCCCTGATGAGCACCTTCTGCTGATAGAGGATGCTGCAGCACCCTAGTATGCAGACATGGTGAATTTTCTGGTCAGTGGGATAATTCCAGTGGAAATGACCTCTCAACAGAGAAGGCAGTTTCTGCATCAAGCTAAAAATTTTACTGGGATGAAACTTTCTTGTATAAAAGATGCCAAGATCAGATCATGAGGAGATGTGCTGCTGAAGAAGAAATGAAAGATATCCTTAGTGGTTGCCATGTTGCTCCCTATGATGGTCACTTTGGAGGAAAAAGAACAGCTGCAAAGGTCTCACGATCAGGGTATTTCTGGCCCACTTTATTCAGAGATGCTTGGGAGTATGCCAAGAATTGTGATAGATGTCATAGGGTGGGAAATATTTCCAGCTGACAAAAACTACCACTTAACACCATTTTGGAGATTGAATTGTTTGATGTGTGGGGAATATACTTCATGGGACCCTTCCCTATGTCCTATGGAAATGTTTACATCTTAGTTGCAGTAGACTATGTGTCCAAATGGGTGGAAGCAGTAGTTTTGCCCTCCAATGATGCCAGAGTAGTCACAAAGTTCCCCGCACAAGAATATTTTCACCAGGTTTGGCACTCCTAGAGCTATAATCAGAGATGAAGGCTCTCATTTTTGCAACAAGATGTTTGCTAACTTGCTTGTAAAATATGGAGTGAAACACAAGGTGGCCACTGCCTATCACCCTCAGACTAGTGGTCAAGCTGAAGTGTCTAACAGAGAGATCAAAAGAATCCTTGAGAAGATGGCGAATCCTTCTAGGAAGGATTGGTCTTTACACTTAGATGATGCTTTCTGGGCCTACAGGACTGCTTTCAAGACCCCCATTGGCATGTCCCCTTACAGATTGGTTTATGGCAATGCTTGCCATTTACCAATAGAGCTGAAACACAAGGCATTCTGGGCCACTAAGAAGTTGAATTTTGATGCACAAGCAGCTGTAGAAGCTAGAATGTTGCAGCTGAATGAACTTGAAGAGTTTAGGCTCTTTACTTATGAAAATGCTGAAACATACAAGAGGAAGGTCTAGGCCTGGTATGATCAGAAAATCCAGCCCAGGGAACTAGTTGAAGGCATGCAAGTGCTCTTGTTCAATTCTAGACTGGAACTGTTCCCTGGGAATTTGAAATCAAGGTGGTCTAGACGATTTAAATTGGTCAAGGTATACCCTCATGGAGCTTTGGATTTGTTGGATGAAAGCTCTAGAAGAGAGTTCAAAGTCAATGGCCAAAGGGTGAAGCAATATTGGGGTGAGCCTTGTGCAAAAATGAAGGCCACCATCCATCTTTTAGACCCTTAGCCACAAGTGTGGAGTCAGGCTGAGGACATTAAACCAAGCGCTACTGGGAGGCAGCCCGGCTTATATCCTTTGCTTTGTCTTTTAATTTCAGTTAATTGGTTTTATTCGGTTTAATTAGTTTAGTTAGTGCTATTTTATAATAAATAAATGCTGCTAACATGTGAGTGTAGACAGAAGCATTTTAAGCCCAAGGTTGTGCTGGAAAAGGTGGGTGGTGTGGTCACATCAGGCCCAGTTAACAGAGACGTTAAAAGGTGATGGTTGGGATAACACGCAAGCCCAAGGTGGAAAGCAATAATTTTTGAATTTCCAATTTTAAAAGTTGAACGGTTTTGGGGGGAGGAGTTACAGAAATCGTGGGGAATGAAGTTGTCCCTAACCACCCATTAATGACCACCATCCTCTCCACCATTCACATCCATCCCCAACCTCTCACCTCAACCTTCTGCCCTCTATTAAAGCCCTTGTCTTCTCTATCCTAACCCCACACGTGACCCTACCGCTCTCACTTTCTGCCATACCCATCTCTTTCTGTCACTATCAGCTAAATTTACCTTTACTCACTTGAAAAACCATGGAGAAATCCACAACCCAAGCTTCTAAGAAACCCGCAACTATCATCCCCTAATCTTCCTCTGAAGATGGGGACAACACCTTTGTAATGAGGAGACCAGACTGAAATACGAGAAAGAAGTGGTCAAACGGAGGTTCCATTTGGAAAAAGGTTTCTTCCTCCTCGATACTGACCATTACGGTCTTACTGAAGAGGTGGCCAAGTTGATTGACACCCATCAATGGAATAAATTCGTCGTGCACCCCACAGACCTAGTAGCTCCTTTTATGCGTGAATTCTATGCCAATCTGACCTCACCACAACAAAAACATGTCATGGTGAGGGATTCAAAGGTATCTTTCTTTGCTGCTACATTAAACAGAAGGTGGGGATTAAAGGATGTCCAATATGAATATATGGTTGAGTTGAAGGGAGCATAAGAAACTACTCTAAATGACATGATGAAAGAGGTTACTGTGGAAGGGGCTGAGTGGATTCAAAATGATGATAACTGGAAGATAGCAAGACCTGACCTGACTCCCTTGGCCAAAGTGTGGTATCACATTATTAGGACCAAGATTCTCCCCACTTCTCACTTGGAGACTGTGAACAAAGAGAGGCCGGTCCTCTTATACTGCATTCTCAAAGAGAAGAATGTGGATCTTGGTCAGCTAATAGAGAGGGAGATCATTTCCCGTGCCTTCAAAGAAAATGGGCTTCTGTTCTTTCCATCACTGATCACATCTTTGTGCCTAAGGAGTAGAGTGAAGGTGAAGCCAGGGGAGGAGGTCATAGCAAACAAGAGAGCTGTAGATTGGCTAGCAATCAAGCGGTTTATGGGGTCAACTTCAAGGGTGGCTACATAAGAACCACCTTCTGGGCAGCAGGATCACCCAGAGGGTTTGGAGAAGAAAATTGACTTATGCTACCTATGAACACCCATTTTTGTCCGTATTTTATTATAACATTACACTTCAAGGAGACTAATAATAATAAAAAGAAAAAATGAAGGAAGTAGGGGACTCATAGCTAATTTGCTGTTGGTCTCGTCCATCACATGGGACTTGTTGTTGGACGGGGAAGCCCCGTCCATCACATTTGCACCTGCTGTTGGCCCCATCCAGTGCATCACATTTGCACTTGCTGTTGGACGAGGAAGTCCCGTCCATCACATTTGTAATTGCTGTGAACGGGGAAGCCCCGTCCATCACATGGGACTTGCTGTTGTATGGGGAAGTCTCGTCCATCACATTTGTACTTGCTGTGGACGGGGAAGCCCCGTCCATCATATGGGACTGGCTGTTGGACGGGGAAGTCCTGTCCATCACATGGGATTTACTGTTAGATGGGGAAGTCCCGCCCATCACATTTGCACCTGCTGTGGACGGGGAAGTCCCGTCCATCACATGGGACTGGCTGTTGGACAGGGAAGTCCCGTCCATCGCATTTGTACTTACTGTGGACGGGGAAGTACCATCCATCACATGGGACTTGCTGTGGACGGGGAAGTCCAATCCATCACACTGCTTTTGACAAATGGATGGGGTGGCCCCGTCCAGTCCACTGCATTTGCTGTTGGATGGGGTAATCCCGTCCATTGCTTTGCACTTGCTGATGGACGGGTGGTCCCGTCCATTGCTTTGCACTTGGGTGGTCTCGTCCATTGCTTTGCACTTTGCGATGGAAGGGTGGTCCCGTCCATTGCTTTGCACTTGCTGTTGGCCCCGGCCCATCCCATCGCACTTGCCGGTGGACTCGGTGGTCCTGGCCCAGCCATTACACTTGCTGGTGGACTGGGTGGTCCCGTCCAGTCCTGTCCCTTTTATTTCTGTTGGACGAGGTGGTTTCGTCCACTTCAATTATTTTAATTTCTGTTGGACGAGGAGGTCCGTCCAGTGTATATCTACTTTTGCATATCTAAGTTCCTGTTGGGACGAAGAGATTCCGTCCACTGCAATTTTATTTTCAGGTTGAAGGCCAAAGAATAAAGATAGAAGAAGGAGAAGATAAGGAAGAAAGGATGAAGAAAACAAGGAGAAAAAGACAATCAACAAAAAGGAAAGGAAACTGAGTTACGCCTCCTACCCACTTTACATACCAGGCAAGACCTCTTTTCCTCCTCTACCCATTGGTCCTTCTTCTTCCTTACCTCCTCCCTCGTTTTAACCTGGCAGCCCTACTCCTAACCCTAAAAAGCCATCATACACATCAGACAAAACCCCCCATCTCCTTCTCTTTTCAAACACGCAGCCTTTAGGATAAATCACCTCCTTTCTGTTACTCACGCCGCCCCATCTAGACACACGCTATTTCTGCTCAAAACCCCCCATCTCTTTCTCTTTTCAAGCATGCAATCCTCACATCAAATCACCTCCTTTCTGCTACTCACGCCGCCCTGGACACACACTATTGCTGCTCAGAACCCCCCTTTTTTGCACCTCCTCTAACCATTGGTCTTTTCATTTTTTTCCTCATCTTCTCCCTCGTCTTAACCTAACAGCCCTACTCCTAACCCTAAAAATCCATCATGCCCGTCAAACAAGACACCCCATCTCCTTATCTTTTCAAGCGTGCAACCCTCACATCAAATCACCCCCTTTCCGCTGCCCAGAATGGCCCAAGCCTTGGGTTTCGTACAAACCGAACTTGAAGCCAATGGAGAAGAAGCAAGAAGCCCTCTCCTCCGTCTATAAAAGGAAAGGAAAAAGAGAAGAAGTGGGGGGGAGGAGGACATTTTTTCTTAAGAGGAAACAAAAAATCAGAGAGGAAATAGAGAGGAAAGATACAAAGAAAAGAGAAAAAGAGAGAGATTTTTATCTAACGTTTTCTTTGGGAGGAAGAGAGATTAGAGATCTGAGTTTCCTTTTTCTCTTCCCTGTTATTAGAGTAGCTAAGAAGGAAGAGTTGAAGGGGTCAGCAAGATTGAATGTAAATCTTGAAACCTTACCACTGGGAGTAAACAAAATCATTCTTATTCTGCTCCCATTTGGTAATCTTTGCTCTTTTTGTTGATATTATTAATAAATTTCTCTTGACATTCTTATTTCTCTGTGCTTCGTTCTTTGAATGGGTTGGTAAAAGTTTCATTTCTACGTTTCTGTCCCATTTTCAAGAGATAAAAATTATTTATTTTACATGAAAAATAGAGGATGATCACTTGATTAAAACAACCTTTTTGGGTTGCCCTATGACAAATGTCATGTTCAACCTTTCAGACTTAGAGGTTTCCATGTGGACTTACGTGCCATGTTCAGCCTCATTTTAGTTTTAATAAAGAGATTCATAACAGGTAAAACAAATATTTCAGAGTTACTAATATTTTACACAACTAATCTTGGGTAACCATTTTTATTGATGTTCTAGGGTGCCGTGAGGTTAAGTCTCCATGCCTTCCCTAGACATAATCGACTCCCGAACCCGAAGCTTCTTCTTAAAGGGTTTTCCAACTTTCCCGAAATTAAATAAAGTTGGTGGCGACTCCATGTTTTCCCTCTAAAAGGAAAAACAAGTTCTTTTTTTCGGTCGCTACAGATGGCGACTCCACTGGGGAGTTCTTTTAAGAGAGTCAAGCCCGTAAAATTGGTTTTGTAAATTCTTAGTAATATGTAGCTTATTTGTTTTACCTTTTACAATTATATCTTGTTGTTTTTCTCCTTACAATAATTAAATGACAAAACTAAAAAAAATGTTTTTATTTTAGTGATATCTGTTTGGGTTGTCCTTTTGGTTGGGTTTTTTCCTCTTATTTAAATGAGAAGATTTAGTTATACGTATATTTTAACTCACGTTATTATTATATATGTTTCACTAACAATGTTTTTGTTTCCTCCTCCTTTCTTTTCTGTTTCCCATGTTTTAACAATAGGGTAGAGGACTTGTAACTTTTTTATATATACCTATGTTTGTGTTTTGCAGGTTTTTCTTGCCTTCTCTTTTTATTTTTGCTTTTAAGTGTTACGGGTTTGTATGCCCCCTTCACACACATCACTATCACATATTGCACACACACTTAGCTCTATACCCGAGCTTGCTCAAAAACTCAAGGATTAGGCGGTGCTCTGATATTGTTATTGAAGAGGTCTGGTACCTCCCTGATACTTGTCAGTTCACCACTCAGATTGTACATGAGATCATGGAATAGTCATATTGAGAGGGTTTATCCCTACTTGTGGCTAGATTCATGAATCATATCCTTATGAGGGTAATCTGGGGACCATGACTTTTAGAGGTCTAGACCCGTCCCAACTTTCACTAATAGAGCAGACCTAGTGGCCAGCCTGTTTAGAGTCCTAACCTTAGGGCGTGTCCATCCTTAGGTTTTACCTGGCTTAGGGCAAAAGGGGGCGTACTTTTCTTTCCTCTCTCTATCATCATAAGCATAATTTGTCATGCATGCTCATCGTGTATATTCACAAAACTAGGGGCATCACATTGCTGCCCCAAACCTGAATGACATATTCGAATATTATTGCACACCTAATAGACGTTATGTCATAATAAAGGTGATACACACCCATCAGGGTTTTCAACCCCATTGGGTCCATGCAACATGAATCATGCAAGATATATTTGTTTCACTATACTCTTTTTTTTTGTGTCTCTTTGTTGGAAGATTTTGGTATTCACCTTATAGCAAGAACATGGAAAAGTTTGGTTCAGAGAAGAGTACTAGCAACGTGAGTTGTTCCCAAAAAATATCAAGATCGATGTGACACTCAATAACGTGAAGAGATTATGTGAACTCGGCCAAAGAAATGCCGAAAAAGCACGCCGCACTTTGTCGAAAAATATGGTAGAATATTGGACTCGTTGTGTGTTCCAAAGGAAGCTCCCGCTCCGAGTGCATTGGCCCAATATTGGAACTCAACTTTGAGATGTTTTGAATTGCCCAACTTAGACATCACTCCAACCATGGAAGAGTATGCTTATATGCTAAGACTGCCAATTCAAAAGAAGACTCGCTTCTACATGTATTATGGCCAACATGTAACAGATCGGAAAATAGCAAGTCTATTGGAGCTTCAACCGAATGATAGAGAAAATAGAAAAGGGAACCACCAAAGGGTTGAAGAGGCGGTTTTTGGAAGTGTATCTCAACAAGCTGGGCCAACAACAACGATGGGTTACTTTCAACAAAGTACTAGCCCTTATGATGTATGGGTTGGTGCTCTTTCCTTTTGTACCAGATCTGATTGATCAGTCGGCCATGGATGTTTTCTATAGGGTCGAAGAATATGGTGTAAACCCGGTCCATGCTATCTTAGCTGAAACCTTACTCTCCCTACAGGATTGTCATTAGAATCAACAAGGGAAACTGCGATGTTGTGCATCAATATTGTATGTCTGGATCATGACTCACTTGTACGCACGTGATAAAATTGGTAGGACAGATGATCCGCTGAAAGGATTCACTCGCATGCAACTAAAGCCACATAAGCTATATGAGTGGAAACAAGAGTTTGATCAGATCGACCCGCGGTCATTTAGTTGGATGTGTCCATGGTATAATGGAGATTCGGTTGTATTCAGCTGTGGAAGTTTGTCAAATGTTCCATTGATGGGTCCTAGAGGTTGTGTATCATACTCACCAGCTTTGGTAATGCGTCAACTCAAGTGGACACAGGATGAACCCCCAAAAGAGCTGCTCGATGGGATATTCTTCCTATACCAAGAAAGTGAAGGCATCAAGAGTCAAACGATAGCAGTAAGGTCAGCATGGAATGATATTCATGAAAAAGGACCGGAGGAATTAGGAAGGCGAGTCATAGCTCACACAAAAAGATATGAAGTATGGAGAGAAGCAAGAAGAGGTTTTCCTCCAAGACCTGCATCCCCTTTCCATAAGGAAAATAATCCTCTTACCAAAGATCAAATGTTGAAAGAAATCGAAGTTTTAAAAGCTCAGATGAGAGTTTTTTATGAGAAGGACCAAGCTGCCGAAGTAACTATTGTCACGCTCCGAAGATAAGTGCAGAAGCTGAGTTTACAGATTGACAATTTGAAAGACGAATGCGCTGATGCCCACGAAGCCCCGAGTCGCACAAAAAGGGCAAGAAAAGACAAAGAGGCAGAAACTCAGGAGCTGCTGGCAAAAATAGGATGTCAAGAGAAGATGCTTGTCAAACTTCAAAAGAAGAAAAAAGAGCTCGAGACAAATGTAGGGGTTCACGTTGAAACAATACATATATTAGAAGAGAGAGTTGAATCCCTGCAAGAATCCTTGACCCAAACAGAAGTGTACTCTGATCGAGGATGGGACGAAGCAGCCAAGTATCGCGAGCTACTAGCAGAAGCCAACATAAGAGAAGATTGTCTCAGAAACAAGATAAAAGACTCTGAAAAGGTTGAAGCTCAACGTCACACAGAATGGGTAAAGGGATGGAAATTAGTGGTGAAGGATGTAATGAATGAAAAGGAATCATGAAAGAGAAAATATGAGGACGTGATGGATAAGCTCCAATATCACACTTCCCAGCTGGTGGAGCGGTTCGAAGAGGCATCCGTCCACATTCGTATAAACCATTTCCTTCAGCTACCACCGAAGGTGACCGAATTCTTCAATCATTTTGGAAAACTTTCCAGAGGGTTCAGGAAAAAGAAGATGAGACTTTTAACATAGAACTTTGTATACCTCTAAGAAAGATGGAAACTATCAATGTACTTCTTTTATTTTGATCAAGGACTCATGATTTGTATCAAAATATTTATAATGGAATGGAAGTTTTCATCCATGTCTTTCGAGCATTTCTAGATGATATCTATCGAGGAGTACATTCTCCCTTAGATACATCATCAACTCTTTTTACCCTAAAAATGACGTGTTTTCTGTATAAATGAGGACGTTGCTAGTACGGGCGTGGTTCATCAAGGAGTGGATTCTCCCATGGACTTGACACCAACTGCATTCAAACTAGAGGGAACCATACCACTAGACTTGATTGTAGGATGGGTTTTCTTGCTATAGGTGTAATACGACAGTCTTCCTAAGAGTACCCTCACAATTAAACGAAGGATGATAATCTGCACATGCATGCATACACGCACACAAAATTTTGATTGGATGATAAGTTTTTTTTAAAATGCTTTACAGAATCACATCCTTCTGAGGATTCGGGAACCATTGCGCGACCTAGGAAAGGTAACACCAACCAAACCCGAGTTTACGATACTAGATCTCGGACCAGGATGGCTGCCAATGCGTTTGAGGAAGGAAGGAACCTAAGCTCTGAGATAGATGATGTGAGGGGAAGAATAAGCGAGATGACTGAAACCCAAGCAAGATTAGAAGCCATACTACAAGATATGAGGGAATCTCTCAGCATGCTTAGTGCAAACAGAGATACAATTGAACTTGGTAGGCAGCGGATTTCTTCTCGGGTAACAAAGACCAATGTTTTCAAACATTAGCACGGGTCTCATTCAGGGATTGTCTGGACCCGACCAGACACATCACACGGCACCAATAACACTTCCCATTGGAGAAGGATATCCCCCTTTTGAGAATGCCTATCATGAAGTCCCAGGCTACACCACGCCAACATGGGAGCAACCACATGTATCTACTCACAGCCAGTCAGCGGGAGTCCAGGCTGGTAAGGATAAGATGAGAGATGAATGGATGGAGAAAATGGAAGAACAGATAAAAGCGATAAAAGGTCCAAGTACCTACGGCCCTCTCCAGATAGAAGAACTCTGTCCCGCCGCGGATGTCGTGATCCCCAAGGATTTCAAGATCCCTGACTTCTCCAAATATGATGGGAGTGGGAACCCACGATTTCACCTCATTAGTTATGCCACCAAGATGGCAATCTGGTCCAAGGATGACAAGTTCCTTATCATCTTTTTCCATGAAAGTTTGACTGGCCTCGCCTTAGAATGGTACCTTCAATTGGACCATTCCAAGATCTCGCGGTGGACGGAATTGGCTGACATATTTATGGACCAGTACAAATTTAACCTGGATGCAGTCCCGAGTCGTGAACAATTGACTACACTACAGAAAAGAAGTGAGGAGCCCTTCAAGCAATATGCCCAAAGGTGGAGGGGTTCGACTGCACAAGTTCATCCCCCGTTGACCTTATCTGAAATGTGCTCATACTTTCTAGGAACCCTCGGAGCACCTTTTATAGGAGCCATGGCTGGGGCCGCCGACAAAGATTTCCCTGACTTGATCGCCGCCGGTGAAAGGATTGAGTTTTTGGCAAGAGTTGGAAAGCTCCCCATGAATGATGGTGAAGGAAGTGCATCCCGGAAGGGATTTCAACCAAAGAAGAAGGAAGTTGAGGCGAATTATGTACAACACCAACGGAATTTTAATCCTCAGTACCAAGCACCCTATAACCCACACCAACATATCCCATACCAGACACAAACTCCGCTTTACCCATCCTCACAAACCAACACTTACCCGCAAAACCAAATTAGCAATATTCCTACCCCCCCCCCCCCCCCCCCCAACCATATAACCTTGCCCGCCCATCATGCACCCATTACCCACCTGCACCCCCACAAAACCGCCCAAACTATCCTCCGCCTCGCCCAAACTTCCCAAACCAAGGACGTTTCCAAAGTCCAAATCTGCCACCCTTCCCGAAATTGTCCATCTCCAATGCGGATTTATTCCAACATTTGTTTGATCGCCACTTGATTGCGGGAAACCCTGTACGTCCCTTAGAACCACCATTTCCTGCTTGGTACAATCCAAATCAGATTTGCAAGTATCATATGGATGTCACAGGGCATTCTATTGAGGATTGCGAGGCTTTTAAGACAGCAGTAAGAAAATTGATTGCTTGTAGAAGGCTAGGATTCGAAGAGGTCGGGCCTAATATCATTAAGAATCCAATCCCTGATCATAATGGTGGAAATCGAGTAAACAATTTGGAGGTAACAGGGGTCCCCAATCGGGAAGATACTGGAACTACGAGTACCAATGCAGAAGATTTTCAAGAATCAAGAAGGTGGGATACCACATTGTTGCACCAGAAGAGGGTCCCAAGACAAGAAAGGGGATATGCTAAGAATCTAAGGTGTGACTATCATCATGGGCAAGTGGGGCACAATATCGAAACTTGTTGGGATTTCAAAGTCCAGGTTCGAGAGGTTACTCACCTTGGGGGTGATTCAAGCCGACGAGGTGTTGCAGAGGAAGTCAATGTAGTAGAAAAAGTTGTACTCCGAGTACCACCCATGAACAAACCTTCGACCCCAGAAAAAGTCATCATAAGAGTGAGCAAGCCAACACCTTTTGCCTATGCTGATACACGTGTTGTACCATGGAATTATGAACAGAAAGTTGAACTAACTGGAGCTACGGGGAGACCTCGTAGGCCCAAGTTACGAATATTGCGAGAATTGGAGGCATTACAAGGAGCGGACGATGCTACACCCCCGCTGAAGAAAAAATGAAGAAGGAAGCCAAGAAGAGAAAACTCGGATGAGAGAAAAGGGAAAGAAGAAGAAGAGTTTCAAGATCATGAAGTAAAGTGAATATAATGTGGTAGAACAGTTGAAGAAAACTCCGCAAGGATATCTCTCTTGTCGCTTGTCTTGACATCAAAATTGCATCGCAAGGCATTATTGAAGGTGTTGAATGATGCGTATGTCAAACCCGACGCCACTCCGAAAATGTGGTAAATATGGTGGACCCAATCAGGCATGTCAACATGATTACTTTCTCGGAAGATGAAGTGGCCTCGAAATCCCGCAGTAGCACTAAAGCCTTACACATCACCCTAAAGTGTAAGGGGTTTGTGATTGCAAAGGTGCTTGTAGATGGTGGCTCGGCGTTGAATGTGGTTCCAATGACCACACTCAAGCAGCTGAATATAAGTGTGGCGGATTTGACACCACAAGAAATGATTGTGCGGGCCTTTGATGGGACAGCAAGAGGAATCTTAGGAGAGATAACTCTGTCCCTTGAAATAAGGCCTAGTTCTTTCCCTGTCCTCTTTCAGGTCATGGAAATCCAACCAGCTTACACCATGCTTCTGGGGAGGCCTTGGATTCATGAAGCAGGAGTGGTTCCGTCGACTTTGCATCAGTGTTTGAAGTATATCCAAGATGGATCCGTTATTACTGTCCATGGTGAAGAGGAAATCATGCTGACAAAGGCCACCACAGTACCTTATGTGGAAAGTACAGAGCATATGGAAGGTGACTCACTGCGTAGTTTTGAGGTATTGAAGTCAGAGAACAAGAAAAGGGAGCCCCCAATGAAGAATGTGAATGAAGTAGTAGTACGCATCATGAAAAGAACGGGTATCAAAGAGGAAAAGGCCTAGGACCTCAGCTGCAAGGGATCTCTCGGCCAATTGAAGCGGTTGTGAGAGAAGGAAGACGCGGATTGGGGTATTGTTGAGTCACCGGCAAGTGTACCGGGTCGTCGTAAGTAATAAACACGGTAAGTAATTACCGAGGTCGGACACAGGGATTGGGCTACCAATTCTACCAATTTGCAAGAAATTCGATACGTTTGACCAAGTGAGAGCAAGTGGTTGAGAAGAGAGAGAAAATAGGATAACAATTTATCAGCAAATCAATTAGAGATAAAGTAGGTAGCGATAAGATAAGATAAGAATTAAAATCTGGATTAAACATCTAAGGTCACAAATCCACCTACCCAATCATGCATAGTACCCAAGTGGTGATGATCCCCTCCCTAAGTTCAATTGCAATGTCAACCAGGACCCCCAAATTCTCCTAATGACACTATCGTGCTCAATAGGACATATTCAACGATTGAGTTAATTACTTGCTACGATCTCATAACCCAATCATCAAACTCTATTAAATCTTGTTCCCTATAAGGTTGCACCGATCTCCTACTCACTCTCGTGCAATATTCAATCGCTGATCCCAATTGAAGTTCTAAACGCGAATTACCTATCAAGCCTCATCACGTTAACTAGTCAATCATACATGCTTATGATCAACGCAATAAATTCAGAATTGGAAAACATGAATTGAGGTAAAGGAGGGAAACATACATCACATTGAACGCTACACCGTCATGGGTGGTTTCATTGATCCCTTAGACAAGGGAATTAGTTCCTCATGCTTATAACAACGCACAAACAATTGGAGTTCATCATAATTGTAAAATAGGAAAAGAACATAGGGAGACGCAGCTCCAGAGAATAAGGATTTGTCTCAAAAACGATCTAAAACAAGTGATGAACAAAAGGTAACCTAATCTACCCTAAAACAGTCTATAAATAGAGGTTCTGGGTCTCGCCCGCTCGCGGGGTGAGACCTGGTTCGCGAGGCGAATCTTATGAATCAGATCTTCAGAGATTGGTTTTCTCTCGAGGCGAGATGGTGATTCGCGAGGCGAGACAGAAAGGGTGACATCTCTGGAACAATCAGGCCTTCAGGCTCACGAGGCGAGACAGAAAGGGTGACAAGCATCGCTCAAGCCGGGTCTTCGTGGCTCGCGAGGCTAGATCCTCGTCTCGCGAGACGAAACTTCCGAATTGATTTTCCACTGTTTTCTTCATTTTCCTTGACTCTAAGAGCTTCACATTTAACCTGAAACAATAAAAGGAAACGAAAAGCGTAATTCTAATCAAAATAAACTAAAAACTACTAAAAATGCATTAAACGAATCAAATTCTAACTTAGGAACAAAACAAGGCCAATTTGGGAGATTAGCGAGGTTGACTCGCCCAATTAGGCACAAAATCTACCCCCTTTTCTAGCAGGAAACTAGATGAGCCGAGGCTTATCGTGCATCACCAACCTCGACGTAAGGGATGAAATTCATGACCCTTGAGAACAAGGAAGAATAAGAGCGCGAGAGAAAGTATCTTCCCCTCCTGACAGAGACTTTCCCAGTAGCTGCTGAAGTTATCAGTTCCGCAAAGTCATTTTCCCCTCACTTCACTATCAGCACACTTGAAGAGGAGCCGGACGAGAACCATGTCATCTATCTCCCTCGCTAGCACGAGGTTCTCAACAATTGGCACTTGGAACCATTTGTTGATGTTATTTCCATAAAGTAATTATCGTATTGTACTAATTATGAACTGATGTTTACTCTCTTTGAGACATGAATGAAAATGTAACACTTTGTCCGGTGTTTTCCTTTTGATTCCATCATTTCTTTTCTCTCTTTCATTTACTTATTTTGTCTAAGCTTTTTGTCATAAATAAGACTCTTGCCTATACTTCTCCTATTCCCGACTTTTCTTCCAGGAATACTTCTCCCACTAAAGATTTAACTCGGAAAGGAACTTTGAAAACTCATTTATTGATTCCTCGCGTCCTGATGAATACGACCTTGAATCCGATGAGGAAGAAGAAGGCATTGAAGAATTCATACAAGTGGTGAAACGGTCAGAGGAAGGGATGAGCTCGAGTGATAAGGTTGCAGAAGTGATCTATATGGGAACCGAGGAAGACAAGAAGGAGTTGAAAATAGTGGATAACCCAGAGCGAGAAGAAATGGTTGCACTATTCAAAGAGTATCTGGATGTGTTTGCATGGTCCTACAGAGATATGCCAGGTTTAGATCCTGAGATAGCATCGCATAAAATTCCCTTATACCCAGATGTGGCTCCAAAGAAGCAAAAATTAAGGAGAATGCATCCAAAGATGTCCTTGAAGATCAAGGAAGAAGTGACCAAACAGTTGGAGGCTGGCTTTCTGGAAGTAGCTAGACACCCGGAATGGGTAGCTAATATTGTTCCAGTACCAAAGAAGGGTGGAAGGGTCAGAATGTACGTGGACTACCGAGACCTGAATAAAGCCAGTCCAAAGGATGATTTCCCCCAACCTCATATTGATGTCCTTGTAGACAGTACAGCCAAAAGTCATAGGTTTTCTTTCATGGACGGGTATTCTGGGTACAATCAGATCCTCATGGACAATGACGATAAAGAAAAGACAACTTTTATCACTCCCTGGGGAACTTTTTGTTACAAAGTGATGCCTTTTGGATTAAAAAAGGCTGGGGCCACTTACCAACGTGCTATGGTAGCATTGTTCCATGATATGATGCATAAGGAGGTAGAGATATATTTCGAGGATATAGTGGCTAAGTCCAAGGAAGGAGAATGACATGTGGTAGTTTTGAGAAAGTTGTTCGAGCGGCTAAGGAAGTACAAGTTGCGCCTCAACCCTGCAAAATGTACTTTCGGTGCATCCGCAGGGAACTTACTTGGCTTTGTTGTCAGTAGAGAAGGAATAAAGGTGGACCCTAACAAGGTGGAAGCAATACGTGACATGCCAGCACCTAAGAGCGAACGAGAAGTAAGGGGCTTTCTTGGAAGATTGAACTACATTGCACGCTTCATTGCCAATCTGACTAGCACATACGAGTCAATCTTCAAACTCCTCAAGAAGAATAATCCAGGAAGATGGGATGATGACTGTCAAGCAGCCTTTGATAAGATAAAGGCATATCTACCGAATCCCCCAGTGTTGGTACCACCTACCCAAGGTCGTCCATTGTTACTCTATCTCACCATACTCCCAACCTCAATGGGGGCAATGCTGGGACAACAAGATGAATCTGGCAGGAAGGAGCAGGCAATTTACTATCTGAGTAAGAAGTTTAACGCCTGTGAGGCTCGGTATATGACAATCGAGAAGACTTGTTGTGCACTAGTATGGACCTCCAAAAGACTCAGACAATACATGTTATATCACACCACTTGGCTAATTTCTCGAATGGATCCTTTGAAGTATATCTTTGAAAGTCCTCATATCTCCTTAAGGGTTTCGAAGTGGCAAGTGATATTGTCAGAATTTGACATCAAATATATGACTCAAAAGTCCGTCAAAGGAAGTGTGATTGCTGACCATTTAGCAGAGAACCCTCTTGAGGATGGATGGCCTGTCAATTCCGAATTCCCAGATGGAGAGATAATGTTCCTCGAGGAAGATGAAGAACAGGAAGATGTGTGGAAAATGTATTTTGATGGAGCAGTCAATATGCATGGCAGTGGTATAGGAGCAGTGGTAATCTCACCAAATGGCAAGCAGTACCCGGTAGCCATAAAACTGAAATTTGAATGTACGAATAATATTGCAGAATACGAGGCATGTGCTGGTGGATTGTAAATGGCACTTGAACTGGGTATAAAGTAGTTGAGAGTCTTCGGGGATTCGGCTTTAATCATTTACCAAGTCAATGGTGAATGGCAGACCAAGGATTCCAAGTTGATTCCGTACCAGAAATACTTAAATCAGTTGATTGCAAAGTTCGACGAGATTACTTTCTCGCATCTAAGTCGAGACAAGAATCAGTTTGCTGATGCTCTAGCCACACTAGTTGCCATGACCAAGCTGGATATCCATACCAATGTCCAACCCATCCAAGTTGGAGTGCAAGATGAACCGACATACTGTGCTCATGTGGAAGGCGAACCTGATGGTAAGCCTTGGTATCATGATATCAAGTAATATATTCAAAACAAGGAATACCCGGTAGAGGCTAGCGAAGTAAACAGAAAGACCATCCGAAGACTGGCTATGGCCTTTTTCTTAAGCAAGGAAGTCCTGTATAAAAGAGGATATGATGGTACCCTACTCAGATGTGTGGATGCTCGCGAAGCTAAATCGATCATGATCGAAGTTCATGAAGGAATCTGTGGGACTCATGCCAATGGTCACATGATGGCTAGGAAAATCTTGAGAAGTGGTTATTATTGGTCTACTATGGAGTCAAATTGTATGGAGCATGTTCGTAAATGCCAAAAATGTCAGATGTATGCAGACCTGGTTAATGCACCTGCATTTCCACTGCACAGTTTAGCATCCCGTGGCCTTTTTCGATGTGGGGAATAGATGTCATCGGTCCCATTAATCCCAAGGCTTCCGATGGTCATCGTTTCATTTTGGTGGTGATAGACTATTTCACTAAATGGGTAGAAGCTGCTTCATATGCCAGCATAACTCAAAGGGTGTTTCTCAAATTCCTCAAGAAGGACATCGTCTGTAGATACGGGATCTCAGAGAGGATAATCACAGATAATGCAGCTAATCTTAATGGTACCGAGATTCAAAAGTTTTGCGATGGTTTCAAAATCAAACACCACAATTCGGCTCCTTATAGGCCTCAAATGAATGGATTGAAGCAGCAAACAAAAATGTCAAGAAGATCGTTGCCAAGATGGTTATAAACTATAAGTACTGGCACGAAATGCTGCCATATGCTCTACATGCTTATCGGACTAATATACGATCGAGCACTGGGGCAACCCCTTTCTCTCTGGTGTACGGGATGGAGGCTGTCTCACCTATCGAAGTAGAACTCCCTTCGCTAAGAGTCTTGATGGAAGTAGATTTAGAAGAATCTGAGTGGGTGAAAACTCGGTATGAGCAGTTGAACATGATAGAAGAGAAAAGATTAGCAGCTATCTGTCACGGGCAATTGTATCAAAGCAGAATGGCAAGAGCTTTCAATAAAAGGGTTCGTCCTGGAGAATTTTGCGTGGGAGACTTGGTCTTAAAGAAAATCCTCCCTAGTCAGGAGGATGCCCGAGGAAAATAGGCACCAAATTAGGAAGGCCCTTATATTGTCAAACAAGCATTCTCAGGAGGAGCTTTGATTCTGCAAAACATGGATGGGGAAGAGTTACCAAGGCCAGTAAACTCTGATGCTATGAAAAAGTTCTACGCTTGAAGTCCCGCTAGGTTGAAAACCCGAAAGGGCAACTTAGGCAAAAGTTAGGGCAAAGAACAATGAAAACAAAAGAAAAGAAAAGGCCCGCTAGGTTGAAAACCCGAAAAGGCAGCCTAGGCAAAAGTTAGGGCAAAACGCAAAAGAAAAGCAAAGGCCAGCTAAGTTGAAAACCCTAAAGGGCAACCTAGGCAAAAGTTAGGGACCTTAGGCTGAAAACCTGGAAAGGCAGCCTGGGAGGAGGATGTGGTGCAACACTTCTGCAAGCACTCACCACACTGGGGTAATTTTACCCGACTGAGTATACTGGGGCCAAATTGTTAAAGAATGATGTATTTGAAGATTCAGAAACCAGAAGCCAAGATCTGTGTCATCAAAAGGCCGTGGGGAATCAATTAAATGAAAATCAAAGGACCAATACTGGGGCAAATTTTATGTGATTCTCGTAATTTTCTTTGCTTATCTTTGTTTTCAATCTTCATGATCACTTTTGTAATTTTGTTCTCACTATTATTGTCTCTTAACAAACTAAATTCTCGTATTAAGGCAAGAGGCTTTTCTTTCACACTCCCTTGTCGTGTTCACTCTCATTTTCAATCACTATGGTCATGTCTCAATAAAAGTAAATATAAGTTTAATGGTATGATTTGATAATTCTAAATGGTAGCACCAATGAATGGTTTGAACCAAAAGGACTCAATACTTCAAATTCAATGGAAGAGGTAGCATGCACTAGACGACAAAAGAATGATGCAAATAAGCTTGAGAGGACAAATATAACATCCAGAGTTTATCAGATTTTTGGGTGACCAATGTTATTAAAAGAATGAGTGATGCCTCGTCCCAAAGTGGCCGGTGAACAAGGGTTTGGTTGGTGGAAGTTTTTTCCATGGACCATTTGGTTCTGTTGTCTTCAAAAGGAAAGGATTCCCTTTAGTTTCAGATTGCTGATTAAATTTTATTTTCAAGCTCTAAGACTCGCTGCATGTTTACTTTTTTGTTGGACGAGGAGGTTCCGTCCATTGCATTTAATTTTCTTTTGGACGAAGAGGTTCCGTCCATTGCATGTTTACTTTTCTGTTGGACGAGGAGATTCCGTCCATTGTTTACTTTTCTGTTGGACGAGGAGATTCCGTCCATTGCATTTAATTTTCTGTTGGGCGAAGAGGTTCCGTCCATTGCACGTTTACTTTTCTGTTGGACGAGGAGGTTCCGTCCATTGCATTTAATTTTCTGTTGGACGAGCAGATTCCGTCCATTGTTTACTTTTCTGTTGGACGAGGAGGTTCCGTCCACTGCATTTACTTTTCTGTTGGACGAAGAGGTTCCGTCCATTGCATGTTTACTTTTCTGTTGGACGAGGAGATTCCATACATTGCGTTTAATTTTATGTAGGACGAAGAGGTTCCGTCCACTGCATGTTTGTTTTCGAGCTCTGAGGCTCACTGCATTTTTATTCTCGAGCTTTGAGGCTCACAACAAGCTTATTTTCGAGCTCTGAGGCTCGCTGCAATTTTATTTTTCGAGCTCTGAGGCTCACTGCATTTCTTTATTGTCGAGCTCTGAGGCTCACTGCAAGTTTATTTTTGAGCTCTGAGGCTCACTGTAATTTTATTTTCGAGCTCTGAGGCTCGCTGCAAGTTTATTTTCGAGCTCTGAGGCTCATTGCAAGTTTATTTTCGAGCTCTGAGGTTCACTGCATTTTTTTATTCTCGAGCTCTGAGGCTCATTGCAATTTTATTTTCGAGCTGAGGCTCGCTGCATATTTACTTTCCTGTTGGACGAGGAGGTTCCGTCCACTGCATCTTTACTTTGGAGCTCTGAGACTCACTGCAATTTCATTTCCAAACTGTAAGGTTTTCTTCTGAGCTCCCCATGCTTTTCGGACAAAATATGTGTTCATTTTCTTTACTTGTTCATTACTACAATACATGAGAAGTCACGACTAATCATGCCTTCTAGTATGCAACAAGTAAAGAGGGGCAACTGTGAACACCCATTTTTGTCCGTCTTTTATTATAACATTACACTTCAAGGAGACTAATAATAATAAAAAGAAAAAATGAAGGAAGTAGGGGACTCATAGCTAATTTGCTGTTGGTCCCGTCCATCACATGGGACTTGCTGTTAGACGGGGAAGTCCCGTCCATCATGTTTGTACTTTGCCGTGGGACGGGAAGCCCCGTCCATCACATTTGCACCTGCTGTTGGCCCCGTCCAGTCCATCACATTTGCACTTGTTGTTGGACGGGGAAGTCCCGTCCATCACGTTTGTACTTGCTGTGGACAGGGAAGCCCCGTCCATCACATTTGCACCTGCTGTTGACCCCGTCCAGTCCATCACATTTGCACTTGCTGTTGGACGGGGAAGTCCCGTCCATCACATTTGTACTTGTTGTGGACGGGAATCCCCGTCCATCACATGGGACTTGCTGTTGGCCGGGGAATTCCCGTCCCATCACATTTGTACTTACTGTGGACGGGGAAGCCCCGTCCATCACATGGGACTGGCTGTTGGACGGGGAAGTCCCATCCATCACATTTGTACTTACTGTGGACGGGGAAGTCTCGTCCATCACATGGGACTTACTGTTAGACGGGGAAATCCCGTCCATCACATTTGCACCTGCTGTGGACGGGGAAGTCTCGTCCATCACATGGGATTGGCTGTTGGACGGGGAAGTCCCGTCCATCGCATTTGTACTTACTTGGACGGTGAAGTCCCGTCCATTACATGGGACTTGCTGTGGACGGGGAAGTCCCGTCCATCACACTCTTTTGCCAAATGGACGGGTGGCCCTGGCCCAAGACATTGCATTCTTTGTTGGGCGGGGGTAATCCCGTCCATTGCTTTGCACTTGCTGATGGACGGGGTGGTCCCGTCCATTACTTTGCACTTGCTGATGGACGGGGTGGTCCCATCCATTGCTTTGCACTTGCTGATGGACGGGGTGGTCCCGTCCATTGCTTTGCACTTGCTGTCCATTGCTTTGTACTTGTTGATGGATGGGGTGGTCTCGTCCATTACTTGCACTTGCTGATGGACGGGGTGGTCCCGTCCATTGCTTTGCACTTGCTGATGGACGGGATGGTCCCGTCCATTGCTTTGCACTTGCTGTTGGCCCCATCCAGTCCACTGCACTTGCCAGTGGACGGGGTGGTCCCGTCCAGTCATTACACTTGCTGGTGAACTGGACGAGGTGGTTTCGTCCACTTCAATTATTTTAATTTCTGTTGGACGAGGAGGTCCTTCCAGTGTATATCTACTTTTGCATATCTAAGTTCCTGTTGGGACGAAGTGATTCCGTCCACTGCAATTTTATTTTCAGGCTGAAGGCCAAAGAATAAAGAAAGAAGAAGGAGAAGATAAGGAACAAAGGACGAAGAAAATATGGAGAAAAATACAATCAACAAAAAGGAAAGGAAACTGAGTTACGCCTCCTACCCACTTTACATACCAGGCAAGACCTCTTTTCCTCCTCTACCCATTGGTCCTTCTTCTTCCTTACCTCCTCCCTCGTTTTAACCTGGCAACCCTACTCCTGACCCTAAAAAGCCATCATACACATCAGACAAAACCCCCCATCTCCTTCTTTTTTCAAACACGCAACCTTCATGATAAATCACCTCCTTTCTGTTACTCACGCCGCCCCATCTTGACACACGCTATTTCTGCTCAAAACCCCCCCATCTCTTTCTCTTTTCAAGCGTGCAACCCTCACATCAAATCACCTCCTTTCTGCTACTCACGCCGCCCCATCTGGACACATGCTATTGCTGCTCAGAACCCCCCCCCCCCCTTTTTGCACCTCCTCTAACCATTGGTCTTTTCATTTTTTTCCTCATCTTCTCCCTCGTCTTAACCTAACAACCCTCCTCCTAACCCTAAAAAGCCATCATGCCCGTCAGACAAGACACCCCATCTCCTTATCTTTTCAAGCGTGCAACCCTCACATCAAATCACCCCTTTTCCACTGCCCAGAATGGACCAAGCCTTGGGTTTCGTACAAACCGAACTTCAAGCCAATGGAGAAGAAGCAACAAGCCCTCTCCTCCGTCTATAAAAGGAAAGGAAAAAGAGAAGAAGTGGGGGGGAGGAGGACATTTTTTCTTAAGAGGAAATGAAAAATCAGAGAGGAGATAGAGAGGAAAGATACAAAGAAAAGAGAAAAAGATAGAGAGATTTTTATCTAATGTTTTCTTTGGGAGGAAGAGAGATTAGGGATCTGAGTTTCCTTTTTCTCTTCCCTGTTATTAGAGTAGTTAAGAAGGAAGAGTTGAAGGGGTCAGCAAGATTGAATGTAAATCTTGAAACCTTACCACTGGTAGTAAACAAAATCATTCTTATTCTGCTCCCATTTGGTAATCTTTGCTCTTTTCGTTGATATTATTAATAAATTTCTCTTGACATTCTTATTTCTCTGTGCTTCTATTCTCTGAATGAGTTGGTAAAAAGTTTCATTTCTACGTTTTTGTCCCATTTTCAAGAGATAAAAATTATTTATTTTACATGAAAAATAGAGGATGATCACTTGATTAAAACAACCTTTTTGGGTTGCCCTATGACAAATGTCATGTTCCACCTTTCAGACTTAGAGGTTGCCCTGTGGACTTACGTGCCATGTTCAGCCTCATTTTAGGTTTAATAAAGAGATTCATAACAGGTAAAACAAATATTTCAGATTTACTAATATTTTACACAACTAATCTTGGGTAACATTTTTATGGATGTTCTAGGGTGCCGTGGGGTTAAGTCTCCATGCCTTCCCTAGACATAATCGACTCCCGAACCCGAAGCTTCTTCTTAAAGGGTTTTCCAACTTTCCCGAAATTAAATAAAGTTGGTGGCGACTCCATGTTTTCCCTCTAAAAGGAAAAACAAGTTCTTTTTTTCGGTCGCTACACTACCAGATGCTGCAGTACAATATGAAGCAGCAACAACTCTTTTGGGAAGTTTCCAAAGAACAACACTTGTGGCAGCAAAGGACCCTTGGAGTCAACAAGCTGAGATAAGGCAGCTATTCTCCCATGTTCCCTGAAGCTATTTTTGAACCATTCCAGTACTCTACCTCTGAACTTGTAAAGCAACTTGAGCCTGAAAACCCCCCTATGCCAGATAATGAGCCTGAGAACTCACCTGTGAACCCTAATGAAAGTGACCACTCTATGAACAACAATGAAGTCAGCTCTGACTGGACACCACCTGCACCACAAAGGAATCCCACCTCACCTCCAGCACAACCAAGTGACACCAAGAGAGGCAAAGAAAAGATGGCTGAAAGGCCCCCTCCACCCAAGAAAGGAAGAATCAAGCACACAGCTCCTCCCATGATTAGGAAAACAAGGGCTGAAAGGGAAGCTGAAAAGGCTAATGCTAAGACCAGTGAAGATTCTGAGGATGATATGCCTCTTAGACAAGAAATGGAGACCCTCAAATCTTCCAAGACTGCAAAAGCTCAAGCCCAAACTGGTGGAGGGGAGGTTGTGGAGGTAGCAGGAGATGTAAGCCCTGAGGTGGCCATTACCAAGGAGGTGGAAGCAACTAGCAAGCCTACAATGCAGCAACTAGCCAAGTCTGGTGGGAGAAGGAGCAGTTCTCGTCTGGCTTAGCCATGAGCAAAAGTATCACCCAAGGTGCTGTAGCATGCTGCAGCATCAAATTATCAGGATTTCTTTTTCTGTCCCTCTCAATAGTTTAATTTCTATTTTGGATAATGGGTATAGTGGAATAGGGTTGTTTGTTTGTTTTAATTTTCTTGTGAGTGAGGTCTAGTCATGCCCCCACTGTGTCAAACTGATTAATGATTAATGATGCAGTTGGGGGACCTTTTTGGAAAGAAAAATTTGAATGAATGAATAGTGTTTGTTGTCCATGTGCATCTGATGAAGACACTCTGTTTGTGTATGCTTTAATGCTTGTGCAACACTTTAGCACCCTGGAGTAATCCTTTCTCACCACATAACCCCTAACTCAAAATGGACTTAAAAGAAGGACTGCATACAAGGTCACCAATCAATTGGGGAATTGGGTTGCAAGGACCCTTATCCAATGAAGAGAGGGTGAGGTTTACATTAGATTTCAACCTAAGTTTGGGGGTGTGTGAGACTGAATGAGATGCTGTAGCACTTTACAACATAACTCCTGTGAGCTTTTGGGCTTCAACAGATTCTTTCATCATGCATCCCATTCATATGTTTACTCTGCAGAACTTGCCTTATTTCTGTGATTAATTGCACACATCACTGTTGCACACAAACTGGCACTTTTCTTGTTGTAAATACTGAGACTTAAAAAGGTAACCCTGCAATAATACCCTTTGTGAACCCCTTTGAGCCTGAGACTTTCGTGTCTGAAGTAAGCCACATTAGAAGACCAATTTCCATGAAAAACAATGTAATACCCTGTTTAAGTGGGGGTCCTTGACAAAATGGTTGGGGACAACCATCAGTATAAGTGGCCGACCGGATGCTGGTTGCTGGGCTGCAGTGCTGTGTTGCGAAGGAGGAACCTGATTTGCTCTGGTCGTGGCGGTTTGAGCCTCAAACGGCGGTGCGTCTTGCGAGGCTCGACGTTGGAGGAACTAGAGGAGTGGTGGCGATGGATGTGGCCGTGCAGGGATGAAGGCTGGACGGCGGTTGCGGCCTTTGGCGGATGGACTGGGCGGTGACGAGGTTGGCGGAGGAGCTGGAGATTTGTGACGAGGATGGCTGGTTTTGGCATAATGAATTTTTAGGGCAAATGGTAGTGGGAGTTGCGACTTTTGAGTGTGGCGTGAGGGTCGCACGAATTTTAGAATGAGGGGGAAAAGATGAGTGGGAGGGACCGGGTTTATTATTTTTGGAAAGGAATAGATAGCGTTTACTCAGAGAAACGCTATCTTTGATAAGGAATAGATAGCGCTCCCTTGGTGAAACGCTATCTATTCATTACTCTAAGACAGCGCTTCTTCAAGGAAGCGCTACCTATTCCTATCCATAAACATTCAATAGCGCTTCCTTTAGGGAGCGCTGTCTTAGGATAAGGAATAAATAGCGCTTTCTTGAAAAAACGCTATTAAAAGCCTTCCGTCTATTTTTAAGTAGCATTTCTTGTTAAAACGCTATTGAATGTGTGCTATTAAAGCCCTTTTTTGTAGTAGTGTTTGTAAAGCCCAAAAAGTGAGGCATGAGAGAGAAGATGCAAACTCTACTTGGGGGACACTAGTACATATAGTGAGATGTCAGCCTCCTTTTAAGGTCAGCTTGGTACAGAGTACAACAGCCACCATTTTCAGCATTTTCCTCTCTAATTACGTTTTTACATTTTATGTCTTCATTTACCATTTTATTAATTTGTTTTGTCTTTAAGCTCATTATGAGCTAAGTTTCCTTAGCTAGGAGCTATGAATTTGTAATCAATACTTATAGGTGATTTATGCAATGGATGTTATTCATTTTCCTCTTCTCTGCGTCAATGTTATTTTAGTTTGGATTGATCAACTAAGCTGAGATATTAGCTGGCTAAGTTGGGAAAAACTTAGTTAGTGGACTTGTTTAGAGGATAAAGATTAAACAACTAATTGGAAAATTAATTGTGTTGAATGAGCTAGGAATAACCTTCAAGTCTTTAAGTAGCTGGACGTGCTTAACCTTTCTCTGAGTGAAATTAATTTGAACTTAGGAATAAGAAGAATTTAATGAAACTCAGTTGTTACTGCTGGAAAGCAAATTTTATTCCCTGGACTAAATGTTGTAGCACCTTGAAGCATAAATTATCCTGCAGTTAAGATTATAGAGGATTAGTTTCCTAGTCATCACCCATTCTGTTTGAAAACCTTCATTTACTGATTTTACTAATTCTTTGCAATTTACAATTACTGCTTGAGGTCTTATTACTCCTTTTACTTTACATACTTGAAATCACTCTTTATTTTATTAAGCTAAATAGAAATGGTTAAAAGTAGAATTTGTATTCAGATCATTTAAATCCTCGTGGGAACGATCTTTATTCACACTTTATTACTTGTTGACCGTGTTCACTTGCACACTCTGCACATATTCACTAAATATTGCAACATGCTACTCACTTGTTTATATCGCATGATAGGGTCAAAAGTCTTAACTTGCCTGTTACCTTTCTTGAGTTTGATTTGCTTGGGTCTACACCCACAAATAAACCTGTTTGAACTTCTTATGCATGCAAGAACTGTCATATTGTCATCAATGGTAAAACCTTTGTTGCTGATCTTGTATGTCTACCCCTGAAAGATCTTGATATCATTCTTGGCATTGACTGGTTATCTTCCAACCACGTCCTTCTGAACTGTTTTGATAAAACCTTGGTTTTTGTAACTCGAATGGAGTCTAAGAATCCGGACCTTCTCTCTGCCAGCCAAGTTCAAGCTTCGATGAAAGACGAGACCCAAGTGTACATGGTGATAGCTTACCTAGAAGTAGAGAGCAGCCCTCCTGATGCCTCCAGCTTGCCTGTTGTGCGGGAATTTCCTGAAGTGTTCCCGGGGATGTTTGTAACTTACCCCCAGATAGAGATGTTGAGTTCACCATATACTTAATTCCTGGCACTGGGCCAATCTCCATAGAACCCTATAGAATGTCTCCTCTAGAGCTAGCTAAGTTGAAGGAACAGTTGGAGGACCTGATGGAGAAGCAGTTCATTAGGTCGAGCGTGTCTCCGTGGGGAGCACCTGTGTTGTTGGTGAAGAAGAAGGATGGTAGTATGAGGTTGTGTGTAGACTATCGGCAGCTCAACAAGGTGACCATAAAGAATCAGTATCCCCTTCCTAGGATTGATGATCTCATGGACCAGTTGATGGGTGCTTGCGTCTTTTCTAAGATAGGTTTGAGGTCAGGGTACCATCAGATTCGGGTTAAGTCTGAGGACATCCCGAAGACAGCATTCAGGACTCGATATGGTCACTACGAGTACTTGGTTATGCCCTTCGGTGTGACCAATGATCCTGCGGTGTTCATGGACTACATGAACAACACCTTGCACCCTTACTTGGATAAGTTCGTGGTGGTGTTCATAGATGACATCTTAGTGTACTCCAAGAGTAAGGAGGAACATGAGGAACACCTGAGGGTTGTCTTGCAGACCCTTAAGGACAAGCAGTTGTACGCTAAGTTGTCTAAGTATGGGTTCTGGTTAGAGGAAGTGAGCTTCTTAGGACATGTCATCTCTAAGGGTTGCATAGCAGTGGACCCAGCTAAGGTAGAGACAGTGCTCTAGTGGGAAGCGCTGAAGTCTGTAACCGATAATAGGAGTTTCTTGGGGTTAACCGGGTACTATAGGCGGTTCATAGAAGGTTTCTCTAAGATAGCTTTACCCTTAACCTGTCTCACCAAGAATGGACAGTTGTTTGTGTGGGACTCTAAGTGTGAAGAGAGTTTCCAAACCCTTAAGGATAGGTTGACATCAGCACCAGTGTTAGTTTTGCCAGATCCTAGTGAACCCTTCGTAGTTTACTGCGATGCTTCTAAGCAAGGGTTAGGTGGTGTGTTGATGTAGAATGGTAAGGTAGTTACTTATGCTTCTAGGCAGTTGAAACCCCATGAGAAGAACTACCCTACCCATGACCTAGAGTTAGGAGCTGTGGTGTTTGCCTTAAAGATCTGGAGGCATTACCTGTATGGAGCGAGGTTTGAGGTTTTTAGTGATTACAAGAGTTTGAGGTATCTATGATCAAAAGGAGTTGAATATGAGGCAGCCTAGGTGGATGGAGTTCTTAAAGGATTATGACTTCGAGCAGACCTATCACCCAGGAAAGGCCAATATGGTGGCTGATTCCTTAAGTAGGAAAACCATGCATGTCTCCGCTTTGATGGTTAGGGAGATGGATCTGCTAGACGAGTTTAGAGACCTTAGTCTATCTTGTGAGTTTACCCCTAAGAGTATTAGGCTTGGTACCTTGAAGGTTACCAACAGCTTGATGGATCGGATTAGAGAGGGTCGGAAGTTAGACAAGTTTTTCAAAGGCCAGCGAGAGTTGCTCGCTCAGGGTTGAGAACTTAGTTTCAAGGATGGAAGTGATGGGGTCTTGAGGTTTAAGGATAGAGTGTGCATACCGGATGTTCCCGAGCTTAGGAAGTTGATCCTTGAGGGAGGACATAGGAGTGAGTTGAGTGTCAAAGATGCATCAGGACCTTAAGAGGATGTTTTGCATGTGGCTGAGTTTGTGTGTGTGTGCCTAGCTTGTTAGAAGGCCAAGATAGAACACCAAAAGCCTTCAGGTAAGTTACAACCTTTGAGTGTTCCAGAATGGAAATGGGATAATATCTCCTTGGATTTTGTGTCTGGACTCCCTAGGACGCCAGCTGGTTTTAAGGCTATATGGGTTGTTGTGGATAGATTGACCAAGTCTGCACATTTCATCCCTATGAACATGGAGTATCCTTAAGAGAAGTTGGCTAAGCTGTACATCAAGGAGATAGTTAGGCTTCATGGTATACCCTCAAGCATAGTATCAGATAGAGACCCAAGGTTTATCTCCAGGTTCAGGGAGAGTTTGCAGCATGCTTTAGGGACAAAGCTTAGGCTTAGTTCAGCTTACCACACACAGACTGATGGGAAGTCTGAGAGGACCATCCGGTCTTTAGAGGACTTGTTGAGGGCTTGTGTTCTAGAGTAGTCTGGTATTTGGGACAAGTTTTTGCCCCTGATAGAGTTCACCTACTACAATAGCTTCCGTTCTAGCATTAGGATGGCACCTTATGAGGCTCTTTATGGTCGTCCGAGAGTACGGTGATCTGGCCATCCATAGTAGGTTACCCAAAGTTTGGTGACCGTGCACCCCCGTGATGAGGCATCCGATGGTTTGATGCGTTGGCTATCCATGGGGTTCACTCGATGGTTTGGTGAACTACCGATGTTGGTGATTTTATGGCCAATATGGATATGTAACTCCTAAGTCGTTCATCCTGAGTTAGTTTGGATCCACATGCATAGTGGAGTATCGGAGTAGTCGTTCATCCTGAGTTAGTTTGGATCCACATGCATAGTGGAGTATCGGAGTAGTGTTGCATTGCACCGCATAGCATACTTGATATTGTTGATGTTGATGTATGTTGATATATATGTTGGTGTATGTTATGATGATGCCATGCTGAATGTTTTTCCTTGCTTCCTATCTCCATGCCGTACATTTTTACATGATTCTTACTCCTCGTTCTTTGTTTGTTTGTTTGGACTGATTGGCACCTTGCAGAGAATGGCGAGCAGTCAGGAGATGAGTGACTCTGAGGAGCCGCCACTCATAGTTAGGACTTTTCCTTATGTTTTAGTTAGTTCAGTTGTATTCCAAGGATTTCATTCCAGAACGGTTATACCAGCTCTGTTGTGACATCGGGTTGGGTTATGTTGTTTATCTTTTGATTTAGTTGTTTTAAACTTGTTTTATTTTCTGCGTTTTGAGAACTCGTTCATGTGGGACCTTTCTACCCATGGACAAATGTTTTATTTTATCCAGTAAATGCATGCATTGTTTTATTTCTTTATCTTTAAATTGCTTTATAACATACGGGGTAGCAGGGTGTCACAGTTCTCCTTCTCCATCAGGAGTGCATCCCCTTTTCCCTTCTCTTTCCCTCTCTCACCTCCTCCCTCAAGTCAGTCCGACAACACCATTGGAGAAGCCGTCGGAATCGGAGCCGAAGCCGGACTTCGCTCCACCAATCTCGCCCTTCCTTGCAAACAAATCAAACACAAACCAGATCTAGCAACACAGGCACACAGCAAGGAACACTATTAGAAAACAGATCTAGGTTATCTCTGACCTCATCTTCACATTCAGTTGAGGTGGCAATGACGAAGGTGGTGACTCGGTGGAGGACGGCGGCAGCACGGTTATTGTAACAGCCGTGACTCAAAAAATAAAGGTGCGTTTCACAAAAGGAACGAGAAAGGTTCTGACGATAAGAAGAATGGCATAAACCACCATGTAAGGTGGTCGGGATTCCTTACCAGCGGCGGAGACGGTGCCTAACGAAAAACAATAGGGCCAAAACGCTCGTTGAAATTTTTGTTTGATGGCGAATGTGAAATTGGTGCTCCCTGTGGAGTGATGCAAAGGGAAAACAACTTAATCGGATGGAAATTGGGAGTGATTCATGGAGAGAGAGTGACGGTGGAAGAGGAGTGTGAGAGAGGGAGAGAGGAAAGTAAAAAAATGATAATGTGTGACTATACTGGATTGTGTATCCTACACCTTCTACATCTGACGGTTCTGATTTATCTAAATTAGTCGTGCACCGTGAGAGATATGTTCCACTCTCTCATGCTAGCCAGTGCCTAAGTTTTATATCAAACATGATTTCTAATAAGAATTAATTTTAGTGAGAAAGCTATAATTTTTATTTTAATATATTAAATGTACAAAAGAAGGTAACAAGTATTGAAGAGAAATGGATATTTTGTTGAGGAGTGATTACTTCACATAAGATGCCATCTTGCTTACTTAAACAGAAAAAAAAATTATCGAAATAATATTAGTTCAAGTAGTAAGGGGTTTCGTTAAAGATTTTGGGTTCGAGTTTTATAAATAAAAAATTAGGTGTTAGGGTAGCTTTATTATTTTAAGGTTAAAATAAATTTTCGGTCCCTATACGTGTCCCGGATTATCAATTTGGTCCCTATACGTAAAAAACTTGCAATTAAGTCCCTATACGTGTCTACCGTTATCAATTAAGTCCCCACCGTTAGCAACGATCCAACGTGGCCCGTTATCCTCCAACTTGGCACCCACCTCTGATTACTCCTTCCCAAATCAACCCCAAACCAAACCCTAGTATTTGAACCCCTCAAAACGCAGCAGTAGCTCCATCAAAGTAGAGAGAAGAGATCGAATCCTCACCCACCTCAAGGACTGCAAGAAATCCTGGAAGGCATTTTAAGAGGAGTCCAAATTACAAGGTAAACATGCTCCCTAAATCCCTAATCATTTTTTCAAGCACAACATATCAGTTTCTACTTTTTTACAAACCTTGCCTTTCACTTCATTTATGGCTCATTTGCTAGGAGTCATGGAGTTGTGGCCACTTCACATGATTGGATGTGGAGGCTAATGAAGCTGCAAGAGAAATGATCAGAAGGCAACAAACAGTTATTGGGGACATGAAGAAAGAAATTTGGACTTACAAGATGGGGATGTTGTTTTCATGGGTCATAACCATGAGTGTGATCTTGTTTTTGTTCTTTAGGGGTGCTGTAATGTTGTAAATGTGGGGGTAGTGTGGTTAGTGTACTAAGAAGTGTAACATGTATTTTGGGTGTGGTTTGTGTACTGAGAGGTTTGAAGTGTAACAAAATGTAATGGATCACAATGTTATTTAATGAATGGCTTGTTTTGAACCTGTTTTTGTCCAATTTGTGAACCTGTAACAGCATGTGATGGATCCAAATTTTGTGCATTATAACTAAGTAACCAAAGTAACAACTTGACAGATACAATGCATAGAGTAACAAAAGACAATATTGCATTGATAGGTAGTAACTAAAGTGCATTAAAGCACACTGTCAGGTATCAGACTAAATCACATGGCCAGCAAAAAAACAAAGTTTGTGGTCCGTGCTTACAATATTAAACAACTTTAAAAGATCACATGGGGTGGCAGACAAAAAAAGATTCCCCTACTACTTACAATACTAATTTCCAACCCCTCAAAAACCAAAAAATACCTAATGGTGCAGGGACCTATTAATGCAGGGACCTATTCCTTTGAGACCCGAGACTCTTGAGTAGATTGACCCTTCTCTTTTGCTTTCTGCACAGTTTCTTGCAGCTGCTGGGTAGTCACACATGGTTGCCCATTCCAATTACTAGGTCCTTTTTTATAGTTAACTTGGGCCTCAAGGTGAGTCCTTTCTTTGTTACAAGTGCAGCAGATGTACTTGATGCATGTGCAGGGATCTGTGCAAAATCAGGAGGGATAGCTGGTGCATATGATGTTTGAGTAGGTGGTGCAGCAGATCCGGTGGTGGATGGAGGTGGTGCAGCACAAGGTCTGCCTCTGCCTCTGCCTAAAGATCCTCTGCCTCTACCCCTTCCCCTTCCCCTTCCTCTTCCTCTTCCAGCGATGGATCAATGAGGGTGCATCGGCGAGTGGGTCGGTATTGGTAGGATTTGATTGTAGCATATCTTCCTCGTTGTGGCCACACATACCACACTTAGAACAATGGATGGAGGTGTTTTGTCTCCTTAGCTTGTTTGGCTTAGGTGGCTCATCCATCTCCCTTCTTCTAGCCTTCTTAGGCCTTCCAATTCGAATCCTACTATGTGGAGGCTTGATTGATGGGAGTCTTGTAGGTTGCCACATTTGTTCTCCATTAATGGGGTTGATAGCATATCCATAAACCTCTTCATAGGTGTCAACCCAATACCATTTGTCAGCAGATAGTCATGGGGATCTCCCTTGCTGGAAAATATGGCAGCAACAACATGTTTGCATTTCAAGCACAATATATTAGAGATTCATATGGTTCATGAAAATGGAGTTGGAGTTTGTAATTGCATTACCTGCAAGGGATACCCGTGAGGCCCCAAAACCTATATGCACAACTTTTTGCATTTAAATCTACTTCAAATTGTGCTGGAAAACATTGCACTTCAAATTTCAATTGTGTTGACCAAATTGCATGCCATTTCCCTGATTCCAACACCTCCTTGTCAAGCCTCTTCCGTGCTTTTGGACAAATCTTGCTCTTCCCTTTATACCTGTCCACCAAAAGCCTATTCTTTGCAAACCTTGTCATCCAGTACACGCGTATCCATTCGAACATAGAAATAATTGGAAGGTCTCTGGCTTCTAGAATCCGCCATTAAATGCCTCTGAAATGTTGTTCATGAGCATGTCACATTTTGCATATTCAGATAAATGTGCTTTTGCCCATAACTTAGGGTCCATTTCCACCAACCAGTCATGAGCCTCCTTTGAAATTGCCTTCAACTCCAACATTCTTCTTTGCCAGGCAGCCATGTTTGTGGCCTTGCAAGCTGCAAACATTTTATCTCTGGGAACTGTACCACCCCCAAAGTACTTCTTCATGTTTGCATAAACATGTCTCACACATGTTCTATGTTTGAACACCTCTAGTAAATTGATGAGTGTGATTTCACATCATCTTTGTCTATCATTTCGCATGCATTTTCATGTAGTTTAGGCATATTTTTATTAGATTTTAGGTTAATTTTCCTTTGGAATGGGTAAGGCGGTTTTCGTGTGTTGTTTTGCAGAAATCAAGGGTAAAATGCTCAAGATCAACCATGATGGAGTTGGATGAAGATAGGGCTTTAAAAGTGAAGAAAATAAGCCAAACAGAGCCCATCACGGCCTAGTCGTGATGCCCATCACGGCCATGATCGAGCAAAACTGAAAAGGAACAAAGGCTGAAGTCAGAGTCTGTCACGGCCTGGCCGTGATAGACATCACGGCCGTGACCAAAAACCCCCACAAGTCAGAGACCGTTATGGCCTAGCTATAATTCCTATCACGACCGTGACAAGTTGCAAAATTTGAGGGCTCGCGTCGCGAGGGACCAAAATTTCCAGAATTGCCAGAAACAGAGACCGTCACGGCCTGCCCGTGATGGCCATCACGGCCGTGACGCGCATTACCTGGATCAGAAGCAACCGAAATAGATCAGAATTTGAGTTGGATTGGGACTCTAACTTCCCAATTTCTATAAATAAGGATCAAGCCAGAAGGAACATGGCATATAGGACAGAGGGGGATATAGATCATCTAGGACACTTTTGGCTACATTTTAGGATCTTCTTCTTCTTCCTCCTTTCTTCTCTGATTTTTGTATTTTCATGATGTTGTCAACCCAGCTTGTCATCTCCATGGCAAGACTGGAGTAGTAGTTTGTTTCTAGGGATAGGGGCTCTGCCCGAGTTTTGTTTACGATGCTGATTTTGATGTAATATCTTTGTAATTATGATTTTGCTTTAGATCTGATTTCTAGTGTTTTAATCAATCGTAAATTCGGCGACCGCTTATTTGCGTGACGTAGACGTTCTAAGGAGGAACCTAGCGGTGAACTTAGGATTTCTAGTGTTTTTCACTCGTAAAGTTCGGCGGCCGCTTATCAGCGAGACGTGGATATTCTAAGGAGGAACCTAGCGGTGAACTTAGGTTATTTGCATGACTGAGACATTCTAAGGAGGAACCTAGCGGTGAACTTAGGTGTCGGACCTATAGAAGTCAGACTTGGGACTGAAATCACGAGAGTTAGAAGCCGTCCCTCGAGGAGCAACGAGTTGTCACGAAGCGCAAAGGGTCCAATCTGGGATCGACTACCACGAGAGTAGGGGTCGGGTCAATTGGGCATGGCTTTTGTAACCCGAGAGGGAGCTTAAGCTATTAGAGGATAAACTCGCCTTCAAGGCAATTTCGTTAATCAACAAAGGTAAATCAGATTAGTAACATAAACAGCCTCAAAGGTAACCCAAATCCCTAGGAATCCATTTAGATCAAAACCCCCCAAAACATTTGTTTTCTGTTTTAATTATCTTCTGTTCATCTATCTTTTAATTTCGAATTCAAACCTTTTCAAAATATAAAAGACCTTTTAAAAAGTCCAGATTTAACCAATTCAAAAATCAGTTGCGATTCGGGAACACAGTCTCTGTGGGTTCGATATCTTTTATTACCTGGCGGCAATCCGGTACACTTGCCGGAATCGTAGAGCGCGGCGCGCAACACACGCGCGTCACACGACATCAAGTTTTTGGTGCCGTTGCCGGGGACTGTGCCTTTTCGAATTTCAATTAGTTTTTAAATTGATTTTTCTGGAAATTTTCGTTTTATTTGATTTTTATTTCTGATAAAAAAAATCAAAAATATATCTTTCCTTCTATTGTATCCATCTCTGTGTGTTTTATGCAAAGATCCCTAAGTCTTGGGAGCCTTGGTGAAGTTGATCCGGAGATCGAGAGAACCTTCCATAGACGTAGGCGACTACAAAGAGAGGGAGAAAGGTCGATTCCCATTCCACTCATGGCGAATCTTCCGGATACAAAGCCTTTGAAGGACTACGCAGCCCCAAATGCGGAGGCTTGCGAATTGGGATTGCTAGGCCAGAGATTGAGGCGGAGAACTACACTATACTGCCCATGCTAATCAACATGATTAGGCAGCATCAATTCGGAGGATTGCCTTCGGAGGACCCTACTGACCATATAGAAACATTCTTGGAGTTCACCGATGCAATCAGGATTAATGGAGCCTCGGTCGATGTTGTACGTTTGAGACTGTTCCCCTCATCTCTCACTGGAAAGGCGAAGGCTTGGCTTAAGCAAATCCCCGCTAATACCTTGACTACTTGGGACCAACTGGAGCAGGCGTTCTTGGAGAAATTCTTCCCTCCATCCAAGACGGCCTACATAAGAACCCAGATCACCGGCTTCTTCCAAAAAGACGGAGAATCATTATCGGAAGCTTGGGATCGATACAAGGGACTGCTGGAGTCTTGCCCGCACCATGGACTCGAGAGGTGGTTAATAGTGCACACCTTCTATAACGGATTGGATTACTCTTCGAAGGTGTCACTAGATTCTGCAGCGGGTGGAGCATTTATGAATAGGCCTCTCACTGAGGCATTCAACATCATTGAGAATGTCGCCACCAACTACCACCAATGGGGTTCCGAAAGAGGTAATAACCCGAACAAGATTTCGGGGGGTAAGTTTGAAGTAAATAGCACTGATCTTATAATATCAAAAATAGACTAACTTAATAAACGTTTTGATCGGCTTGAAAGGGCTAATGTGAGTGCAATAGGTGCTACTAACCTTGTTTGTGAGATTTGTGGAATGCAGGGACACGACATCATGGAGTGCCCACGCGGAATTGCTCATGGATCCGGCACTTCGGGTGAACAAGTGAACGCTTGTCACAACTTCTATGATACAAACCCGAAGTTGCCCAACTATGCTCCACCAAATCCCTACAACCAAAGGAAGAACAACACTTACCTCTCTTACGGCAAATACAGAAACACGCTCAACCATGAGTTCCAAGAGGGTCAAGGTAATAAGAGAGCAGCACCAGGGTATCCTCAGGTGCAGATATCTAAACTCGAGACTTTATTTGAAAGTTTTGTTGAAACTCAGACAAAACAAAATGAGGAGTTTAGACAACAAGGCAGGGCAGTGAGTGAAGCAATAAAGGAGCTAGCATCTAAGGTAGACAACTTAGCAACTCATAACAAGATGCTAGAAACCCAAATTGCCCAACAAGCCAGCACGTACTCGAGACCTAAGGGTACATTCCCGGGGCAACCCGAAGCAAATCCCAATGAGCATTGCAATGCCATACACTTAAGGGATGATAAGCTTGGGGTGGGGGTAGCTGAAATGGACGTGGAACCGGAGGAGGACACGAGCGAAAAGGAAGAGGCGAACAGGCACGTCCCTCCACCACCGTACCAACCCCCGATACCTTTCCCACAAAGGTTGGTCAGGAAAAAGCAAGTAGATGTAGAGACTAAAATGCCTACTAAACTGAAAGACCCAGGTAGTTTCTCCATCTCTTGCTAGATTGAACAAGTGCAAATTGACCAAGCCTTATGTGACCTAGGGGCTAGTGCGAGCTTGATGCCCCTCACTATCATGGAAATGTTGGAAAGCAAGAAGTTGAGACCATTCAAATTCTCCTTACAATTTGCGGATGGCTCAACTAGGACTCCTCTAGGCATACTAGAGAATGTTCCTGTAAAGGTAGGGAAATTCTTCATCCCTACCGACTTCCTGGTATTGGACATGAAAGGGAATTCTGAATTCCCCATCATTTTAGGAAGGCCATTCTTGGCCACCGCTGGGGCAGTGATAGACGTAAGGAATGGTAAACTCTCTCTAAATGTAGAGGAAGGTAGGGTAAATTTTCAATTGACTAACTCTTATAACAACCCTCCTTTTGAGAGCCATGTGTGAAGGATCGATTTAACGTCTCCAGTGGTAAAAGAAGAGCTCAGCATGGGAGTCACTCCAAAGATATGCATGGATGATGATGCACCTTACAGTGACAAAGTTGGAGTGGCTTACCATATGGAAACAAAACTTCCGTCGGGAGGAAGGAAGGCTAGGAAGCTCCGAGAGAAAAGAGCGAAGCGGAAGCGTTATTGGCCGTATGAGCAGAAACGACTTTTTGAAGGAGTTCCATGGAAGAGAAGTGTTCCGGCACATCTACGCCCAGCCGACCCCGGTTGATTGAAGGAAGTTTGGTCAAGCTTAGGACCGTAAATAAGCGCTTCTTGGGAGGCAACCCAAGTTTTCTTTCCCTTTTTCTTTTGTTTTTTTTATTTACCTCTTGAATAATTTGAGAAGATCAAGAGGCAAAATATCATTAATAGGTTTATCTAGTGTTTTCAGGTTGAGAAGGGAAGAAGAGCAGAGAAAAATAAAGTCAGAAGCCATCACGCCCTGGCCGTGACAAAGGGTCACTACCGTGATGAACTAATACAAGAGCAGAGAAAGGATCACGGCCTGTTGCGTGATACACATCACGGCCGTGATGAGTAGGATGCCAAGATCAGAGAGCATCACGGCCTAGCCGTGACGAGCCTCACGGTCGTGATGCTATTTCCACCCAAGTTTTGACTGGAATGTGAGCCAACACCCGCTACCGACTCGGTAAGTTGTTCCATTTTTCTCCTCTCTCCGACTTGATTATTTACATTGGAGACAATGTAAGTAATCAAGCTTGGGGTAGGGGTATTTATTTTTGCATTTGCATTGTTGAATTCATATTGCATTCTCATAGGCATAGTTTGGTATGATCACATTCTCTAGATTGCCCCTCACTTAGAACATGCATCCAATTGTAAGAACTTGATGCCAAATGAATTGAGATAGTGAATTTAGAACCCAATTTTTCATTATTCTTGTGATATGGCTAAAAATAAAAAAATTCTTGAGATAGTCATTTGATAGTTGATAATTAGCATGTGGTTCCTTAAACTTGTGTTCCTCACTGATTTTTGAACTACTAAATGTAAGATTTTGAGCCAAATAGGGGTACTCACTAAATCTACCCCATTTCTTGTGATAGAGTGTTGTAATTCCTCTTGGACTGTATTTTCTAGAACTTGACTTGAAACCATTTCGAAACTTAAAAATTTTTTAAAACACTTTTGGAAATGATTGAGGCACTAGGTATTTTTTCGGTCTTCTGAGCTTTGATTGATAAATGCTACCCTTAGTTGCCCAATTTTGAGCCTAAAAGAAAAAAAAATTACTTTTCTTGGTACCTTGAATTACTTTGATAAATAATGCTTGGTATGGCACCTTTTAAAGTATTACAAAAAGGGCAAAATGGTAGTTGGAAAAAGTATGGGATGAAAAAAAACTAGAAAGTAATTTCTCTTGAGCTATAAATCTCCCCTTCTCCAAACAAATAAAATGAAATAAACAAAAAAAAATGGAGAAGGGGATGACAAAAGAAAGTGAGAAATGAAAATAAAAATAAATAAATAAATAAATAAATAAATAAGAGGTGGAGAAGTGAATCAAAGCCCCTAAAAGGTATTTTAGAAGGTGTCATGCTTTGCAATGTTTGATAATTTGTTTAGCCTTCTTGAATTTCCCTTCTCTTGATTTTCCCACCTAACAATAAATCTCATGGCCACATTACAACCAAAGTAAAAGACCTCTTGATTCTTAAGTGTTTTCATTAATAAAGTAGAGATTTGGTTAATAGTCAAGCCTATGGTAAAATACTTTCCTTGAGGAAATGGAGTGAATTGTCATATACCCTAAAACACTTGAGTGAGGTGAGATGAGTGCCCAAATCAGTGAGAATATGAACTTGAAGAACCTAAGCTTCTAATTGGACTTGAACTTGATTATCTCTTGAGAGCTTATTAAATATGCCTGTCACTTGGATTTAGTTGCTAGGGTTCTTGGTTCACTATCCATGCTTTGATTGATTTATATCTTATGGCCTGAGTAATTGCTTGAGGACAAGCAAAGTTTTAAGCTTGGGGCGATTTGATGAGTGTGATTTCACATCATCTTTGTCTATCATTTCGCATGCATTTTCATGTAGTTTAGGCATATTTTTATTAGATTTTAGGTTAATTTTCCTTTGGAATGGGTAAGGCGGTTTTCGTGTGTTGTTTTGAAGAAATCAAGGGTAAAATGCTCAAGATCAACCATGATGGAGTTGGATGAAGATAGGGCTTTAAAAGTGAAGAAAATGAGCCAAACAGAGCCCATCAAGGCCTAGCCGTGATGCCCATCACGGCCATGATCGAGCAAAACTGAAAAGGAACAAAGGTTGAAGTCAGAGTCTGTCACGGCCTGGCCGTGATGACCCCCACAAGTCAGAGACCGTTACGGCCTAGCTATAATTCCTATCACGACCGTGACAAGTTGCAAAATTTGAGGGCTCGCGTCGCGAGGGACCAAAATTTCCAGAATTGCCAGAAACAGAGACCGTCACGGCCTGCCCGTGATGACCATCACGGCCGTGACGCGCATTACTTGGATCAGAAGCAACCGAAATAGATCAGAATTTGAGTTGGATTGGGACTCTAACTTCCCAATTTCTATAAATAAGGATCAAGGCAGAAGGAACAGGGCATATAGGACAAAGGGGGATATAGATCATCTAGGACACTTTTGGCTACATTTTAGGATCTTCTTCTTCTTCCTCCTCTCTTCTCTGATTTTTGTATTTTCATGATGTTGTCAACCCAGCTTGTCATCTCCATGGCAAGACTGGAGTAGTAGTTTGTTTCTAGGGATAGGGGCTTTGCTCGAGTTTTGTTTACGATGCTGATTTTGATGTAATATCTTTGTAATTATGATTTTGCTTTAGATCTGATTTCTAGTGTTTTAATCAATCGTAAATTCAGCGACCGCTTATTTGCGTGACGTAGATGTTCTAAGGAGGAACCTAGCGGTGAACTTAGGATTTCTAGTGTTTTTCACTCGTAAAGTTTGGCGGCCGCTTATCAGCGAGACGTGGATATTCTAAGGAGGAACCTAGCGGTGAACTTAGGTTATTTGCATGACTGAGACATTCTAAGGAGGAACCTAGCGGTGAACTTAGGTGTTGGACCTATAGAAGTCAGACTTGGGACTGAAATCACGAGAGTTAGAAGCCGTCCCTCGAGGAGCAACGAGTTGTCACGAAGCGCAAAGGGTCCAATCTGGGATCGACTACCACGAGAGTAGGGATCGGGTCAATTGGGCATGGCTTTTGTAACCCGAGAGGGAGCTTAAGCTATTAGAGGATAAACTCGCCTTCAAGGCAATTTCGTTAATCAACAAAGGTAAATCAGATTAGTAACATAAACAGCCTCAAAGGTAACCCAAATCCCTAGGAATCCATTTAGATCAAAACCCCCCAAAACATTTGTTTTCTGTTTTAATTATCTTCTATTCATCTATCTTTTAATTTCGAATTCAAACCTTTTCAAAATATAAAAGACCTTTTAAAAAGTCCAGATTTAACCAATTCGAAAATCAGTTGCGATTCGGGAACACAGTCTCTGTGGGTTCGATATCTTTTATTACTTGGCGGCAATCCGGTACACTTGCCGGAATCGCAGAGCGCGGCGCGCAACACACGCGCGTCGCACGACATCATAAATCATGCAGGGCAGGTACTAGTCCCTATCAACAATTAAATTAAATAGTCATTTGAATAAATGCATTACATAAATAGACATTAAACATATAGACAAATATTCAATTTCATACCTTTTGTTGATCACAAATGAATACCCATCTCCTATCACGACCTATGTCATCTAGGAGGTTGGTCAAGAACCAAACCCAGGAATCTTTGTTTTCAGACTCAACTACTCCAACAGCAAGTGGAAAATATTGATTATTTGGGTCTACAGCTACTGCTACCAGCAATATTCCACCAAAAGGACTCTTCAAAAAACAACCATCAAGCCCTATGAGTGGTCTACATCCAACCATAAATCCCATTTTTACACCATTGAGACACATGTACATACGTGAAAAAACTGGATCAGAATCTTCATTTTGCCTTTCCACAAGCAATTTCAGTGTAGATCCAGGGTTTGTTCTCCTTATCTCTTCACAATAATCCCATAATTTGCCGTATTGTTCTGCAAAGCTGCCCTCCAATCTCTGCCTAGCATATTTCCTTGCCTTGGATGCCTTAGTTACAGACACTTCAGCACAATAGTTTTTCTTGATTTGTTTAATAACCCCTCCAAGACTGATTTGCTTGTGGGTCTTCATAGTGTCGGTTAACTTTTCAGCAACCCACTTACTAGTGGCCATTATTCCCTTGTAAGTTCGCCCACAAGTGTGGACATCATTAAGTGTCTTCAGCTTGTAGGTCAATGCCCCTCCTACCTTACTCACAAAACAGGTCCATTCGCATCCCTCCCTGCAAACCACCCTGCACCTAACCTTATCATTCTTTTTGAACTTAAGGTCCCATCCATTTAATAATGACCACTCTCTTATAGCATCCTTGAACTGCTTGATGGAGGTGAACACCATTCCAAGCTGGAATTTGAAGTCAGCACACATTTCTGATGGGTTATATTTGATGCACTTACTCTTATTCCCTCTCCCACCAAGCTCTCCATCACTACATTGCCCATCACTGTCCAATTCAGATGATTCATAATCTGATTGTATCTTGTCATTTTCATCCAATTCTTGAGTTGGAGCGGCTGTTTGGTGAACTTGGCTGGGTGCCTCCCCTGTTTCAATGGGATTATGTGCACTATCAATCTCTGTTTACAAGTGAAACAGGCATGTCAATGTACTGCATCCAGCAACCATCGTCCTGTTCATATGTGCTGTCGTCAAACCGAATTGAAGCAACACTATCCTTGTCAGAGTATGATTCTTCTTCTTCATCATCACTAACATCCTCTTGAACACACTCTTCAACTTTTTCCACACAATCTTCTTCCATAGTAAGTTGAACTCCTTCTTCCTTGTCCCCAGCATGTATGACATATACTTCCACCTCTTTGAAGCAAATACTCATTGCAGTCTCTGCTATCTTCATTGCACTAGCATCACTAGTAACTTTGACCAATCCCTCTTCTAGACGGATACCAGGCTTGCAATAGAACAGTTGAACAATCCCCTTGTAACCCAAGTTCTTCAGGATGCCAGTAATCTCTTGAAGGGACCACAAGTCTGGATCACAATCAGTTTATGTATATTTCAGCCCTCCAACATATTGTAACCACATCCCTTGACATTTAGTAGGGGTCTTCAGAAGATGACCACCATGGTGCAAAAACACAGTGAATTTTGTAGGTGCGTGACCTAAAATCAAATGCAATAGTCAAAGGCAATATTAAATACAACCACACACATATTACACAAGATAGCAATTACAATTGACCCGAAACCAAATATCAAACAAACTGAACCATCCCTAATCAACTACAACCAAACCCTAACACCCAAACATGAAATGATGCGCCCAATAACAATGGATATGGGGATAATCAATAAACCCACAAAGCATAACCAACACGAGAGATGAGGGAAAAAACCCTTTTATGCAAAAATGGAAACAAACCCACAAAGCATAAGGAAGACGAGAGATGAGGGCAACCATACCAGGAATGGAAGAAGACGCCATTGGTAGTCCGTTTCCTGCTTGACCCATTTCTATGCTTGACCCGTTTCTCATATTGCCTATGTCTCTGCTTCAGCCCTAGCTTGCTCGCTCGAAGATGGAGGGAAGTAGAGGACCGTTCAATTTGAGCTGAGTTCTGAGATGTGTTGGAGAGGTTAAGTCATATGGGTGCTAGGTGGAGACTAAGTGAGTGTCAGGATGGAGGATAATGGGCCACTTTGATTGTTGCTTACGGTGGGGACTTAATTGATAACGATAGACACGTATAGGGACTTAATTGCAAGTTTTTTACGTATAGGGACCAAATTGATAATCCGGGACACGTATAGGGACCAAAAAATTATTTTAACCTTCTTTTAAATGGATCTTTAATTAAAGTTTAATATAATTTTCAAATATCAAGTATTTCGTATAAAAAAATATTAAGAAATTGATTTTCACGCATATGCTTTATTTGATGCCCTACCTAATATTTGCTAATTAATTTTATTAAAATAAAGTCAATGAAGAATCAAATAAATAATCTAATAAAAAACAATTTTCCTTTAAATAAAAGACAACCTTGTGGCATGTTTGTTTGGACAGGCAGTAGAACAAAATGTATCATGCTTGTACCTGTGTTCTCCCAAATCCATTGCTGTCAAGCTGCACTGATTCTCCTTTGATCATATCTATCAAACTCAGAACATCTTACATGAAACCTCCCAAGTCCCAAACCATGATGATGATGCATTCCCACACCAATAGGTGGTCCCTTCGCGGAATGACAGCACTCGTCACCGGTGGAACTCGCGGAATTGGGTACCAAGTTTTCAACTTTAATGCTCATCCTTCCTTCTGTTTCTGACCCTTTTGAGCTCTTCGTGTTAACTTGTGATTTGGTGTATGGAAAAGGCACGTCATTGTGGAAGAACTTATGGGGTTTGGGGCAAGAGTGCATACATGTGCCAGGAATGAAGATGAGCTCAGCAAGTGCCTCAAGGATTGGAATGATTCGGGTTTTGATGTTTCTGGCTCAATTTGTGATGTCTCGCTTCCACAACAGAGGGAGGCTCTGATGGAGGCCGTTTCCTCTGTCGTCCATGACAAACTCAACATCCTTTGATGGAGGCCGTTTCCTCTGTCGTCCATGACAAACTCAACATCCTTGTAAGGTCCTCTAAATGTTTTATATATTTTGTTTCTTTTGTTTTATTTTGTATTTTTTTTTTCTGTTTTTTAAATTAGCAAGTTATGCTTTGAAAGCATTCTCCACTTGTGGTAGCAATCACAATTATGTGTATGTATGAATTAGTCCTGAATATATTAGTCTCATGTATGGCTGTATCTCATTTTAAATACTTAGGAATGATTAACTGAATATGAGTTTTGTAAATTCAGGTAACATAATTAAATTTAAGGATTAAATTGTAAGTGGAGAACGATTACATGGACTAAATTAGGAAAACATCCTTAGATATTCATTTTGGATTGTTAAACCCTTTTTATTTTAAAAAAATTATTTATTAACCTGATTAATTTGTTGTGTAGGTAAACAATGTAGGGACACACATTAGGAAACCAGTGACAGACTTTGCAACTGCAGAGTTTTCCAGTCTCATTGACACCAATTTAGGATCCACCTTTCATATATGCCAACTTGCATATCCACTTCTTAAAGCATCAGGAGTGGGAAGTGTTGTATTTATCTCGTCCGTTTCTGGTTTTGTCTCTCTGAAATCAATGTCTGTTCAAGGAGCAACAAAAGGTAATTTACCTATTCAATGCTATATTGAAGCTTGCTTAAAAATAATAAAATATGGTGATGTTGAATAATTTAATTATCAAATTTTGAGGATTTGTTTGTTTTTTGGCTTATAGGGGCTATTAATCAACTTACAAAAAATCTTGCTTGTGAGTGGGCAAAAGACAATATACGGAGTAATGCAGTTGCACCATGGTACATCAGAACTTCAATGGTGGATAGGGGTGGACATCGGTCGGGTATGGTCTGTTTCGGGTGACCCATTTCGGGTTTGGTCGGTTTTGGACATCAGAATACGTGATCCGTTCCCGTCCGATCTAAGCTTCAGTTTGAGTGGGTTCGAATTAGGCGGGTTGATGGGTTTGCGAGTCGGATTGCCTCGATTGAGGATCAAACAAAAACAAATTACGCAGCTAGCAGAAGAAGAAGGTAAACGCAGAAACAAAAAACATTAACACAAACCAGAAAGAAGAACACAAAACCAGAGTAAGAAGAGAATAGATCTGACCAAAATTTCAAACCAGAAATCGTAAACAACAACATAAACCCAGAAAGTTTCAAACTTTCAACAAAAAAAGCATCAAAACTTTCAACACCAAACAACTCTTCTTCTTTGTTGCATGCTTCCTCGTTCGCAGATCTAGAGCAAAACATACGGCAACAGGGATGACTGGCTTGGAAGAGCTTGATGCGTCTCGAGGCGGAGGATGAAGACGAAGAGATGGCAGAGCGGCTCAGCAACGAGGTGGAATGGTGCGTCTCGGTGGTCTCGCGACGGAGTGGAAGATGCAGAGGTAGATCGACTCAGAGGGACATCGATCTGCTCATCTGGTCTTCGAAACCAACAACGGTCTACTCATAGAAACCCTAAGCCCAGTGTTCTGCTCGAACAAGAGATGGAGAGACAGAGATGGAGGCATGGAGCAACGTAGCACAAGGAAAGGAAGAGAGAGAGAGCTAGGTGGTGAGAGAGGAAGCAGAGGGGCGGTGGTGCGATGGCAGGCCAGGAGTCGTGGTGGTGAGAGAGGAATCAGAGGGACGGTGGCGACGGTGCTATGTATTTACTTCGTCTGGAATGAGATGAGAGATTGAGAAGTGAGAGTCCAGAAAGTGGAGAACTTGAGATGGTTGAAGTGTTGAACGAATGAATGAGAGAGAACGATGAGAGAGGATGAGAGATTTTGATAATTTATTATTAAAGATAAGGATAAGGATAGGATTAAATGAGGACCAATAAGATCCAAGGAAATTCATATGTAGCCAACTAGAATAAAGGAGAATCAGAACTAAAAATATATACATAATTATTTGAAACTAACATGGTCGGTCGGGTATGGGTACCTATGGGTTCAGTTTTTCCAACCTGCACCCGCCCGACCACACCTATTTGAAATCAAGACACAGACCCGATGACCCGTGAACCCGTGACGTCCCGCCCGTTCAGCAGCTGGGTTTGGCGGGTAAATCGGGTCCCAGTCGGGTCGGGCAAAGTTGTCCACCCCTAATGGTGGAGCAAGTAATTCTCTCTCTTTAATCTTTATCCTGTAACTATGAGTTAAAATGAGCTACCTATGACACTGATTTGAGCTACAATGTTGCACCATGGGATGGTAACACCAACACTTTTTCGACATATTTTTGAGGAGGGGGAGGAGTTGGATGCATGAAAAACGTATTCCCTATTAGAATATATGAAAGATATCGTATAACAAAATATACCTTGGACATATTCTATCTTGATTACTGCCTAAATAGTAATTTTGTTTCATTATCCTGACCTAAAACCGATGCGTTAATGGTAGTCTTCTATTCATGGATAAGAACATTGCAGCTGTGTTTGTTGCATTGCATTTGGAATCTTAGTCTGGCAATAACTTGTATAATGCTATGAAATGCTGAAGTATATGCAGCAATCAGATATAAAAAGCTGCCTGACTTTTCCTCTCTTCGTTTTAGGTGCTCAGCAACAAAGACTATCTAGAAGAGGTGTACTGTCGTACTCCTCTTAGGCGCCTAGGAGATCCTGCTGAAGTCTCTTCTCTTGTTGCCTTTATTTGTTTACCTGCATCGTTGTAACACCTCGTTTTCGAGAAGGGTGTTACAATCGTCATACGTCACTGGCCAGATTATATGTGTGGATGGAGGGATGTCCGTGAATGGATTCTACCCAACGCACATCTAATCTAAGAGTTGCACACCCTGCTTTTTACTAATTTTCCTCTCCATCTACCATTCCTGTGGAGCACTACTCATACTGAAGGCATGGGTCTTGTTCATGTTGGTCAAAGAAGGCTGCTTCAACAATTGCTGCAGTCAAAGTTGGGGGCTGGAGGCTGTTTCAACAATTGCTGCGTTTTGTTGAAAAATTTAATGCATGCACAGTAACCCAAACCTAGAGAAATTTCTAGTTAGAGAGAAAAGCTTCATAGTGACAGTAAATTACTGTGAGAGTATTTTCTGGGTGTAATTGGGTTGTGGGTTGTGAGAGTTTTGTGAGTGTTTGTAAACACTTTATATATTTCCTTATCCAGTAAAAAGTCTGCAGCGGCCCGGAGACGTAGGCATCATTGGCCGAACTCCGTTATCAAATATTGTGTGTTATTATTCCGCATTATTTTTGCTCCTTTCTCGAATCTGATCATGGGAAAATTCTGCGTTATTTCCCAACAACTGGTATCAGAGCTGGTTGGTTATTTCTGCTAATTTTGTGAAGTTACTGTTGCGAATAGTGATTCGTGAATAGTGATTTCGTGAATAGTGAAAATTTTGGTCGGTGGTACCAATTTATCCACAGCGGTGTTTTACACGGTGGTTCACAGAAATTGTCAGAAACGATCCAGAGGAAGTCAGATTTAAGTGGGAGCTATGGCGTGACGAAGGAAAAGTGAAAATTGAAAAGTTCGATGGTACGGACTTTGGCTTTTGGAAGATGCAGATCGAAGATTATCTGTATCAGAAAAAGCTGTATCAACCTCTCACAACGAAACCAGATGATATGAAGGATGCAGATTGGGCTCTACTCGATAGACAGGCCCTCGGAGTTATCCGGTTGTCGTTATCCCGTAATGTTGCTTTCAACATTGCAAAAGAAAAGACCGCGGCGGGTCTTATGGCGGCTCTTTCAAATATGTATGAAAAGCCGTCGGCCTCAAACAAAGTTCATTTGATGAGGCGGTTGTTTAATTTGAGGATGACAGAAGACGGATCGGTAGCGCAACATCTCAATGAACTCAGCTTAGTCACAACCCAGTTGAGTTCAGTTGGAATCGAATTTGACGATGAGGTACGAGCATTAATACTTTTGTCTTCCCTTCCAGAGAGTTGGAATTGAGACATCCCGATGTGCCCCATCGTATTATTACATTAAAACCTTAATATTTATTTTCTTAATCGCGTGCTTATTGTTGAAAATACGTAAAAATTAAAACTTAATTTATAATCATATAACTTCTACAAATTAAACACACCAAGGTTGTAATATATATATATATATATATATATATATATATATAGACACACATGTTTATTTATTACATTACCAAAACACTGTTGAGGGTATCCTCTTAGTAGGATCCCTCACATGCATAAACTTCACTACAGACATACTTAGCGGAATTATAAATACTCCTTAGACACACTGGCCATAATGTCTATAATCTAATCGCCATGGATCACAGCTCGACCTCCAGCATCTGGTTCATACGGAGTTCCATCTAACTCCTCAGCAATTGGTTCCTCCATCGGGTCTTCTCGTACGATCACATCAGAAATAAAATACAACACACAAAGATATAGGGAATAAGAAACAGTTCTATCATCAAAAAGCGGAAAAGAGTAATAGTAAATTATACAGTAATTGTCACAGACACGCATCACTCAAAATCAACAATCATCCTCAATCCACTATATCATCCTCTACCCTCAGCCCATGCAACTAAAACTTTATACTGATGTGGCCATCTTCACTCCTGTCACATTAGTCAGTAGTCCGTAATCGGTCCAAAGACCAATAACTTTCGAACGCATCAAAGACTAAACACTTATTAGTCTAAAATGGTCCAGTGCCAAGATCATACGAACTCGTCAAGGAATATCATTCCATAACGGTCCAGTGCCAAGAACATACGAACTCGTCAAGGAATATCCTTCCATAACGGTCCAGTGGCAAGAACATGCGAACTCGTTAAGAACTAAAGAGTATTACGGTAGTCTACCTCGGCATCCACATCCGTAGGGCACTCACCCGTAATATCCGATATCCCCAAAATAGGATATCCTGACCTCGTGTGTTCCACTCACACGGCTGTGACTAACAATACCTCGATAAATGAATCTCCCTAAATTACATCAATAACAACCTAGTGCCTTAACCTTCCATAAAAGTCTCAACACCTTTTTCCTCATATATAAAACCACTTAATTAGGCTAGGCACCTCTAAATCACCTTTATTCTCTCACCCAACAATTATCTCCCGAACAACACATATCCTTACTTAAAAATCAGCTAAGCACAATATTAAAAACCAGGCAGATCATGCATAACACAATATCGGAAAATAATTCAAATACCACAAAATATCACATAAGCAATGCAATGATAATAATAAATTCAATCAACCTCAGATAAGATAAAATCATCCTAACGTCGATAAACCTACAATCCCCAAATCACCATTGGTTTTACAGAAAAGGTTTCCAATATGATTTTGGTCTTGTCGATTACTCAACTACTAGTAGGGTTTAGGTCGCCCTACACAATTATCATATAATCTACTACTTATCGATTCCGACGATAGGTTGATTCTTTTCCCCACCTGAGTTAGCACCGGAAACACGTACACGACGATTCTCGTTATTCCGCCACGAGTTAACACACCCACATTCAACCAAACAACATAATTATAATTAATCAACTAACACCCATCTATGACACTTTAGGGCTAGGTTCGGCCAAGACTTAGAAAATAGGTTTAGGATTATCTTCTTAATGCCATCTTTTGGATCCTAGTTACTAGAGTCTTAACTAACATAGATTACTTATTACAAGACTAAAATTTGAAACAAAATCCTCTAACCTTTAGGGTTAGGGTTTCGGCCCATATTAGGAATTTAAGCTAGGGATTTTTGTTGGACCTAAGCTCTTGGATTTAAGCTATACATGCATTATAGAACTTAAGTCAAGTACTAATTTTCAAAACAAACAACAAAACACCAAACCCATTTTCCTACCTAGGTTCGGCCATTAATGGTTAATAGGGAAGGAAAATGATTTTGATCACATCCTCTTGGATAAATAAATGAGGGATCATAACTAGATCATAGAAATTGGTTTCACATTTTTATGATTTTTCTACAATTTTCTAGAATTATTTGAAGTTCTAGATCTAGAAATGGAAAAATATGATTCATGGCATAAACATGAGAAATACATTAATATTAAAGCTTATATGATCAAGGAGATGAGCTTTTACCTCTTGAAGATTGAAGAAATGAAGAAAATGATCAACCTTCACTATGTTGAAAACTGGACAGCTTGAGGGTGTGATGGTATTGTGAGTGTATCTCACAATATACTCATCTAAAAATCATGAACTCTGGCTTGATAGAAATATAAGAAGAAAAGGAACAACTTTGGTGTTGAAGATTTCCTTTGGTTTGGATCATAACAGGGGTGAAATGGGACTTCTTTCTGCTGTTTCGTGGGTTGCTGGGAATTCTGGGTAGTTTCTGTATTTTGAGCCTTTCTCCCAATCCACTTATCCGTTTTTGATGATCTTTAGCTTGTTGTAAATAAGAGAGAAAGAGTAACAACTTTTATGTTGAGTGTTTTCCGAGTTTCAGAAAGTAAGAGGGTCATATGTTTGGTGGGAATTCGGTGTTCTTAGGGTTTTGTAACTTAGTTGGTGGGGAAGATGAAGAGAATGAAGAAGATGAGTGAAATGGTGAGGGAGGACACGGTTTGGGGTATTTATAGGAGTAATCTTATGCCTTGTTTGGTTAAAAGGAATTGGTTTAATGGGTTTTGTGATTATTAAATTATTATAAGCTTAACTAAGGTTATAATTAACTTAACTAAGGTTATTTTGGCTAACCATGGGTAATAATATGTGGCTCACATTTAGTGGAGGTGTGGCTGATTTTGGGCCACACATAGTGACTCACCAATGAGTCACCGATCCTATCCGTTAGCGATTCCCAGAAATTCCGTACGCAGCTCCGTCGTTTACCCGATTTCAGTTTTTGAGAGGAAAATAATGAAACGAAAGCAAAATGAAATAGGTAATATTTATTGGAGGTGGATGCACGAAATTGTAGAGATGTGGGAGGTTTTCAACCACGTAAAATGAGTGGTTAAGAGTGCGTAGATGCGCCTTGTTAATACCCGCAAAAGCTTGGGGGTATTTTGGTCTTTTTACCTAAATGTTATGATTACATGCATTTAATGCTCATAAATGCTTGGTGAGTCATGGTGGTGACTCATCCCATGACTTAGCTCCTTCGATGTCCGGTTTTGTCTCTGCACCTCCCTTCTCGACTTCGTCGGTTCCCCGATTAGGGTTTTACGCCCGTAAAACTTAATATTTTATTTTCGGTTGAAAATTTTCAAAACAACCAAACTCGTTGGAAATATGATTTAAATATAAACCATTTCGTTCACGAGTCAAAATTAGGTTTTCTGCTCAGTAAAATTATATTGTCAGTGAAAACGCAGACCGGGTTCCGTCTGAATTTTCAACCCAAATTTTTATTGTAAGCTTCTACCCTAAGATAGAGTATGAATATGATTTTTATTTCATAAAAATCAATCTCCATGAACTCGGATAAAAATATAAATAAATACATTTATACCTATAATACAAATAAAATATTTTTACCGAAAAAATCGGAAAGTAAAAAGTAGGGTGTTACAGGAATGCTACAGTCACAGCTGTGAGTAGCTCAACGGGAAGCAACAAGTTGAAATTTGATGATGTTCGTGATCTGGTTCTCAGTGAAGAGATCCGACGGAGAGAGTCGGGTGAATCATCAACCTCTTCGATGTGCATACAGAGTCAAGAGGAAGAAATTCAACCAGAGGAAATGGACGCGGTAAATCCAAGGACAGGCGGTCCAAATCCAGAAATCATCGTAGTTCCAATAGCTCGAAAGCTATTGAATGTTGGAATTGTGGAAAGTCCGGGCACTATAAAAATCAGTGCAAGAGTACACCAAAGAATCAGGAGGCAAAGACGGAAGTAAATGTTGCTTCCACCTCAGGAAGCGATGATGCATTGATATGATCTTTGGAGAGCGAGGAAGAGTCTTGGGTATTAGACTGGAGCATCCTTTCCTGCCACTTCGCAGAAAGAATTCTTTGAGAATTATGTCCTCGGAAACCTTGGTAAAGTTTACCTTTGTAATGAGCAATCTTGTGAGATTGTGGGTAAAGGTGTAGTGAAGATTAAGTTAAACGGTCTAGTATGGGAATTGAAAAATGTCGGACATATTCCCGACTCGACGAAGAACTTAATCTCGGTAGGCCAGTTGGCCGGTGATGGCTACACAACAATCTTCCACGGTGATCAATGGAAGATTTCAAAGGGTGCAATGACAATTGCCCGCGGTAAGAAGAGTGGTACTCTTTACAAGACTGCAGGAGCATGTCATTTGATTGCGATTCGCAGCAAATGAAAATCCCAATCTATGGCACCAGAGGCTAGGCCATATGAGTGAGAAAGGGATGAAGGTCATGCACTCAAAGGGCAAACTTCCAGGTCTTCGGTCAATATAAATTGACATGTGTGAAGACTGCATTCTTGGAAAGCAGAAACGAGTGAGCTTTCAGACAAATGAAAGAACACCAAAGAAGGAGAGGCTCCAGCTTGTTCACTCTGATGTTTGGGGCCCAACTACCGTCTCGTCCATCAATGGGGAAACAATACTTTGTGACTTTTATTGATGATCACTCTAGGAAGGTATGGGTATACTTTCTGAAACATAAGTCCGAAGTATTTGATGCTTTCAAGACATGGAAAGCCATGGTAGAAAATGAGACAGGATTGAAGATCAAAAAGCTCAGAACCGACAATGGTGGTGAATATGAAGACACCAGATTCAAGAAGTTTTGCTATGATCACGGGATCAGAATGGAGAGGACCGTGCCGGGTACGCCTCAACACAATGGTGTAGCTGAGCGTATGAATCGAACGTTGATCGAAAGAGCTGAAGCTTGCGTGTGCAACAAAGCTTACCCAAGCGCTTCGGGGCGAAATGCAACACAACAGCTTACTTGATTAACCGAGGTCCATCGGTACCATTGGAGCACAAAATACCGGAAGAGGTATGGAGCGGAAAAGAGGTAAAACTCTCACATCTTAGAGTTTTCTTTGTCAGGTAGCATATGTGCACATCGCTGATCAAGGCAGAAATAAGCTTGATCCCAAATCAAAGAAGTGCACTTTCATCGGTTATGGTGAAGATGAGTTTGGCTACCGCCTATGGGATGATGAAAACAAAAAGATGATCCGCAGAGAGATGTGATCTTCAATGAAAGAGTGATGTACAAGGACAGGCATAACACGGACTCCAAAGAACCCTGCAATGCAGTGGGCCAAGAGTTTGCGAGAGGTGGACGATGTCCTAGAAAGTCCTATAGTTGAGGGTCCTCGGTCGAGGAATCAACTCGAACAAAGCAAAGGAGAGCAGCAAATCGACACACCGTAGCTTCCTACCCTAACTCCCCGTAGTGAGAAGGTCTTCCCGACCTCACGTGCCTAACAGGAGATACATAGACTACATGTTGTTGATCGATGGAGGGGAGCCTCAAGACTATGCGAAGCATGTCGATCACAGATGCCAAAGGTGGGAGCTTGCCATGAAAGACGAGATGAAGTCTTTGATCTCCAATCAAACATGGGAACTAGCGAAGTTACCTATGAGAAAGAAGGCACTTCACAACAAGTGGGTGTATCGAGTGAAGGAGGAGCATGATGGCTCCAAAAGATACAAAGCCCGATTAGTAGTCAAAGGATTTCAAAGAAAAGGAAGGAGTTGACTACACTGAAATCTTTGCTCCAGCTTGTGAAACTCAATACTATCAGTCCGTCTTGAGTATTGTTGCCAAGAAGAGCTCTATCTGGAGCAGTTAGACGTGAAGACTGCATTTCTTCACGGAAACTTAGAGGAGGAGATATACATGCACCAGCCCGAAGGCTTCTCAGAAAGAGGCATGGCGGATAAGGTGTGCAAATTAAAGAAGAGCTTGGATGGCCTGAAACAAGCTCCAAGACAAAGGGTATAAGAAGTTTGAAAGCTTCATGCACAAGGAAAGTTTCCAAGTGCAATGGCGACCACTGTTGTTTCTTCAAAAGATATAAGTCCATTATATCATTTTGCTACTTTATGTCGATGATATGTTAGTAGCGAGGATCGGATGTGGACGAGATCGAAGCTTGAAGATGCGTTTGTCAAAAGAATTTGACATGAAGGACTTGGGTCCCAAAAGAAGATCCTTGGAATGCAAATCACGAGAGATAAGCAAAAAGGAATTTTGCAGTTATCTCAGGAGGAGTACATCAACCGTGTCTTGCAGAGATTCAATATGGGCGATGCCAAGCCGGTCAGCACACCCTTGACCAGTCATTTTCGTTTATCCAAGGATCAGTCCCCTCAGACAGAGGAAGAAAGTGAGTTTATGGCTAAAGTTCCATATGCTTCAGCCATAGGAAGTTTGATGTACGCGATGGTCTGTACGAGGCCAGACATTGGCCATGCAAAGGGGAGTTGTTAGCAGGTTTATGTCAAATCCAGGTAAAGCTCATTGGGAAGCAGTCAAATGGATTTTGAGGTATCTACGAGGCACAACAAAGAAGTGTCTGTACTTTGGTAAAGGTGAATTAAAAGTTCAAGGCTATGTAGATGCAGACTTTGCAGGTGAAGTCGATCACCGAAGAAGTACCACAGGTTACATATTCACTGTTGGAACTACAGCGGTTAGTTGGATGTCGCAGGTACAAAAGATTGTAGCGTTATCCACCACAGAGGCTGAGTATGTAGCAGTGACAGAAGCCAGTAAAGAATTGATATGGCTTCAAGGATTGTTGACAGAGCTGGGATTCTTCCAGGAGAGGAGTGTTTTGTTCAGTGACAGTCAGAGTGCGATACATCTGGCAAAGAACTCAGCATTCCATTCTCGAACAAAGCACATTGGTCTTCGTTATCACTTCATCAGATCTCTGCTAGAGGATGAGGTGCTAACTCTGAGTAAGATTCAAGGAACCAAGAATCCAGCAGATATGTTAACAAAGGTAGTAACTATCGACAAACTGAAGTTGTGCTCAACTTCAGTTGGCCTGCTAGAATAACAGACCAAAGAAGGCTGCTGCATTGATCAAGGTGTGAAGACAGATTGAAATCAGTCTTCAAGTGGGAGATTGTTGGTCAAAGAAGGCTGCTTCAACAATTACTGCAGTCATTGTTGGTCAAAGAAGGCTGTTTCAACAATTGCTGCAGTCAAAGTTGGGGTGGAGGTCGCTTTCAACAATTGTTGCGTTTTGTTGAAAAATTTAATGCATGCACAAGAACTCCAAACCTGTATAAATAGAAGCCTTCACTGATGGAAAAATTCATTCCAACATAATCAGTGTGTTCAACTAGCCAGAGAGAAATTTCTAGTTAGAGAGAAAAGCTTCATAGTGACAGTAAATTACTGTGAGAGTATTTTCTGGGTGTAATTGGGTTGTGGGTTGTGAGAGTTTTGTGAGTGTTTGTAAACACTTTGTATATTTCCTTATCCAGTAAAAAGTCTGCAGCAGCCCGGAGACGTAGGCATCATTGGCCGAACTCCGTTATCAAATATTGTCTGTTATTATTCCGCATTATTTTTGCTCCTTTCTCGAATCTGATCATGGGAAAATTCTGCGTTATTTCTCAACAGTTCAAACTTCAGAGTTGGAAGCTGAGTCAACTGAAGACCAAGCAACCCCCTGTAGGCCCTTCCAAGGTTTTGTGGCATCCCTTCTAGATTCATGGAATACTGATTCTTGCTAGAGTGCCATAGGTAATTTTTTTCCTTTTTGCTACTAAATCTCAATGTATGGCCTGTGCTATCGAATCGAATCGAAGATTTCCATAAATTGTTTCATTCATAGATATAACTTTAAAATTTACATGATCCAACTTTGATGTGTTCTTGATTTGTCTTCAAATGGTAGTGGGAGTCTTCTTAATGTATACATTCTTTGGCAAGAAAAAATTGTCGGTTGTTTTTTTAGCTGCTCTACTTGAGTGCCTTTTTTTAAGCAGAGTTTTGGGTGCACACCTTCTTTGTGCGTACTTTGGTCCTTGGCTTATGCTTGATAATTCAAACGTTCGTGTTTTTTAATGGTAGTCACTCGCTGTCACTGCTTCACTTTTAAGTTTTAACAACTAGATTTCTAAATTGATTGGAAGATTTCAAACCCCAAGATTTCTTGATTATAACAACTTTACAGTAGGAACATAAATATTGTACCTCCCTATCTTTCTGTATATTACTTTTCAAATTTTGTTCCTTTTGTCTGTCTGTATTGTAGATGAATACTTCGATCTACATCAATGTAATGTAGTTACATGTTGATAGAAACACGGGGTGAATTGGTTTTATGAGTTCAATTAACATAAAAATGTTGAAAAGAAAACTTACTTATATGAATGACTAAAAGTTAGAACGAGATAAGAAGGTTGCACAACTGGTTGATCCTCCTTCGGTCACAATGTGCAACCTACATCCAATTTTCCTAGCAAATGTCTGGGACTTTTTTTCACTACTTATTGAATTGATGCTTACAAATGTTCTTACTCTTTCTTTTTATGCTAGAAACAAAGACTAAATCTGATTGTTATGCTCTAATGAGGTAGAATGGATCTCAAGGAGTTGTCTCTTTAATGCAAAGAAAGTGAATCCAATGTAAAAACAAACAGTTGCTATATCTGTTCGCGGTAATTGTTTTGCCCAATAGGTGCTAGAACAGTAGAATTAGAATAGTTGTTCTTCTCTAGTTTTTAGTAGTACCAAAAAATACTAGTTTTTAGCACCGCACGGTAAATTTTCCATTAAATAAACTTGTATCAAATTTTATAATATTAATAATTTAAAAAAAAAATAATTTTTCATTATTACAAACATTGATAATTATTAATATTACTATCACAAACAATAAAAAATCACATACTATAAGTGTCAAATTTTCACATACTCTACTTTGTTTCAGGTTTAGATATATGTATATGTTTATCCTATACTCATTATAATATAAATACATCTGCTTTCCACTGCACTTAAAAAATCGAAATCTATTTTTTTAAAAATAAAACAAACTTTTTTTAAATATAAACAAAGTATTTAAAAACAAAGTTAGTACATTCACAACATCCTTTCAAAAAACATAATTAAATATTAAAATAAAAAATAAATAATCAGACTTAAATAAATGATCCTTTAAAACAAAGACCAATAATTTATAGAACTACACAATTAATAAAGATTGTAAAAATATTTAATAAATAGTTTACAAATTAAAAACTAAATATTGTATACAAATAAAATATATTAAATCATTATATATAAAAAGAAATAACTATATAAATTAAATTTGGTAAAATATAAAGAACAATAAGACGTATCATTCTGAATATCGCGTAGGTTTCACTGAACTACTAAATGATGCATTCCTTTGAGATTTTTTTGGTTCTAAACGTAGTGTATCCCAACGCTATCAATGAAGGACTAATCACTGATCGTGGGGTGTGGCTTCCGCTGGCCAAGCATGCATTCCTTTGAGATTGAAATGTTGATTAAAAAACATTTGAACAAAAACCACCTACCAATATTTCATATCATTAGAGTTGACAACAATTTCTCATTATTTCTAAACATTACTATGGATAAATTTAAAATAAAAATGAAAAATTAGTATTAAACATGCATTCTCTTTATATCGTCTTTTCTTCTTTTATCCAATCAATGACATCCTTATCTGCCTAGAATTTTTTTCCTAAAGAATCAGAACAATCTTCCTTCACCCTTCTTTCACTACCACTCATTATCATTAATATGAGTAATAATTAGATGAAGCTCATTAAGAAAACAATGTACCGGACATAAGTCACATGACAGTTATCATATTAAAATTCATCGTTACTAATAATGACTAAATATTAAATAATTTCAATACTTCTAAAACCTGGAAAAAAAAATGTGGCATTTAATGTTGTAGATCTCCATTACTTCAAATGCTTAAAGTAACAAATTATATAATGTATAGAGGAAGCATAATAAGAGTAACATTAAATATCAAAAACAAAAACAAAGACTGAATTATACTTTTGATCACTTATTTTTATTTTAGGTTTCAATTTGACCCCTCTTGTGTTTTTTGTTCCATTTTGGTCCCTAATCTTTATTTTAGGTTTCAATGTGGTCTTTCTATTTAAATTGTAGTACCATATTGATATAACTTTTACAAAATAAGGGATCACTTCAGAATAATAATAATAAAAATAAGGACAAATTCAAAAAAAAAAAGGGATCCATTGATTTAACTTTTGCAAATAAAGGGACCTTTTAAGGGGGAAAATAGGGACCACATTGATATAATTTGGTAAAATAAGGAACCATTTTGGAACAGAAATAAAAGAGAGATCAAATTGAAACCTAAAATAAAGATAAGGGACCAAAAATATAATTCAGTCAAGAATAAAAAATAACGCTCTCTCAATAATAAAGCAAAAGAAATCTTTTAGTAATTAAAATAAATAGAGCAAACAATTCAGAAACATTAAATATCAAAAACAAAAATAAAGGCTAAATTATATCTTTGATCACTTATTTTTATTTTAGTTTTTAATCCGGTCCCTCTTTTTTTCTATTTTGGTTCTATATCTTTATTTTAGATTCAATGTGGTCTTTTCCATTTAAATTGTGGTACAGAGAGGACCATGTTGATATAAAAATGAGGGACCACTTCAGAACAAAAAATAAAAGAGGGATCACATTGATATACAACTTTGCAGAATGAGCGACCCGGGAAAAAAAATTAAAAGAGGAACCAAATTGATATCCAAGTTCAAAAGAAGGACAAATTAAAAAAAACGGGGATCGCATTGATTTAACTTTTTGCAAATTCAGGGACCATTTCAGGGGAAAATAGGGACCACATTGATATAATTTGGCAAAATAAGAAACCATTTTGGAACAAAAATAAAAGAGAGACCACATTGAAGCTTAAAATAGAGATACGGGACCAAAAGTATAATTTAGCCAAGAAAAAAAAACGCTCTCTCAATAATAAAGCAAAAGAAGTCTTTTAGTAATTAAAATGTATAGAACAATTTCAGAAACATTAAATGTCAAAAACAAAAATAAAGGCTAAATTATATTTTTTATCACTTATTTTTATTTTAGTTTTTAATCTGGTCCCTCTTTTTTTCTGTTTTGGTTCTATATCTTTATTTTAGATTCAACGTGGTCTTTTCCATTTAAATTGTGGTACGGAGAGGACCATGTTGATATTACTTTTGTAAAATGATGGACCATTTCAGAACAAAAAATAAAAGAGGGATCGCATTGATATAACTTTGCTGAATAAGCAACCATTTTGGAAAAAAAAATTAAAAGAGGAACCAAATTGATATCCAAATTGTCCAACACTCAAATGTTGATTTTTCATTTAAAAAAGATATCATAAAACAAGATGAACAATTTATGATAGAGAAGACATGTCCCATTTTTTTTTTTATGGTATGAAGGCATTAATTAAATACCATTGAACAAATAAGAAAAAAAGTAAAAGTAACTATAATTTTTTTTTTAAAGGCAAAAGTAACTATAATGCTGATACCTCAATTTTACTGGATATCTACAGTAAAATTGAGGATCATCAATAGAAAGTTATATAGATATAGATATATGGGGCCACTCGAAATTTCTAACCGTTGAGAACCTTTTTCCTTCTTAAAAGTGATTGACCCAATCATAAGGCTTTTTAACTAAAGTGACACACTTTTAGAAACTATATACCAAAATAACATACTTTTGAAACAATTTATCAAACTAACTCACTTTTTGACACTATGGAATAATATTTTTTTGCTGACTGGGTGGCACCAGTTTGATTGGCGTCATTGACTTTTTGACCTGCCACGTGGCAAGTCGTGGTTGACCAGTCAATTCTGAAAAAAAAAATACTTTTTAATTATTTTTAATGAAAAAAAGGAAAAAACGGGGCGACGCCACGTGTCACCACCAGGTGAGTGGCGCCGCTGCAACTAGTGCCAACCCCCCCGCCGCCGCCCGCCCGCGCGCCAACTGTGGCGCTAGTTGCAACGACGCCACTCACCTGGTGGTGACACGTGGCACCGTCCCCCCCACCCCACACACAACCTACCCACCCATCCCATCCCATCCCCTTCCCTACTATATAAACCCAACCCCCAACTAGCATGACTCCCCTCCATCCAACACACTATACCAATTTTTCTTTTATTCCAAATTCAAAATTCCCCCCAATCTCTTATACTTTATTAAATTATTTTTTTCTACACTATATTACTATCATTTATAAGTTTAGGTAAATATTTTTTTTTATTTCATGTATATATTATTTTATTATATATGGTATATTCATTCTTCATCATTTCTACTACTTTTTTTTACACTATTTTTTATATATAATGTTGTTGGAAGTTTAAAAATTAATTTTTTTTATACCACATTTTTATCATTTTATGTAATCATAATTTTTTAAATTTTTTATTATATTATTAATTTTTATTTTTGTGCATTCATAAATATTATTTTTTTAATATATTTGTTTTTTTACTTTGTTATTATTAATGATAGTGGTATCATTTCTACTACTAATTTTGTTGGAAGTTTAAAAATTAAATTTTTTCATACCACATTTCTATCATTTTTTTGTAATCATAATTTTTCAAAATTTTTTTTTTTTGCTTATTTTAATATTAAATGTTTTTAATATATTTTTTTTACTTTGTTATTATTAATGATAGTAGTATAATTTATACTACAATTTTTTTACACTTTATTTTTTTTATATTTTTTTATATAAACTTTTTTACTATTAATATTTGTTAGTTTTAATGTTATTCTTGTTGTTGTTATTATTAGTATTGTTATAATTTATTGTACTAATGGTTTACTTTTTCATGATTTTACTCTAGGAGATATGGCACAGTCGATTAATCCTGACCCCATTTATGAACACATGTTACATATGCATAAGACACATGTGTCTCAACATATATGGAACGAGGAGGAGGATCGAGTTCTTAGATGTAGAAGAGTACAACAATTTAAGGATGAAGGTGACAACATTCCCCCCGCCATTAGAGATATTCTCGAGATGACAGACTTTTTGGGCATTGCCCAATTATCATTGTTTCAGGTGGACCATGCATTGATAAGTGCATTGGTTGAACATTGGAGGCCTGAGACCCACACATTCCATATGCCATTTGGAGAGTGCACGATTACATTACATGATCTTGCAATTTTCACGGGTCTTCGCATTGACGGCCATCCTGTAATTGGTCGAACCTGTGATAACTTGCCAGAGTACGTTGGTGCAATGCTAGGGGTGATACCAGATGATGACCAGTTTCTTGGCGCTCATTTAAGAATGACATGGTTAAATGCACATTTTGGAAATCTCGAGCAACATGATTTGTCCAACCCGGTAGTGGCAACCTGTTGTGCCAAAGCGTATATTCTAAGGTTACTTGGTGGAGTGTTGGTCGCAGATCATTCTGGTGCACTTGTTGCATTAAGATATCTAACATTGTTAGAAGATTTTAGTGTAACTGCACAAGTTAGTTGGGGATCAGTGGTGTTAAGTTATTTAGATCGTGAACTATGTAACGCCACCAACTATGAAAACAAAGAGATTGCGGGTTTTGTTGCATTGGTACAGATGTGCGCATGGGTGCGGTTTCCAAAAATTGCACCCAGACTCAAGTAATGATAGACCTGTAGGGAAACCATATGGAACAAGGTTACATTAATTTTTTTGTTGAGTAATCAATAGTTGTGTTATTAATTAATTCTGACTCGAATTTGATTATCAGGTGGCAACATGGGATTAATTTTTCAAGACATTATCATGAGCTGCCTTACTATCGAGATATTTTTGATATGATGCAACCATCAGATGTAAAGGTTTAGTTGTATTACAATGTGGATCTATTTAATATTTAAGAGTTGTTAATTATGCTAGTCGTTGAATGTTTGTAGATTGTGTGGGAGCCATATGACGAATACCTGAAGGCATCATTGCCGCTTATCTGCATCGAAGGCCAGCATTTATGGAGGGCAATTGTGCCTTTGATCTGCTTTAACATTGGGGAGTATCATCAACCTGATCGAACGATGAGACAGTTTGGCCTGGACCAACATGTTCCACAACCAGCCTCCCAGCCACCATGGGCCCACAACTTAACTCTTAGGGGGAAATCAAAGGATAATTGGTTACAAAAGATGGATCCGTTTATTCACTTATGGAACGATAGGTTGACATATGTCCAGCCTGGTGTACCAGCACAATGGTCTATCAACAACCAATTAGAGTATATGAGATGGTACCTGGGAATTACTCGTTGTTGGATCAGTAGGAAAAACGCACAACAAGCAATTTTGGTAATGTTATTTATGATTGTGTATTTTATTATTAAGAATTAATTAGTTACCATTGTCGTTACTAATTCCCATTTGAATTAACCTTGCACACAGGCTGACGGGCTTGAACGGATAAACTATTTAGCCACGCCAAAGGGGAGCCAGGCTTTGTCACTTGAAGAGATTAGGAGCGAGTCTGAGCGTATGATGATGGCAATGGGGGTCCAAACTCGCATCACATCACCTTATCGGCATGCTCCGGTTGATTCGCAATCTCAGGCTCCACTGGTGGTACATATGACAATTAGTAGCTCTAGCAGGGAAATACATGGTCTAGACTGAAACAGAACGTCGGTTGAAGCACAACCATTTTATCTGCCACCTTTCCCTGAGCGAGATTCGGGGAAGTATTACGTTTCTCCGCAGCTTTCCATATATTCCACAAATGTAGCCTTATCGACTTATTTCTATCCGGATCTTCCTTCTCCTTCAAAGATCATCTGGCTCAGGTATGCAATCAGATCCATCACCTGAACCGAGCATACACAATTTCACTGAATATACACAAGCTGGTCCGAGTATGCATGCAGGTACACCATATACACACGCAAGTCCAAGCATGCAGCCGGGTTCATCTTATATACCAGTGGGTTCTAGTATGCCTCAAGATGCCTCGCAGGTGTATTATACACCTGCACCATATACACCATCTGGCAACACACCTGCTGCACCAGAGCGATGGATTACACAGCTCCAAGACACCCCAATGCAGTCTCCTGAATGGGGTGCAGTCGGCATCGATCTCAATATTGATTTTCAGGATGTTGTGGGGATTGGCGATGCTGCATGCAATGACGATGCACCACAAGAGATAAGGCGAAACCCACATCGTCAAGCAAGGGATCGAGGATATCAATGCATCCTGTCACCAATGCAAGACAACCCACATCGACATCACTGATCTAGTTTTTATTTTTTGTAAAAATGACATTTTCATTAGTAAACATTAATAATGTAGCTTCTTGTGTTATTATTTTTTAGTAGTTGGTTAACTTGTTAACATATAGTAAGATCATACAACGGTTATATCCATATTAATAAAAACTACATGACACTATAAAGAAGGTGCCTTATTCCTCATCATGATTTACCCCGGATCCTTCGGCGCATTAAGGGCAATGACGTCGGTTGTTCCCTTCAGACCTACACAACCCACACCGTTGATTAGGTTCCGACTCTCTCCAATCCATTTCATTCCTAATCCGGGTTGATTTTGGCCGTCCCTTTGGACGTAGCATCAACTCATCTGGAACCAATGTCCACGGCATATACATTGATGGTACACCTTCCTCATTGCCAACGGGGAACCATTCATTGGAGTAAGCGTTCATGATGCAGTCTAACCTATATTTTGGATCGATATACTGTTCATACCTGATATGAATGTTAGCACATGCTGCAATTACATGAACGCAAGGAAAGTGAAATGCTTGAAATCTTCCACATTGGCAATATCGAGATGGTAGATCAACACTCCACACCTGGCCCCCTCTCTGGTTGATTGGATTGAATGCCTCCTCGACTTCAAAACCTAGATTTTGATGGTCAAACCTCCGAACATGATGGGATGATGCTTCTGCTTGTTGCACAAACATTGCATCTCGCAGTTTTTCAAAATGTCTGTGACCATAATTAAGTTCTGCCCAAGTGGTTGAACCTCGCTCAACAAAATATTCTACCAGTCTATGGTATGTACACTTCACCAAGGCCGTGATTTGCAAATTTCGAATACCTTTCAATATCGTATTTACTGCCTCCGACAAGTTAGTTGTCATGTGCCCATACCTGCGACCTTGAGCATCATAAGCGAGCCTCCACTTTTTTATTGAAATCCCATCAATCCAACGGCTAACCTCCCGGATAACATCCCGAAAGCTCGCAAACCATCGTTCGAAGGAAACACGAGAAGCTGTATAACCTGAAATAACAGTGCACATTTTATATATAAAGATAACTCAGCTAAACCCATTGATCATTAACATAAAATTATTACCTAGTATCATCAAATCCTTCTTCAACTTGATATTTTTAAATTTGTGATTGAAAATACTGGCGATGTGTCTGAGGCAGTATACATGGTAAGCATTCGGTGGTTGCCAACCAAGGTATGGATTTTCCACGGCAGATTTAATACTTTGGTGGTGGTCAGAGATCAAACATATACATGTCCTGTTGGTAACTTTTTCACGAATGAGTGCCAAAAACCAGAACCAGGCATCCAATGTTTCTCCTTCAACGATAGCAAATGCAAGCGGCAAGACTTTGCTATTCCCGTCTTGTTCCCGGACCATGCCTGACACATGTTGAGACCATTTTTTTATATCATATCATATAAGATTTATTATAATTATAAAATTGAAAATCTTACTAAATTGTAATACCTATAATGCATGAGCATACAAAGTTGGAGTCCATCTTTGTGTGATCCTGTGACAACATCGCATTGACACAAGAATGAGGACCACCGTACTTCGACACTTCCCACTTGTCTGACTTCTTTGATAAAATGGCCCTTAACCTCCAAGGACAACCCGTAGAATGATTCGGGCAACGGACATTCCATAAGGACTTTGTTGATTTTCCAACTTCAAATGATTGGTGAATTTTCATTGAATATTGCTTCACCACCAACTGAACCACCTCTTTGCTCTCAAATCGCAACCCCACATACAACTCCTATCCCACTTGCCAAGATCCAGGAACGTCCAACCCTGCGACATCCGTATCTTCGTCTGGATAATTCCAATCAATATAACTGTAATGTGGAGATTGATTGATGAATGGACCATGTGAATGACCTGTAATAGATTAACTTCTTTTATATATATGTAAACTATTGAAGATATTAATATTAGAATGGAATAACATTATTAAAATCATGCCTGACTGTTGAAAAACACGCCCTCCGGGCATAACAGATGACACCGGAGAAACCAACCTGGATGGTATTATATTGGAGCCACCTTCACCTTCATCTTCGGAGTCAGTTGATTCAGTTGAGTCATAATATGTAAATTCATCGTCTTGTTCATCTTCGTCTGACACGAACTCCAGTTCACTGTTCCATTCTTCATCATCGCTAACTGATTGATCCGATAAGTCGAATAGTGGTAGTTCAAAATTACTGCATAGCTCCTGCACATGTGGATTGGAGCTACCAACCACATCAATCTCAACATAGATCTCAAGTGTTGTAAGTTCCGTAGTTTGCATAAAAGCATCAATCAAGCAAGTCACATCATGATCATCACTTAATTCGTAACGAGTGAAAATTGGAGGATTTATTTGTACAAGATATTTGTGTTAGATTCAATGACTTAAAGATTTTGATATATGACAAATACAACTTAATGTGTATGCAAGTGTTTAGTGTCAAATTGTAAAGATAGGCACCAAGCAATATTCAACAAGTTCAGTGAGCAATCAAAGGAGAATATTCAAGGAAGAACTTGGAGGAATCAAAGAGCGAGGAAGAATATCAAGGAATCATCAAGACAAGAGCTTAAACGAAGAAATTAGTGTTAAGTCTTAGATGATTTGTAAGAGATGAAATCTCTTATTCACAAATAGCTCAATTAAGAAAGATGCATGAAGAAAATCATTTTTCATAACATGCATTAAAAGGAATAAGTTTTCGTTAATGAAAATGATTTTTGGAAATAATAATAGAAGCGCTCATCCAACACTGGGAATAATAGAACCACTCCTCCAAAGCAAGGTAAAAGTCAAGGCCCAAGAAAGTGGCAGAAGCTCAAGTCTACTAAAATGACAGAAGCTCACATCTACTAAAGTGACAGAACCTCACGTCTACTAAAGTGATAGAAACACGCGTCTACTAAAAGGACACAAGCGCATGTCTACTAAAGTGACAGAAGTGCTCGTCCACTAAAGTGATACAAGCGTTCGTCTACTAAAGTAATACAAGCGCTCGTCTACTAGTTGGAGCACGTCCAATTACTTTGTGTTAGTACTCCCGTTTGTTGACGTGGCAAATGGACACGGCTATTTGAAGATGGACGCGGCTATTTTTCCAAATGGACTCGTTATTTTATGGACGTGAATTCTATAAGAACTATCAGAATCTAATCTCAAGAACAAGAATCAAGAAAACAGATTCTGTTAAATCAGATCCAAATCTGTTTTAATTGATCCCAACGACTATAACTTGTTTTCTATATAAAGAGGGATCAAAGGAACACTTTAAGAAGAATCATAACGAATAACAAAAGAATTATAATGATACACATATCATTCATCATCTTTATTGAGCTTACTGTGAAAAGAGTGTTTCAATACTCATAAGTGCTTCAATTTATTTTATCTGACTATTGAGAGTTAGGAATCAACTTTTGTTTTTACTTTTCGTTTGTAAAGAGAGAGGAGCCTCCGAGTGATTAGGGTGAGGTATCCCTAAGGAAGAACATTGAGGCTCTTCATAAGAGTGTGGTATCTCGAGGTGAAGGAGTGCTCTGTGGTGTAAATGTTTTTCAAGCTACCTGACAAAGCTTGTGTGTTAGTGTGTGAAATCCCACATGTGGAGTGGGGACTGGATGTAGGTCACAGTGGTGGTGACTGAACCAGGATAAATCTGGTTGTGTAGTATCTCTAAACTTAGACTCTTTAATTTCTGTTTATGATCAAGAACTTGTGGTTTTGATGTTTAAAGTTCAAATATAATTTCTGTTCTTGATCTGTATAAACTGTATTTTGTTATTACTAAGTTATTGAACCTGAACCTATTCGTTATTAATCTTTCTTATCCTCATCACCTTCTATTGAAGATTTTGTAAAAACCTTTCATCGATTTTATAAAAGATCCTGAGATCACAAATCCGCAACTCTGATTTATAAAGCTTTGTGAAAAAGTTTTAAGAGGGAAATATTTTCTTTGGAAACTCAATTCACCCCCCCTCCCCCTCCTCTTGTGTCGTTGAAGCCAAAACAACAATTTGGCCATTATCTTAGAAATACACTGATTTGGTTGAAGTTTCAACCTAGAATGTATCCTTGATTTCAGCACTTCATACCGGATTCCTTGTTTTATTTTCATGACTTTGGTATTTCCTTCAAAAGTAAAGCCATTATCTCCATTATATACCCTCCCATTCCAGTAAAGCAAAATGATAAGAACTTGCTTCATATTGTCGACCTACATTAATCAAACATAATTAAATAACCATGATAATAAATAACCACATTACCACTACTAATGATATCTAACAATAATAAATTATATTTAAAACAAAGTAACATGCTCAAATTAACAACAAAATTTATAGCAATTTATACAAAATAACACTATTAGTCATAATATTATAACAATATTATATTAATAAACTAATAATTATATTAATTACGATATGCAAGCATTGACATCATTAATAATTAAACAAATCATATAAAATGACTATTAAATACAAAATTTTGATATTATAAATATTAAATCAAGTACTTATAGAATAATTTACATACTATACACGTCAAGACATTAGTTTGATAGGCAACTGGCCAGTAGCAACTGAACAGAACAACCAACACCACGTACATCACAACAAGTTGCGAATTGTATCCCCCATCTCTGCCCGGGATTTGACCTCTGGCAGAACTGAATCCTATGGGGCATCAGCTCCTCACCCTCAGTCACCACGTCCTTCATTAACTGTAAAAACTCTTGACAGTTAGATGGTTTATACAGTAAGTTCATCAGTCTTGCTATACTATGATTTGTCAAGAGTGTTTACAGTTAATGAAGGACGTGGTGCCTGAGGGTGAGGAGCTGATGCCCCATATGATTCAGTCTTGTCTGTGGTCAAATCCCAGACAAAGACGGGGTTACAATTCTCAACTTGTTGTGATGTACGTGGTGTTGGTTGTTTTGTTCGATTGCTCATCGCGCGCTTGCTATTAAACTAATGTCTTGACGTGTATAGTACGTAAATTATACTATAAAAGACCGTTGCCATATATACATGTGTGTGTGTGTGAGTATATATATATATATATATATATATATATATATATATATATATATATATATATATATTAAGGTGGATAGGCTAATATTAATATGATATTATTATTGTATGATCATATACTACATCAATAATTGCTTTTTTAATAATAAAAAAAAATTGCTACTATAAGTAACAATAACAAATAAAGAAACTTATTTTAAAAAAATAATATTTATTAACGCACAATAATAAATAAAAATAAAATAATAAAAAAAATTAAAACATCAAGATTACATAAAATGATAGAAATGTGGTATAATAAAAATTAAATTTTTAAACTTCCAACTAAATTATAGATAAAATAGAATGTAAAAAAAGTGTAGTAGAAATGACAAAGACCGGGTACACAATATTTAATTTGTTAAAAAAATATGATATAACAAAATTATAATAATTACATAAACTTAAAATTTGATACTAATAGAGTCTAGAAAATAAAAGACCGTAATAAATTGTAGGAGATATTATGAGCACCTTCTGAATGTAAAAAAAAAAGTGCAGAAAATGCATACTTCAGATCCATCCCCGGATGGGGGTATACATATATATATATATATATATAGGGTTGTTTTGTCCAGTGGGTCTCACCTGGTGGTGACACATGGCGCCGCCCCGTTTTTTCTTTTTTTTTCAATAAAAATAATTTTAAAAAATTTTAATTTTTTTTTCGGAATTGACTGGTTAACCAGGACTTGCCACGTGGCAGGTCAAAAAGTCAATGGCGCCAGTCCAGTTAGCAAAAAAAACAATTTTTTATTATACAGTGTCAAAAAATGGGTTAGTTTGATAAATTGTTTCAAAAGTAGGTTATTTTGGTATCTAGTTTTTAAAAGTGTACCACTTTGATTAAAAAGCCCAATCATAAAGGATCATAAAGACTTGTCTTAACAGGTAAAATCATCAAACATCCCATTCATTGTTGTTCATGCACTTTCTAAAACAACAATCAATCACATGTTAAAATCCTATCAACCGAAAGTTTGAATTTCAAGCATAAAATTGAATTTCACAGGCTAAAAAACATCTTTGACATTTTTCCCCACCTGAGTATCTCTACAAAGATAGTGATGAGACTAATTATATCAAAAAAAAAGTGGTGAGACTACTCCCAGATCGGGAATGACTATTCTAGTATTTGAAAATCTAATCTTACAAATAAAGTTCGTTGAAAATCTAATTTTACAAATAAAGTTCGGGGGTGGGGGGCGACTGCGACGACCAACCATCTTTAACATGTAATCAACATTAAGGGACTCGGATAAATCAATATAAAGTCACTAATATGGTATGACACAGTTTGTAGATAACTGGGTCCCTCAGGCATATTGTCAGGGGTTTGATTCATGACTCATGTGTATGGAAGATCATCTGTTGGGAGAGGTCAACCCCTTAAATGGATCTCAGTATCTATAGGGATTAATCTCTGACTCCCGGATGGAGATACCCAGGTCCAACAAAAAAAAAATCAATATGAAGTCTCAAGTAACAAAAGAACTATAAGGTCTGTTATTTGAATCCTGGAGTAGCTACATTGTCAGTACATACCAATTAGATTTAATTGGTATGTACTGACAGTGTAAAAAAAATTACACTGTCAACCAATTAGAAATTAACACATCATTACAAATGTTTAATTTTTATTCTAATTACCTTAAAAATCAAATGTACCTTGAGTCTCTAATTTTTTTTTAAAAAAAAAATTGTAATCGAGTCTCACTTACACATTCTTTAGGATTCTGTTTGGTAACTCATCCACTCGTATCCATGTGAGTACCTAGACTTTTCAAAAAAAAAAGTTTGAATATGTTTATATATGTTGTCTTTGTTTGACAAGTCTAATAAACTAACTTGTAACTTATTTGACCAGCTTATAAGTTTCTTTAATTAAATTAGAAGTGTTTTGTAAATAAGCTTATATCACAAGCTTATAACTTTTTTGAGAATTCATTTTATTTAGCTTATAACTCCTAACTTATTATATTTATAAACTAGTTCAATAGTTAATCTTATCAAACATTTCAATTGAATAATTTAGCTTTTAATTATCAGCTATCACTTATGAGTTACTTTATCAGCTGTTTTTACTAAACAGAGCCTATGTGAGAATCTTGACAAAAAATATATGAGGGGTTAAATTAGAAATTTTTATAAGTTAATAATTTAATTACAAACTTTAAAAATTAAGGTCCCTATTTAAATTTCTCTCGTATCCGATTGAATAATTAAACTTTTTAATTAAGGAATTACGATTCGTTTACGTACTAATGCTGCTGAGTTATGTTATTTGAATGTAAATTTTGGACATCATATATATTTATCTATCTATTACTTATTTTTTATCTTCTTTATATTTAGGTTTCTAAAAAATATACTAAAAAAAAATGATGGGGACTGATGAGCCTCTATTTGACTGGTTTTATAACTAGTAAAGACCTTGGCTTTGTGCTTATTTTATATCATTTTCACCCAAATTAGACTTGATTGTTCCTAAGTAGTATTTTGAGTCTGTAAATTGTTTTTATGTTAATTTAGTTGTTTTAGAGTTGAATAATTATTTACTTTTATTTTCTATTTTCAGGTTAATAAAAAGTAATAAATCTGGAGCCGCTCGCCCCGCGAATAATCTCTCGCCCCGCGAGTATTGCAACCATGAAAAAGTCAGAGACGATCACGGCTTGCCCGTGTTGAAGATCACGGCCGTGGCAATTCTGAAGTTGAAGAGTTCGCCCCGCGAGCAATCCTTCGCCTCGCGAGTCTTGGAAGATCAGAAGCCATCACGGTTTGGGCGTGTTGAATGCCACGGGCGTAACAGATTGGAAGTCAAGAGTTCGCCTCGCGAATCTATGCTCGCCTCGCGAGAAGACAAAGAGTTGCAGACCTTTCATGTAATTCGCCTCGCGAGCATGGATTCGCCTCGCGAGTACTCGACTCCGAAAACGTGTATATAAGCGGTCTTAGGCGAGAAATGAAGAGAGGGTCGAAGTGCCGATTTTGGCTAGTTTCGAGCTAATCTTAGTTAGCCTTTTGTTTTCTCTTTTAGTTATGTTTTGTTTTCCTTTTGTAATGGAGAATTAGTCTCCTAGATTAATCTACTGTGTGATTGGTTCTCGTTAAGACTTGAGGTTTCGTAATCCTCGTTTCATTTCCTTTTCTCTTTTCAATGCCATGCTTTATATTTCTGTTTGCTTAATTCAGGAGTATATTGTGTTGTGTTGGTTTATCTCGGTGATATCATGTTCCTATATATAATCGCGTTTGCTTAATTCGCGTGTGTTCGCTTTCGTGTTCGCTTAGTTCACGAAGGGCTTAACCCCGCTTGCTTAATTCGGGAATAGGGACATATATCTCAGTAGTAGTGGTTCCGCTTGTGAATTATTGCTACAACCGGGAGGGGATTAGAATCTGCTTAGGGTTGCATGAACCGATGATAGTTGGGAAACCGAGAACAGTAGGTTAATCGCTTAGCTTATTTGGTAACTGCTCTGTTTTCTTGCTTTGTTTTCTGTTTTGCTTCTTTAATTTAGTTTCAATCTCAAAACCCCCATTTCTAACTTTTTCTAACTTTTTCTGTTAATAATAACAACACCTAAAAGAGTCCTTGAGAGACGATCCGAGTTGTCGCTCTATACTACATTATTTTGTAAACGCTCGTTCTTTTTGGCGCGTGGCGACAGCGCGGTCAAAAATTGGCGCCGTTGCCGGGGACTCTGGTTTGTTGTTATTAGCAAAAAAAAAAAAATAAATAAATAAATAAATAAATATAAAAATTTCTCTTTTCTAGTTAGTTTTGTCTGCTTGTCTGGTTGTTTGATTGCCATGGATAATTACATGTATGGATATTTGCCTAATGTTTATTATGAACCACCTTGCATGTATTATCCTAGTTTTAATGAGCCACCACCATACTATCCTAGCCAAGTGACCACCTCTGCACCTTCCGAACCTTCACAGAGCACCTTGGATAAAATTGCTTCTATGCTACAACAAATGGCTGCACAAACGGAAGCATACAATCTTGAATTTCAAAAGAGGATGGAGGCAATGGAGGCAAGTAATCTTGAAGCCTACCAGAGGAGCCAAGCTGAATCTCAGAGATTGTGGGCTCTAATTAATCAAGTTACCGCCAACTCGGCTGCAATGCTAACTCCACAGCCTCTTGAGGAACATACTGATTCTAAAGTGGTTATTTCAAAAAAATACTTTTGATGATAATTTTGATGATAATGTTTCATTGATGATGAATTTAGTGTTGAATCCCCGATCCTAATGCTTGTTATTGTGACGGAACTGCTTTATGTGTTGAATGTTTTACAGGTTTATACTTTTCAGGAAAAATAGAAAATGCGGATCGTTTTGCAAGTTTGTTCTGTTCAGGAAACTTAGATCAGGAGGATCAAGAGGACGTCTGCTCCCCCCCGCCTCGAAGATAAAGAAGAACCTTTGGGAGTAGATGATTCAAGTAAAACAATTGAATGTGTTGAGAGTAGAGGGGTGGATGATGAATTAATTGCAGAATTTCCAGACATTGTAGATTTTTCTGATTCATTTTCTTGTAATATATGTACTAACTCTAACCTTTGTTTGGTGTGTGCTGAAATTTCTGCGTGTATAGCAGGTGAAAAATTTGTTAATGCAAAGTGGATGGAGACATTGCGAGAAAAGGAAGCAAAGACCGATAACCATTTCTAACTGTTTGCCATTTTCCCCTGAGGAACCAGCTCTGGATTTTGTACCCTTGGATTCTGCACCATGGCCAGTCCAAGTGGTTGAGCCCCAATTTTATTGGGAAGATTTTGTTGAGAAAGCGGTCATCTGTGACCCCAGAGGAAGTGAAAAGTCCGCCGCACTGGGCGAGGTTACTATGATTGTCAAGTGCTCACCTCCGCATCAAAGCTGCAAGTTAGGGAGGCATGGAATGAATTTCAGTCCGTTGGCTACCACGTGGGACTTATGCTACGAGCGGTGGGATCCTGGTGGAACCACCACCTTCAATGAGTTTTTCTTTACCTTGCTCTTTTAATTTATTTATTTTTTTCTTTGCTTTATTTCTGTTTTATTGTCAATAATGCTCCTGAATAATTTGAGAAGCTCAGGAGTTGTGTTTGTGTCTTGGTTATGGCAAGTTTATTGGATTTTATTAATTTTTGCATAGATTGATTGCATGATAGTGTTGACTGTTTTCCCCCTAGGACTTGAAAATTTTTGAAAAATGATCCCCATGTGATTGAAAACTGAACTTTGGGATTTTGTTATGATGGCATGATTTATGATAAGTTTGGGGTGATAGGAAGCACACACTAGGGATAGAATCTCTGTCAAATAATTTGCAAAAAAATGTCCAGGTGAGGTTTTGAGCCTCCAACATGTTTTAAATTGTGTGAAAATCACTTTTTTAAGTTGCACTTTCCTGAATTTGATTGAATCTCTTTTTGGTTTGCATGATTATATGTTTGCTTCAGATGATTTAGGCATTTTCTTTGTAAATAGCTACTTAGCCTAAAAATAACCAAATCCTAATGCATGTTCCCTAGTTAGCCCCATTGAGCCTATTAGCCTGTTAATTCTTGATAACCTAATGTTATAAGCCCAAAAATCTGGAAAACCATGTTAACCCGATCTTAGGATTAGGAGAGCATGTAATCTTAGAATGGGTGCAAGAAACCAAAGTTTGGGGTGGCTGCAAGGTGTAATGTGTTGTTCGGGATTGAGAGAAAAAAAAAAAATTGTGAAAAAAAAAATAAAAAAAAAAAGAAAAGAAAAGAAAAACAGAAAAAAATAAAAATGCAAAAATGCCAAAAAGAAATAAAAAGGTTGTAGTCACCCAGAAGCATAAAGAAAAAAATTAAGAAATGAACTTGAGTGGAATTTCAGTGTAAAAAATGTTTCATGCTCTCTTAGTTCCTAGGGTCTTCAGCCTAGTTCCTTTTGTATATCCTACCCTTAGCCAGGCCCCATTACAACCCATAAAAGACCTTTTGATGTTGCTTGCATGTTTTCTGTGGGAATCATTTTGAGATGAAAATCAAATTTATGGGAAGTGCTCTTAAAAGTGAAAATTGAGTGAAATGTTAGCCTGACACAAATTGAGCGATTGAGTGAACATAAATTTCCCTTGTGAGGAAGGCATATGTTTGATTTTGGTGATCTCCTTCTTGTGTGTAACTTAGATCCCCTGCTTTGATTAATGATTGTTTGAATTATGAAACTCTCAATTGTTTGGAATAAATGAATGTGGGGATTACTTTGTTTAAAAGGGGGGAACATTGAAGGAAAAATTGCTTTGAAAAATTGCTTGAAATCTGTGTGAAAGTTAATTGAATTCTTAAGCTTGCCAGGTCTTGAGTCTTTTTAATTTTTTGAGTTTTAGTTTGCTTGGGGACAAGCAAAGTTTAAGTTTGGGGTATTTTGATGAGCCTCTATTTGACTGGTTTTATAACTAGTAAAGACCTTGGCTTTGTGCTTATTTTATATCATTTTCACCCAAATTAGACTTGATTGTTCCTAAGTAGTATTTTGAGTCTGTAAATTGTTTTTATGTTAATTTAGTTGTTTTAGAGTTGAATAATTATTTACTTTTATTTTCTATTTTCAGGTTAATAAAAAGTAATAAATCTGGAGCCGCTCGCCCCGCGAATAATCTCTCGCCCCGCGAGTATTGCAACCATGAAAAAGTCAGAGACGATCACGGCTTGCCCGTGTTGAAGATCACGGCCGTGGCAATTCTGAAGTTGAAGAGTTCGCCCCGCGAGCAATCCTTCGCCTCGCGAGTCTTGGAAGATCAGAAGCCATCACGGTTTGGGCGTGTTGAATGCCACGGGCGTAACAGTTGGAAGCTGAAGAGTTCGCCTCGCGAATCTATGCTCGCCTCGCGAGAAGACAAAGAGTTGCAGACCTTTCATGTAATTCGCCTCGCGAGCAGTGATTCGCCTCGCGAGTACTCTGACTCCAGAAACGTGTATATAAGCAGTCTTAGGCAGAAATGAAGAGAGAGGTCGAAATTAGCCGATTTTGGCTAGTTTCTGAGCTAATCTTAGTTAGCCTTTTGTTTTCTCTTTTAGTTATGTTTTGTTTTCCTTTTGTAATGGAGAATTAGTCTCCTAGATTAATCTACTGTGATTGGTTCCTGTTAAGACTTGAGGTTTCTGTAATCCTGTTTCATTTCCTTTTCTCTTTTCAATGCCATGCTTTATATTTCTTTTGCTTAATTCGGAGTATATTGTGTTGTGTTGGTTTATCTCGGTGATATCATGTTCCTATATATAATCGCGTTTGCTTAATTCGCGTGTGTTCGTTTCGTGTTCGCTTAGTTCACGAAGGGCTTAACCCCGCTTGCTTAATTCGGGAATAGGGACATATATCTGTAGTAGTGGTTCCGCTTGTGAATTATTGCTACAACCGGGAGGGGATTAGAATCTGCTTAGGGTTGCATGAACCGATGATAGTTGGGAAACCGAGAACAGTAGGTTAATCGCTTAGCTTATTTGGTAACTGCTCTGTTTTCTTGCTTTGTTTTCTGTTTTGCTTCTTTAATTTAGTTTCAATCTCAAAACCCCCATTTCTAACTTTTTCTAACTTTTTCTGTTAATAATAACAACACCTAAAAGAGTCCTTGAGAGACGATCCGAGTTGTCGCTCTATACTACATTATTTTGTAAACGCTCGTTCTTTTTGGCGCGTGGCGACAGCGCGGTCAGGGACACCATAAAATGTCCCATTTTGTATTTAAAAAAAAAATTCTCAATGCTACTAACGCACCGTATATTGTTTGTCCTAATTTGTAACGGAAAACGATATAAAAGGTTAAGGATACATTATGTTTGTACTTTGTAGTTAGCTCCTAACTCTCCGGTGACGGGCTTGCGGGACGACAACATCATAAGATCCCCCCTTCCCTTCCCTTAACAAGAACGCAGGTTTTATTCCATTCACTATCCTTTTTCATTCCCATTTTCATTTCTTCAAACCTAAACCCTCCTTCTCATTTTCCCAATTCATACAATTCTCAATTTCCAATTCAATCTGTCCACCTTTAGACACGTTCTCAATTTATTCTTATTCTTCTGCGCTCTGCACGTTACTTTCTTCGCTTTTACCGGTAAGATTTATTTTATTATTTCATATTTGCCTGCAATTTGATTCTTTATTATTCATTGTTCAAATCCTGTGGCATTTATGTCTATTTTCTTCTTGCTTGCGAGATTCATACCTTTATCTGTGTTAATCTTCATGCTCTACCGTCTCCTTATTTCGTCACTGAAAAGATTTGATTTTGTTGGTTTTTACCCCTCTGAATGCATTCATGTTTGACTGAAACTTTGTCTTGGATGTTGTAGCCTTGTATTTTAGTTTTGATTCTTTCAATGATTTCACCACTTTCCCGGCAACCTTAGAATTTAATGCCTTCTCTGTTTATTTTATGTTGATTGCATACTTCTTCAATTTGAAGTTGTCAAACTTGTCCTTAATCCACCACCACAAACGTAAATGTCCTTCTATTAGAAAAAAAAAATTGTGTTAATTGCACGTGGCTTCCTTCGGTTTGAATTTATAATAAATAAAAAATTTAGAAAATGTTAATCAGTATCTTATAGCACTAGTTATGAAACTGATTTATTTAATATTTGAAAAAATATATACAAAAACTTTTTTTTTTCTTCCTTGACCAATACCCTAATTGGTTGGCATGATTCAAAAACTTTTTCACAATCCACCAACCATGGCCTTTTCCCTAACTGCTACGTTGTATTGATTTGAATGCTCTTTCTGATGTTGATGTTATATTCATCGAAATGCCAAGCCTTGGATATGACTTTATAAAAGGATTTGTTTGTTTTACTGCAAAGTGTCAGATTGATTAAGCAGATGGAACACGAGAAAGCACCTATCTTGGAAGGAAGGTCCGGACAGGATATTGAGATGCCCATTATCTCTGAGAGGCTCGATGTTCTTCCCAAGACAATGGAGTCATCTTGCCATTCTCTTTGTCCTTTTTCCAGACAAGAAAACAGTGTTGCAGCATCAATGGAATCATCAAAATCAGCAAAGAAACTTTGTGGACTCATAGTTTTCTATGCTATTGTTATGCTTGTGGAACTTGTTGGTGGTATAAAAGCCAACAGCTTAGCTGTTATCAGTGATGCAGCACACTTGCTTTCTGATATTGCTGGATTCTGTATCTCTCTCTTTGCAGTATGGGCTTCAAGCTGGGAAGCAACACCACATCAATCTTTTGGATACAATCGTCTTGAGGTTTTGGGCGCACTTTCATCTGTGCAGTTAATTTGGGCGATATCTGGTCTTTTGATTTATGAAGCAGTTGGTAGAATTCTTCAGCGAAATGCCAAGGTGAATGGTATGCTCATGTTTGCAATTGCAGCATTTGGGTTTGTTCTTAACTTTATCATGGTTGTATGGCTTGGTCATGATCATGGTCATCATCTTGGCTGTGGAGGAGACTCAAATCATAACCATAGTCACCATCATGGCTGTGAAGACTCGGAGCATGATCATAGTCATCGTCATTGCGGTGGAGACTCGGATCATGAACACGGGAAGGACGGACTACCTAAAATAACTGACGAGGAGAACCTTGACTTGCTTTCAAGTAATCAGAGAAATATTAATGTCTGGAACATAAATCTACAAGGGGCCTATTTGCATGTCATGGCTGATCTGATTCAATCTGTTGGAGTGATGATTGCTGGAGCCATAATATGGGCTAAACCAGATTGGTTAGTAGTTGACCTTATGTGCACTCTTATATTTTCTGTTATATCTTTGAGTACTACTCTGCCCATGCTTAGGAATATTTTTGGCATTTTGATGGAGAGGACGCCAAGTGAGATCAATATCATTAAGCTGGAAGATGGCATCAGAAGTATCAGTGGAGTGCAGGATATTCATGACTTGCACATTTGGGTTATAACAGTTGGAAAAATTGTTCTATCTTGCCATGTAGTAGCTGAGCCTGGCATCAGTTCCATTGATTTACTTGGTAGGATTAAGTATTACTGTGAAAATACACACAAAATACAACATGTAACCATACAAATTGAGTAAGATTACATTCTTTCCCCCTATTTTTTTTTCCTCCTTATTAATTATTCGCAGGTGCATTGTCTTATAGATTCCCAAGAGGTGTTTTATTATTTTATGTTCAGACTTGAAAAACTAGAATATCACCTCTACGATGCAAAGAAGATATTAAAAGAAAAAAGAAAAGAAAAAATATTATATGTATCTAAATAAAAATAATTTTGAAATTAAATAATAAACTTTGGTTTACTCTTTAAAAAATGTAACCTTAATTTACTGTATTATAAAAAATTTAAAACTTGGAAGAATAATGTTTGTGAGCAGGAAAAGTTCAAAGTTAATAGAGATTAGAAAAGTCGTTAATAAGATAGATGAATAATAAAGAAAAATTTCAAATGTAGCAGGTAATCAACATCTACATGTCAGATTCAAACATACAATACAACTGATTTTATATACTCCTCTGTCCTCTGTTTCATAATATTTGTCGTTTTAGAGAGACAGAAGTTTGTTTCAATTGAATTGTCACTTTAGAAAGCCAGGAAGGCATTAATATTTTTTTTGTCCTTTGTCTCTTGGTATTTCCATTGAGCAGGCAACTTAGTCAAATGTGTTTACATTTCCCTAAAATTGAGAATATTTAATAGAAATTTAAAATTCTAAATTATTGTAAAACAAAGAGAGTATATTATTTGATGCATAGCTTAAATGCCTGAAATCCTAGCTCCTGTGCAACTACTTTTACAGTTTATTTAACAAAGAAATGCTCTCTCTCATCACTTTATAAATTGTGCCACCTTATTAGCTTCGGTAGTCTAAACTTCAAACTAAATTTATATTCGTGTGTGTTTTTGTGGCACGTCCACTCTGACGCGAACATGATTCCACAGAAGCAACTATGTGCTTGCTTCTACGTTGAAAGCAAAAAAAAAAAAAAAAATTACCACAATGCTATTTTCACAATAATTCGTGGAGCAACTTAATTTCCCAACCGCACAAACAAACATACGCTTCATGTATTTGCAAATGAGATGTTTGATTTTACCACCGGGAGTAGCCAACGAGCTTATAATCTTATGTGGAAAAAGAAAGATTGCGGAAACTTATTGCAGGCCAAGTGGTAACTGGTTTATGGTTGCTTCTACCGTGAGAGGCCTTAATAGGTCTCTCACATGCACCATCTTTAATAGCCATTGGATCAAAGAGTCTCACATGTTTATCATGCACTGCCCGCATCAGATAAAGTTTTCTGCGCATTTCATTTTCTCCCTCCCCTTTGCTTTGTTTGTCTCTCGGATTAGAATTATCTTACTTTAATCATTTAAAGTCACCTACCTTTCATCAATTTTGTGTCATTGGATTCATCCAACGCACCAAAATAATGAATAGAATTTTAACAATAAAACAAAACATATACGAGCTAAGAAAATACTTAGAAATATTAGAAAAATTAGAACAAAATGAATATATTATTTATCATCAAGAATTGGTTAGGAAAAGAATAAAAAGATTAAAACTAGAATTAGAAAATTGTATAGGATAATGAGATTATCTGAATAAATAGAATCAGGATTTAAAGAACTAGAAAGACTCATGAAAGAAATAAATAGAAATCTTATTCAACTAGTTGAAAATACAGAAAAAATTGCAAATTATACTTGCAATAAAATACAAAAAGGACAAAGTGAAATAAAAAATATTAAAGAAACATTATATAATATAAGTAGAGGAAAAGAAATAGATGAAAATGAGGATATTATTAAAATAAAAATTATTCTAGAACAACTAGAAAACCTTTTAAATTATGAAGAAAATAATAGATGCATAACAAAAAATGAACTAGAAGAAATACTAGAAACAAAAACCCTAAATAAAATAGTAATCAAACAAGAACTAAACCAAGAACCATCCAAAATACCTACACCTGTATCCTCATGGAGAGGATAAAAAACGAATACATGGAAACATTAAGAAAATCAAATGATATAAAAGCAATTCAACAATTATTAGAACAACTTAAAATAGTTGAAGAAGAAAATAACCAAACACACAAAATTGAAAAAATCGATAAAAGGGATATAGAAAATGACGAAATAATTTTAAACTATAGGTCAACTTCAGAATCCGAAGAAAACCGTATAAGAATGGAAAAAGGAGAATATAGCGGAAAAAACCCTAAAAGAAAATGGGAAGAATATAAATATACACCCGAAGGAACTTGGGATAAATACGAAGAAGAAACTATGTATAATAAAGGATACGCAAGAAAAAATAATAATAAATGGACAAAAATTCAAGAAGAATTTAAACCTCGATACCATAATACAGGGAATATACTTGACCTTGATTGTATTAGAACTAAAGAAGATACCCTATTAAGATGGACTAATGAGATAATACTAATGATCTTGACTGATGAAAAATTTAAACAATTAAACTTTATAGAAACCAAGAATTTTGTAACTTTTAAAACAACAGGAAATGTACAAAATTTTTTAGTAGAAATTAAGGATGAAGAATGGAATAGGCTTGGAAGAATGGTAGATAATAGTTCAGACTATGTTAAATTAATAACGACATTAATACAACAAGAATTCTTAGGATATGAAATGTTAGACCAAAGAGAAAAAATGAACAAGACTCTAATAGAGAATGCTAAGTCACACCTTAATAAAATACAAATATGCGACATGTGCCAAATAGAAAGTTTTATATGTGAATATCAAAAATATTATTATCAATTAGATGAAGAGACTAAGGAGATATATAAATATATCTTTATAGATAAACTACCATATCCACTTAATTCAAAAATTAATAGATTATGGGAGTTAAGACCAGAAGAAACCGCAAATACTTTAGGAGGAGTTATTAAGCTCTTATACCAAGAATTAAGAGAACAGTGTTTGAATAGAGAAACAATTAGACAATTGAATAGAGGAAGTACTGTCATTTGTTGTGATATTCCAGAAATAGAAAAATCAGGTAAATACAGTTGTGATAAAACAATAAGAAGAAAAAGAAAATATTATAAGAAATCAAACTTACGAAAAACTTATCCTAAAAAGAGGACTTATTATAAAAATAATAAAAAGAAATATTTTAGGAGAAAGAAGTCAACACCAAGAAAATACGGCCCGAAGGAGAAAAAGAAATGTGTATGTTGGATATGTAATGTTGAAGGACATTATGCCAATGAATGCCCTCAAAGAAAGGACAAAGACTTTAAAGAAAAATCAAAATTAATAAAACAAGTTTTCCAGATATATGAACTTGAACCACTGGAAGAGGAACTAAGTAATTCATACGTAAGTATATATGAATATTCAGAAGATGAATTATCTTCAGAAGAAAGAGAATCCGAATAATACATATAAAAATATTGATAGAAAAAAGTAATAAAGAAACAGATGCCTATCACTACAAAAAAAACCTATTTAGCGATCGAAGATTTCGGTCGCTAAACATGATAATTCGGTTGCTATATAGTTTGGCGACCGAATTAGCGACCGAATTAAGGGGGTAGCAGAAACCCTGGTGGCTAAATGTTTAGCGACCGAAATTGTATTTCGGTCGCAAATTTGCGACCGATATTTCGGTCTCAAAATTATATATTTCGGTCGCCGTATAGTTGGTCGCATGCTCAACTCACCTAATTTGGTGACCGATATTCGGTCGCAAATTTTGATTTTTATTTTATTTTTAATTTTCCCGTAACTTAATCCTGCCGACCAAATATTGTTTTTCAACTATTACCCCATTGATTTTTAATTTCTGATATAAACAAAATACACCAATATTTTTTTTGAATAAATAGAAAACGTAAATATGATGTACTAACGATCCAAAACACCACAGTCAATATGATCAAGAAAACATATACATTAATTAACGCAAGTTTAATAATTGTTTATAAAAAAAAAACACCACAATCAATAAGTACTAATCAAAATATCAAAACTCATCAATCTTCCAAAGGGATGAACATGTGGAAGCGAGAACCCCCATGATACTTAAACTTTGTCAATGCACCAGTGGACAACAAATACAACTCCCTGATACCATTTGTATCTGTTGCAAAATATGGGCGATCCTCATGGATTACTATATTCCCATTGAACAAATTTCCGCTTTTGTCTTCAATAGTCACAACACGCGGTATTTCTTGTCCCCAACGACGGTAGAATGATCGCGGGATTGAAATCAAATCCTGCAAATACACAAGAACAATTTATTAATGATTAGTTTGTGCCTTAACTATCATTACGTGAATCCGATCGTTATTATTAAGTTGATGAGATACCATACCTGGTCTATATGGATGGTTGTCTCAAAACATTTAGTCGGATCCATTTTCTGATAAAACAATAAGGAAAACAAGTCATATGACTAAACTTCATCAAGTAATAATAAGAAAAGATGGAAAGATCCATGTAGCATACTAGCATGTTAAAATAGAACAAAGAAATGCAACTTCACATGCAACTTTACAGATTAGCAAACATAGTAGTTTTTAGGAAAGCAGATGCTTTTACGTCGTTTTGAAGGATGGTCATAGAGAGGATTAGCATGGTTACTACCTTTGGATGCCAAATAGTGTTTCACAATCATTTCATCATAAGATTGAATAACTTAACTCATAAATCAATCTATAGCTTAACAACTAATGACATAAAACAAAACACATAAACCATTCACATGAACATTCTATAATCTCTCAATCTATCGCTTAACAACTAATGACATAAAATAAGAATCATAAACAAAATAGTTCTACAGAAACAGTAATAAGGAAAACACTGAACCTATATCCATACGGGTTTTCAGGACAGCAACTATAACATCTCATTGTAAGCAATATAACAAACACCTGTCAAGCAAGATCCTTTAACATATCTATTCTCACATATTAGCATATCAACACCATCACAAAATCAAAACCAAATTATAATACACATGCAAACAACACATCATTGCAAATGCATGCATAAATATTAAATTATCAGCACACAATCAACATCTTGCCTTTCAGGCAGGATACCTTCCTATTGAGCTCAGCTCTCCACTAACAAACAATAAGATATACAGTAGTGATAATAACAAAAGATGGAAAGATTCATGTCGCATACTAGCATGTTAAAATAGAACCAAGAAATGCAACTTCACATGCAACTTTACAGATTAGCAAACATAGTAGTTTTCAGGAAAGCATATGCTTTTACGTCATTTTGAAGGATGGTCACAGAGAGGACTTTTCCTACCGGAAGTGCCTAGATAACCTAGTAAGGATGGTCATCAACAACTATTTCTGGAAAGCTCCATTTCCTAGTGAAACAAATGAGTAGAAAACCAGAGTTGTTTTCATAATATTGTGTACAGAGCTGCTTTCTAAAATATGGAAGGTAAGATAGAAAACCACTGGAGCCAAAATATGGCAACAGACCTGGCAACAGAAAGACCAAAGACCAAAGACACATCTTATTGCAACAGATAATAACCTCTAAAGAACTTGGATATCTAAGAGACTATGACTCATTCTGCATAATGGAAAGAAAATATCAACAACATATCATGATTGCCTCTTAATTATCCAAAATCAATATGTCCATCAAGAATATCCTCTCCCAACCAAGAACTTCGATCAAATTGTGATGTAAGGGACGGAAATGATTTCATGTGAAAATATGTTTGACCTTTTAGGCTTACTACATGGTGTATCTTTTTGCACATTTATATCTTACAATTAAACTTTAGCATAAATGAAAAACAATAAGGACAGAGAAGAATTACTTTGCTTGACCCTTTGTTTGAACTCACATACTCGTCATTTTTCTTTTATGCATTTGAGTAATATGACTAATGTAATATCAATCACTTTCTTAAATTCAAACAAAAATTAAAGTAAAAACTGATATTAGCAAACTGAAAATATAGGCAGAAAAGCAAGGGTCAAATGCATATATTAGCATTCACCAAAAAAAAAAATATGCATATATTAGCAATCTGATAACAGGTCTCAATTTAAACTCTGAAAATAGTTTATGAACATAAAAATCACATCAAGATAAACTATATGAATGAGATAAAACTTAAGAAATGTCCTATAAAAAAAATAAGAAATGTAGTGTGAAAGCCTGAAAGGCTTCTTAATCCACTTAGGAAGAAAAGTTCAGTTATCTAACTATTCCCCAGAGAAAAACTTGGCATTACCCCCAGAGAAAATTCTCAAACAACTCACGTGCATTTTTCATAATCAACTTAATTCACACAAACAACTTAACATCAAATATAATTTTAGAACAAATTAAAGAACAAACAATAGACAACATAGACAACAGAGAACTTGTGGTCAGGATTTAACCACCATTATAATTTGGCTGAAGAACAGAACCACTAAATGTAGCAGAATGAGACCAAAAACATACCAGAGAATGCACAAACCAGCGGAATAGAGAGAGAGAGAGGCGACGAGAGACGAAAACATACCAGAGGAGGAGGACGGCGACGCTGCTCTGGTGGTGCCGGCAACAGTGGCAGCCGTGCGGAGAAGGAGGGAACTGAGAGAGAGAAAAAGTTAGAAACAGATAGAAAGAGAGAGAGAGAGGAGAGCTTACCGTGATGGTGGTGACCGAAGGAGGGGCGGCAGTCGCGAACCGTGGTGGCCGGAGGAGAGAAAGAGATCGAGTGAGAGAGAGGAAGAGAGATCGCGAAATGGAAGAAGAAAGGGGTTTCTGCGTTTTTAGGGATTTTAATTTTTAGCGACCGATTATTTCGGTCGCTAATTCGGTCGCAAGGTTGCCATTTCAAAATTTAAATTCATAAATTTAGCGATGGATTTTTAAATCGGTCGCTAAGACGTGCTCTTTTAGTTTTTTGAACGCGCCGTTTAGCGACCGAATTAATATCGGTCGCAAATGTAAATAAAATTTAACCGCTTCATTTAATTCGGTCACCATTTCGGTCGCTAAAAAGGCATAAAATTTCTGACTCTTAAGTTCCTTTATTTAGCGACTGAAATAACGACCGATAACCCTGCTACGCTCTATTTCGGTCGCAGTATTAACTTTAATCAGTCTTTCATGTAGATCCTATAATCGGTCGCCATTTCGGTTGCCAAAAACAACCAAAAAATTCGGTCACTATTTTCGATCGCTAAACAACCTTTTTTTTGTAGTGTATATAGATACTCGAGCAAGTCTTTGCCTTGCAACAGAAGCCCTTATAGATAATTGGGAAATACTAGAAAAACCATTAAAAATACAAATTGCAGATGGATCAATACATCCTCTGTATTGGATAGCAAAAAGAATTACTTTGATAATAGAAGAAAAAATATTTATTGTGCTAACAATATATAAACAAGAAACTGGAATCGATATAATTATTGGGAATAATTTCTTAAGACTTTATGGACCATTTTGCCAATATCTGAAATATATTACTCTAAAAACACCATATATTTATCAGAAGCAAAACGAGAAATTATCAAAATACCAATTCTTCATTATTCTGCATGTACTTGTTCATCAAAGTTTCAACAGTTGAAACGTGGTGAGATTATTAGCTTAATTTGCACAAAAATTCGCCATGCACTAATAAATTTAGAACCAAATAGAATAATTCCAACCCATATAGAAGAAGTTTTGGACAAGGTTTGTAGTGAAAACCCTTTAGATCCAAAAATTAACAAAAATACTGAATTAGTCGAATTAAAACTAAAAGATCCAACTAAAGAAGTAAAATGTAAACCAATGATTTATACAAAAATAGATAGAGATGAATTTGCAAAAGATATTGAAGAAATGTGTAACAAAGGATTAATTAGACCATCAAATAACAAACACTCAGCACCAGCTTTTTATGTAGAAAATCATAACGAAATAAAAAGAGGTAAAAGAAGGATGGTAATTAACTATAAGCAAATTAATGATGCTATGGAAGGAGATGCTTATTTCCTCCCAAGAAAGGATTTAATTATCGAAAGAATTAGAAATATGGATTGGTTTAGCACCTTTGATTGCAAATCAGGATTTTATCAAATTAGATTGACTGAAGAATCAAAAGCATTAACAACATTTAGTTGTCCTCAAGGACAGTATGAATGGAATGTACTACCAATGGGATTAAAACAATCACTAGGTATCTTTCAGTGAATGATTGATTCAATTCTTAAAGTATTTAAAGACTTTTGTCTTATTTATATTGATGATATATTAATCTTTTCCAATAAAAGGATTAAACGATCATTTTGAAAAAATAGAATTAGTGCTTAACAAATGTTATGAAAATGGAATAGTCTTAAGTAAGAAGAAAGTTGTTTTAGCCCAAAACAGAATTAATTACTTAGGATTAGAAATTGAGAAAGGAAAAATAATAATGCAACAACATGTATTAGAAAAACTTCAGAATTTCCCAACAAAAATTAAAGGATAAAAAGGATTTACAAAGATTTCTTGGACTATTAACATATATTTCAAATGAAGGGTTTATCAGGAATCTTGCATCAGAAAGAAGGACGCTTCAACAAAAACTAAAAAAGGACGCCCTTTGGACATGGACTGATGAAGATGATAGACTGATTGAAAAAATGAAAGACTTATGCCGGGATCTTCCCGAGCTTTATCATCCATCGGATGATGATATAATAATTATTGAGACTGATGCCTCAAATGACTGTTGGGGAGGTGTTATGAAAGCAAAACCCCCTGGATACAAAAATGAATTATTGTGTCGATACATGTCTGAAACTTTTTCAGACAGTGAAATTAATTATCCTACTCATGAAAAGGAAACACTGGCTTTGATCCGTATGTTAGAAAAACATCGGATTTATATACTAGATAAGGACTTTATTGTCCGAACCGATTCTACTTATGTTGCAGGTTTTAAGAACTTAAATCATAAAGGCACTTACAAACAAGGACGATTGATTGGATGGCAAATGAAACTTGCTGAATACAATTACTCAATCTCTCACATTAAGGGAGATAAAAAATGTTCTTGGAGATATATTATCAAGAGAATGGAGCAGCAAACATCTGATGACATAAAGAAGCAGATTCAATATCAAAGAATGCTCGAGAAGCAGAAAATAATGGAGCTAGACTTGATCAAGGCCAATATTGAAGTATTGGAGTTCCAATTACAAGCAAAAGGAGAATCTATCAAAGAAGATCCTATGAAGAATATAAAACAACAAATACAGGAAATCACTAAAGACAAGTGGTACGCCATTTTTAATGGACGACACCCAGGCATTTATGATGAATGGCACAAAGCAGTCCCTCATTGCATTGGACACTCAGGAGTTCATCACAAAGGATTTCGTACCAAGGAAGAAGCTGAAAAGGCTTTGATAGACTATCAGAAAGAACATGACAAGGGCAAAGAAGTTTATCTTGGCCCAAGAACTTTTTCTGAAACCATAAAGACTCCACCAGCCCAAAAAACTTCATTAATGATACTCGGAAGAGTTCCTTCCTCCATTGATGACTACCAAATTACTTCAAGAAAAGACCATGAACTACAGGTTCAATTTTCCAAAGAAAAATTTTATGAAAACCTGAAAAGATTAACCAACTGGTCTGAAAAGGAAAAGATTAATTGTTTTTACATGGTTGACCGAAACATCTTCGATGTTAAAGCCATAATTACTCCCGAAGCATCATCGATTCTTACATTTAATATGTTCCAATTTGGACTTATTGGATGTCTCAGAGTCAAGACTTGGAAGAAATTAAATTATTCCCATATAGTTTAAAAGAGGCCATCCAAAACTACAAAAGAAATATCGCAAAGGATAGAATTATCTTCCTGAAGTTCTATTCGACTTATTGAGACTTTGCCACCAAACAACCCACAAAGAATTTAATCTTCATTGGAGTAAGCAACAACAACTTTTCCATGAGGGATGAACCTACTGGAGAAGATTACAATGAAGAAAAGATTTTCACAATACTAGCAAATCAACTGGCGAGCATCTTTACTCAATGTCAAATTATTGGTAAAGATTCCTTCATCAAAGCCATGTACACAGGACCACATACCTTGCTACTCAGTAAGACTAGTGGAAAATTGATTAGAGAAAGGGACTTGGCACTACTGACGAACTTTGAACTACCTTTCTACACACTTCAAGGACTTTCAATGAATTATCAGTCAGCTGTCCTCGATTTGCTGTGCTCAATGGTTAAGGAGAATGGGAACCACACATGTGAAAGATGTGTAAAGAAGGAAGACTGTCGGCAAGAAGATAAGGATTCAGACGAAGCCATTATCGAAGAATGGCATAAGCACTGATGTCATCAAGCAATAATAGGGGAATGACGTAGGCAATGACGTCATTATGAATTATTGAGAAGTCTGATAGATTGTAATAATTTAGGGACTTTTTTGTAAAGCCCTCCTGCGTGTATAAATAAGACCTCTTATGCTGAGGCAAGAGCAGGTTTTTAGAATTTCAATTCTTACCTCATCTCTCTTCTCTCTGAGAAGTTCTAAGCTTTGCTTAGCGAATCCTTGAGTGTGGATTCAACAAGTTCTATGTACTTTATTACTGATCATAAAAAAAAACCACTTTCAAATATTCCTCTACTTCTTACTACTACTACTTATACTTTCATTACTTTCAACTACTCGTTGTAATTAAAAACTTCAACTCGACTGAAACGGAAGCCGCGGTGGACCAAGGTATCCAGATACAACTTTGAAAGATCCAAGTCAGGTATGAATTATCAACTTCAATTTTCAATTTATACTAAAAACTAGTTATGTCAGAAATAGAACGAGAAAAGATTGATATAGAACACTTGCAAATTACTGAAGAAGATGGAAATTATGAAGGAAGTATTTTGATAGATCCAAAGTTATTTCAGAAAATTCAAAAAGAAGACTTAAACTTAGCTAAAGATGCAAATATGAAAAAACTAGGAGGAATAATGAAACGATTTAATCAGAAAGAGAATATAATATACTATGGAAAGATAATTAATGAAACACCTATAGATATATCAGAAACAAATGGAAACACTTGCATACAGTTATTAAATAAAAAGAAACTAATAGATCTAAAAATAAGTTTAAAGAAAGAATCACATAGAAAGAAGATCGGATATATCCATATAGGAGCTATACAAGTTTTAATTAAAGCAACTTTCCAGGAAGGAATAAACTCACCTATAGAGATAGTTTTTAAGGATGATAGAATAACAGATCCAAAGGATAAAATATTAGGAGTTATTGAAGGAAACTTAGCCTATGTCAAATTGAAATTTGAAATACATCCAAATATTGGAATACCATTAGATACTCAAAGATTAGATCAACCCTTAACTATGGAACATGGATTCTTAAGAGACAATTTAATGAGACCAGGAGATAAAATATTCTCAATTACTTATTGTGTCAATTATACACTAACAAATTCTCATCATAGTATTACTTTTAGAAATAATGATAGAATAAATATACCAAGACTTTTTGAAGAAATAGGAAAATTTTATTATCCTAAAAGAAATGAATTAACTGAACTAGGAATTTCTATAAGAAATCCAAAATCACTAAGCTTTAGACAGATCCCAAAACCAATTATTTTTCCTGAAACAAAATAAGGAAGATGAAAATATAAATAAATTGTCAAACCAAGTAAGAGATTTAGCATAATATTTGAGAAATAGAATATGAATAAAGGAAAAGAATTAAGAAATATTTATGAAAAAACTTGTAATAAAATAAATCAAGATAAAAGAAATATAAGAGAAATTATAAATAACTATGATAAACATATGAAAAGAGATAAACATCAAAAACAGAGGGAAAAATATATTATAGAAAAAGAAAAATAACTCACTAATATAAGAAATAATCGAGAAAAATATAAAAGACAAATAATAGAAAAAATAGAAAAAATAAATTCAACTCGACAATTATCATCCAATTGTTTTAAAATAACTGCACCACCTTTTGAAGATATCGAATAAAAATATGGAAATATACCCCGAATTTGATAATCAAACAGAAAACGAAATATTAAGTGTATTAGTAATGAATCTACCTATTGATTGTAAAAAACTAATAATTGAAAAAATAAAGGCCCAATTTAGACAAGAAGACTATTACCTTGCAACTATTTCATTAGATATAGAATGGAACTATATGGAAGAAATATGACTAGTTTTTGAATATGATAGACTATCCTTATCTGACATATATGAAGATTGAGATTTATTAGACGATTAAATGGATCAGGAAATATTAAGCATTTTATTTATGAAAATACCTAAAGATTGTAAACAAATAATAATTAACAAATTAAAACACCAATACTGGTAGGAAGAACTTTATTTAAAACAAATAGTGCAAAGAGTACAATTAGCATTTTGTGAAGAAGAACGAGATCAATTAATCAAAGACATAATAGAAATCGATGAATCTATAATGGACTATGTGTATGAATTATTAGTGACTCAAATTATGCACGAAAACTACCCAAATTATGTATAATTATTACTCTAGATATAATAAAAAATATTTTTATAGAGTGGTAACAAACTGGTATCAGAGCTAAGTACTAGCTAAAATTAATGGATTCTCGAAACATAGAAAAATTTATTCACAATCTAAGCATGATAGACTTAACAAATCAAAATAGTCTAAAAGAAATGGTACAATAGTTAAAAAATGAAGCTACCGATACCTGTAATAATCACATGCAATATCAAATATTGTGATTGTAAAAAATATGAAAGAAAAATAGATTTAATAAAAATCATAATAAACTAAATCTACGGATAGAATAATAGACGAACCACTTACGTACCAAAGGCACTGCCTTTGCGCGCCTTAACGTCAGAGGAGTAGAATCCTTGTCTCTCCCTCGTCGGTATCACTCTACATCTTGCCTTACTCCTCTGAGAAAGCATAGAGTCCGAAGTCGGAGACCTTGAGGTTCCCATCTTCGTTGAGTAGCAGGTTTTCGGGCTTGAGGTCGTGGTGGTAAACGCCGAGTAGCAGGTTTTCTGACTCGTGGGGAAACAGTTGGATAAAGGTCATGCCTGATGCCAAAGGTGGAAGAAGCGACACCGGCACAGAAGGCAAAAGTCAGAGATGGCGCATAACTAGAAGCGCGGTCCAGAACTAAGAAACGAGGTTGCGAGTCACGAGGGAGGGGGAGAACCAGAGCTGAGAGCAGCACCAAAGGGGGGGGAAGGTCGGGGAACAGAAATGAAATAGAGGACAGTTGAGGCAATAGCCAGATGGATGATTGCTCAAAATCAAATGGAATTGGAGTAGACAAAGAGGACTGAGAAAGAAAATAGGACCTAGCGGCGGTGAGAATTGGAATTGAAACCTAGTCATGTCTTCTCTCTAGCGTCTGTGGCAGAACTCATCACCTCAAACAAGCTCCATGGTGCGTAGATCTCAGATTTGCTGGCCACGACTTTGTGTAGGTGAACGATGTTGGGGTGCTTCACCATCTTCATGATAGGGATGAGGGCACGACGAGGAGTTGGCACCGTGGAGGAGGTGGCACGGTGGTGAAGGATACGACCTAATAGGAGAGGTTGTGGAAGGAATTGGGGGAGGTAATGTGCTGTGGAGCATGTATGATATGATCATGAGGACTACATGAATCCAAGAATGGATAGTGATCTCTCATGATGAGAGACTTATTGGGCACTCTCCCTCAGAACTTCCCTGGTTTATATGGTAAAAGAAGATATTGCAAAAAAACTAATAACTTTTGACTCAAATGGTCAGCAAACTTTAGTTATACGGCTGAGGCCTCACGATGTCGAGGGTTAAGAGGGGCTACTTCCAAAATCACGAATGGAGTTACTAAGTTGGTGTCACGAAAGTTGTGTAAATACCTTTCACCCAGAGGTATGTTTGGATTGATGGAACAAAATAGAAAGAAATGAAATGGAGAAAGATTCTATTGTTTGAATTCTGGTGGCATGCATTCCATCCCATTCCAGCATCTCCTCTTGTTTTTTTTCCTCCCAATTTGAGGGTATGGGATGGAATTCTACCTCTTAATTAACTAATTACTCATTTACCCTAATTTTATTTCACATGTATACACACACGTTCAATGAAAATTAAAAGCTGTCTCTTCTTCTTCCTCTCTGGTTTGGCACAAAGTTTCTCCTCCATGTTATTGCCATGCTTGACCCTTTGCTTCTTTTTTTTTTTTTTTTGAAGCTGTTGCAATTTGCTTGTGATTACATGGCCCATTTCAATCCATTTCAACCCATTGTGTAAGCAGTAATGCTAGCGATGGTTACATATTATTTTATACAAAGTTGAAAGCTATGTTATTTAAACCGGTAGAATACAATAGTGAAATGATACCTCACTTTTATACACATTTTGGGGAATGATTTGGATGATTTAATCATTGGTAATATGCTCTAATTCTAAATAACCATGTTTTTTAAAATAAAGGTAAAAAAGAAATAAAAAAATTATAACTCAATTCCATTCCGTTCATTTTCCAAACGATGGAATGAAAACTTTGTTCCGTTCCATCATAAAATACCCAAACAATGGAATGGAAAATCTATTTCATTCTGCTCCACTTCATTCTGTTTCAAAGTATGCAAACAGAGCCTAAAAGCAAGAGATTGCAAAAGAGACGATCGAATATTCTGACAAGCAGGTCTCTGAGTAGCCTTATAGCAACAATGTAATGACAAAAACCAAAGCAAGAATCTACGTATAATGTTACATGGCCTCTCTGAGAAGTCAGATTCCAATTAACCACGCTATATCATCAATATCTATCAGTTCCAATATTACATCAATTCATGAGACACTATCATATCACGGAAGAGATAATCCAAATAAACTAGCAACACTATTGTTTTTTAAAATTTCACAAGCTCTCTCGTTGCAACTCAATGAAGTAAAATGTACTCTACATGTTTCTCTCTCACCCATAAAGAAGAAGAAAAAAAGGAACAAAAACAGAATCTGGGGTAAAAAAATACTATCTGCTCAAATGTCACATTAGGTGGAACAGCAGCCTCTCTTAGTATTCCCAGATGCATCAGCAACATTGATGGCAGTTCCTTGGCCCGGAAGCGAGGTACCAACAGCTGCTTCCTGAGCTGCCAGTGCTTTTTTGCTTACAATATGATAGATCTCTGTCAATATGGTTTGGAATGCTTTCTCAATGTTGGTTGCTTCCAATGCAGATGTCTCAAGAAAAGAAAGACCTTCCCTCTCTGCCAATGCTTGACCGTCATCCTCCGAAACAGCTCTAAGATGTTTCAAATCAGACTTATTCCCGGCCATCATGATAACTATGTTAGAATCCGCATGGTCCCTCAATTCACGGAGCCACCTCTGGACATTGTCAAAGGTTTGCCTCTTGGTTATGTCATATACAAGAAGAGCACCAACAGCTCCTCTATAATAAGCACTGGTAATGGCACGGTACCGCTCCTGACCCGCAGTGTCCCAGATCTGTGCCTTCACAGTCTTTCCCTCTACCTGTAGAAGAAGATAAAGAAACAATCATCAATAATACTGTAATTCATCAAACAAAAGATAAAGATCACGTATCTCAAAATGGTGTCTCATTTCTTATCCCAACCACTTAAATTGTGTTAATTGGAAAATTAATTACATTGTTTATTATAAATATATCATTTTTAAATGACAAAGAATTTAAGTGAATGAGACAGGAATGTAACACCATTTTGGAACAGGTGATCTCCCTCAAACTCATAAACCATCTCTGTACATCAGCATGCTTAAAACACCTTCAACATTCACCAATGTTATTGATAATTATTTGATCATTGGATTATGAGATTATTGTCAGTTATGACTTATCTCAACCACAGTTATCACGTAGTAGAGTGTTATCACGAACCTAGTAACTATGATCACAACATCCTTGTCAATGAACTGAACCAAATCTGAGTCCATCCTCTAACCTTGATCACAGCACCTAAAGATGAAATCATTCATCTGAGAGGATCTTATTTGTAAGTTCCTAAATCCTAAGCAATCGGTGATTTGGTAGAAAAAATAAACTAAAATTAAAAATAGAAACGATCATACTACTCGAATATTTGTCTATGCAAATTAATAGTAGAAATTGAAGCAGAGCAAAAGATAAAAAAACAAAACCGAGAAATCGAAAAAGCAGAGGATGAATCTAAGAAACCTGAAGGGTTCTGGTAGCAAATTCAACTCCGATAGTAGATTTGGACTCCAAGCAAAACTCGTTTCGAGTAAACCTGGAAAGAATGTTGGATTTACCAACACCAGAGTCTCCGATCAAAACGATCTTGAACAGATAGTCATACTCGTGGTCCACCCTGTGTGCCATAGGCCTTCTCCTCTTCGATCTCTCGAACCTTCCAGATCCAACACAAACACCACTGAATAATGAATATTCATTCAGATCCAAAAAAGGCGCGTGGTCACACGCGAATCAAAACAATAAGGAAAATGAAACGAAGCAACAGATCTACGAATAGAATCAGAAGGGGAAGAACTCACCGTGAGAGGTAGCGACGAATTGATGGAGAAAGGGAGTATAAATGAAATGCGTTTGGTGAAGGTTTTAGTTGAACTCGGAAACTGGAGAGAGTGTGGGAGGGATAACCGAACGAACCGCAGAGAATTTGAGTGGAGACTGGAGAGGATGATGAAGAAGAAGAAGAAGAAGGATTGTTTGGCCGAATTGGCCAATGGAAAGAAAACGGAAATATCGATGAGTGAGAAAGCAATTCGAACGGCAAATAAATAAGCTTTAATTATTATTTATTTAATTAATTAAATAAGGTTCATTTTTTAAATATTTTTATAGAGGAGGAACGGTGTCGTGTTGGGAAATGGGACAAAGTCCGTGTGTGAGGCAGTGAGATGGAACTGGCTGGACTTGCATTAAGGTGCCTTGCCAGAGATTTTCCACATTTTTCTTTGTTGGCTGGCGACTTGGCGTGTTCTGTCTCTCTCCCTTGTTGTGTTTGTGGGCCAATTGCTGTGCCTCTCCTCACTCGCCTGACCAATCACCACCCCACTTCGTGTCCTTCAAAGGCACAAAAAAATGAAAATGCTGACTGACTACGTGTTATTTTGTATGAGAAATTATATTGATATTATATATTTCTGAGATTTGTCAAATTTCTCACTAAATTAGTTGATCCACCTTGATATTTGTAAGTTAATTACGGTTGATCTCCCCTGATATTTATAAATTGATTATATTACCCTTTCATAACTCTAAGATAATAGGAAATATTATTATAATTTAGCATCTAGACCTGAGCATGGATTTTGGGTACTGAAATTTTAATTTTCATGTTTGGAAGTCATTTTAAAATTAGAATCATAATTCCAAGGACTAATTTCATTGTATTAAAATATAACTACTTTAACCTTCACAATTCTTAATACGTGGAGATATGATATTTTGACAATAAAAGTTGACACCAAAAATTGACACCCTAGTTTTGAGTGAGGATTTTTTTTTATCACTTTACTATTTCTCTCTCTTCATTTCATTGGTTAATAACCCCTCAAAACTTGGGTGTAAAATTTTGATATCAACTTTTAGTGTCAAAATATCATATCTCTAATCTTTATATGAGGCATTGTCAATTTCACACGTATTAACATATTAATTATGAAAAATTATTAAAAATATACTAAAAATCACATATATATATATATATATATATATATATATCTTTATTTTATAGTAATGGTATGATAATCACTTTTGTTTTTCATTCTATTTTTCTCATTTGCATTGAAAAATTAATATCTTAATGATATTTTTTAGGTTTAATGAACTTTTTGTCCCTGAAAAGTAAGTGACTTTTGATTTTAGTCCTTGCATTTTTCCCTCGTTGGTTTTGGTCATCGCAAACTTAAAACTTTTTGATTTTAGTCCTGTCGTTTGGTTATTTTATGTTAAGTCTTGACGTGACTAAGAATGTCACGTCGAGAAACATATTATTATTTTTTGTCACACTGACTGTCATATAGGAAAATGAAGTTTGCATTTAGTCCCTCAAAAAGTCCCTACAATCAGTGGCACTCAATTGAGTGTTGTTGTGGCTTATAGAGCGCCACGTCGTCATTGTCACGTCAGCTTAATTATTATTGTTTTAAGCCATGTAAGCAATGTTTTGAAAATTGGACCAATCCTTGAACCTATGAAGATAGTGATTGAAGGTTCACTTTAAACCACAATTAAACCAGTGATAATTAAATAAATATTTTATTATAGTTATAAGAAAAAATAATAAGAATATCATAATAATAATAAGGGTAAATGCCTATTTTGATCCCTGACAAAAAATGGGAGCTCATTTTAGTCCCTGACAAAAAAAATTACTCCGTTAATCCCTGACAATTACCAACGTAGGACAAGTTAGTCCTTACGTTGACTTCCGTTAGCCGTCCGTTATTTGGATAACGTGACCGTTAAATCGTCCTAACTGACTGTTATCTCTATCCAGTTGGATTTTAATTTATTTTTCAATTATTTAATCTTCCAAAATGTAATTTGTCAAGGATTGAAACGGGCTCCGCTTATTTTTGTCATTGAGCAAAGAAAAAAAAAAAAAAAAAAGGAACTAATGTTTCTGTAAACCTCCCTCCACCAAATATTCATCAGCCGCAAATTCTTCCACCACCTCAACCCCACCCCTTTCTTCCTCCACCTCCACTCCAGCACCCACCCTCCCCTCCACCTTCCCCTCACCTTCACACTTGACTTTCTCCAGGAAACTTACCTCGCTTCCAGTGTTTCTTTTGACATCCGAAGAAGAAGAAGAAGATTTTGAGGAAGTAGATGAAATTGGGAAGCGGGTAACCCTAAAGATTGGATCTTGGGACCAGGGGTTTGGGGAATTCTTGCATTTGTTGTCTGGGGAGATTGGAGAGGGAATGATGGAAGAAGAAAACGAACAGAGACGTGGTGATGGCGAGCTAGTATGTTTCTGGTCCGCGAGCTCTGTTCTGTGCGCGACGATGACGACAGAAGGAGACGTGGTGGTGCTCTACGGGTACGTCGGAGCGGCGGTGGGCAGCGGCAAGGAACGAACAGAAAGAAACGTTGGTATCTAACTCCAAGTTTGTACTCTTTATGGGTTCAGAGATGCTCCAATCAGGAATATTCTTCTTCAGCAAAGTTGGTTTCAGATTGTTAAAGGGGAAGAACTCAATGATTCAGTTGATTCAGTTGAAGGCGTTTGTTTAAAAGAGGACTTAGAACTGCAATGGCTTTAACTCATTCTACTAATCAACTTAATCTGATATTGTCACACCCAAAGGTCTCAGCAGCTGTTATGGAGGTGGTGGAAGAACGGCTGATGGACATTTGGTGGAGGGGAGGGTTACAGAAACCTTAGATCTTTTTTTTTTTTTTTTTTTTGCTCAATGACAAAAAATCATAACCCATTTCAGTCTTGACAAATTTCATTTTCGAAGATTAAAAAAATTAAAAATAAATTAAAATCCAACTAGACAGAGATAATAGTCAGTTAAGACGATTTAACGGACACGTCATCCAAATAACGGACGTTGGCTAACGAAAGTCAATATAGGGACTAACTTCCCACGCGTCGAGAATTTTCAGAGATTAGCGAAATAGTTTTTTTTTTTGTCAGTGACTAAAATGGGCTCCGCATTTTTTGCCAGGGACTAAAATGGGCCTTTACCCTAATAATAATTAAAATAATATAATGGTTTAAATAATAATAATTAAGCTGACTTGGCAATGTCGACGTAGGGCTCTGTTAGCCACGTCAGTATTTAACAAAGTGTCGGTGAGGGCAAGGACTAAAATTAAAAGTATTAAATCTGCAGGGACTAAAACAACAAAATAAAGTATAGGGACTAAAACCAAAATTTACTTACTTTTCAGAGACTAAAACCAAATTTTATTTTTATATGTGGCAGTCAGCTTGGCATATTTGCTTGCGTGACAGTACTGATGTGGCACTCTGTTAGCCCACGTCAGCACTTAATGGAGGGTAACTGACGGCAGGAACTAAAATCAAAAGTTTTAGATTTACAGGAACCAGAACGATGAAAAAAAATGCAGGGACTAAAACCCAAAATACCTATTTTTCAAGGACCAAAAAATTCATTAAACCTATTTTTTATAGGAGAGATATTTTATAAAATTATGACATATATTAATATTCCTACAATTATGAGTCATAAACCAAACAAAATTATAAATTATTCCCATAAATTTTATATAATATTCAGAAATTCTAAATGTTAAGTAAACATGTTTTTGAAAAGAGTAACGATAAATGAACATATTTTTAGGATATCAAGTATAGACACTACCATATGGTAGTAGGTAGTTTTTAAATGCTAAATACATGTGATGAGAGAAAAAAAATAATAAAAAAATATAAACACGTATATATATATATATATATATATATATATGAATGATGTTGGACACTAAAAATGTATTCATTTATCATTACATTTTTCAAAATATATAACCAAATATCGCTGGTAATTTCCAAATCTTGAAACAAAGTAGGGTGGGAGTGGCTGAGGGTTGAACATACGAGTCTATTGGCAATGAATGCCGCATGCGTATCTGACCTGTACGCTACAACAGAAAACTGGGCCTGTCCAATTCAGTTGGGTTAGTGGGACCAAGCCCTTCCAACCAACAACCGGTTCAGCCCGGTAACCCCCACGCATGCCTTTCATAAAACCGATTTTGGAATTTGGATCAACAGAAGCCTGTTTCGGTGGAAGGAGAAAGAAGAAGGAAGATGAAGAAGGAAGACACCGTGAAGCTTATCAGTGCCGAGGGCTTCGAATTCGTGGTCGATAAAGAAGCTGCCATGGTTTCTCAGACCATTCACAACATGCTTACATCTCCAGGTTCCTCTCTTTTTACACTTATTACCATCTATTTCGTCGATTCCTTTTTATTTTCTTTTATGGTTACTGCGATTAGGGTTAGGGTTCCAGTTGTCAGTTAATTTAAAGTGGAACTGATCGAGGAAAAGGATTTTTAAAGCTGAAATTTTCGTTTTTCTGTGATAGGGAGTTTCGCTGAAAGGCAGCACGGGGAAGTGACTTTTCCTGAGATCAGCACCACCATTCTCGAGAAAATTTGTCAGTATTTCTATTGGCATCTTCAATTTGCCAGGTGTTTCCTTCTCTCCTCGCCATCGTTTTCATGCTTTTTGTTCTAACTAGCTGTAATTTTGTTTGGCTAATGGTTATTGATTTGTTTTTCGTATTTCATTGTTGTCGTCCATTCTTTGTTTTGTGTTTCTGCTTGGTAATGAATTTGTAGTTGCTTATACCGTTGAAAAATTTTATTTTTGATTTGATGATTTGTTGAACCTTATCGTCATAGGTTATTTGTGCATAAAAGCTGTACCTTTTATCTAATTTGTGCTTTGTACATGTCATTGTGATCTATGGTTAGAGATTGTTTAGCCTAGTTAGAAGTTAGTTAGATTAGTTTGCTAACTCAGGAAAGTCCTTGCTTCTACAAATTAGTGTTGATGTTATAGTATTTGAATGTTAACGCCCAGGTGGATCTTTTTATAGCTTATCTGGAAGGTGATTTTTCGTATTCTAATTTGGGTTATCAAGTATGGCATTTTGTGGAACTTAGTTCTCCATTGAAGAGATATGGTTTTATGTGATCAGTAGTATAATTGTGTACCGTGTCTAGGTGCTTTCCGTAGCTTAAGCTCGGGGTCAAATATTGACCTTCCATTGGTTTGCAATTCTTTAATTTGTTTGCCTTTCTTTATCATAATATTGACGTTGATCTCTTCCATCCCAAATTGTTGCATATCGCAGTTTCTGAGTGAATCTCATATAGATCTCGTGTTGGCCTTGGCCTTCAACGGTATATTCTCCAAATGTTGGATGGTTTTGATAGTTTTTAGAGAACATACTAAAGTAAAGGTTTATTGGAAGGCGGTAGAATTGCAGTTGAATAAATAAGTTAAAATCGATGCTTGGCCAGTTTGTCTTTGTCCCATCTATACTCCCTTTGCATGCTCTTAGGGTACGTTTGATTTGCATTGAGGTACAAGATAACGAGAACAGCACGTGACAAATGTTTGGGGCATAGCACAACTCTTTGTCCTGTATACTGTTTGGTGGACAATGGACACCACAAAGAAAATAATGTGAAATTTACTTAAATACCATTTATGATATATAATAATATATATAATATATAATATATATTATAGTGTAATACATAATATTATATATAAATATACCCTTCAAAGAAAAGTATGATAAATATACGAGTGTTTATATAATATATGTTAGATAACGTAAGTTTACGTTAATGTGTGTGTGTGTGTGTGTGTGTGTGAGGGAGGGAGGGAGGGAGGGAGGGAGGGTAAATAAGGACAATTTTGTCTTTCAGGTAGTATATATAAGGGTCAAAAAGTTGTCCCGTGGTTTGGTAAGGGACAAGATTTTGGATTTTTGTCCAGTCCATCACCCCATTTTTTGTCCTGTATCATGAGCACTTTTCAAATCAAACATGGAACAAATAGTTTTGTGTTGTCCAGTCCCTTGCTTTTTTACAAATCAAACGCACCCTTATTATGCGAATGATAAGTTGTTTTAATTTTCTAATACAATGCTGTTGAAGTGTGAATCCGTATTTAACTGTGATTGGTGAACTATTACATAATTATTGCTTCCTATATTTTGGATCAATAAAGGATTGTTAATTTGAAATGGAACTGGAACATATGTTTTTGTTTTAGAAGTGGAACTCTAAGCTTTGATCTGAAACCCATCATTTTATGTCATGCTTTTTTTTTTTGGGTTATCTAAAAAGTTGTATTGACATGAGTACTTTTCCCTTGAAGTGGGAAGGAGACAGAGTTTCCTATTGAACCTGAACTAACTCTGGAGTTAATGATGGCTGCCAATTACCTACATACTTGAGCATTTTGACTTCCCTGAGGGTGACAGTTCGCTTCCTTATTGTTGTAAGCCTTTGCTATTTCTTATAATCTAACAAGTTTAATCTTTAGTAGTATTTGTTTTTGTTGTTGTAATCTTACTTCTTTGGCTTTTCGATGGGTCATTTATGCAGAAGAAACTGTTGCTCAGTTGTGCTCTGAAGAATTATAAGCTATATATCATTGTTGCCATTGGAGACTGTATCCTTGGCGTGACTATAGTATACATGTAATCTATGTAATCTTTGTATTCAAATGACTATTGGACAGTTCGCTAGACTGACGTAACAGAGTAATGCTGTCTCTGGCTTTCCGGTTTCTATGGCTGTTTGGTTCTATCAGTTTGGTCATACTTTGTGTAAACTAGATGATTCAAAAGTATGAACACCTTTTTATTTGTTATAAAAAAAAACGCCAATTCAAAGTGTATCTGTTCAGTTGAGATTATAAGGATAGGATTTCCCATTAGTGTATCTTCATCTTTTTCTTTTTCGATGTGTTGTATTCATTAATTCATTATCCTTAATTACTTTAATGAGTTAGGAGGTCAGTGGTGGGCAAGAGGATGTCATTGCAATCATTGACGTCACTCTGTTGGGCAGGACACGATCAAAGAAATAGTTGTAGAATTTTTGTGTTCAACTGCACCGAATTTGAGGGACGGTTGGATCCAGATTGCCTGTAGTAAATTCATGCATTTACTGCAGTTGTGCAATTTATCATCATTAGATTTACTTCTCTCATTTTTTTTTTCTTTTTTCGGTGCAATCGGAAAGAAAAGATAAACTAAAGCCCTCTAAAATAGAGGGTGCCGATGGCATCAGCAGAAATGAAACTAACTAGCTCTTTTTGGCAGCTCTAAACCACTTCCAACATAGAATGGCTTGCTGCACCTCTTCTAGCAAGCAGATCTGCACGGAAATTTGCCTCATGAAACACGTGAACGAGAGAAGCATCCCACTGCATCTAAGCTAACACTCTCACAAATGATCCTATGGAAACCATGCTCCCACGCCAAATTGAGACCCTGATGGATGGCCCTCAATTCAGATAAAAGAACGTGAGCATTTCCAATACTACCATGGAAGCCAAAAAGCAACTCCTGTTAGAATCCCTGAACAAACCTCCAAACCCTGCAGGACCAGGATTGCCCATGGAACTCCCATCCACATTAAGTTTGATAGCATCAACTGGTGGAGGACTCCACCCTATCATCCTAGACTCCGAAGCCTCAGTGTCACCAGCCAGGGCCATATTGCAGTCTTTGATAGTACGGCGAATCCTATGAAGGACTTTCGAGTCTGTCCACAAGGTGTTATCCAAGATAGACTTGTTTCGCCTGACCCAAAGCCACCATATAACAGCAAAGAATTCAATGACTCTGTCATGCTTAGCAAACACATGGAGCCAGTCCTGAGTATCCTCCTTCAAGAAACAACTTCGGATGTAAACCCTAGGGTTTGCCAAATTCTCCAAGCACTAAAACAATCTCTCATGTAGTGAAGACTCGTCTCGGGAACCTGATGACAACGTTGACATAAAGGGTTAACAGCAACGGCTCTGTTAAATCTGAGATCATTCGTTGGGAGTGCATTGTGACACATGAGCCACACTAGAAAGCGACACTTCTCAGGAGCAGGGATGCGCCAAACCCATCTCCAATTTGAGTTATAATCCAACTACCTATTCTTATGAAGAAGCCAAGAATAGGCATATTTGGCCTCATACACACCGGACTCCTGCCCACCCCAAACAAAGCGGTCGTCCACCAGCTCATTAAAATACATAGGAAAGGCCTCAATCTTCTGACACAACTCGAGTGACATAATAGTGTAGAGCTCATTCAACTTCCATACTCCATCCCTCCAAACATCCTTGACTCGCAAATAGGAGTCACTAATATTAACAAAGTCCACCATGGTACAAACTCTACCCTCTTGGAGCCAACAATCAAACCAAAAGGAGACTTCCCCTTTGCCAAATATGAACACAAATCCATCTTTCAAGTGACTGAGAGCCTTCAAAATTGATCGCCAAGTATAAGACGAGCTAGCATAGGACACTTGGTCAAAGAGGCTTGTGCCCTGGCTAACGTATTTACTTAACAACACCCGAGTCCAAAGCTTATTGTTCTCGGTTAAAAGACTCCAAATAAGCTTGCCAAGGAGAGCCACATTTGTGATTCTAGCTTCCATAATACCTAGCCCCCCATAAACCTTAGGACTAGTTATAGTATTCCAATTGACTAAGTGAATACCATGACCATCCCCCGAATTGCACCAAATAAACTTGCGAACAACACTATCAAGCCTATCACAAATTCCTTTCGGGATCCACATGTTCTGCATAACATGAATAGTGAGGGAGGTTAAAACTGAGTTTGCCAACGCAACCCTACCAGCTTTATTCAGAAGCTTCCCTTTCCAAGTAGCTAGCCGGTTTTGAAGCTTCTCAATGAGGAACAAAAAATATGCTTTCTTGGCACGACCTTGCAAAAGCGGATAACCCAAATATTTATCAAGACTATTAGAAAATCTAATAGAAGACCTGCCAGCAAGTTGGCTCTTCCGCCTATGAGGGATTTTGGAAGAAGCTAAGGCTTTAGATTTCTCAAAATTCACTCTGAGACCTGAAGCAGCCGTGAAGTCATAAGTGAGAAATGGATGGACCATTCCTAGAGACTTGAACCGGAAGCCATTCTCTACTGCCCACTTTCTTAGAGATCATCATGCTCAACTTCTCCATACAGAGGACAAACAGATAGGGAGACATAGGATCCCCTTGCCTAAGACCCCTATTAGGCTTGAAACTATCCAACCTCTCTCCATTCCATAAAATAGTCAGGGAGGTAGAAGAGACACATAACATAACAAGATCAATAATGTGGCTACAAAAACCAAAATCCTAGAGGGTAGCCTGTAAATAATCCCAATTGACATTATCATCGGCTTTCTCAAGATCAATCTTAAAAGCCATGGAGCCTTCCCTACTATTAGAGCGATGCATGTAATGAAGAACTTCTTGAGCCACAATAGCATTATCCATTGTTCCCCCACCCGGAATAAAACTGCTCTGGAGCGGACTAATAAGATCATGAAGGAAAGGATGAAGCCTGTTAACCAAAACTTTAGTTAACAATTTATACACTACATTGCATAAGCTAATGGGTCCGAACTGAGATAGTTTCTTCGGATGATCAATCTTCAGAATCAGGACCACCAAAGTCTAAGAGATATTACTATCAAAACTCCCATTGGCAAAAGCATTCTTAACAAGGTTCCAAATATAATCCCCAATGATATCCCAATACTTTTTTGAAAAATAAAGGTTGGAATCCATCCGGGCCAGGGGCCTTATAAGATTTCATGGAACAAAGGGCATAAAAAACCTCCTCCTTGGAGACAGGAGCCAACAACGCTTCAGACCCTTCAGGAGGTAAGGTCACAAAATCCTCAATATCCAAATTCTGAGAAGTACTTACTACGGTAGGAGCAAAAAGGTTCTTAAAGTATTGTTGAGCTTCAACCTTAAGAACTTCCTTATCAGAACACCAAGACCCATCTTCTAGAGTAAGACCCTCCACTCTATTTCTCCTCCTCCACACAATGGCTCAGGTATGGAAAAAAATAGTATTCCTATCCCCAAACTTGACCCATTTCTCACGAGACTTTTGGTACCACAAAAGCTCTTCCTGATGAAGAACCTTGTTATAATCGGCTTGGAGCTCCTTCTCAAGCAAACACCATCTAGCCGAATCAATTTCCTCTAAACGCCTTTGCACACCACGGATCCGGGCTTCCAAGTATCTTTTCCTACAGAAAATATTATCGAAAACCTCCTCATTGAATCTTAAAGCGTCATGCTTCACCACATCCAAACCTAACTTGACATCATGGTTACCTTGGATCCAAGCCTCTCGAACTACCCTTCGAAAATCACTATGAGAACTCCATGCCGCCTCAAAGCGAAAAGACCGAGTTCCCCCTAGATGGAAGAACTCCCCCACAACGCAAAAGAATGGGGTGGTGTTGTTGCATAAATGTGATGTGCAAGTGTTCACAGTCAAACAAGTAATAAAATGTGAATAAAGATCATTCCCACGAGGATTTAAATGTATTGAATATAAATTCTATATTTAACCTTTCCTATTTAGCTTAACAAAATAAAAAGTAATTTTAAGCATGTAAAGTAAATGGAGTAATTGGGTGCCAGAACACTAAGTAATAAAAGCAAGGAATTAATAAAAGCAATAAATGGGTGTTTTAGAACAGAGATGGAAACAGCTAGGATTCTAATCCTTTGTAATCTTCACTTCAGGGTAATTTATGCTTCAGGATGCTCCAACATTTAGTCTAGGAAATGAAATTTGCTTTCCAGCATTCCACTGAGTTCATTAAAAGCTTCTTATTCCCAAGTTCAAATTAATTTCCTTCAGTTGTCAGATAAATACGTCCTACTACTTAAAGACTTGAAGGCTATTTCTAGCTCATTCAACACAATTAATTTTTCAATTAATTGTTCTATCTTTATCTTCTAATCAAGTCAACTAACTTGGTTTTTCCAAACTAAGTTAGTTGATATTTCAAATCAGTTGATCAGGCTAAACCGAAATTAAACATTAAAGCCGAGAAGAAGAAAATGAATAACGTACATAGCATTGAATTACCCTTCAGTGCAATTATAAATTCATAGAATCCTAACTAAGAAAATTTTGCTCATAATGAGCTTGAAGACAAAACAAGCAAAAGAAATGGAAAATAAATGCACAATGCGTAAAATGCAATTACAGAGAGGACAAGGGAGCTGACCGCTGTTGCACAGTACAAAGCCTTTTTTTTAAAGGAGGCTAACCTATCACAATTTGTACCAACTCCCAAAATAGGGTTACACTCTCTCTCATGCCTCACTTTTTGGGCTTTTACAAATTCAAATACTAAAATATTCCGTGGCCCAATTCCCAAGTACACACAGATGCTGCATTGTATTCTCTCTCTTCCTTTTTGCACAACGCAACATGTATTTTGTCTTCTAGTGGACAATAGCTAGGCTGGAAATGATTTTATCTTGTAGTGACTTGCTCCCGTGGAGCTACAGCATTACAAAACATCCCAGAGCAATTCCTTCAGCAATTACACCTTTACAACTTGCTCAAAACTAAATCAAACCTTCAACAATAACAGATCAGAATTTACAGCTTTTTCGCAATTAATCAAATTAACACAGATATTTACTCAATCAAACAAAACTTGAAGTTCTTTTCCAAAATTGATCAAAACAAGAACAATGATTAAGCTAAGTCAATGGCAGTCCTCAGATGCATTTTTCAGAATTATGCTCAACACAAAATACCATTTTCTTAATCACTTCCCATAGTGTGTGTGTGATTTCCCTAAGCTCTCAACTCAGTTTTAGCAAGGAACTCCAACCAAACCACCTCTCAACAGAGTCTTAGGTGCATTTTCCAAATATCCTTTGGATGTAAGGGTGAGGACTCGCCAGATTATCTTCCTAAGAATAGGGGCTTAACACATTATTGGGTTTGTCATATCGCTCAATTCACTCTACTTTATGTTATGTGTTGGTGTTTCACTCAATCATCATTCACATGCAACTCTATCATATGCTTGGCAAATTTCTATCAATCAAAAGCACAAACATAAATTGCACACAGCAAGAGGACTTTAATTGGTTGTAATGAGGCTAAGGTTCAGGTGTGGAATTTTTGGAAAATAGCTAACTTAGGTAGAGTTCAAGATCTCTTGTCAAAATTTGTCAGGACCTGACTTAGGCGTCCCTGACCGGCCAGAATAGAACTTCATTGTCTCATTCCCAAGGCCTTTCAAGCACGTATAAGTCACATCATAACAAAATATATTGAATATCATAAGTAATTATCAGAGTAAAATATTATACCAAAAGTAAGTCAAGGGTGGCCCCGAGTCAACATCAATAGTTTTAAAAAAAAAACAAAGCCCAAATGGGCTTACAACTAGAATGAAGTTTAAAACTCCAAACAACAGAAGATTCTCATATGACAATAAACCAAGCCACAAGAAACTGAAACAGCAACAGCAGCCCGCACTACACAAGTGCATGGGCTCCCTAAGATGGCTCCACTCGTGGAATACCTGAAGCTAAAACCAAAAAGGGCGGGGGTGAGTCCAAGAACTCAGTGAGGGATAAACAAAACATAATAGCAAACTAGTACAATATATATAAGCATCTCCATAAATATCTCATTGAGTTCTTCACATTGTATATAAGCTTACATAGCAATTCTCCACTTGCTATGAAGTCAATTTGCCATTGGGCAAGATGCTTGTGTATCCCCTTGGAGTTGTTCACTAGAGTCTCCCACTCCGACGGTCACATTTATATCCCGGTCGAGTCCGCTAACCGGCAAGTGACCTCGGTCACTACACAACCACCCTCCGAACTCCAGGGTTTTTCACTAGAGGCCCCACGCTCCGACGGTCACATTTATATACCGGTCGAATCCGTTGACCGGTCGAATACACCAAGTCTTGTCCAATGTCTAAGCATCATACCAAAGTACCAAGTACAATAAATCATACCTTATCATAACGTACGCTCACTGTACTTCATAATAAATCTTGAATAACCATCTCAGCGTTATTCAATGAAGTCCATAACATTCACAATCACAATTACATATAGGCAACATTGTAGTTGTTTCATCCACATACTATCATCACTTGATAAGTTCATTTCAAAAGTTACACCATGAACATACACATAGTCGCATTTAGCATATCACCACTAATTTCTTTATTCACGAACCACATAATTTAACATATTCACAACTATTCTATTCCATATCATAGCCATGGTGACAACAACACAATCATTTCATTCACACATCATAGCATAGTCATAAATCCACTAATACATGACTGATGATAATGTTTTCAGCAAGCCTAGGCCAACTTTAAATGAAAACTAGGAATATTATAGAGGTCCATAAATTCTGAAATTTTAACCATAACAATACTTACATGTCTACTTTCAAATGACACTAGTTTCACATAAAAATATACTCTACAACTCCATATATAAATTTTGAAGTAAAATCTGTTTGAGTACATCCAAGACATACAATACTCTATTTTAAAAATTAAACTGCGACCTTCTCAGATATCCTAAAATCACGAAACTTAACCACAACATACTCCTACACTTCAGTTTTCAAATGCAACAAGTTTCATCTCAATCCGAATTTTAATAACCAAGATATGATTTTCTGAGTACAGGCTATCAGGGTACCTTCGGGACAGCCTTAACCCTGTTTAAAAAATGTAACTGAGAATAGCCCAGGTGTCCAAAAATCACGAAATTTATACACTATGTATATCTAGATATTATCTTTCCAACGAGACCAATTTCATATTAATCTGATTTCTGAAACTCCAGTTATAATTTTTTTTCCGCATGTCTGTCAGAATTTGGACAAAACCGAGATCCCCTAAGAAAACACCAAACGTCAAGCTCCAACAATGGAGTTTCCTCACCCCCAATTTTTAGGGTTCAACCAAACAGATATGATAACTCACCATTAACATATTAGTCAAAGAATAATCAAGCTAAACATTTACAAACGATTTTCATGAAAGGGATTCACCTAAAACAACTCACAAACATCCCTATTTCAACCATCATCAACCCATTTCATATCCCTCAAAAATATCGACGAAAACTAACCTAAAAAAAATCACAATCCCTCACCTGGTTTGATGCGTTTGGATAATAAACATACGTTAGAGACGAATTCTCCACACCCAAACAGCAGGAATCACGTTAAGAAGGTGCTCCTTCACCATTGGATCGCTGTGCCTATCCTCCTTTTCTCAAGAGTGACAACAAACACAAATAGGGTTCTTGACGGCTATCAAAACCCTCACACTAAGCTTATATACTCACTAAAAAGACAAGTCCCTAACATGTGCTCTTACTTGATTTGGAGGGCAAAAGGATAAAATCCTTAAATTATTCAAAATGCATAAGTTATTTATTATTTATAAACTCCTAATATTCTTAATTTAAATTATTTACAACATGACAAACAAATTTTGTGTTTTCCCATAATTATAATATTTTTACCTTACTTATAATTAAATAAGCCACTTTCATAATTAAATAAGTCATTTTTTGCGGGTATTACAAAATTACACCCCCCAAACTTAGACATTTATGTATTCTTGCCCACATTTCTGGTGACAAGGGGGGAAACTTAATTACTTTTAAATCTTTTTTTTTTTTGAATAACAGACAAACATTGGGAGGAAAGGCAGCAGCTTCAGTGCAACATATTTTGCTGCAGTTTTTCTATAACTTCACTTTTTCACATTGTTCCTTTGATGATTTGCTCTTTCCTCCCTTTCTATTAAATAAGCCACTTTCATAATTAAATAAGTCATTTTTTGCGGGTATTACAAAATTACACCCCCCAAACTTAGACATTTATGTATTCTTGCCCACATTTCTGGTGACAAGGGGGGAAACTTAATTACTTTTAAATCTTTTTTTTTTTTTGAATAACAGACAAACATTGGGAGGAAAGGCGGCGACTTGATGCAACATATTTTGTTTGCTTTTTCTATAACTTCACTTTTTCACATTGTTCCTTTGATGATTTGCTCTTTCCTCCCTTTTTATTGAATAGGCACCCCCCCACACACACACACACAAAAAAAACTTATACTGATGGTTGTCCTCAACCATTGTGGTCAAGACCCATAATTAGATGACTCTTGGACACAGTCCCAAACTCCACCTAAACAGGGTAGTACATTGTTTTTCAGGGAATTTGAGCTTGTAATATGGCTTAACACCAACAAGAAAGTCTTAGGCTCAAAGGGGTTCACAAAGGGTAATACTTGAGGGTTGGCCTTTTAAGTCTCAATAGTTAAAACAAGAACAGTGCCTCAAGCCAGTTTGTGTGCAACAGTGAAATATACAATCAATCACAGAAATAAGTCAAGTTCTGCAGAGAAAACACATGAATGGAATGCATGATGAACAAAATCTGTTGAAGCCCAAAAGCTCACAGGATTGATGTTGTAGAGTGCTACAACACCACATTCAGCCTCACTCACCCCCAAACCTAGGTTGAAATCTAATTCAGACCTCACGTCTCTTCCTGGGACAAGGGTCTTTGCAACCCAATTCCCCAAATTGATTGATGACTTTGAATGAAGTCCTTCTTTTAAGTCCATTTTAAGCTAGCGATTTTGTGGTGAGAAAGGATTAATTCAGGGTATTAGTGTATTTTACATGCATTAAAGCACACACAAACAAATGGTCTTCATCAGATGCACATGGACAACCAAACCATTCATTCATTCATTTAACTTTTTCTTTCAAAAAGGCCCCCAACTGCATCATTAATCATTAATCAGTTTGATACAATGGGGGCAAGACAGACATCCTTCAAAACATAATGAAAAACAAACAAACAAACCTACTGATAAGCCTCTGGCTCATCTAGTTTTATAGCTAGTATGACCAGGGTTTTGTGCAAATTATATCGTATTTTCACCCAAATTAGATTAGATTGTCCTCAAGCAAGGTTTTGAGTCTCTAGAGTAGTTTTAAGTTAATTTAGCAAGTTTTAAGTCAAAATAATACACTTATGCTTATTTCCTTGTTTTCAGGTTAAGTAGAAGTTGAGAAAATAAAGAACAGGGGATTCGCCCCGCGAAAGCCATGCTCGCCACGCGACCCAGAAGCCTGACTGTTCCAAGAAATTGCTAAGTCTCTGGTTCGCCTCGCGAAGAAGGTCTCGCCCTGCGAGTCTTGCAAACCTGAAAAAGTCAGAGACGACCACGGCTTGCCCGTGTTGAAGGTCATGGTCGTGGCAGTTTTGAAGTTGAAGAGTCTCGCCTCGCGAGCATCCATTCGCCTCGCGAGTCTGGAAGTCAGAAAGCATCACGGTTAGGCCCTGATGGCCATAACGGGCGTAAGGAGAAAACTCTTCACATCCTCGCCTCGCGAGCAGAATCTCGCCTCGCGAGAATGCCAAAGGTTGCTGACAGTTCATGAAATTCGCCTCGCGAATGTGTGCTCGCCTCGCGAGATAGTTAATTTCAGAATTTGTATAAAAGGCTGTTCTGAACATTTTGTAGGAACACTTGCTTCTCCATTGTTTAGTTTTACGTTTTTCTGTGTAATTTCGTTTGTTATGGAGAACTAAGTTCTAGGATTAGTCTACTGTATGGGAATTCTCTATACTTGAGGTTTTGTAAAGCCCTATTGTAATTGCTTTTCCCTTTTCAATACCATATTACACATTTCTGTTTGTTATTTCGGAGTGTGTAGTATTGTATTGATTTGTTTCGATGATGTTATTTTCCTATACATAATCGCGTTTGTTATTTCGCGTGTGTTCATTCATGTTCGTTCGTTCATGAGCGCTTAACCCCGTTTGTTATTTCGGGAATAGGAACTTGCATCCATAGTAGCAATTACGTTGTTAGTTGTTCTTTAGAATCGAAAGGGGATTAGAATCTGCTTAGGGCTTGGGTTTACATTAACCAAGGATAGTTGAGAATTCTTGACAGTAGATTAATCGTATTTGATATTTGATAATCTCTCTTGAACTGCTTGTTTTCAATTGCTCTGTTTTTTTAACATTTTTTTTCTCATTCGCATTCCAATCCAAACCCCCCCAAAACTGATTTTTGTGAAAGATAATATTCTCAGAGTCCTTGAGAGACGACATCCGAGTTGTCGCATTATACTACGATTTTAACCCGCTCGTCCTTTTTGGCGCGTGCTTGCGACAGTGACCAAAAATTGGCGCCGTTCTTGGGGACTACGAGTTGTTATTTTTCGCAATTTGTTTTTATTTTCTTTTCTTTTCTTTCTTTTATTTTCTGTTTTGTTTTGAATTGGTCTGGCTACTAGGTCTAATTGCCCTGAACTGTGTGATTTTGACCCGGAAATTGAAAGAACATTGCACACACTCCGTAGGGAATTTCGGGCTAGCACTAGTAGTGATACCAATTTTAAAACTGCTTTTGAAAACATGGGAGACCAAAGGACTTTGAGGCAGCTTGCTGCCCCGATGTGAATTACAATGGTTTGTGCATTGCTTATCCTGGTGTCGACACACCTTTTGAGTTAAAATCAGGCTAATCCATTTGTTGCCTAGATTTAATGGTCTTGCAGGTGAAGATCCACACAAGCACTTGAAGGAGTTCCAAGTTGTCTGCTCCACAACTTTGAGGCCAGAAGGAGTAACTGAGGATCATATCAAGTTGAAGGCTTTTCCATTCTCACTCCAGGGAGATGCGAAAGATTGGCTTTTATACCTTGCGCCGAATTCCATTACCACATGGAACGACTTGAAGAAGCTCTTCCTGGAGAAATATTTTCCTGCCTCCAGAGCCGCTGCAATTAGGAAAGAAATCTGTGGAATAAGGCAAGGAAATGAGTCGCTAGCTGAGTATTGGGAGAGGTTCAAGCGGTTGACATCTAGTTGCCCCCAAAGACCAAATTTACGAACAGCTCCTCATCCAATATTTTTATGAAGGATTGCGGCCTATGGATAGGAATATTTTGGATCTTTGCTAGTGGGGAGCATTGGTTGACAAGACTCCATCTCTTTGCTAAGCAACTTATTGAGAACATGTCATTAAATTCCCAGCAATTCACTACAAGAAGAAATTCTGTTGAGACTAGAGGTGTACATGAGATCCGCACTTCTTCTTCCAGCCATGACCGTGATGATAGAATTGACAGTGCTCACTTCCTTGGTAGAGAAATTGGCAATGGATAGGGTGCAGCCTGCGGTATTGTGTGGCATGTGCAGTTCTCCCGAGCACCCATATGAAGCTTGTCCTATTTTGCAAGGAGGATCAAATCTTGAATCACCTCAAGCCTTTGCAATCCATCGAGTATAATCGGGGTAATAACCAGAGCGGAATCTGACATTCGGATCTTTCAACAAATAGGTACCATCCCAGCTGGAGTAATCATCCTAATCTGCGGTATGGGAACTCATCCCAACAACCGATGGCACCTCAGAATCCTCCAGTGACCACTTCTGCACCGTCCGGACCGTCAGTTGATGATATGTGCAAGCAAATAACTTCACAATTGAATGCACAAATGACTACACTTTTCCAGCAGCAAATGGGACAGTTCCAGGCACAGTTCCAGGCCTCACAGGTACAATTTCAGCAGAGAACGGATGCGAGTATTCAGGCATTGCATACACAGATTGGACAGATGGCTACAGACATTAATAATATATAGCAAGGTCAAAGTACAACCCAGCTGCCCAAGACAAAACGGTGATCAATCCTAATGCCTCCAACCCCAATGTGAGTTCTATATCTCCGAGGTCCGGAAAGGTTGTTGAGGCCATTTCTGGAAAGAATGAAGAAACTATGAAGGCTACTCCCGAGCCCCTCTTGTTGAAGTTACTCCCGAGCCTGTGGTTGAAGTTGAAACCGAGAGAGTGTATAGACCACCCATTCCATTCCCACACGAGAATCCAGAAAAATTTGAAGAGTGGTGGTGAAGATAAAGAGAAGGCAATTCTTGATGTGTTAAGAAAGGTGGGTGTTAATATCCCTCTGTTGGATGTGATCAAGCAAGTGCCCGGATATGCCAAATTTCTCAAGGACCTATGCACCAACAAGAGGACGATGAAGACTAATGAGAGGGTTGACTTGGGAAGAAATGTCTCGCCGCTTATCCATCCCGAGCGGGAAAGAGTTGTTGCTTTCACCCAGGCACTTGCCACCGAAGTGCAAGGATCCAGGCACCTTCACTATCCCATGCACTATTGGGGACAAGAAGTTTGAAAACTGCATGTTGGACTTGGGAGCATCTATCAATGTCATGCCTACCTCCATCTTTAACAAACTGGATCTTGGTCCTTTGAAGTACACAGAGTATCACCATTCGGTTGGCCAACAGGACTGTGCCCGCCCCATGGGAATGGTGGAAGATGTACTAGTGCAAGTTGATGATCCGATCTTCCCACTGATTTCTACATCTTGGACATGGCAAAGTAGACACATTCCAAGAAATCACCAATCATCCTGGGCCGGCCATTCATGAAGACAGCCAAGACTAACATTGATGTGGGTGATGGGACCATGTCTATGAAGTTTGGGGATAAAGTTGCAAAGTTCAACATATTTGATGCCATGAAACATCCAGCGGAAGAGCACTCTGTATTCCACATTGAGTGGTATCCGAGACTATTGAGGATAACCATGAGAACTTGTTTTCTAATTTTCCACTTAATTCTGGCTGTGATGATATTCTTTCTTTTCTTGATTGTACTAACGCTAACCATTTTGTGGTTTGTCTTGAGATTGCTTTGCATGTTTAGCGGTGATAAGATTGTCGGTCAGTGGATGAGAACCATGAAGAGGATGAAGCAAGACTTTGGAGGCCCTATCTTCCTCTTTGGACTTAGACTGCAAGGAATGGGATCCAGGTGACAGCTCCCGCTTACACTGCACTTGATCAGGGAGTACTCTTTTCCTTTCCCTCACTATGATCTTATAATTCTATTGTTCATTGGGGACAATGCATGTTTTAAGTGTGGGGAGGGAATTAGTTGTAGTTTTTCTCTTCTTTGAATAAAGTTTTCTTTTCTTTGAATAAAGCTCCTGAATAATTTGAGAAGCTCAGGAGCATTTGTGTGTTGAGTCTTTTGATTGGCAAGTTTGTTAGATTTTGATTGATGTTGCACAGATTGCTTGCATGATTGATATGTGATGATCCCCCCTAGGCTGAAAAATTTGAAAATTTTTTGTGATTCCCATGTGAAATTGAAAACTGAACTTTGGGATTTTGTTATGATAGCATGATGAATGATAAGTTTGGGGTGTTTTGATAGGGAGCACACACTAGGGATAGTATCTCTGTTCAAATAATTTGCAAATAATGTCCAGGTGAGGTTTTGAGCCTCCAACATGTTTTTAAACTGTGTGAAAATCACTTTCAAGTTGCACTTTCCTGAATTTGATTGAATCTCTTTTTGGTTTGCATGATTATATGTGTGTAGCAAATGATTTAGGCAGTTTCTTTGTAAATAGCTACTTGGCCTGAATAAACTGATTCATATTGCATGTTCCCTAGTTAGCCCTTTTGAGCCTATTAGCCTATTAGTTCTTGATAACCTAATGTTATAAGCCCAAAAATCTGGAAAACCATGTTAACCCGATCTTAGGATTAGGAGAGCATGTAATCTTAGAATGGGTGCAAGAAACTAAAGTTTGGGGCGGCTGCAAGGTGTAATATGTTGTTGAAAAAAAAAAAAAGAGTTGGAGCCAAAAGCTTGTGAAAGAAAAAGTGTACAAATGTTGAAGAAGAATATAAAAAAAAATGAAAAATAAAAAATACAAAAATGCCAAAAAGAAATAAAAAGGAGCTGTAGCCACCCAGAAGTGTAAAGAAAAAAAAATAAAGAAAGGAACTTGAGTGAATTTCAAGGTGTAAATATAGTTCATGCTCTCTTAGTTCCTAGGGTCTTCAGCTTAGTTCCTTTTGTATATCCTACCCTTAGCCAGGCCCCCTTACAACCTATAAAAGACCTTTTGATGTTGCTTGCATGTTTTCTGTGGGAACCATTTTGAGATGAAAATCAGATTTTTGGGAAGTGTACTTGAAAAGTGAAACTGAGTGCAAGTTGTTAGCCTGACATAAACTGAGTGACTGAGTGAACAAATAATGCCCTTGTGAGGAAGGCAGTTGTTTGGATTTGGTGATCTCCCTCTTGTGTGTAACTTAGATTCCCTGCTTAGATTTCTGATTGTTTTCATGATGAAACTCTCAATTGTTTGGAATAAATGAATGTGGGGATTGCTCTGTTTGAAAAGGGGGAAACAATGAATAAAATTTGTCTTTGAAGTTGCTTGAATTTGTGCAATGTTGGTTGAATCTTTTAAGCTTGCCAGGTCCTGAGTCTTTTTGATTTTTGAGTCTTAGTTTGCTTGGGGACAAGCAAAGTTTAAGTTTGGGATATTTTGATAAGCCTCTGGCTCATCTAGTTTTATAGCTAGTATGACCAGGGTTTTGTGCAAATTATATCGTATTTTCACCCAAATTAGATTAGATTGTCCTCAAGCAAGGTTTTGAGTCTCTAGAGTAGTTTTAAGTTAATTTAGCAAGTTTTAAGTCAAAATAATACACTTATGCTTATTTCCTTGTTTTCAGGTTAAGTAGAAGTTGAGAAAATAAAGAACAGGGGATTCGCCCCGCGAAAGCCATGCTCGCCACGCGACCCGAAGCTTTGACTGTTCCAAGAAATTGCTAAGTCTCCGGTTCGCCTCGCGAAGAAGGTCTCGCCCGCGAGTCTTGCAAACCTGAAAAAGTCGAGAGACGACCACGGCTTGCCCGTGTTGAAAGGTCATGGCCGTGGCAGTTTTGAAGTTGAAGAGTCTCGCCTCGCGAGCATCCATTCGCCTCGCGAGTCTGGAAGTCAGAAAGCATCACGGTTAGGCCCTGATGGCCATAACGGGCGTAAGGAGAAAACTCTTCACATCCTCGCCTCGCGAGCAGAATCTCGCCTCGCGAGAATGCCAAAGGTTGCTTGACGGTTCATGAAATTCGCCTCGCGAATGTGTGCTCGCCTCGCGAGATAGTTAATTTAGAATTTGTATAAAAGGCTGTTTGGAACATTTTGTAGGAACACTTGCTTCTCCATTGTTTAGTTTTACGTTTTTACTGTAATTTCGTTTGTTATGGAGAACTAAGTTCTAGGATTAGTCTCTTTGTATGGGAATTCTCTATACTTGAGGTTTTGTAAAGCCCTATTGTAATTGCTTTTCCCTTTTCAATACCATATTACACATTTCTGTTTGTTATTTCGGGAGTGTGTAGTATTGTATTGATTTGTTTCAGTGATGTTATTTTCCTATACATAATCGCGTTTGTTATTTCGCGTGTGTTCATTCATGTTCGTTCGTTCATGAGCGCTTAACCCCGTTTGTTATTTCGGGAATAGGAACTTGCATCCATAGTAGCAATTACGTTGTTAGTTATTCTATCAGAATCGAAAGGATTAGAATCGCTTAGGGCTTGGGTTTACATTAACCAAGGATAGTTGAGAATTCTTGACATGATGATTAATCGTATTTGATATTTGATAATCTCTCTTGAACTGCTTGTTTTCAATTGCTCTGTTTTTAACATTTTTTTTCTCATTCGCATTCCAATCCAAACCCCCCGAAACTGATTTTTGTGAAAGATAATATTCTCAGAGTCCTTGAGAGACGACATCCGAGTTGTCGCATTATACTACAGTTTTAACCCGCTCGTCCTTTTTGGCGCGTGCGCGACAGCGCGACCACCTACTTCACTACAACCATTCAAAAAATAAAAATTTAAACTACTGAGAGAGATAAGGGAAATCCTGGTCATCTGATGCTGCAGCATGCTGCAGCATCGTGGGTGTTGCTTCTTGCTCAAGGCTAAGCCAATCTTGTGCTGCTCCTTCTTCCACCAGACTTGGCTAGCTGCTGCATTGTGAGCTTGCTAGTTGCTTCCACTTCTTTTGTAATGCCCACCTCAGGGCTCACATCTCCTGCTACCTCCACAACATCACCTCCACCAACTTGAGCCTTAGTGTTTGCAGTCTTGGAGGATTTGAGGTTCCCCATTTTCTGTCTCAGAAGCATATCATCCTCAGAATCCTCACTAATTTCAGCACTAGCCTTTTCAGCTTCCCTTTCAGCTGCCCTTTCAGCCTTCCTCTCAGCTTTTGTTCTCTTGCGCATGGGAGGGGTTGTATGCTTGATTCTTCCTTTCTTTGGTGGAGGGGAGCTGCGGGTTCTGCTTTAGCCATCTTCTTATTACCTTTGTCAATGCCACTAGGTTGTGCTGGAGGTGGAATAGGATCCCTTGGTGGTGGTGTCCAGTCAGAACTAACTTCATTGTTATTCACTGAGTGCTCACTAGCAGTGGGATTCACAGGAGGGATTTCAAGGTCTTGTTCTGGTGTAGGAGGGTTAGCAGGTGCAGTTTCCTTTGCAGGTTCAGTTTGTTTCTTGGGTTCAAGGGTCCGTTGCTGCCACAAGTGTTGCTCTTTGGAGAACTCCCAAAAGAGTTGTTGTTGTTTCATGTTATGCTGCAGCATCTGGTAGCATAGGTCGATTTTCTTCTTCAAGCCCTCTGGGTGATCCTGCTACCCAGAAGGTGGTTCTTGTGCAGCCACCTTTGAAGTTGACCCTGTAAATCACTTGATTGCAAGCCAATCAACAGCTCCCTTATTTGCTATTACCTCATCCCCTGGCTTTGTCTTCACTCGACTTCTTAAACATAGCGATGTGATCGGTGATGGAAAGAATAGAAGTCCCTTTGGTTTGAAGGCACATGAAATGATCTCCTTCTCTATTAGCTTCCCCAGATTGATTTTATTTCCCTTTAAGATGTAGTAGAGGAGAACAAGCCTCTCCTTGTTCACTGTTTCCAAGTGTGCAGTAGGGAGTAGTTTGTGCCTTATGATGTGATACCAGACTTTCGCTATTGGGGTGAGGTCAGGCCTTGCAATCTTCCAATTATCGTCTTACTTAATCCATTCGGCGCCTTCCATTGTGACCTCCTTCATCATATCATTGAGAGTGGTTTCTTCAACTGCTACTAACTCTGTGTTGTACTCATCTTCAACTTCCTTAAATCCCCAGTGTCTGTTCAAAGTGGGAGCAGCGAACGAGACTTTGGACCCCCTCACCATAACATGTTTCTGTTGGGGTGAAGTGAGGTTTGCGTAGAACTCCCTCACCAATGGAGCAATGAGGTCCCTGGGGTGAGCAGCGAATTTCTTCCATTGATGGGTGTCAATCAAAGTGGCCACCTCTTCAGTAAGACCGTAATGGTCGATGTCAAGAAGGAAGAAGCCTTTTTCTAGATGGAACCTCCTTTTAACCACTTCTTTTTCGTATTTCAATCCGCTCTCCTCATCCACAAGCGTCTGGTCCACATCTTCAGAGGACGAGGATGGAATGACAGTTGCGTGTTTCTTGGAAACTTGGGTGTTATATTTCCCCATGGTATTTCAAGTAGGAAGGGGTAAGATTGACTGATAGTGACAGAAGGGGATGGGTATGACAAATAGAGAGTGGTAGGGTCGAGTTGTGGGGTTAGGGCATAAAAGGTTGAGTCTTTAATAGGGAAGAGTGGGTTGAGGTGAGAGGTTGAGGACAGATGTGAGTGGTGGAGAGAGGGGTGGTAATTAATGGGTGATTAATGAAAAAATGTACTCCCCACGTTTTCCTGTATTTCTTCCCCCCAAAACCCTTCAGCTTTCTGAATTAGAATTTCAAAAGCATTTCCTTTCAACTTGGGCTTGCATGCTGTTCCACTCATCACCCAACGACTCTGTTAACTGGGCCTGATGTGACCACCCACCCACCTTTTCCAGCACAACCTTGGGCTTAAAATGTTTTAGTCTGTAAACGCATGTTAGCATCATTTATTTAAAAAAAAAACTAACTAAACTTATTAGCTAAACCAAACCATTTTAACTGAAATTTAAAGGACACTGCAAAGGATATTAAGCAGGGCTACTGTTGTGACTCCGGCAAGTGTACCGGGTCGTCGCAAGTAATAAAAATAACACGGTAAGTAATTACCGAGGTCGAACTCAGGGGATTGGGCTACCAATTCGACTAATCCGTGAAATCCGATTCGTGTGGTCAAGTTCTGACGAAGGTGGTTGAGAAAGAGAGATTATTGTCTAAAATTCAATTAAGGAATCTAATAAACTAATTAACTAAAAATCAGAAATTAAAATATCCAAGGTCACAAATCCACCTACCCAATCATGCATACCCAAGTGATGATGAATTCCTCCCTAAGCTCAATTACAATGTCAACCGGGACCCCTAAATTCTCCTAAATCCACGGTCGTGCTCATTAGGACGTATTCGAAGATTGGATTAATTACTTGCAGGTCTCATAATCCTAATCTCGAATTCTGTTAATTCTTGTTCCCTAAATGGTTGCACTAATCTCCTAATTCCACGGTCGTGCTCATTATTCGATTAGTGATTCCAATTCAAGTTCTAAAACGTGAATCGCCGTTTGGCTTTAACACGTTTAACTAGTTAATCATGCAACACATATGATCAACACAATCAATTCAGAATTGGAAAACATTAATTAAAAGAAGGAAAGGAAAACATACATCATATCGAATCTACACTGCCATGGGCGGCTTCATTGTTCCCTCGGACGACGGGATTAGTTCCTCATGCTCACTGGACAAACACTTGGACATAATCACCATCGTAAAATAAAAAGAAAAGAGAAAAGGAGACGAATCTCCAAAGAGAAACAAGGATTCGTAACTAAACTGCCCTAACAAGTGGAAAAACCTCTCCTCCTCCTCTCCTGATCTGCAACAGCCTTTAAATAGGATTCCTGATCTGCGCTCGCTCGCGAGGCGAGCAGACTCTCGCGAGGCGAGAATTAAAATTGGCGCGCTTTCAATTTGAACTCTCGCGAGGCGAAAGTGTGTTCGCGGGGCGAGGCTTCAATTTCAGGCTGTGACCTTCATCACGGCTGGGCCGTGATGGTCTCTGACTTCCAGGGTCTTCAAACTCTCGCGGGGCGAGACTTCAAACCTTAAACTGTCACGGGCGTGGTTTTCATCACGGCTTGGCCGTGATGGTCTCTGTCTTGCAGGTCTTCATGATTCGCGGGGCGAACATATTCTCGCGTGGCGAGACAGAATTGATGCCCTTGCTGTTTTATCTGTTCATCAGTCTCGCGAGGCGAGCATCCACTCGCGAGGCGAGTATCTCCAAAAGTGCAATTTCCACTGCTTCTTGGCTTTCCTTGACTCCCGGAGCTTCACTTATTGACCTGAAAACACAAAAAGCAACCAAAAGCGTAATACTATTCAAAATAACCTAAAAACTACACAAAATACGCAAAACGAGTCAAAGTCCAACTTAGGAACAAAACAAGGCAAATTTGGGCGAAAACGAGATTGAACTCGAATAATTTGCACAAAAACCACGGTCCATCTAGTTATAAAACTAGATAAGCCGAAGGCTTATCAAAACACCCCAAACTTAAACCTTGCTTGTCCCCAAGCAAGCTTAAAACTCAAAAACGACTCAAGACTTGGCAAGCTTAAGGGAACCAATCGATTTCGCACAAATTTCATGCAATCAAAACAGTTTTTCTCCAATGATCTCCCCCCTACATTAATGTAATCCCCACATTCATTTACTTTAAACAATTGAGAACTTCATCATTCATGCAATCATTAATCTAAGTTGAGGATCAGGGTCACACACAAAAGGAAGATCACCAATTTCAAACAATTGCCTTCCTCACAAGGGTATGTAAAATTTCACTCATTCGCTCAAATTCGTCTAGGCTATCAACTTCTCACTCAATTTCACATATCAAGAGCATTTCCCATGAATTTGATTTTCATCTCAAAAATAGTTCCCACGAAAACATGCATGCAACATCAGAAGGTCTTTAAAGGTTGTAATGGGGCATGGATGAGGGTAGGATATTCAAGGATCCTAGTCTTAAGTACATAGGAACTAAGAGAGCATGAGCATTAAACACATTTTCCACTCAAATTCCTTTTTCCATTTTTCTTTTTGTCTCGGGTGACTACAGCCTTTTCCTTGCTAATCTTTTTGTTCTGCCCCTTTTCCTTTGGCAAATATTTTTCTTCTTCTTCTTTTTTTTTTTTCCGCCTTGGGTTTCAACCTTTATTTTCTTTTTCTCACCCCAATATGACACATCACCTTGTAGCCACCCCAAACTTAGTTTCTCACAACCATTCTCTTGCTCACTTCCATGCTCTCCTAATCCTAAGATCGGGTTAACATGGTTTTTCAGATTTTGGCTCGTAATATAGGGTCATCAAGAAACAATAGGTCAATTGGGCTCAATTTGGCTAACTAGGGAACATGCATTAGGGATGGTCCTTTTTAGGCCAAGTGGTTATTCAAAGAAAATTGCCTAAATCATTTGGTGCAACACATAAACATGCAAACCATATAGAGATTCAAGCAAATTCGGGAAAGTGCAACTTAACAGTGATTCACACATTCAAAAACAGAGTTGGAGGCTCAAATCCTCACCTGGACATTTTGCAAATTTTTTGACCGAGATACAATTCCTAGTGTGTGCACCCCCCTCACCCCAAACTTATCATAAATCAAGTAATCACAACAAAGTTCTCAAAGTTCAGTTTTCAATTTTTAAGTGGGGATAAACTTTTCTAATTTCAGAACTTAGGGGAAATCATCAATGGTCAAATAATTCATGCAATCAATCTACGCTCAATCTAATTAAAATCCAACAAGCTTGCCGACACGACATTCATACAACAACTCTTGATCTTCTCAAATTATTCAAGAGTGACAAACAAAAACAAAAACATAAACAAAGCAAAACAGAAGTTAGGAAAAGAGAGGGATACCTAGCTTGGGTTGCCTCCCAAGAAGCGCTTGTTTAACGTCCCGAGCTTGACTTATTAAGAAGCATCCACCTGGATCCCATAGTCTGTGGTACAAAGGCCAAGAGATGCTCATCATGTGAGATCCTCCACCCGGATCCCATGGTTTATGAAGTGGCCCTCGCAGGAGCAATACGACTCCATCCATACTTCCACCAAGCCTGAGTGTGAAAACTCCATTGACCTCCGTACTGATGAACTCACTTCCTCTCGGGCCAAATGATGTCTTCATGAGGAAGTGTGCCAGACAAGTGGGAGGGTCTATCTTACCGGTGTCCACACATGCATGCAAGCCGACATATTTATTTAACGCATCAAAATCAGGTTGCTTGGCAAGCATGGTGAAATCCTCTGCCACTTTATCTTCATTTTGTTCTCTACCCCCTTGCTCCGGTGCCTTGTCCTTTGCCAACTCCTCTTCCTTAGGTTGCTCTTCCTCATCTTGTGGTTGTTCCGGGGCCATGTCACTTGCCAATTCCTTTTCCTCCGGTTGTTCTTCCTCAACATGTGGTAGTTCTTCCTCAACTCCCTGAGAACTAGTTACATCCCAGTCATATCCCAACACCCCACTGCTTCTAGTTGTTGTGGCAATGCATTGGTTCTTAGGGTCGTTCTCGGTATCAACTGGGAGAGTCTCTGGGGGACACTCATTTAGTTGCTTTGTGAGCTGGGTGATAAGCCGCTGGCTTATCTAGTTTTATGACTAGATGAACTAGGGTTTATGTGTCTATTTATTCGAGTTCACTCTCGTTTTCGCCCAAATTTGCCTTGTTTCGTTCCTGAGTTGTACTTTGACTCGTTTTGCGTCTTTTGTGTAGTTTTTAGCTTATTTTGGATAGAATTACGCTTGTGGGTGCTTTTGTGTTTTCAGGTAAATAAAGTGAAGCTCCGGGAGTCAAGGAAAGCAAAGAAATAGTGGAAATTGAAATTCTGAGACACTCGCCCCGCGAGTGTACTCTCGCCTCGCGAGAGTCTGAAGACCAGCAAGACAGAGACTATCACGGCATAGTCGTGATTAAGGTCACGGCTGTGACAAATGGAGGTTTGAAGACTCGCCCCGCGAGAGAATGAAGACTTGGAAGTCAGAGACCATCACGGCCTAGCCGTGATGAAGGTCACAGCCCAGAATTGAAGACTCGCCCCGCGAATGGTGTCTCGCCTCGCGAGTCCTTGGGGACCATGGAAGACAGAGGCAATCACGGCTTAGACGTGATGGATATCACGGTTGTGACAGATTAGGGTTTGAAGACTCGCCCCGCGAATACAAGCTCGCCTCGCGAAAATACAAAATTTGAAGCGCGCCAATGCTTAATTTCGCGTCGCGAGAGTAAGCTCGCCCCGCGAGCTGGCGAGAAACAAAATCCTTATTTAAAGGCCATATCAGATCAGAATTGGGTATCAAGTTGTTAGCCACTTGTGTAGATCAGAGTAGTGCGAATCCTTGTCTTTGGAGCTGCGTCTCCGTCTTCTTTTCTTTTCTTCTTTTAGTTTGTTATTATGGAGATTATTGCCGATTGTTTGTGCGTCGCCACGGGCATGAGGAACTAATCCCGTCGTCCGAGGGATCGATGAAGCCACCCTTGGCTGTGTAGTGTTCATATGATGTATGTGTTCTCCTCTCTTTTTAATTGATGATTTCCGATTCTGATTTGAATGTTTGATCATATGTATTGCGTGATTAATAAGTTAAACGTGTTTGAGGCCGAAAGGCGATTCGCGTTTTAGAACTTGAATCGGGATCATAAATGTTTTCCAATTCTGAATTGATTGTGTTGATCATATGTGTGTGTGATTAACTTGTTAACGTGTTTGAGGCCAAACGGCGAGAAGCGTTTTAGAACTTGAATTGGAATCATTAATCGAATAATGAGCACGACCGTGAATTTATTTGATTAGTGCAACCATATAGGGAACAAGGTTTAATAGAATTCGAGATTAGGGATTATGAGACCGAACAAGTGATTAATCCAATCATCGAATAAGTCCTATTGAGCACGACAGTGGATATAGGAGAATTTAGGGGGTCCCGGTTGACATTGCAATTGAACTTAGGGAAGGAATACATCATCACTTGGGTACTTAACATGATTGGGTAGGTGGATTTGAGACCTTGGATGCATTTAATTTCTGATTTTAATCACCGTAGCGTTATTTGATTTGATTCTTGAATTCAATCTCAATCTCTTTCTCTCAACCACCCTCTATTGCTTAACCAACGTATCGGATTTCTTGACAATTTAGTTGAATTGGTAGCCCAATCCTTGTGTTCGACCTCGGTAATATCTTACCGTGTTTTTATTACTTGCGACGACCCGGTACACTTGCCGGAGTCACAACACTGGGCAATCTGCATCTCTAGATTCTGAAGTGCCATCCCTGTCTGAGTTGCCAACTTGTCAATTGTCGCATTCATCTTCTCAAAAGATGTGGCTGTAAAAGTTGACAACTTCTCAAGAGCCAACTCCCAAGGTTGTGGTTGCCAATTCTGTTGAGGTTGCTGTTGCCAATTTTGTTGAGGTTGTGGTTGCCAGGCTAGACCATCGTCAGCATTACTCCACGCGACATCCGGATGGTCTCTACTCATATCACCCCAATACTGATTCTGACTCTGATAGTTGTTCTGGGGCACGCTGTCATTATGCCATGGTTCCACATATACTTGAGGGAAGTAGAACGGACAACTCCAAGTGTCATGGTTCCCATCACAATATTCGCAACCCGGAAGCATTCCTTCGTGTACCTCGCATACAAAACAAGGCAAGACTAAGTGGAATCAAAGAAGTAGAGAGAGATAGTAGAAAATAAAAAGAAAATAATAAAAATAAAAATAAAAATAAGAACAAAAATAACTTAACCAAATAATCAAACTTCCCTAAAAAAATTAGGAAAATTGGTTGTGCCAATCCCCGGCAACGGCGCCAAAAACTTGTTGTGACTCCGGCAAGTGTACCGGGTCGTCGCAAGTAATAAAAATAACACGGTAAGTAATTACCGAGGTCGAACTCAGGGATTGGGCTACCAATTCGACTAATCCGCGGGAAATCCGATTCGTGTGGTTAAGTTACAGAAGGTGGTTGAGAAAGAGAGATTAATGTCTAAAATTCAATTAACGAATCTAATAAACTAATTAACTAAAAATCAGAAATTAAAATATCCAAGGTCACAAATCCACCTACCCAATCATGCATACCCAAGTGATGATGAATTCCTCCCTAAGTTCAATTACAATGTCAACCGGGACCCCTAAATTCTCCTAAATCCACGGTCGTGCTCATTAGGACGTATTCGAAGATTGGATTAATTACTTGCAGGTCTCATAATCCTAATCTCGAATTCTGTTAATTCTTGTTCCCTAAATGGTTGCACTAATCTCCTAATTCCACGATCGTGCTCATTATTCGATTAGTGATTCCAATTCAAGTTCTAAAACGTGAATCGCCGTTTGGCCTTAACACGTTTAACTAGTTAATCATGCAACACATATGATCAACACAATCAATTCAGAATTGGAAAACATTAATTAAAAGAAGGAAAGGAAAACATACATCATATCGAATCTACACTGCCATGGGCGGCTTCATTGTTCCCTCGGACGACGGGATTAGTTCCTCATGCTCATAGACAAACACTTGGACATAATCACCATCGTAAAATAAAAAGAAAAGAGAAAAGGAGACGCAGCTCCAAAGAGAAACAAGGATTCGTAACTAAACTGCCCTAACAAGTGGAAAAACCTCTCCTCCTCCTCTCCTGATCTGCAACAGCCTTTAAATAGGATTCCTGATCTGCGCTCGCTCGCGAGGCAAGCAGACTCTCGCGAGGCGAGAATTAAAATTGGCGCGCTTTCAATTTGAACTCTCGCGAGGCGAAAGTGTGTTCGCGGGGCGAGGCTTCAATTTCAGGCTGTGACCTTCATCACGGCTGGGCCGTGATGGTCTCTGACTTCCAGGGTCTTCAAACTCTCGCGGGGCGAGATGCTTCTCGTGGGGCGAGACTTCAAACCTTAAACTGTCACGGGCGTGGTCTTCATCACAGCTTGGCCGTGATGATCTCTGTCTTGCAGGTTTTCATGATTCGCGGGGCGAACATATTCTCGCGTGGCGAGACAGAATTGATGCCCTTGCTGTTTTATCTGTTCATCAGTCTCGCGAGGCGAGTATCTCCAAAAGTGCAATTTCCACTGCTTCTTGGCTTTCCTTGACTCCCGGAGCTTCACTTATTGACCTGAAAACACAAAAAGCAACCAAAAGCGTAATTCTATTCAAAATAACCTAAAAACTACACAAAATACGCAAAACGAGTCAAAGTCCAACTTAGGAACAAAACAAGGCAAATTTGGGCGAAAACGAGATTGAACTCGAATAATTTGCACAAAAACCACGGTCCATCTAGTTATAAAACTAGATAAGCCGAAGGCTTAACAGCTACCTCCCAGTAGCGCTTGGTTTAATGTCCTCAGCCTGACTCCACACTTGTGGTTAAGGATCTGAAAGATAAATGGTGTCCTTCATTCTTGCACACGGCTGATAAGCCTTTGGCTTATCTAGTTTTATAACTAGATGGACTGTGGTTTTTGTGCAAATTATTCGAGTTCAATCTCGTTTTCGCCCAAATTTGCCTTGTTTTGTTCCTAAGTAGACTTTGACTCGTTCTAGGCATTTTTTTAGTAGTTTTTAGTCTATTTTGAATAGAATTACGCTTTTTGTGTCTTTTTATTGTTTCAGGTTAGAAGTGAAGCTCCGGGAGTCAAGGAAAGTCAAGAAACAGTGGAAATTTCCATTCTGGAGAGACTCGCCTCGCGAAAGGATTCTCGCCTCGCGAACCTGAAGACCAGCTGAAGCAGCAACAATCATACATTCTGTCTCGCCTCGCGAGTAACCTGCTCGCCTAGCGAACCTGAAGGCCTGACTGTGACAGAGAAGTCATCCTTTCTGGTTCGCCTTGCCAATAACATTTCGCCTCGCGATCATTCAAACTCAGGATGGAGCCAAAACTGAAATTCGCCACGCGAGAAGCTTCTCGCCTCGCGAGAGACTGAAGACCCTGGAAGACAGAGACCATCACGGGCTTGCCGTGATGAAGGTCACGGCTGTGACATATTAAGGTTTGAAGACTCGCCCCGCGATAAGCATCTCGCCCCGCGAGAGTTTGAAGACCCTGGAAGTCAGAGACCATCACGTCCTAGCCGTGATGAAGGTCACGGCTGTGAGAGATTGAAGTCTGAAGACTCGCCCCACAAATGAACTCTCGCCTCGCGAGAATCCAAATTGAAAGCGCGCCAAAACTAATGTTCGCCTCACGAAATATGGTTCGCCCCACGAGCGTCCGAGAACCAGAATCCCTATTTATAGGCTGTTTCAGATCAGATTGAGGGATCCAAGTTTTTCCACTTGTTTAGATCAGTTTAGTTACGAATCCTTGTTTTCTTCTGGAGCTGCGTCTCCCTTTTTCTTATTTTATTTTATTATGGAGATTATGTCGGATTGTTTGTGCGTTGTCACGGGCATGGGGAACTAATCCCCTCGTCCGAGGGATCAATGAAGCCGCCCATGGCGGTATAGTGTTCATGTGATGTATGTCTTTCTCCCTTGTATCAATTTATGTTTTCCAATTCTGATTTGATTGTGTTGATCATATGTGTTGCGTGATTGACTAGTTAAACGTGTTGAGGCTGATCGGCGATTCGCGTTTTCGAACTTGGATTGGAATCACTAATCGAATAATGAGCACGACAGTGGATTTAGGAGATTAGTGCAACCTTATAGGGAACAAGAATTAATAGAATTCGAGATTAGGATTATGAGACCTAGTAAGTAATTAATCCAATCGTCGAATACGTCCTATTGAGCACGACAGTGGATATAGGAGAAATTGGGGGTCCCGGTTGACATTGTAATTGAACTTAGGGAGGAATTCATCATCACTTGGGTACTATACATGATTGGGTAGGTGGATTTGAGACCTTGGATATTTTAATTTCTGATTTCAAAACCTTAGCTTTATTTTATTTGTTATTGAATTTTTGATCATAATCTCTCTCTCTCAACCACCTTCTTTTACTTGACCAACGTATCTAATTTCCCGCGGATTAGTCGAATTGGTAGCCCAATCCCTGAGTTCGACCTCGGTAATTACTTACCGTGTTTATTTTATTACTTGCGACGACCCGGTACACTTGCCGGTGACACTCAACAAGTTTTTGGCGCCGTTGCCGGGGATTGGCACAACCAATTTTCTTGATTTTAGGGAAGTTTGATTATTTGGTTAAGTTATTTTTATTTTTATTTTTATTTTTATTTTTATTTACTATTATCTCTCTCTACTTCTTTGATTCCACTTGGTCTTGCCTTGTTTTGTATGCGAGGTACACAAAGGAATGCTTCCGGGTTGTGAATATTGTAATGGAGACCATGACACTTGGAGCTGTCCTTTCTACTACTCTCACGAATATGTGGACTCATGCCATAATTTCTATGACAGCGTGCCCCAGGACAACTATCAGAGTCAGAATCAGTATTGGGGTTATATGAGGGGAGACCATCCGGGTTTCGCTTGGGGTGTTTTGATAAGCCTTTGGCTTATCTAGTTTTATAACTAGATGGACTGTGGTTTTTGTGCAAATTATTCGAGTTCAATCTCGTTTTCGCCCAAATTTGGCCTTGTTTTGTTCCTAAGTAGACTTTTACTCGTTCTAGGCATTTTTTAGTAGTTTTTAGTCTATTTTGAATAGAATTACGCTTTTTGTGTCTTTTTATTGTTTCAGGTTAGAAGTGAAGCTCCGGGAGTCAAGGAAAGTCAAGAAATAGTGAAAATTGGCATTCTGGAGATTCTCGCCCCGCGAGTGGATGATCGCCTCGCGAGTCTGAAGATCAGTTAAGCAGCAACGTCATCAATTATGTCTCGCCCCGCGAGAATATTCTCGCCTCGCGAATCATGAAGACCTGCAAGACAGAGACCATCACGGCTAAGCCGTGATGAAGGTCACAGCCATGACAGATTAAGGTTTGAAGTCTCGCCCCACGATAAGCATCTCGTCTCGCGAGAGTTTGAAGACCCTGGAAGTCAGAGACCATCACGTCCTAGCCGTGATGAAGGTCACGGCTGTGAGAGATTGAAGTCTGAAGACTCGCCCCGCGAACGAACTCTCGCCTCGCGAGAATCCAAATTGAAAGCGCGTCAAAACTAATGTTCGCCTCGCGAAATATGGTTCGCCCCGCGAGCGTCAGAGAACCAGAATCCCTATTTATAGACTGTTTCAGATCAGATTGAGGGATCCAAGTTTTTCCACTTGTTTAGATCAGTTTAGTTACGAATCCTTGTTTTCTTCTGGAGCTGCGTCTCCCTTTTTCTTATTTTATTTTATTATGGAGATTATGTCGGATTGTTTGTGCGTCGTCACGGGCATGAGGAACTAATCCCCTCGTCCGAGGGATCAATGAAGCCGCCCATGGCGGTATAGTGTTCATGTGATGTATGTCTTTCTCACTTGTATCAATTTATGTTTTCCAATTCTGATTTGATTGTGTTGATCATATGTGTTGCGTGATTGACTAGCTAAACGTGTTGAGGCTGATCGGCGATTCGCGTTTTAGAACTTCAATTGGAATCACTAATCGAATAATGAGCACGACAGTGGATTTAGGAGATTAGTGCAACCTTATAGGGAACAAGAATTAATAGAATTCGAGATTAGGATTATGAGACCTAATAAGTAATTAATCCAATCGTCGAATACGTCCTATTGAGCACGACAGTGGATATAGGAGAAATTGGGGGTCCCGGTTGACATTGTAATTGAACTTAGGGAGGAATTCATCATCACTTGGGTACTATACATGATTGGGTAGGTGGATTTGAGACCTTGGATATTTTAATTTCTGATTTCAAAACCTTAGCTTTATTTTATTTGTTATTGAATTTTTGATCATAATCTCTCTCTCTCAACGACTTTCCTCGCTTGACCAAACGCATCGGATTTCCCGCGGATTAGTGAAATTGGTAGCCCAATCCCTGAGTTCGACCTCGGTAAATTCTTACCGTGTTATTTTATTACTTGCGACGACCCGGTACACTTGACGGTGAATCAACAAGTTTTTGGCGCCGTTGCCGAGGATTGGCACAACCATTTTTCCTGATTTTAGGGAAGTTTGATTATTTGGTTAAGTTATTTTTATTTTTATTTTTATTTTTATTTACTATTATCTCTCTCTACTTCTTTGATTCCACTTGGTCTTGCCTTGTTTTGTATTCGAGGTACACAAAGGAATGCTTCCGGGTTGCGAATATTGTAATGGAGACCATGACACTTGGAGCTGTCCTTTCTACTACTCTCAAGAATATGTGGACTCATGCCATAATTTCTATGACAGCGTGCCCCAGGACAACTATCAGAGTCAGAATCGGTATTGGGGTTATATGAGGGGAGACCATCCGGGTTTCACTTGGAGTAATGCTGGTGATGGTCTAGCTTGGCAACCACAACCTCAACAGAATTGGCAACAGCAACCTCAACAGGATGGTGGAAGACGACCTTGGGAGTTGGCTCTTGAGAGAACAAATGTGGCAATTGATAAGATGGCCACATCATTTGAGAAGGCGAATGCGGCAGTAGAGAAGTCGGGTCAGCTCGCAAAGCGATTAGAAGAGCGTCTCCCAGGCACTTTCCCAGGTGATACCGAGAACCACCCTAAGAACCAATGCGAAGCCATAACAACTAGAAGCGGTAGGGTGTTGGGATCTGACTGGGATGCAACTAGTTCTCGGGAAGTTGAGGAAGAACCACCACATGTTGAGGAAAAGCACCCTGAGGAAGAGGAGTTGAAAAGTGACATGGCCTCGGAACAACCACATATTGAGGAAGAGCAACCTAAGGAAGAGGAGTTGACAAGTGACAAGGCACCGGAGCAAGGAGGTAGAGTTCAATTTGAAGATAAAGTGGTAGTGGACTCCACCATGTTTGCCGAGCAATCTGATTTTGCTGCATTTGATAACTATGTTGGCTTGCATGCATGTGTGGACACTGGTAAGTTAGTCCCTCCCACTTGTCTGACACACTTCCTCGTGAAAACACCATTTGACCCGAGAGGAAGTGAGTTCATAATTGCAGAGGTCAAAGAAGTTTTCACACTCAGGCTAGGTGAAATCATGAATAGAGTCATATTGCTTCTGCAAGGGCCACTTCACAAACCATGGGATCCGGGTGGAAGGTCTCACATGATGAGCATCTCTTGGCCCTTGTACCACAGGCTATGGGATCCAGGTGGATGCTTCTTAATAAGTCAAGCCCGGGACGTTAAACAAGCACTACTTGGGAGGCAACCCAAGATAGGTATCCTTTGTTTTTAGTTTCTGTCATTTATATATATATATATATATATATATATATATATATATTTATATATATATATATATATATATAAAAGGAAAGCTTGATTCGCCACGCGAATCCACAGTGGCCCCGCGAGACAGAAGCCCTTAATCTCAGAGGCATGCTCACTTTTCTGTCTCGCGTCGCGAGGTATACTTTCGCCCCGCTATTCTGGGCACCATCATCTGTTGGAATTCCATATTCGCCTCGCGAGATACTACCCGCCTCCCTATTCTGGAAAGTGTGAAAACAATTTTTCCAGATTCGCCTCGCGAGTGATCTCTCGCCCCGCGAATCTGCACTTAAGGTTTTAATCTGCAGGAGTTCTTCCAGGATGCTATGCAACAGAAGGGATCCCATGAGACCAATTGGATGAGGAGGCAACCATGGAAACTTGATCAGGGAGCACCCTCTCCTCTCCTCACTTTTGTTTTAGTTTTTGTTTTGTTTTTGTTTGTCACTCTTGAATAATTTGAGAAGATCAAGAGTTTATGTATGAATGTGTGTCGGCAAGCTTGTTGGATTTTGATTAAATTGAGCATAGATTGATTGCATGAATTATTTTGACCATTGATGATTTCCCCCTAGGTTCTGAAATTAGAAAAATTTATCCCCATGTGAAAAATTGAAAACTGAACTTTGAGAATTTTATTGTGATTACTTGATTTATGATAAGTTTGGGGTGAGGGGGTGCACACACTAGGAATCGTATCTCGGTCAAACAATTTGCAAAATGTCCAGGTGAGGATTTGAGCCTCCAACTTTGTTTTTGATTGTGTGAATCACTTTTAAATTGCACTTTCCCAGATTTGCTTGAATCTCTTTATGGTTTGCATGTTTATGTGTTGCATCAAATGATTTAGGCGATTTTCTTTGAATAACTACTTGGCCTAAAAAGAACCATCCCTAATGCATGTTCCCTAGTTAGCAACATTGAGCCTAATTAGCCTATTGTTTCTTGATGACCTTATATTATGAGCCAAAAATCTGAAGAAAAAAAAAACATGTTAACCCAATCTTAGGATTAGGAGAGCATGGAAGCATAGCAAGAGAAGGGTTGTGAGGAACTAAGTTTGGGGTGGCTACAAGGTGATATGTCATATTGGGGTGAGAAAAAGAATAATAAAGGTTGAGATCCAAAAAAAAAAATTTGCCAAAAGAAAGGGGGCAAAACAAAAAGATTAGCAAGGAAAAGGCTGTAGTCACCCGAGGCAAAAAGAAAAATGGAAAAAGGAATTTGAGTTGAATATGTGTCAAATGCTCATGCTCTCTTAGTTCCTAGGGACTTAAGCCGAGTATCCTCGAATATCCTACCCTCAGCCAGGCCCCATTACAACCTTTAAAAGACCTTCTGATGTTGCATGCATGTTTTCGTGGGAACTATTTTTGAGATGAAAATCAAATTCATGGAAAGTGCTCTTGATATGTGAAATTGAGTGAAAACTTAAAAAGCCTAGACAAAATTGAGCGAATGAGTGAAATTTTACATACCCTTGTGAGGAAGGCAATTGTTTGAAATTGGTGATCTTCCTTCTGTGTGTGACTCTGATCCTCAACTTAGATTAATGATTGCATGAATGATGAAGTTCTCAATTGTTTAAAGTAAATGAATGTGGGGATTACATTGGTGTAAGGGGGGAGATCATTGGAGAAAAACTGTTTTGATTGCATGAAATTTGTGCGAAATCAATTGATTCCTTTAGGCTTGCCAAGTCTTGAGTCCTTTTTGAGTTTTAGCTTGCTTGGGGACAAGCAAGGTTTAAGTTTGGGGTGTTTTGATAAGCCTTTAGCTTATCTAGTTTTATAACTAGATGGACTGTGGTTTTTGTGCAAATTATTCGAGTTCAATCTCGTTTTACCAAATTTGCCTTGTTTTGTTCCTAAGTAGACTTTGACTCGTTCTAGGCATTTTTTTAGTAGTTTTTAGTCTATTTTGAATAGAATTACGCTTTTTGTGTCTTTTTATTGTTTCAGGTTAGAAGTGAAGCTCCGGGAGTCAAGGAAAGTCAAGAAACAGTGGAAATTTCCATTCTGGAGAGACTCGCCTCGCGAAAGGATTCTCGCCTCGCGAACACGAAGACCCAGTGAAGCAAAGAATAGTCATACATTCTGTCTCGCCTCGCGAGTAACCTGCTCGCCTAGCGAACCTGAAGGCCTGACTGTGACAGAGAAGTCATCCTTTCTGGTTCGCCTTGCCAATAACATTTCGCCTCGCGATCATTCAAACTCAGGATGGAGCCAAAACTGAAATTTGCCACGCGAGAAGCTTCTCGCCTCGCGAGAGACTGAAGACCCTGGAAGACAGAGACCATCACGGGCTTGCCGTGATGAAGGTCACGGCTGTGACAGATTAAGGTTTGAAGACTCGCCCCGCGAACACACTCTCGCCTCGCGAGAATCCAAATTGAAAGCGCGTCAAAACTAATGTTCGCCTCGCGAAATATTGTTCGCCCCGCGAGCGTCCGGGAACCAGAATCCCTATTTATAGGCTGTTTCATATCAGATTGAGGGATCCAAGTTTTTCCACTTGTTTAGATCAGTTTAGTTACGAATCCTTGTTTTCTTCTGGAGCTGCGTCTCCCTCTTTCTTATTTTATTTTATTACGGAGATTATGTCGGATTGTTTGTGTGTCGTCACGGGCATGAGGAACTAATCCCCTCGTCCGAGGGATCAATGAAGCCGCCCATGGCGGTATAGTGTTCATGTGATGTATGTTTTTCTCCCCTTATCTCAATGAATGTTTTCCAATTCTGATTTGAATGCGTTGATCATATGTATTGCGTGATTGACTAGTTAAACGTGTTGAGGCTGATTGACGATTCGCGTTTTAGAACTTGGATTGGAATCACTAATTGAATAATGAGCACGACAGTGGATTTAGGAGATTAGTGCAACCTTATAGGGAACAAGAATTAATAGAATTCGAGATTAGGGTTATGAGACCTAGTAAGTAATTAATCCAATCGTCGAATACGTCCTATTGAGCACGACAGTGGATATAGGAGAAATTGGGGGTCCCGGTTGACATTGTAATTGAACTTAGGGAGGAATTCATCATCACTTGGGTACTATACATGATTGGGTAGGTGGATTTGAGACCTTGGATATTTTAATTTCTGATTTTAAAACCTTAGCTTTATTTGATTTGTTATTGAATTTTTGATCATAATATCTCTCTCTCAACCACCTTCTTTTACTTGACCAACGTATCTAATTTCCCGCGGATTAGTCGAATTGGTAGCCCAATCCCTGAGTTCGACCTCGGTAATTACTTACCGTGTTTATTTTATTACTTGCGACGACCCGGTACACTTGCCGGTGACACTCAACAACGGCTCACCCCAATATTTCTTCACCCTTTGGCCATTTACTTTGAACTCAGTTCCAGAGCTTTCATCCAAAAATCCACATCTCCATCAGGGTATACTTTGACCAATTTAAATGGTCCATACCACCTTGATTTCAACTTCCCAGGGAACAATTTTAGTCTAGAATTGAACGATAGCACTTGCATGCCTTCAACTAGTTCCCTGGGTTGGATTTTCTGATCATGCCATGCTTTGACCTTGATCTTGTATGCTTCAGTATTTTCATAAGCAAAGAGCCTGAACTCTTCAAGTTCATTCAGCCGCAGTAACCTTGCCTCTCCAGCTGCTTGTGCATCAAAATTCAACTTCTTTATGACCCAAAATGCCTTGTGTTTTAGCTCTATTGGTAAATGACAAGCTTTGCCATAAACCAATCTGTAAGGGGACATGCCAATGGGAGTTTTGAATGCTGTTCTGTAGGCCCAGAGAGCATCATCAAAGTGTAAGGACCAGTCCTTCCTTGAAGGATTTACCATCTTCTGAAGGATTCTTTTGATCTCTCTGTTGGAAACTTCAGCTTGACCACTGGTCTGAGGATGGTAGGTAGCAGCCACTTTGTGTTTCACTCCATATTTTGCAAACATGTTAGCAAACAGCTTGTTGCAAAAATGTGTCCCTTCATCACTGATTATAGCTCGAGGAGTGCCAAATTTGGTAAATATGTTCTTGTGCAAGAACTTTGTGACTACTCTAGCATTATTGGAGGGCAAAGCCACTGCTTCCACCCATTTGGAGACATAGTCTACTGCAACTAAGATGTAGGCATTCCCGTAAGAGACAGGGAAGACCCCCATAAAATCTATTCCCCATACATCAAACAATTCAATCTCCAAAATGGCATTGAGTGGCAGCTCCTGTCTGTTGGAAATATTCCCCACCCTCTGACATCTGTCACAATTCTTGGCATACTTTAGAGCATCTCTAAACAAAGTGGGCCAGAAATACCCAGATGGTAAGACTTTAACAGCTGTTCTTTTTCCTCCAAAGTGACCACCATAAGGAGCACCATGGCAATCACTAAGGATATCTTGCATTTCCTCCTCAGCGGCACATCTTCTCATGATCTGATCTTGACATATTTTATAAAGGAAGGGTTCATCCCAGTAGAAATGTTTAGCTTGATGCGGAAACCTCCTTTTCTGTTGAGAGTTCATTTCCACTGGAATTACTCCACTGACCAGAAAATTCACCATGTCTGCGTACTAGGGTGCTGCAGCATCTTCAATCAGTAAAATGTGTTCATCAGGAAAATTTTATTTGATTTCTCCTTGAAACTTGGTTTCTCCTTCCTCAACAATTCTGGAAAGATGATCAGCTACCTAATTTTCAATTCCCTTCTTGTCTTTGATCTCCAAATCAAACTCTTGAAGCATTAGGACCCATCTGATAAGCCTTGGCTTTGCATCTTTCTTATCAATAAGATATTTGATGGCTGCATGATTTGTGTATACCACCACCTTGGTTCCCACCAGATAAGGTTTGAACTTGTCAAAAGCGAACACAACTACTAATAACTCCTTTTCTGTGGTGGTGTAGTTGACCTGAGCATCAATGAGGGTCTTTCTAGCATTATAGATAGTATGGAAGATCTTGTTATACCTTTGACCTAACACAGCCCCCACTGTAAAATCACTTGCATCACACATCAACTCAAGTGGTTTTTTCCAATCTGGTGCTACTATTACAGGAGTAGTGATCAGAGCTTTCTTCAAAGTTTCAAAAGTTGATAAGCACTCTTCTGTGAAGTCAAATGCACTATCATGCTCCAACAATTTGCACAGTGGCTTGGAAATTTTGGAAAAATCCTTGATGAATCTTCTATAATGCACCGCCGCCATCACAGGACTCTGAACCATAGCCGGAGGTGGTAGTTTACAGTCTTTTAACACATGACCATAACATCCACAATGAGCACAGATTATTTGAAGGTCTTCGTATTGGACATTATGCCATTGTCCACATACTCCCACCTTCCCTACTACTAGTTGATGAAGATCAATCTCCACGCACACCCTAGCAAACCGGCCTCGTTCAATTTGAAGCGTATGCATGTCCACATTGACTGGAGTTCCTATAACCGAAGCCAGAGCTAAAAGAAAACTCTCATTATAAAATACTGCATTTAAGTAAGGGACTCTAACCCACACCATTGTTCTGTCAATAGTTGCTCTGTCAGCAATGAAGGTGGGAGTCCATAATCTAACCGAGAGGATGTGATCAAATATCATCCAGGGGCCACCATTGATAACCTTGTTTCGGTCCTCATTCTCATAAAAAATAACCATGAAATTGAAATAGACAACTATAAACACGAGAAAGGGGGTTGGATTGTGTTTTTCAGAATTTAAAACAAACTTGAAAACTTTTCGCATACAGAAGCTAAGTTCAGACAAGTGGGAAAGAACAGTACAGACGGGTGACCTGTCTGATTAGATTTCAACAGAATAAACATGCAAGCACACAACTTGAAAACATATTCAATGTTAACACTTTAAGCCCTTAGTTAGAAAACAAATATAATAATCAAAGTAACTAAAGAGTTTAAGGGAAGAGAGATTAACCCAGTTGTTTATCCCGGTTCACTCTTCAACACAAAGAGCTACGTCTAGTCCTTGGTAGCACCAAGATTTATCCACTATAACTGATCAGGTTACAGACTCCAAGTATTTTTTTCACACCTAGCCTCTTTAGGCTCCAAGACAAGTATTATTTGCACACCTGTTCTCTTCAGGCTCACTCAGGTTTGGTTGTAATAAATACAATCAGACAAACAATTCTTTCACTAACACTCAGTGAATTAAATGTAAGCTTAGGAAAGACTGCGTAATAACTTCAAATGATTGAAGAATACAAATTTAAAGAATGAAGAAATAAATGAGCAGAATAATGGCTCTTTTAATGTTGTGTATTCTTTGTGTATCTTCATCTTCATTGACTTCTGTATTTATAGCCTTCAAACATTTAAGATCCGTTAGAGACATTCCTTCAAGTGTTGGCTTCGAGTAGAACTTCATTAAATGCAATAGAGTCGTTCTGGGCAGCCATTAATACAATATGAACGTTGGTTGTACTCTAACATGAATGATCATGGCTTTATGCATCGTGTAGTAGCCATATCAGAGTTGTGCGGAGAGCTTTTGTACTTTGCAGAACACATTTACCTTTTCGTGTAATAACCAAGAGTATTAGGGAATATGATATGTTGGAAACATTCTTTAACTGGACTTCATCTCTGATTTCCTAGGTTGCTTGTGAAATTGTCTCTGATTTTTCTTGATAATCGTGAGATTAAGAAAGAGAGAGCTTCAGAGTCTTTGTATGAAGGGACGTCTTCCAAAATCTATTGCACTTGGGTTCTTCATCAAGGAACCATAGATAAGTATAGGAACTTATCAGAAGATACGTTGAAACATCAATGTATATAGTCAATAATCCTAGTCAGCAGACAGGTTGACTTTTGCTTCTTCAGACAGGTGATCATTTATGTAAGCATACAGGTGAGTCTTACTATTTTGATCGGCACACTACATAGACAGGTTAGCAACCAATACGAAGGTTAATTAAATCATTAACCAAATGTTTAGTTTTCATCAAAACTTTGGAAAATGCACATCAGACATTTTAGAGACTTAACAGAAATACTCATTGCCTACATCCATAATCTCAAAATTCCCTAGCAGTTTCCAGGTTGACGCTAGTTTATATTTCATGATGTTGAAACCTAAATTCTTACCAAGTAGCTTCACTACCAGAGCATCTTTCCACGGCACACTCCATTCCTCAAGCACCTTATGTTCCACATGCAACATAGGTGCCAGCCTGTTTCCATTGACATGCTCTACGCTAACAAGTTTATGAGCTATTAAGTCCACCTTCTCCCTAGATGGACACATCTGCTTTCCCGGTACTTTATCCCTGAACGACACATTCTGAGATGTCCCACCCCAAGTCGCATTGGACTGGCTAGCCTGAGGTGAATCACCTCCCTTATCCCATTCCTTATCCGGCAGTTTCTTCAAGAGACCTAAGTCACTTTGTGCCCTAGCAGACGTGAACTCGAACGCACTCATACTTTTTTTATCAATTATTATTCTAAGTACATCTTCTCTCACACTTCTAATCCTTGATTTGCTTTGTCCAAAAAAAAATAGTCAAAAAATACAAGTGGAGAGATATAATGATAGGCTGCTGCATCTGTAATTTACGAGGTTTGCTAACTTAATTCTTTCTGAAATATTATATTTATGCATAACATTACCCATGCTCTTCAGCGTGAGAGAACAGCGTGAATATGCAAAACTAACTCCCACAAAAATTGTGACTAAATGAAATTTTATCATTTATGTTGCTTTGGTTTTCAATAACCTTTGTAGGCCCTGGCCTCCCCAAGCTTTTTACAATTTTTTTATTATATATACCAATATATTTCCCTCCAAAAATATTTGCTCAAGCCCAAACTTCAGAAAGCCCAACTTCAGATGGTATATTGTTTTCATATCAGACTCAAATAATTTAAGGTGTAAAATTAAAAATCATTGTGCAAAATCCCAATTACAAAACCTAACCAATATTAAAAAGTAGACTTAATTGCACTTTTGGTCTCCCAAGTATAACGATTGTGCTATTTTGGTCCCTCAGGTTTCAATTATGACAATTGGGTCCTTCAGGTATCGCGATTGTGCAATTTTAGTCCCTCGGGTTCCAATTGTGTCAATTGGGTCCCTTAGATATTACGATTGTACAATTTTGGTCCCCCAGATATCACAATTATGCAATTTAAAATGTCTGTAGCCTACGTGACACACGTGAGACTGATTTGATACTTAGTGAGGTCGGTTTGACAACTTATATGACATTCCTATATAGTATTGTTGACACCCCACATACTTTAATTGACACGTAGGATGTCATGTAAACTATCAAGTTGGCCTCACTAAGTATAAAATCAGTCCCACATGTGTCACGTAGGCTACTGACATTTAAAATTGCATAATTGTGATATCTGGAGGACCAAAATTGCACAATCGTAATACCTGGGGTCCAATTGGCGCAATTGAAATCCGAGGGACTAAAATTGCACAATCGCGGTACCTGGGGATCCAATTGTCACAATTGAAATCCAAGGGACCAAAATCGCACAATCGTGATACTTAGAGGACCAAAAATACAATTAAGCCTAAAAGTAAAACCACTGAACACTCCCCGTCCCCAAAAAGTAAAACTCGTACCGAACATTGAGTCTGAGAACAGAAACGGCGGCGGCGCTGCTGTCTCACTGCTTCAGTGCGGCGGAGAAAGAAACTTTGTTGGCCGTTGCTGTGTGCAGGGGTGGAGACTGAGAGTCTGAGACCGTATATTAGAGGAGAAAACGTGTCTCTGTTTAAGTGTTTTGTAAGTGCTGAAGTTCCTTTCTTTTTCATTTATTATTCATTCTCTCTCTTCCAAGACAAATACACGTAGCTTTCTTTGCATCATTTAGTTAATTAGTATTCTGAATCTTGAAAGTGGGGAGTGGGGACCATGAGTGAGAGTGAGGTTTGTTTTTTTTTTTTTATTTAATTGTTTATTGTTTATTTTTTTTCATGTTTTTGTCCTTTTTTGAAGGTTCTTTTTTCTTATTGTTTTAATGAATCTATTTTTAATTCCTCAAAATTTTATATAAAATTTTTCTTGCAAATTTTATTTTTTAGGTTCACTATCTGAGTCAAAGTGATGCCTAAAAATAAAACTATTGACTCATTTTTCAAGAGGACAAAGAGAATAGATGATGAAATACAACCTAGTGCACCAATTTTGAATTCAGAGAGCAATGTTGAAAATGTTCTCGAGCCACCTATTGAGCCACCTCCTAAAGCTATAAGAATTGAAGAAGGAAAAATTAATATTGATACTTTGGTACGTGATCCCGGAAAGTGTCCACAAATTTGGGATTATCATATCAATCAACAAGATGAAATTCTTAGGGCATATATGAAGTTTGAACCATATCAATTTATTATGGATGAGTATCCACTTTTCGGTCAAGAAGATCATCCTCGTCGATTTCAAGCTCATTGGTTTAAAAGTTTTCATTGGTTAGAGTATTCCCCATAAGTAAATGCTGCCTTTTGTCTTCCGTGTTATTTATTTTCTAAGCGATCAGGTGCATTCGCATCAACAGGATTTAGCAATTGAAAAAAAGTGAATAATGGGAAAGAGTGTGCATTTTTATCTCATGTGGGAAAAACTCCTAATTCTCTTCACAATGTTGATATTAAATGCTATGAAGATTTGAAGAACCAGTCATGTCACATTGACAAAGTGATGTTTAAACAAACTTCACAACAAATCTTGTGTAATCGGTTGCGTCTTAAAGCCTTCGTGGATGTTGTTAGATGGTTAACATTTCAAGCTTGTGCTTTTTCGAGGACATGATGAAAGTTTGAAGTCTAAAAATCAAGGAAATTTTATTGAAATGATAAAACTTTTGGCTTCTTATAATAAGGAAGTTGATGAAGTTGTTTTAGAGAATGCCCCTCAGAATGCAAGATACACATCACCTACTATTCAAAAGGAGATTTTACATGTCTTTGCTATAAATGTACAAAATGAAATCCGTAAAGAGATTGGGGATGCAAAGTTTTGTTGATTGTTGATGAGGCTCGAGATGAATCTAAAAGAGAACAAATGGTTATTGTTCTTAGATTTGTTGATAAGTATGGATTTGTCAAGGAGCGCTTTATGGATGTAGTGCATGTAAGAGATACTACTTCGGCTACTCTTAAACAAGAGATTTGTTCAACATTATCTAATCATAACCTCAACATTCAAAACGTCCGCGGTTAAGGATATGAAGGAGCTAGTAATATGCCTGGAGAAAGCTAGGTCTTTTTGTCACACTCAAGCTATTCAAATTCCCGATATGAGTGTTTCTTCTCTAACATAGTTCGTTCTCGCTGTAACAAAGAAGTTGTCACAGTTGAGCATCACTACTGTATAGATATATTTACTACTATGATAGATTATCAGTTGAAAGAGTTGAATAATAGATTCAGTAAGCAAGCAACATGGCTTCTTATACTGAGTACATCATTAGATGCTAAAGATGCTTACAAGTCATTTAATGTTGATAATATATGTAGTCTTGTTGAGAAATTTTATTCTTCTGATTTTTCAGGGCAAGAGAAGATCCAATTGCCATATGAATTAATTACAACGTTATGAGCGTGACGTGCTTAAAGATCCAAAGTTTCAAAATTTGTCTACCATTGCTGACTTATGTCAAAAATTGGTAGAGGCTGGTAAATCATATGTTTATTCTTTGATTGATAGATTGACTCGCCTTATTTTGACACTTCTTGTGTCAACGGCAACTACAGAGCGAGCTTTTTCAGCTATGAAAATCATTAGAACAAAGGTTTGAAACATGGAAGATGATTTTGTCTTACCGATTATATGATTGTTTACACTGAAAAGGAGATTGCTCAAGATTTTACCACAGATATGATAATTGATGATTTTTACGCCATAAAGCATCATCGTGCACAATTTAAGAATTGAAGATTTTAGGTATGTACTTAAGTTAACTAAAATTCTATTTGAACAATTTATATTATATTAAGTTGTTAATCATATATCAAACTTGTTGCATTTAACTTGCTTCTATATATTAGTTATTTTTATTATTATTTATGTTATGTATATTTAGTCTTGGCCACTCTCTTAGGAAATTCCTGGCTTCGCCCCAACAGTGATGATATAATAATTATGAAAAAGGCTCATCTAAAATAAATTTTCAACTATTATAATAAGTAAATTTATATATGGTCACTTATAAGTTTGCACAACCGTTAAGAGAATGTCAATTGTAGATTGAGAAACGGAGTGAAACCCTCACATCAAGAAATAGGTAAAAATGTCTTTAAAATTAAAAAAAAAAGTCTCACCACGTTAGTCCAATTTGATAATGTTTGTCAATTTAAGAGACCATATGTAATGACCGTTTTTCAATTTTGGGATGTTTTTTGCTATTTCTTAATATGAGGATCTACTTGTCACTGTCCAACAATTTCATGGACCAAAATGATGATTTACTCCTGAGAAATGACTTTTTTAAAAATAAAATAAATAAAATTGCCTCAGTAATTACTTCTAGGAAAAGATGCATGCTTACCCTATATCGTAACTAGATGTTGTACCCGTGCGTTGCACGAACCTATTATACGTCTTTACACTAACTGTTTTGGATAGTTGTCTTTAAATATTGTAAATTTAAATTTAAATTAATCTTTTTTAGTTATTGGAATGAAAAATTATTGAATGGATGTTTTGTTTTTTGTACTTCTAAATATGTTTTTATGTTGACAAAGTTGGCTAGATAGTAGAGATCATTATATTATAAGTGGTATCGAATTCGATGAATGTCAATAATGTTAAAATATTCAATGTTAATGGCTTGCACCATAACAATTACGAAAATAATAAAGACCATGATTTACATTAGATAGTGAGGAAAGAAGGGATATATATATTGATAAAAAAGAAGGGGGATATTTGTTCACTGTATGACCTAATCAATTAAAAAAATCATAATATATTTATGATTGTTCACACAACCAAAGGTTAAAATTTCATCCATGCACCATAAGTCACTGTAGAAAACAAAAAAATAGAGAGAATAAATTAAATTACATCAACCATAGAGATAAGTCTACAAACTTCTACATTTTTTTCACTAATGCCCTCATTTGCACGATTTTTTAATTTTATTCAACCAAGGAAATGAAGTCCAAAACATATAATAGATTAAGTATGAGTCACCTATTTTAAATTCTTAAAGGCTTCTTTCTAAACCACATTAGAAGTGATGTTGGACACCTGATCTTCCTCGTCACATATTAGTAACTATAATCCATGACGTGATGTTACTGTTGAAATTGTAACATATAATTGTTGATGTGAAAACACAGGCTGTGGAAGATTGATAACACATGCCGAAGAGACTGTCTTTGACTCTTATTTGTCGTCATTGCAAAAGAGAGAACAATAGAAAATTGCTTATATTGAAACTTGAAAGGAATTCTTTTATCGGATGGGGTCAATGACAATCTAGGAATATAATCTTTGAGGCCAATTTTGCTTCTTGAGATGACTTTTGCCTATAAAACATAACTGTCGATTTGGGAAATTATAAGTTAAGTTTCATTGCATAATCCTGATTATTGATCTATATTCCTCAATAACATTATTAGGACGCCCATCTTGAGTTTTGATTCATGATTTGGAAGTCCGGAAGATGCTATTTGGATGTTCATCTCTATTGTTGACAATGAGTAGAATAAAATTATTTTAATTGTCTCGCACGGGTTATGTAACAAATGATTTTTTGCATCATTGGGTGATGCATTAAACATAGGAACTATATATATTTTTTTAATTTTTAAGATAGAAATATTTAAAAATAATGTTATGTAAAATATAAAATATATTTTTTCTAATAAGTTGATAAGTATAAACTTAATATATTAAATAGATTATTGAAATATATATGAACCTCTTTTTTTTTTTGAATTTATAGTTAATTTTATTTGTTTTCAAAGCAAAATTATAAATTGATACAAACCATTTCTTGTGTCACTACCTGCATATTTTACCACTTATTGTTCTGGTAGTAGCTTGTCTAAATCAATGGATACATAAACAATTTTAAAGGATTACCATGAGAGTGTCAAAAAAAACAACAATACTCTAAGATATAGATAAGTTCATCAATATATCATTAGATTTTATTTCAAATACATATTTATTTCATTGTCTAAACCTCCGGTCTGCTATAACAGAAGAAGAAATATAAGTGTCTTTCCTCTGGTTGTAATACTCATTGCCACCACAATTTGAGTAAAAGTCTGGTTGCAAAGTGTATATGCAAGAACAGTTTACTGTTACCATTTTACAAAAAGTTTTTAAAAATAAATCAAACTGTAGAAGAGAGAAACAAAATTCACAAGTTGGTTATACTAATAAACACATTGCAAGAATTTGTTACCTATTGCTGTTTTGCACCCATACCAGTAGTTCTACCTGTGCGATGAAGGTAGTCAATCTAAAATCGAAAGGGGAAGTTAAGTTCCGTAACCAATTAATATCAAGAAAGCAGGGTGGAAAGAGGGGTTGACCAAAATATGAGCTCATAGATAAGATGCTTACAGAATTAAAGGGGAAGGCAAACATGACAACATGATCTACATCCAAGTCGAGACCCCTGACGACCATGTTTGTGCAAACCAATGTTAAATTCGTGTCAAGGTTATTCAATTTTGAAGATGAAGAAGATTAAACCCCAAAACAAAATATGTAGAAGATGGAGATTACGGCTTACCAACTCGAATAGAGGAAACGGTGCTTCTATTCTCTTGAAGTGCAACGCATGCCAGCCTTCTTAATTCGTTGCCATCAAAAACCCACAATACCAAATGAACAAAAAAGAATTAAGTATTTTAAGGTTGGATAAAAAATCAGAATTGGAAAAAACACCAAATGAAAAACCTAAACCCAAATTAGAGAAAAAGAAAAACCCAAATAAAAAACCTAAACTCAAATAGCTTACATTCAACATTGCTTAAATAAGGTTCAAGAGATGCTTGAAACGGTGCTGATGGCGGTAGCAAGAAGGTGCTTCAGTGGTGTGGTTCAAAGAGTTTCAGAAAGAGAAAACGTTTGTCATACCACATCCAAGGTGAACGTTTTGAATGGTAGAGGGAGAGAGATAATGTTACCAGTAATTGTTATTTTATTTTAATAAACTTAATTAAATTATTTATTGACACATACATGTTTACATAGTGGTTGAGAGAGTTTCAAAAAGAGAAAACGTTTGTCATACCACATCCACAGTGAACGTTTTGAATGGTAGAGGGAGATAGATAATATTACCAGTAATTACTATTTTATTTTAATAAACTTAATTAAATTATTTATTGACACATACGTGTTTACATATTTGCCCCAGCCACTATCTTCTTATTACAACCATCCAAGTGATTTTACAGATATGCCTCCAACCACCACCTTCCTTTTAATAATAAAGATTGATTATTATTATCCAGTTAATTAAGAAAAAATACATATCGTTAATAAACAAATTCATATATAATAATCATGACGTATGTAGGAGGACCAACTTAATTCGATATGGGCCAGGCCTAATAACATCGGGCTAAAATAAAGTTGCCCAATTTGAGCCATTCGGCCCATTTTTACACTGCCTTGTATAAGTCACATACATCAAATCGGATCTTATTCTCGAGTCTCGACTTTGCTCAACTTCTTTGGTATTTGTAAAGTGCTGAAGTTGAGTGAAGTATAATGGCGACTCGTTCTTTCTTCACAAAATGGAAAATCCCTCATTTGGCTTCGCCATTTCGTAAAGAGTTAACGAGAAGTCCCAATCCCATAGTAGAATCTTCAACTTCAACTTCAACTTCAACTTCAACTTCAACTTCAACTTCAACTTCTGTTGCAGTGTTCCAATGCAAAACGGTGTCGTCGGGTATCAGGCAATACCACGACGGAAGGCCCAGAGGGCCCCTTTGGAGGGGAAAGAAGCTTATTGGTAAAGAAGCTCTCTTTGTGATATTGGGTTTGAAGAGGTTTAAGGATGACGAGGATAAGCTTCACAAGTTCATCAAAACCCATGTCTTGAGGCTCTTGAAGATGGACTTGATTGCTGTTCTCTCTGAACTTGAGCGCCAAGAGGAAGTTTCTCTCGCTCTCGCGGTTTCTACTATTCCTTCCACTCTTTACTTGTTATGTTAGTTATATGTTAGTTAGTTACTTATAACCTGTTTGTTTGAATGCTTCTGAGATATGTTGGAAATAAGCTTTCATGCTTGTCATAATTTAATATATAAGCTAATTTTAGAGTTAGAGTATGCCCCATTGTCTTGAAATTGTTGATTCGTGCTTAGGTTTTGACAGTAGTGATGTTGGGAAAATACGTAATTTTCCTAAATCAGATTTGTGAAAAAACGAAATAAATGTGGAATAATAACACACAAAATTGATAACGGAGTTCGGCTAATAATGCCCACGTCTCCGGGCTGCTGCAGATATTTTACTCAAAAGGGAAATATACAAAGTGTTTACAAAACACTCACAACCTCTCACAATCCACAACCCAATTACACCCAGAAAAATAAAGCTTTTATTCCTAAGCCTTTTCTCTCTCTCTAGTTATTCTCTCTCTTGTTGGGATTGATTTTTTATTCTTGCTGAGGCTTGTATTTATAAGGATTTTTCACCACGTTACGTAGTTGGGTGCTAAGGTGTTTCCACATATTGTAGGAAACTAATTACTAATATTACTTAAATACTCCTAAGAAATAGCACTAACAACTAAATGTTAGGAATTCTCTTCTGGCTACCTCCACCAATAGCCACCTCCAACAATCTCCCACTTGAAGACTGATTTCAATCTGTCTTCACACCTCGATCAATACAACAGCCTTCCCTGGTTTGTTATTCTAGCAGCCAACTGAAGTTGAATACAACTTCAATTTATCAATGGTCACCACCTTTGTTAACATGTCTGATGGATTCTTACTTACTTGAATCTTCTTCAATGTTAGCACCTTATCCTCAAGCAGAGATCTGATAAAGTGATAACGAAGATCAATGTGCTTTGTTCTGGAATGGAATGCTGAATTCCTTGCCAAATGTATCACACTTTGACTATCACTGTGCAAAACACTTTTCTCCTGGATGAATCCCAGCTCTGTCAACAATTCTTGAAGCCATATCAATTCTTTCAAGCTTCACATTACCTACATACTCAAACTTTCGTAATGGATAAAGCAACAATCTTTTGTACCTACGACATCCAACTAACAGATGTTGTTCCAACAGTGAATATGTAACCGGTGGTACTTCTTCGGTGATCGACTCCACCTCCACAGTCTGCATCTACATATCCTTGTACTTTTAATTCTCCTTTACCAAAGTACAGACACTTCTTTGTGGTGCCTCGTAGATACCTCAAAATCCACTTAACTGCTTCCCCATGAGCTTTACCTGGATTTGACATAAACCTGCTAACAACTCCCACTGCATGGCCAATGTCTGGCCTTGTAAAAACCATCGTGTACATCAAACTTCTAATGGCTGAAGCATACGAAATCTTAGCCATAAACTCTATTTCTTCCTCTGTCTAAGGAGACTGGTCCTTGGATAAGCGAAAATGACTAGCCAAAGGTGTGCTTACCGGCTTGGCGTCGCCCAGCAAAACACGGTTGATGTACTCTGCTTGATAACTACAAAATTCCTCTTTGCTTATCTCTCGTGATTTGCATTCCAAGGATATTCTTTGCTGGACCCAAGTCCTTCATGTCAAATTCTTTTGACAGCTGCATCTTCAAGTTTCCGATCTCGTCCATATCCGAACTAGCTACTCGACATAAAGTAGCAGAATGATATTACTGGACTTATATCTCTTGAAGTAACAACAGTGGTCGGCATTGCACTTCTGGAAACCTTCCTTGTGCATGAAGCCGTCAAACTTTATGTACCACTGTCTTGGGGCTTGTTTTAGGTCATACAAGCTCTTCTTCAATCTACACACCATATTCTCCTTCCCTTTTTCTGAAAAACCTTCTGGTTGGTGCATATATATCTCCCCATCTAAGTCTCCATGAAGAAATGCGGTCTTCACGTCCAACTGCTCAAGATAGAGCTCTTGATAGCTCTGAATACTTAACACAGACTGATAGTATTGAGCTTCACAACTGGAGCAAAAATTTCGGTGTAGTCGACTCCTTCCTTTTCTTTGGAATCCTTTGACAACTAGCCGGGCGCTTGTATCTCTTGAGCCATCATGCTCCTCCTTCACCCATCACCCATTGTGTGGAGGCCTTTTCCGAACTACTTCAGGTGTTCCCATGTCCGATTGGAGATCGAAGACTTCATCTCATCTTTCATGGCAAGCTTTCAACTACATCCCCACATGCTTCCTCCGCCCCTCTGCACTTCTCCTCTCCGGCCCTGCTTCTCAGCTCCCCTCCATCAGTCAACAACATATAATTCATGTGTCTCCTGTTAGGCACATGAGGTCGAGAAGACCTTCTCAATGCAGGAGTCGGGGTAGGAGGCATTGGTGTGTCAGACTGCTGCTCGCTATCTTGTTCAGTTGATTCCTCTAATTGAGAATTATCAACTATAGGACTTTCTAGGATATCGTCCACCTCTGCATACACAGGCCCACTTTGTTCTGAGTTGCTGGTATCTGTGATATGTCTGTCCTTGTACATCACTCTTTCGTTGAAGATCACATCTCTACTACGGATCATCTTTTTGTTTTCATCATCCTAAAGGCGGTAGCCAAATTCATCTTCACCATAACCAATGAAAGTGCACTTCGATTTCGGATCAAGCTTATTCCGATCTTGATCACTGATATGCACATATGCTACACAACCGAAAACTCTAAGATGTTTGAGGTTCACCTCTTTTCAGCTCCATACCTCTTCTGGTATTCCGTGTTCCAATGGTACCAATGGACCTCGGTTGATCAAGTAAGCTGCTGTGTTGACTGCTTCTGCCCATAACTGTTTCGATAGACCTGACTGCACACACAAGCTTCTGGCTCTTTCAGTCAACGTTCGGTTCATACGCTCAGCTACACAACCCTGTCTCATTTTCGACTCTGGCTTTCCACGTCTTAAAAGCCTCGAATACTTCAGACTTACGTTTCAGAAAGTAGACCCATACTTTCTTAGAGTGATCATCGATAAAAGTCACAAAGTATTGTTTCCCACCAATGGATGAGACGGTAGTTGGACCCCAAACATCAGAGTGAACCAGCTCGAGTCTCTCCTTCTTTGGGGTTCTTCCACTTGTCTGAAAGCTGACTCGTTTCTGCTTTCCAAGTATACAGTCTTCACACGTGTCAATTTCTACTGACCGAAGACCTGGTAGTTTGCCCTTTGAGTGCATGATCTTCATCCCTTTCTCACTCATATGGCCCAGTCTCTGATGCCATAGATTGGGATTTTCATTTGTTGCAACTACAATCAAATGACATGCTCCTATTGTCTTGTAAAGAGTACCACTCATTTTACCGCGAGCAATCGTCATTGCACCCTTTGAAATCATCCATTGATCACCATGGAAGACTGTTGTGTAGCCATCATCGCCAACCGCCTCACGAGATTAAGTTCTTCGTCGGGTCAAGAATATGTCCGACATTTTTCAATTCCCATACGGACACTGTTCAACTTAATCTTCACTACACCTTTACCCACAATCTCACAAGATTGATTGTTACCAAGGTAAACTTTACCAAGGTTTCCGGGGACATAATCCTCAAAGAATTCTTTCTGCGAAGTGGCATGAAAGGATGCTCCAGAGTCTAACACCCAAGACTCTTCCTTGCTCTCCAAAGAGCATATCAATGCATCATCTTCTCCTGACGTGGAGGTAACATTCGCCTCTACCTTCGCCTCATGATTCTTCGATGCACTCTTGCACTGATTTTGTAGTGCCCGGTCTTTCCACAATTCCAACACTCGACATTCTTCGAGCTATTGGAACTACGGTGATTTTTGGTCTTGGACCTCCTGTCCCTCGATTTATCGGGTCCATTTCCTCTGGTTGAATTTCTTCCTCTTGACTTTGTGTACAACACTGAAGAGGTTGATGATTCACCCGACTCTCTCCGTCGGATCTCTTCACTGAGAACCAGATCACGAACATCATTAAATTTCAACTTGTTACTTCCCGATGAGCTACTCACACTAGTAGTGACATAGCATTCCAGCTTTCTCGGTAGGGAAGACAAAAGTATCAATGCTCGTACTTCTTCATCAAACTCAATTCCAACTGAACTCAACTGGGTTGTGACTATATTGAGTTCATTGAGATGTTGTGCAGTCGATGCGCCTTCTGTCATCCGTAAATTGAACAACCGTCTCATCAAATGAACTTTGTTTGAGGCCGACGGCTTTTCATACATACTGGAAAGGGCCGCCATAAGACTCGCTGTGGTCTTTTCTTTTGCAATGTTAAAAGCAACATTGCGGGATAATGTCAATCGGATAACTCCAAGGGCTTGTCTGTCAAGAAGAGTCCAATCTTCATCCTTCATGCTCTCTGGTTTCTTTTCTTGGAGAGGTTGATACAGCTTTTTCTGATACAGATAATCTTCAATATGCATTTTCCAAAAGCCAAAGTCCGCACCATCGAACTTCTCAATTTTCACCTTTCCTTCTTCTGCAGCCATCGCTCCAACTCAAATCTAACTTCCTCAGGATCGTTTCTGTCAATTTGTACGAACCACCGTGTTTTAGAACACCTTCGTGGATAATTTGGTGTCGCCGACCAAATTTTACTATTCACAAATTTACTATTTATGTGAATAATACCTTTGTAAAAAATTGACAAAAATAATCACCAAAGCTCTTGATACCAGTTGTTAGGAAAATATACAATTTTCCTAAATCAGATTTGTGAAAAAACGAAATAAATGTGGAATAATAACACACAAAATTGATAACGGAGTTCGGCCAATAATGCCTACGTCTCCGGGCTGCTGCAGATATTTTACTCAAAATTGAAATATACAAAGTGTTTACAAAACACTCACAACCTCTCATAGCCCACAACCCAATTACACCCAGAAAAATAAAGCTTTTATTTCTAAGCTTTTTCTCTCTCTCTAGTTATTCTCTCTCTTGTTGGGATTGATTTTTTCTTCTTGCTGAGGCTTGTATTTATAAGGATTTTTCAACACGTTACGTAGTTGGGTGCCAAGGTGTTTCCACATATTGTAGGAAACTAATTACTAATATTATTTAAATACTCCTAACAAATAGCACTAACAACGAGTAAATAGCCAATTTGGTCCCTGAAACTGTGAGATCGTGTCAATTTGGTCCCTCAAATTAACGAAATTGCAAAAAGGTCCCCGAAACTGTCAAACGTTGATCAAGTTGGTCCCTCCGTTAGGCAGGGTTACTTGACGCCGTTAATGGCGCTGACGTGGCACGTTAAGTGCCCATGTGGCATGACAGCTGTACCACAATTTCAGGGACCAATCTGACACTAAATTTCAGGGACCAAATTGACACTCAAAAGACTAAAAACCTATCTTCTTCTTCCTTCGACTGTCTTCTTCCTTCGGCGTCTCTGGTTGTCTCTCTGCTCTCTCTGGTGCAAACAGAGGAGGCCATGAGGAAGAGCAGAGAGCTTCTCTTCAGAGAGCTCTGCGAGTATCTGGGCCTCAAAGAAGACGACGCCAAACAGAGATGGAGCAACATGGATGAAGACCAGAAATGGGTTTCCATCAAAGGGTTTCTTGCAGAATGGGGTGCCCATTTTCATCCATTGTTCGCAAGGTCTACCAAAGACATGGTTGAAGAATATCTACGACAAGGAAAGAACCTCAACCCCACCACACCTCCAAAGTCTCCTCCTTCTGTGCCCTTTCCGAGACTCGACGGGATTATTGGTTTTTGATACACAAACAAGAATTGAATTCCTACTAGGGATTTCTATTTGGTTACTGGTATTTATTCTTGTTTTTCTTTTACAAAAAAAAAAAAAGCAGAAAAAGAAAATTAAGGTTGCTTTATTAACTTAATTTGGCTTGGCCACAATGAAATATTTGATTGAGTTATGTTTTCTTTCAATTTTCTCCTTTTCCTATCACATTACTTTGGCACAAATGAATCTCTATTCATGACGATATGACCATATCCATTCATTATGTTGGTAAAATTGACCCATTCCTCCCACCATTAACCAATGAAGTCCAACATTTGCTCACAACATTCACAGGATTTTGGTAGTTTTTTCGATCTTGAACCGTCGCCAACAATAGGTGACTAGGGGGATTTTAACTTTTAATAAGCTCGCTCTGAAGCCCGAGTATATCCAGGTATTACCCGTTTATCCCCAATGCATCAATGTCGACTTTGGTTCAGCGGGAGTTGATACAATACAACCTTGAAAAACATTGCTACTCTTTCTGACTGCTCTACATGGCACAAAAATCATTGCTAACAAAATTTCAAATCAGCTCTTCCTTATTAGATTGCACAAAACCATTGCTACTTCTAAATCATTCCATGCTAACAAACATGGCTGACCAAGAAACAGTCCCATCAATGGCTTCGGTCAAGAGCTAATTTCAAATTAGCATCTAATCTTTATTGGCATGAGTTTCAAAGCATGAAGACATTGGTGAATATAAAAGCAGAATAATACTAAGACAGTCAACATGATCGTACCCAACTTTACACCATCATGTCATAGGTGAAAGATCATGGAAGCATCCGTAATTAAATAGGTAAAATGGGACAATATAGGTTAATCTAATTGGGGAGGATGGATAAATGGAATCGGAGCTCCTGGATCATAGACGAGGTTCTTTCAATTTTTATTCACTCAATTGGTCTTGTAGAATGTAAAAGAGAAAGAGAAGTCATGAAGAACATTTATATACAAACCAGAAAGTCAGTAAATGTCTTGTCTTGTATCCATGCAATATATGTAAGAGAGAGAAATACATAAAAACCATCGAAATACAGTAATGCAGGTGTGCAATCGTAGCCTCCATTGGACAATATGGACACTTGAATGTTCGTGTGCTGTTTTTCGATAACTTCATAATCGATTGCTTGCAAAGGACATGTAAACATGGCAACAGCATTGGAGGATTCTCTTCACTCGCTTGATCCCTACTCACAGGGGCAAACAAAAATCGAATGGAACTAAAATTCCTTACCCAAATCTACAGGCACGGCAACTGTTTCATTGTCTCCCACTCGCCTGCTTCTTTGCTGCCATTACATTTGCCAGCTTTAAGAGTGTAGGCAACCCCTCAACTCCAGCTCCAACTGCCACACTCACAGAGACAACCAGAGACGCCGAAGGACGAAGACAGTCGAAGGAAGAAGAAGATAGGTTTTTAGTCCTTTGAGTGTCAATTTGGTCCCCGAAATTTAGTGTCGATTGGTCCCGAAACTCGTGAGTACAAATGTCATGCCACGTGGGCACTTAACGTGCCACGTCAGCGCCATTAACGGCGTCAAGTAACCCTGCCTAACGGAGGGACCAACTTGATCAACGTTTGACAGTTTCAGGGACCTTTTTGCAATTTCGTTAATTTGAGGGACCAAATTGACACGATCTCACAGTTTCAGGGACCAAATTGGCTATTTACTCCACTAACAACTAAATGTTAGGAATTCTCTTCTGGCCACCTCCAACAATAGCCACCTCCAACAAGCGATACTGGTTAATGTAGATTAGCAACTTAGTCTTTGGTATTATTCTCTACTTACAGTTTAGTCCTTAAATTTTATTATGCATAAGAGTGAGTTCCTGGTTCTGCGAAACTCGTAAAAGTCATTCCTTCTTAGGGACTAAAGTGAGGGGAAAAAAAAAGAATGAGTTGATACAAGTTTTAGAATTTCAGAGATTAACTTACACATAATTGAATTTAGGGACTAAATTGCATCTGAAAAGTAATAACAATCACAAGGAATAAGTTCCTAATCCATTCATTCATGATGAATTTTCAGGTGTTCAAGGTGATTCAAAAGCAAGATTGGTACAAACCTGATGTATTCCTTTATAAGGACTTAATTATTTCATTAGCAAGGTCTAAGAAAATGGACGAAGTAATGCAATTGTGGGAATGCATGAGAAAGGAGAATCTGTTCCCTGATTCTCAGACATATACTGAAGTCATAAGGGGCTTCTTGAAGTATGGATCACCTGCAGATGCGATGAACATATATGAGGACATGAAGAATTCTCCAGATCCACCGGAGGAGTTGCCATTCAGAATTTTGTTGAAAGGACTCCTTCCACATCCTCTTTTGAGAAACAAAGTGAAACAAGATTTCGAGGAGCTCTTTCCCGATTCAAGTATCTATGATCCACCACAAGAGATATTTGGTGGTGTACGCTGAGGTTTGAATCCATCACTCTGTTATCCTGTGTTCAAAATTTTGATTTTGAATAAACTGTGTTGTTTCCTCTTCGGACTTATGAACCTATTTATTTTTAAAGTACAACATTTATGATCTTAATTTAGGGGTTCCTCCTGAGTTGCAAGTTCTTGAATAAACCTGATATGCATCTGAGTCAATAGGTTTCAAGTTGATTTAATAGGATACCGATGGTTATTTTTTTCTGTCAAAAAGATGAAAAGATAGTCAACTGTGATACCATTAAGCTGGCTTATTGAATGAGAAATATATGGAAAAAGTCAACAGTGAGGAATAAAGTTGTAGGTATAAGATGTGAAACTTATTGTTTCTGTCATTCGAGAATAGAAGTACGTAATGTCATTCTTCAAGGTGGGGAGTTGAATTTCCTATCTTTTGTTATTTGTGGACATGCCTGTAGACAAATTGGAGTTGTACTTATCATTCTCCTACCTTTTGTTGTCTAGATTATGTTACCAAATGCCAGCTTTAAGTATGAAACTAGTTTTGGTAAAGATAAATGCCTTCATTTGTTAGTTTTTTTGTCTGGGAAAAGGAGTTACCTAATAATTCTGCATACTTTTCATCTTCAACTTGTCTGTTTAATCGCCAAGTTAAATATCAATTCTACTAACCTCTTTTGTGTAAATAGTAGCTCCTGAGCGCAATGATGCATTCTGGAAGTAGCTGAATTATGAAAGTAGTAGTTGAGGTTTGAGGCTGCGGTCATCTTTACTTGTTGAGCTTGGAGTGCATTGCCTGGTTCTGTTCTGGTTAGTTAGTGGGTCGAGGATTTACTACTTGTAAGTCCCCACTAAAGGAAGATATTTTTTGGTGTTGAAAATGAAACTGATTGGGCTTCACCCTTTTAAATGATCTTAGTGTTCTTTTTCAGTTTCATTGCCCATCTCAGCAATGTGCAATGTACAAATTGTTATAGAAAGAAATGAAAGTCATGAGTATTTGCTGCCCAACAAGATAACACCTTTCTTAACAAAGGTGTAGGATGGGGGAGTTGATATGTACCTTTTTTCATTTAATATTTTATTTATTAGTAGGAGAACTAGTAAGAGAATTTTGTAAGATAGCAAAACTCTCTTTTGTTCATCTACATTTTATCCCAGGTGGACTCTAGCACGGAGTTATTCTTTTATGGGTATACTGATGTAGACAATATTACAATTAATGTTGGCCGTCTGATATAATATTATTTTAATGGAGAGTCCAGATTTGACTCTTAAAAAAAAACAAGTTAACCGGTTAACTGAAGGGGATGTTTATCTCAGAAATTGTAATTTAGTCCCTTCTTTATTGCGTCCGGGTCCCTGTCTTTAGTGTCTTGATCTCACAAGACACCTCCCCAATTCTCCCACTGAACTCTTGTGACGCCATCCCCACCACTGCCGTCGTAACCGCCCTCAACCTTCCAACCATCGAATCTACGGTCCCTTTCCCACCTTGTCCTTTCACTGCCACCAACAATTGTTTCGTCCTAAGCGTAGAAGAACTCAAGGGTTTCGACCATGTGGGGTTAGGAAGTTCGAACCAATCCATGGGTGTTCTCTTCGGATCCCTCCAAACAGGTAGCGGTGGAATCGTCGATGCCAGCGGTTAAGGTTAGCTCTTTGACGGTGCACCATGGGCACCGTGATGTTCGTCCCCAGGCTCATAGTATACCGGTTGGGGGTTTGTCGTTTACGCGATGCTTCGTTTTCAGTAGACCATGAAATAGCCCCCACAGGCACTCTGTTTTGGTTGTCGACAGTCAGTAAGTGTTGCTTGTTAATTTTGAAATCTTTTAGGCTTTGAAATCATAAAATAGAAACCATGGAGGCGGAATCTTGTTTTGTCAAATGGTTAAGGTTCTATCGAAAGTGTCTGAATAGGGAAGAATTCGTATGTGGTGTTGTTTTAAAATTGTCCTTTTTGTGTTTCTAATTTACCTTTTTATGTAACAGAATTCCTCATGTTGAAGAGAAGACAAAATTTGCTGTTGGATGAAGAACCCGATGTTGTTGTTAAGAACCATAGTGGGTGTCAACCATTGTAGTACACCAACTTTGGATGATTGTGTTATTTAGTATTTAGTCCAGTGACTATAAAATGGCATTCTTGATGTTGATTTTTCATTGGATATTGATTTAAGTAGTGTTTATTGAAAAATTGATTGTGCAAGTTTTTGGTGTTTGCACAACATGTTGATTGGGTTCTATAATGGTGTTAGAATTGTTATTTGTCTTTGATGGTTGGTTTTCATGTTTTAAACTAATTGTTCATGGAGCAACTAGAATTGATTTGAGTGTTATGGCAAGTATGTGGGTTGCGTAATATCTTGCGTGGATGGCTATGGATTTGTTGCGAAAATTGTTTGTCTCTGATGCAAATATACTTGATCCTCTGCACCTACTATGGAAGAGATGAAGGGAACAAACTTTGTTGTTTGTTTGTCTGGACAGACCCTTAACTGCAAATACGAAAAATTAAGTGACATATTAATTTATCGGACAAATGCAACAAAACCTGTTATTCCAGGTAGAAATTTGTAAAAAATTGTCTATATCAGTATACCTACAAATGACTAACTACATGCTAGAACCCACCTTTATCCCATGGTATATGAAAAGCCAAACTCCTTTATTATATTTCACCTTTATCAACCGAGCATGTTTGAACGCATTGGTAGTAGATTTTGCCGAAAATTTTTATTGACTGATACTGCTCGGTCTCCAGGTACTAGATATGTAGGTTGTATGTACATATTGGCTACACTTTTTTTTTATGCTCGTTTAAGTAACCTATGATTGGTGCATGGCATGCGAGTATTGATAGAAAAAGTCCTCGTGGTTTGCATGGTATGCAAAAAAAGAAGCCGCTCATAACGGTTGCCATCTTGGTGACTTTGAACAATTGCTAGTCGCTTCGCCGAGCAACCTTGCCTTGTTCATAAGTCACCTGCCGCTAACCCATTCCTCATAGATGCCCCCATCTTCAGAGAAGTCTCTGCTGGTGAAAATGTATATAGATTACATATCCAAAATGCTTGGAAACCTATTAGCCATCACTGACTTGACAATTAGCATTGTTTCTAGCAACCGGAATCATGGCAAAGCTCCAAGGCGTAAGTGATGATGCTTTCAAGTTAAGGCTCTTTCCTTATTCTCTGAGGGACAGAGCCAAGGCGTGGTTGAACTCTTTGGAATCCAACTCCATTACTTCGTGGAATGGCCTAGCTGAAAAGTTTTTGACTAAATACTTTCCTCCCACTAAAAATACAAGAATGAGGAATGATATAACTTCCTTCAGGAAGAATGATGATGAATCACTGTATGAATCATGGGAGAGGTTCAAGGAGCTGTTGAGAATGTCCCCATCATGGCATACCTGTTTGCATCCAAATGGAGACCTTCTACAATGTGTTACTGCCTCCCTCGAGGTTGATGCTAGATGCTTCATAGGAGGCACATTTTTTACTAAGTCTTACAATGAAGCTTATGAGCTGATTGAGAGCATAGCTGCTAATAGCTATCAATGGCCAACTGTGAGGGCCAATGCTACTAAAAATCCTGCTAGAGTGCTTGAGGTGAAGGAAACAAATGCCTTGTCTACTCAACTTGCTACCATCACTAATATGCTGAAGAATTTGACTGCTGCCAACACAAGTAAATAACCTGTTATGGCTGAACCTGTTGTGGCTTAAGTGAGTTATGTGACCTGTGTTTTATGTGGAGGGGGGCTCCCGTTTGAAGAGTGTCCCAGCAATCCAGTATCACTGAATTATGTGGGGAATAGAGGGAACAATGCATATTCCAACACTTACAATCCTGGTTGGAAGCAACACCCAAATTTCAACTACAGCAATTTCAGCAATTCACTGAACCCTTCAACTGGAAATGCCTCACAACAACACCAACAACAAGGGCAGAATAGTCAGCAGCAGCATAATCAAGCCCCTGCAAAGGAATCTTCTTTGGAAGCAATGTTGAAAGCTTTCATGACTGAAACTAAGGCTCAATTCCAAAATCAAGGAGCTGCTGTAAGAAACTTGGAGAATCAAGTAGGTCGATCAGTTGGCAACTGCATTAACTAACAGACCCGTTGGTACCTTACCTGCATCCACAGAGTCTCCATCTTCCTCAAATGATAAAGGGAAGGAGCAAGTCAAGGCCATAAACTTAAGAAGTGGAAAAGAGCTACAGGATGTTGTAGCATCTAAGCAGTAGAGAACAAAGACAACTGAACCAGCTGAAACATAAAAGTCTAAGCTTGACTCGGTTCCATTGCCTGAAGACACAATGCAAGTTACTCCTAGGTGGACTGAGCCTAAGCTAACTCCAGAGAGGCCTCATCCTCCTTTTCCACAAAGGTTGAAGAAAGCAGCTCAAGAGAAGCATTTCAACACATTTTTGGAAATTTTGAAGCAATTTCACATCAACATACCCCTGGTTGAAGCCCTGCAACAAATGTCCAATTACACCAAGTTTATGAAGGACATTCTCACAAAGAAGAAGAGGTTGGGAGAATTTGAAACAGTTGCTATGACAAAGGAATGCAGTTTAATGCTGCAGAACAAGGTACCTCAGAAAATGAAGGATCCAGGCAGTTTCACAATTCCCTGTTCCATAGGGAATACTTATTGTGGAAAGGCTTTGTGCGACCTTGGAGCTAGTATCAATTTGATGCCAATGTCTATCTTCAGGCAACTGGGAATTGGTGAAGCAAGACCCACTACAAGAAACTCAGAATCGGTTGTTGTGATCCATTGCCTACCTTGAAGGAAAAATTGATGATGAGTTAATCAGGGTGGACAAGTTTGTTTTCCCAGTTGAATTAAATATTCTTGATTTTGAAGCTGACAAGGAAGTTCCCATTATCCTTGGAAGACCCTTTCTTGCAACAGGAAGAACATTGATAGATGTCCAGAAATGAGAGCTTACTATGAGGGTTAATGATCAGCAAGTTACTTTTAATGTCTTTAATGCCCTGCAATATCCTGATGAAGAGATGGAGGGATGTTCTGTCATTACTGGTATTGAATCCCTTGTGCAAGAGCAACTTCTAGCAGCAAGGCAAGGTTTAGAAACAGAATTTGAAATTCATGATGAAGCTGGTTCTGGGAAAGAAGAGATGAAGATACAAGTTGAAGAGAAAATGGAACACAGGTCTTGGATCATAAGATATGAGTCCCTGGAACTGACTGATGATACTTTCAAAGAGAATGTTCCCTCCAATGAAAGGCCTCCCACTCTTGAATTGAAGCAGCTGCCTACTCATCTAAAATATGCTTATCTGGGAGAACATGATACCCTTCCCATCATTATATCTTCTTTCCTCACTTCTGACCAGGAAGGCAATCTCATTTCAATATTGAAAAGGCACAAGAAGGCTATTGGATGGCAAATGGCAGATATCAGAGGAATTAGTCCTAGTCTTTGCATGCATGGAATTCTCTTAGAAGAAAATGCCAAGAATAGCATTGAAGGTCAGATAAGACTGAATCCAATAATGAAAAAAGTGGAGAAGAAAGAAATTATCAAATGGCTTGATGCAGGAATCATTTATCCCATCTCAGACAGTGTGTGGGTTAGTCCTGTACAGTGTGTGCCAAAGAAGGGTGGAGTCATTGTAGTAAAAAAATGAAAAAAAATGATCTTATTCCTACAAGAACGGTTACAGGGTGGAGGGTATGCATGGATTATTGGAAACTAAACAAGGCCACAAGGAAGGATCACTTTACACTCTCATTCATTGATCAGATGCTGGATAATTTATCTGGAAGAGAGTTCTATTGCTTTCTAGATGGTTACTCAGGTTATAATCAGATAGCAGTGGCACCAGAGGATCAACAGAAGACTACATTTACTTGTCCATATGGTACATTTGCCTTTAGAAGAATGCCTTTTGGGCTCTACAATGCTCCAGCAACTTTTCAGAGATGCATGATGGCTATTTTTTCTGATTTCATTGAGAAAACTATGGAGATTTTCATGGATGATTTTTCAGTATTTGGGGATTCATTCATAGGATGCTTGAACAACTTAAGAGCAGGTACTGGACAGATGTGAAGAGACCAACTTAGTTTTGAATTGGGAGAAATGCCATTTCATGGTCAATGAAGGTATTGTCCTAGGCCATAAAGTGTCAGAATGGATTAGAGGTGGATAAAGCAAAAATTGAGGTGATTGAAAAGCTTCCTCCACCCAATTTTGTTAAAGGCATCAGAAGTTTCCTAGGCCATGTTGGATTTTATAGGAGATTCATCAAGGATTTCTCCAAGATATCCAAACCACTGTGTGAATTGCTGGAGCATGATAGTGCATTTGACTTCACAGCTGAATGCTTATCAGCTTTTGAAACTCTGAAGGGAACTAGTTGAAGGCATGCAAGTGCTTTTGTTCAATTCCAGATTAAAATTGTTCCCTGAGAAATTGAAGTCATGGTGGTCTGAACCATTTAAATTGATCAAGGTCTACCCTCATGGAGTTGTGGACTTGCTTGATGAAAGCTCTGGAAGGGAGTTCAAAGTCAATGGCCAAAGGGTGAAGCAATATTGGGGTGAGCCATGCTCCAGAATGAAAGCCACCATCCATCTTGCAGACCCTTAGTCACAAGTATGGAGTTAGGTTGAGGACATTAAACCAAGCGCTACTAGGAAGCAGCCCAGCTTTATATCCTTTGCGTTATCAGTTAATTTCAGTTACTTAGTTTTACTTAATTCTAATTACTTTTGGTTAGTGTTATTTTAGAATAAATATATGCTGGTAACATTTAAGTGCAGTCTGAAGCAATTTTAAGCCCAAAGGTTGTGCTGGAAGGTGGGTCAATTTGGTCAAGTCAAGCCCATTTAGCAAGAGCTTTGGGTGGTGTTGGTTGGTACAACACGTGAAAAGGACTGGGCTTGAATTGATTTGAAATTTAAACTCAAAAACTGAAAGGTGTTGGGGGGAGGAATTAAAGGAAAACGTGGGGAAGGAAATTTGCCAAACCACCCATTAATGACCAACCTTCCCTCCACCACTCACGTCTGCCCATGACTCTTCACCTCAACCCTGGGAGGCAGCCCAGCTTTATATCCTTTGCGATATCAGTTAATTTCAGTTACATAGTTTTACTTAATTCTAATTAGTTTTAGTTAGTGTTATTTTAGAATAAATATATGTTGCTAACATGTGAGTGCAGTCTGAAGCAGTTTTATGCCCAAAGGTTGTGCTGGAAGGTGGATAAAATTGGTCAAGTCAAGCCCATTTAGCAAGAGCTTTGGGTGGTGTTGGTTGGTACAGCATGTGGAAAGGGTTGGGCTTGAATTGATTTGAAATTTAAACTCAAAAGCTGAAAGGTGTTGGGGGGAGGAATTAAAGGAAAATGTGGGGAAGGAAATTTTCCCAAACCACCCATTAATGGCCACCCTTCCCTCCACCACTCATGTCTGCCCATGACCCTTCACCTCAACCATCTCTCCTCTATTAAAACAACTCTGCCATATCCCTTACCCCTCACTCGTCCCTACCACCCGAACCCTATTCTGCTATCACTTGTCCCTTTCACCTCCTAGTAACCCCACCTGCAACCTTTCAACCCACGAGGTACAATGAAAAAGACCAAAACCCAAGTCGCGAAAACCAACCCCACTGTCCCTACCTCTGACGCATCTGAAGACCCCACCAACACCTTTGTTGAAGAGGATAGCAGATTGAAGTATGAAAAAGAAATTGTCAAGCGGAGGTTCCATTTGGAAAAAAGATTCTTCCTCCTTGATGATGACCACTACGGTCTCACTAAGGAGGTGGCTAAGGTGATTGACACCCACAACTGGAAGAAATTTGCTGCTCACCCAGGGACCCCATAGCTCCATTTGTTTGCCAACCTCACCTCACCCCAACAGAAGCATGTCATGGTGAGGGGTTCCAAGGCCTCGTTCTCTGCTCCCACTCTGAACAGACGTTGGGGGTTTAAGGAAGTTGAAGATGAATACAACACTAAGCTGGCGGGAATCGAGGAAACCACCCTAAATGACATGATGAAAGAAGTCACTATAGAGGGTGCTGAATGGATCAAACAGGATAACAATTGGAAGATTACAAGGCCCGACCTCACTCCCTTGTGAGGATTCTGAATCTAGTGAGGATTCTGAGGACAACCTGCCCATTATGAGCAGAGTTGGTAAACTCAAATCCCCCAAAACTGCTAAGGCTCAAGCCAAAACTGGTGGAGGAGTGGATGATACTGAATCTGACAAGGAAACCAGTGTTGAGGTGGCAATTACCAAAGAAGTACCAAAGAACAAGCAAGCCTACAATGAACCAATTGGCCAGAGGTGGTAACAGGAGGGGCAGTTCTAAATTGGCTCAGCCTTGAGCAGAAAGTTTCACCCAAGGCGCTCCGGCATGCTGACCAGGATCCTCTTTATCTCCCTGTAGTTTAGTTGTTTTTATGTTTTGTTTTGGTGTTAGTGGAGTAGGTTTGTGCTGTGAATGATGTCTTGTCTCGCCCCCACCGTGTCAAAATGATTACTGATGCAGTTGGGGGCCATTTTGGAAAGATGAATGTGAATGAATGAATATATGAAGTGTGTTTGCCTTCCATGTGCATCTGACGAGGACAGTCTGTTTTGTATGTGCTTGGTTGTCAGTTCAATGCATTTTGATCCTTGATTAAGCCCTTCTCACCACTAATTCCCTAACTCAAAACTTATGCCTAAAAGAAGGGCTGCATCCAAATTAACCAATCAACACGAGAATTGGGTTGCAAGGACCTTGTCCTTCAGAACTGAGTGTGAGGTTTGTATTAGATTTCAACCTAAGTTTGGTGGCCTGTGAGACCAAATGAGATGTTGTAGCAGTCTACAGCATCAATCCTGTGAGCTGTTGGGTTTCAGAAGTTTCTTCCATCATATACACCATTCATCTGTTTTTCTCTGCAAAACTTGCCTTATTTCTGTGATTACTTGCACATATCACTGATGCACACAACTATGCTTGAGGAAATTTTATTGTTTTACCCACTGGGACTTAAAAGGCCAACCTTTCAATATTATCTTTGTTTGAACCCCTTTGAGCCTGGACCATTTTGTCTGTACTGAGCCACATTACTAACAAATTTCCCTGAAAAACAATGTAATACCCTTTTAAGTGGAGTTTGGGATTGTTGTAAATTTATTATGTGAAATCTTCCTCCTTATAGATGGTTGAGGGCAACCACCAATCTAAGTTGGGGGTAGCTATGCACCAAAAGAAAGAGATAAAAAAAGTAAGTACCCCTCTCTTTTAACAAGAAATGTGTGTGGAATATAGAATTGATTAAGTTTGGGGGGAATGATGTGGACAAGAGATCTTAAACTCCACCTAAGTTAGCTACTATCCAAATTATACCACACCCGAATCTAAGCCCCATTACACCCGAACAAGCCCTCTTGCTGTGTGCAGTCATGTGTATGTGCTTTTGATTGATAGAAATTAGTCAGCCTATGATAGAGTTGCACTTGAATGATGATTGAGTGATACCAGACAAAATCATGAATTGAAGTGAAAAGAGTGAAGTGACAATTTGTTGAGAAGACAATCTGCTTAAGAAGACAATCTGGTACACCCTCATCCTTATGCACCAAAGGATAAAGGAAAATGCACCTAAGACTTTGTTGAGAGGTGATTTGGCTGGAGTTATCTTGATAAAGTTAAATTAAGAGTAAAGCGGAGCCATACACACACTTATGAATGTGATTGGGAAGGAATAAATTGTGTTGACACCAATGGAAATAATGTAATATACGGGAACGTTTTACGTCAGTTGACCATATGTTTGACGTTAAAAATGAGGCGATGAAAATTTTGTAAATATAAAATCACTATTTGCGTCAGTTGTGTAAAGAACTGACGTTAAAAGTGATTTTAACACTTTTAATGTCAGTTGTTTATACAACTGACGTTAAATGTGTGATTTTTACGGCAGTTAAGTAAATAACTGACGTAAATAATTATGAAACTCATTTCTTTCGTTGTCATCTCCCTGTTGTCACTCTTAACGTAGATCACTCCATATAGTGCAGTTTATTTCTAAACCTTTTTTTTTAAACAAGTTTATTTTTAATGTTAATTAATTAGCTTGAATTAGTAAACAAATTCTTGTGCAAATTAAAATAAATAAACACTTAACATAAAATAAGTTATATGTATAATCAAATCGTATCTCATTGAAGCGATTCATAAGTTACAATTACATGATTAAAAGATAAAAAATTTCTGCAACATAGCCCTAAAATATAAAAATGTTTCTGCTTCAACATCATTTTCTTCTCGATCCTGTCCTCGAAACTCCAATGGATGCACCTCCTCCCTCACTTGAATTCCATGATGCATCGCGCGTGAATCCACAAATCACTAGCAGCGAAAGCAAAGTAAAATGGATCTTTGCATCACCTCCTTCACTGGAATTCCTTGATGCATCGTCTTGAATCCACAATCACTTGTAGCGAAAGCAAAGTGAAAGGGATGACGGGGATGAAATAAAGTGAGGGAATCACATTACGTGATTCACCCAACCTTACCATCCATGTTACGTGATTTACTCAACCTCAGAAGTTTTTTGACTATTAAGACAGAGACCTTTAAGTCTAGGTATAGGAAGAAATAACAAAAGTCTCAGCCATTTTGTGAAGGAATATAAAACGCACGAAATATAGAGGAAAAGAAGAGGCTCTATTACAGACTGATACAGAAGAATGGTATTTTATATAGAGAAGAGAGACTAGCTAGCTGATTTTCTTGAAAACTTATCTATAAACTTAATGCTCATTAAGAGGATTAGGTTACAATGTGCATGGGTAAGTATCACAGTAGTCATGGGTAAGTAGCATAGTAGTCAAAGGAATGAATGTTTTTGCAGCAACTTATACACTTTTAACGTCAGTTGTCTTCAACAACTGACGTTAAAAGTGTTTTTAAATAAAAAATATTTATTTTTAACGTCAGTTGTTTAATACAACTGACGTTAAACAATGACTTTTAACGTCAGTTTCTTAAGAGAACTGACGTTAAATAAATGACCTTTAACGTCAGTTGTTACAAACAACTGACGTAAAATGTTGTTTTATTTTTGGTTTTTGATTATAACGTTTACACCCGCGCGCCTTCTGCACTTCGCTCTGTACGTCTCTGTTCTTCTTTTTTCATCATGCTCACTCTCACTCTCAACTCTCACTCTCACTCTCACTCTCACTCTCACTCTCACTCTCACTCTGCCCAAATCGCGAGCTCATCTCCACCGCAACCACCGCGAGGGCTTCGTCGCCACCACCGTGAGGTACACTCTTAACCCCCAACTCTGTCTTTCTCGCTCATTCTTTGCAATAACTTGACATCTCTCTTTCCCATTCCCGCGCACTAACTCTCCTTGTCCCTCTACTCTCAGTAACCACATCGAACGTTGGCCACCACTCGAGCTCCCCTCCCCACCACCACGCGAGCACCTATTTCTGGTGAGTCTTTAGGGCACATTTTTTTATTTTTGGTTTTGAGTGTGTGTTGAAACTGTAGTCTCAGTAGTTGAAACTTGAAACTGTGGGTTTGAGTTGTTTGGAATGTCTCTATTTTTGGTTTTGAGTATATGTGCTGGTTGGTCTGTCATGGCCGTGATGCTCATCACGGCTAGGCCGTGATCAGTTCTGCCTGTGAGGGTCTGGTTCAGTTGGCACGTTACGGCCGTGATGGACATCACTGCCAGGCCGTGACCAGTGCTTGGCAATCTTCAAAAACAAGTTTTCAATCTCTCGCATTGTCCTTAAATATATATGTTAATAAATATATATTGTTTCTGAACCGGCATACATATGGATCAATCGGATAGCCCACATGCACGGGAGGACATTGTGGGGCCTACGCAGGACCCGATCGCGCCTACGCCTGATTCTAGTGTAAGTTTACATGTTATATACTATCTTTAGTCCTTCTTTTTAATGTAAGTTTATAATGTTACAACCCTCTATTTTATCATTTTTTTTGTCCATACAGACATCACAGGCTCATAGGAAACGGGGTAGAGGAGCCACGACGTTGAAGAAACTAGAGAAGGACAGGCAAAGCGGACAGAAGCTTGAGGTGTCCTTTGATGCTAATCTAAATGCCCAGGGACCCCGTGCTAAATAATTTAATAAGTGGGTGTTTCTACAAGCGAAGCAGCACGTAAGCATCAACTACAACCACTGGAATGACGTTCCACAGAACGTTAAGGATCAGATTTGGGAGGCTATCACGGTATTTTACCTTTACATTCGTTTGATTTACATTATTAGATAATTATCTGAGTTATAATCCATCCAGTTGTTATGTATTTAATGTGTAGGTAGCTTGGATTGTGCCAAATGACGAGGATCATCGTCATAAATGTATGAAAATGGCATCAAAGCGTTGGAATGGGTTTAAGCATGATCTTACCAGGTACTACGTATCTGGGAAGAAGCGGCTTGATAAAATGTTCTCGGATTATCCCTGGATTGATCAGGATACTTGGGATATGTTTGCTAGGAGTCGACATGATGGAGAATTTCATGTTGGCTGATTAAGTTAATTTTGTATGCTTCTTATAGATCATTTAACTGTATTTAATTATGTGTTTTTGTTTGAATAGGCTAAGGCAGATAAGGGTCGGCAGAATCAGGCGAAGAACGTCCACCGCCACACCATGTCTCAGGGTGGGTACCAGACTCAGATCGAGGAGATGATGGCGGATAGGCTGAGGGTGAAGCAGGAAGAGCACTCTGCTAGGATTGAAAGAGGAGAGGTGCCTGAGGGCACACCATTAAGTCCTCCGTCGGACATCGACCGCGAGGATGTCTGGTTAGCCGACCGCATGACAAAGACGGGATCTTTTAAAGTTGATGCCACTCGCGAAGTGACAGATAAGATTGCAAGTAAATAATTAACTTGATTTCAATAGATATTTGTATAAATATTTTTAACACTTTTCACTTGCACGTTTTTTCGTTTTTTCATTGTAGATGGATCTTAAAGTACAATCCTCCCTGGGCTCATTCGTCCCTTCTGGACGGTGGGACGTCTTGATGACTGCTCTAGGCAAGAAAGACCATCCTGGTCGGGTTATCGGTGTTCCTGGGAACGTGACCATCAAAGAATATTATGGCAAGTCTGCTTCACGAAAGAGGGTGGTCGATGAAGCATCAATTTTGGATGACATTACTCAGCACCTCATCTCCAACCCTGCTATTACAACACATCTGATACAAAGCTTAATATCCAACCCAGAATTCAAGCAGGCGCTTGCCAGAGAGCTTTCCTCCGTCGGTTCATCCCAGGACACCGCAGGGCATGCCAACCCTTCACATGTGAGCACAAAAGAGAGTTATAGTAGGGCACATGTGGAGGACGATGAGTTGGCAGCTAGGGAGCGGGAGTTGGAAGTCCAACGCCATGAGCTTGAGTTGGAAATGAAAAGGTGTGAGCTTGAGTTGGACTTCAAACGACTTGAGCTCGAAATGTTAACAAAGGTATGTATTCATTATTAATGTCCAAATTAGTCAAATAATTACTTGTGTTTTTTTTAATTATCAACAACTTATCTATTTTATTTTTCCTAAATTGAAGGCCAAATCCACGTCGGTGTCGTTGTCACCTGTCACTCGTTTGTTCTCACTTGGTGAGGATTATGCGTTTGAGATTTTTGAATGTCCATTGGAGCACGATGGATGGGTGGCACGCCCAAATCAACGGAGGATATTTTCCTTCTGTGGTGAAGATCTCGGGCACGCCTGCAGAAATAACGTCTGGATGGCCAGCACGGTTTTGAGTCTCTGGTGCACGTAAGTTAATTTTAATTTTATAACTTATTTATTTTTGGTATTTTTCCATTTAATAATTTATTTTAATTTCAATATATATATATTATGTAATTAACATCCACACCTTTTCATATCTTAGGTATCTCCATCGTCTTCAGCTTGATAAGGGCGTTGCATCAGTTTACGGCTTCTTAGATCCGTCAATCCTTATGCCCGAATTCTTTGCTGGCGATGCATTTAGTAAATACAGAGGGAACTTGTTGGGAGACAATCAGAAAGAATTATATCTGGCTCCCTACTGTATGAAAAACCATTGGCAGTTGTTTCGTACTTCACCCGTCTAGGCATACTGTCATATTCTTATGCTCTCTCCACCAAAAGCCGCCACAGGAGGTGGTGGAAGCTGTAAATAAGTAAGTAACTAATCTTAAATTTAATTTAAGTTTTAATATCAATTGTTTTTAGTTTATTACACACATGATATATGAATTTGTTAATTGACATGATTATTTGTTTATGATAGTGCGCTGAAGGCGAGTAGCATAAGTTGCGCCAACGGGAGAAGTAGGACTTCTAAGGCTAAAGCAAATCCTGAATGGACCATCCTCAAGGTTTGGTAGTTTATTTATCAAGTAATTAATATTATAATTACTAATTTATATGTATATTCAACTGACATTGAAATTAATTTTGTTTGTAGTCTCGATTTCAACCTGACGGGTGGTCGTGCGGCTATTATGTGATGCTTCATATGCTGAACATAGTCTCCACATCTATTACGGATGGATGGAATAAGGTAATATTTAAACAACTTGTTAAATTATATATTATAGTTTTGAAGATGACTTGCGTTAATGTTATTGTTATTATTTGAACGTGTGTAGGCATTTAACGACCAATCGCCTCTTCAAGAAGATGAGTTTAGAGACTTGAGGATGCGCTTAGCTGAATTCTTCTTCAAGTATGCGGCTGAAAAAGGAATTGACAACACACCTCCGCAATACTTAGATGAATAGTTTTTTTGTTAGACTTTAGAAACTAATTAATAGCATATATATATATATATATATGCCATACCGTAATGACATTTGTGGTTTTATCAACATCTATCCTTGTCTTCCAAGGATAATCTATCGAATATTTGATTGAGTATACATGAAACCAGTCAAAAAATAAAATCTTTGTCTTAACTTTGTTAAGAAATTGGTAATATTCTTCCTGAATATTTTTCCTTTTTGTTCCCTTGAACTCTTGCAAGAACCACTCTCTTTGAGGTTTCCATTCCTCAGAGTAAAAATCCTTGCGAAGGGATTCCTTATTTATAATGAACTTACAAATCATTATAAGATTCATTAAGAAAGGAAAAGGTTGGAGACTGAATTGATCGTTGATCATCTTCTGTCTGATAAATTGGTCGAGGGATAGTAGATGATGTATCTAATCCCTGAAGATTAATAGAGGTCATCTGAGATGCCGTTGAAAAGGATTGTCTTGAAGGGATAGATCTAAAGTTTTCAGTTTTGGCAGGTTCCAATTCAAAAGAAAGCTTTCTTCGAAATATGGAGGCAATCTTAAAGCTAGCAAAGGAGGAAGAAGCCTCTTCATCAAAATCCTCCAAGCAAAAGCTTCCACAATCTGAAGATGAAGACGAAGAGGATTTCAGCCAATGCTCAGATCCCTTCTATCAAAATGAAGATGACTGCTATGGAATTGATATTACAGCCAACCCGAGTGACGATGAATAGTCCTCGATCAAACAAAATCAACAAAAATTCTGGATTGAATAGTTCCAATCACCCGATGATAATCTTTGTTCACTTACGAGCAACCACAAGATGCCAGTCAAATTACTGCAAGCTTTGTTTATCACCGGCACTATTCACTTACCGACAACACAGTTCCAGTCATGATACCGGTTCTATGTTGTAATAGTTGCAATTGTATAGGTCAATTTTACCGATACTGTTGTAATAGTAAATCTTCAATCTTCTATTTAAAGGGTGCTAGGTTCAGTTGTTAGGAATCCGAATTTTTAGAGAGATTTTAGAGTGAGAAACTCTGAGAGCATTCTGAGCTTTCATTTTGTGAGTTCCTCAGTTCTTTTTCTTTCTTCTTCAATCTTTTCAATCTTGTAGCGTTATATATATATATATATATACTTAGATTGGTAGTTTTGTTTTTAGACATTAGAGACTAAAATTTATATATATATACTTGTAGATACTTATGTTTTTCCTATACATGGGTTTTGGTTTTAAGTCCCCCCATTGTTCCTTTGTATATTTCTTTTCTTTTTGTTAATATTGAAATTTAAGGGTAGTGTTTGCAATTATGTAATGTGTGTGATATTCTGTGTTACTGGGATATTTACTGAATGCATGGATAGCTGAGGGGAGTGATATTTTAAAACTGAATTTAAAAAAAAAAATCTATTAACGTCAGTTGTATCAAACAACTGATGTTAATAGTATTTTATAAAATATACAGTACACTATTAACGCCGATTTGCAATAAAAATCGACGTTAAAATTAAAACATTTAACGCCGATTCTTTACCACAATCGACGTTAGTTTTAACAAAATTAACGTCCGTTGTGTTAAAGAACTGACGTTAATAGTTTTATGTTTAACGTCAGTTGTTTAAACAACTGACGTTAATTTTAACAAAATTAACGTCAGTTGTGTTAAAGAACTGACGTTAAAGGTTTTAATTTTAACGTCAGTTCTTTACCACAACTGACGTTAAAATATTAACTATTAACGCTACCGTATTTACGTCAGACAATATTCTGACTTATAAAATCAATTTTAACTGACGTAAAAAGCACTTATTGCACTAGTGTGAACACCCTTTTGAAAAATGTGCATCTGAGGACTATCATGGAAGTTGCATAATGCTGTTTTGTTTGTGTTCACATTCTGGTTTTGCTTATCAAGCGTCATTACTTGAGGACAAGCAATGATTCAAGTTCGAGGGTGTGATAACTCTTAGAAATAAGAGTTATTATTATCTTTCTAACTAAATCATTGTGTTTGTTATGAGTAATTTGGTAAAATAAAGTAGAGCTCTAATAAGAATTTGAGTCATTGTGCTGAAAGTGTTTAATTGCTGAAAAAAATGATAAATTTTGGAATTATATAACTAAAAAGATGTTTGAAGTGTTGAGTAGGAAAATATGATATTTAGGTGAATAGAGTTGCTCTGCTAATGCTATGGAATGCTGCAGCTTCGGAAGACAGAATCACTACAAGACAAAAGAATTGTCAGCTCAGCACACCATCACAACAAGACAAAGAACCTGCAGCACGTCCCAAAACGAGCAAAGAGAAATGCAACCTTCAGCTGAGTGTACTTGGGAAATAGGCCAAGGAATATTTTAATGTTTGAATTTTGTAAAAGCCCAAAAAGTGAGGCAAGAGAGAGAAGGTAGAAAACCCTATTTTGGGGACATAGGCTAGTACAAATAGCAAGAGTCAGCCTCCTTTTTGGGTACACATTGGTACAGGGTACAACAGCCGTCACTATTCCTTCTCTCCTCTTTGTAATTTCTGCATTAATGTTACCACGACTTTCATTTTATATTTTCTTTCTTCTTTTGTTTTTAAGCTCATTATGAGCTAAACATCTTTAGCTATGATGCTATGATTTTGTAATTGATACTTAAGGGTGATTCATGCAAATGAATGTTACTCATTTTCCTCTTCTCTGCGTTAATATTTACCTTGGATTAGAGTGGTCAACTGAGCTAAGGCATTAGCTAGTTAAGTTTGGAAAAACTTAACTAGTGGATTTGTTTAGAGAATAAAGATAAAGTAATTAATTGGAAAATTAATTAATTGGAAAATTAATTGCTGTTAAATGAGCAATGAATAGCCTTCAAGTCTTTAAGTAGCTGGACGTACTTAATCCATGTATGAGTGAATTTAATTTGAACTTAAGAATAAGAAGCATTTAATGAAACTCAGTCTTTATTGTTGGAAAACAAAATTTATCTTCCTGGACTAAATATTGTAGCATTCTGAAGCATAAGTTATCCTGCAGTTAAAATTACAAAGGATTAATTTTCCTATTTGTTACCCATCTCATTTGAAAACTCTATTTTATCGATCTATTATTTTGCAACTTATTGTTACTGCTTGAAATTTATTTTGCTTTCTTTTACATTATTGTTAATAAACTATCATTCTTTTATTAAGCTATTTAAAAAAGTTAAAAATAGAATTTGAATTCAACTCATTTAAATACTCGTGAGGACGATATTTATTCACACTTTATTACTTACAAGATTGTGTTCACTTGCACACTACTACACATATTCACAAAATATGGCAACAATACCCATAAAATTCAATAAAGCATCGAGACATGTACCCCAAGTTCCACTACCAACTATATCTATTACAATAAGGAAACAAGGTCATTGAGATGTGAAAGAACCCCATGAAACTCATTCCCTTTCTTTTGCGTAAACTGATAAGCATATTGCAAGAGGGAGCAGAATGCCTAACCTGTGGCAACCCCTTATCCCATCGCCAAGCAGCTGTAAAGGGGCCATTCTTCCCACTATTAGAACAACCACCAAACATCTCATCAAACAACAATTGGATCCCATCCAAATACCTATGCTGGTTCAAACCATCAAACAACATAACATAACAATAATATGCTGTTTGTTGATCATTTTTCTTCCACCTCTAGTGGATAAAATAAGTATAAACATATTGAATTTGTGAATGCCAAATTGCCAATGTTTGCCAGTGTTAGCTTTTTCTTTTGTTTTCTACAGGTTTTTTTTCTTAAGAAAACAGAAGAAAATAAGGGCTAAAAGTGTCTCCGCCAACATTCTTCACTGGTGTAGCTGGGGCATTATGTAGCGCACAACAATTTGCTAAACGAGGTGTGCTTTGAGCAGTGGAGAACTTACATTCATCAACATTGTAGTACCATTCAAAATCTTGAGGATGTCCGCATTCAGGAACTGAGATTCTACCTGTGACTTGACAAGGATATTACACTTCTCCACATTTAGACATTGTAGTGGTAGTATTGAAGCCTATATCTAGGTATCAATTTCAACAATTTTTGGTGTCTCATCAAATCCATTCAAGGATATTTCATAAGATATGAGTAGCCTTTTACTATGGAATTCACTTCTTGTTTCATAAAACTGTTGCTATAAGAGAAACATAACACATGAGAACACATAACACATGGGAGCAAATACGACTAAATATTGATCAATAGTAATTGAAGTTGGTATGCAGGAAATTTTTGGATTTGGATTGTCTGCAATCCCTTAAAACACGCAGTCGGTTGGAGCAATGTTGTTTCATTTTTTTATGAGATGACGCGGCATAATAGGAAGCCACTTTCAATGATCCCACACTGTATCTTGTGACTTCGTGGTTTAAGCGACTACAGGTAATCCAGATCTGAAGTATTTACCACATTTTCTTGCCCGAGTTTGTGGTTGGAATCTACTCTCCTCGCTCATGGAATGATGAGCTCACTGTGATCTAATAACAGTATTAGAGCTTGCATACTATGAAGAGTTGCAGCAGCCCTTTTTCAAACAAGAGCTTGTATCTTAACCATAGCTTTGAGCGCTCTAAGAGCCGTCTGCACCTGAATGAAACAAATGATATAAAATTTGAATTGAAGTGCAGATAGAACATCCAACAAACTGTATGGCATAATAGAATTTTTGCATTATAATACAAGGATTGTAACTATGTATGACATTTATTAAGTAGTAATGAAATTAGCCTTAAGAAAATGAGTGAAAGATTCAAGATTATTAAAATGATAAGTAGAAAATGAGGCACTGTTTCATTAAGAATCTAAAACAACTTTCCCAACTTTCAATAGCAGACAAAGGAGTAAGAAACAAGCAAAGCACGTCGTCATTTGTAGCAAATCCTAGTATATTTATTGGAGAGGCAAAGCAATAAGCATCATATATACTTCACAAAACAATGCAATTCATCAAATGGCATTAGCGAAAACAGAGAAAACAAAAATTCCCATGTGATAAAAACCAGTATTAAAACCAATTTGATTTGTGAACTACCATAGAAAACAAAAAAAAAAAAAAGTCAGCGACATACCAAATAACCTCTGAAAAAGATTGAATCTTCACAGAAGCCCACCTCTCGCTGCTTCCAATAAACAAGGTGGCACTACAATGGCTTCTCAGCCTCACAACCGCAATTGCAGCCTGTGCCGCCACCACCGCAGTGTAGTAACCAAATGAATACAAGTGGTGCCTAATGGCTAATGCAATTTGGGTTTAAAAATTGGAGGGACAAACAGTTTGAAAGTGAAGTGATGAGATCAGGTTGTGGATTGGAGACAAGGATTAATAAAGTGTATGATAATTTAATAAGCACGAAACCTTTTATTAAAAAAAAAACATACCAGGTTTAACTTATCATACACTTTATTAATAGCTTTTCTACACATTTCTATTTAAATTATCATACACCTTATTAAATTAACCTACACTTTATTAAATTATCATACACTTTATTAATCCTACAGTTGTTGATAAGTTTAACCTTTTATCACAAGTGTATAAACCTATACTTTCCAATAGCTTCACCATCTCCATCCATAGCTTGAGAAGGCGCACGTTAAGAAGCCCACTGTCATTGTGGCCAAGTCCCACAGAAATAATATGTCCTTCTCCCTGTGTCTTAGATGTTGAAGATATAGATCAGGTTCAGATTCTTCACTGGCATTGCAGCATATTGTGGAAACAAGGGATTCCAGAATGACATTAACCTTAAATAATTTTTTGTTATTCTTATTCTTCCAAGCCCAGTTGATAAAGCAGATAAGATTATGAGGCGGAACATTTGGGGTTTGAATTATTTTGAGCAGAAAGTGTTGATGTAGAGTGGTGAAGTGCATGACATTAAGACAGCATTACGAAGAAGACCCAGCACGGCCTTGAACTCCTTTTCCTCCGCGGTGACGTCGTCAGTAGGATCAGTAACAGTAATTTGGGAGAAGAAGCGAGGGTTGTACTTGGATGAAAATTGAGAAGAGGAATAATAATTACAGACAGGAGAAGTAGTAAGTTAGAGATAGAGAAAGAGGAGACCTTAGGATTAGGAATTCGTGAGGAACTGATCATCTAGTTCCTGCCATGTCTTGCAAACACACAAGCTTCTCGATGACTCTACCTGCTATCTGCCATTTTTTTTCTCCCACTCAATTCAATTCAACATTGCTGCAGTGACAAAATATTGTTTATTTGAGATCAAACCTTATTCATTTGTAAAAATAACTTTGTTAAAAGTGAAAAATAATTTTATCACAAAATTTAAATACAATCAAAACTTTACTTTATATTGCTAAGCATATATCAACTACATCATGTAACACCCGATTACTAAAAAAGTTATTATTGACCCATACTCACACATCATGACTACTTTTTTTTAAAATAAATTATCAGATTTTCTGCATTTCTGAAAGAAATATTAAACAAAATATACTAGCACCAGATAAGAAGTACCACATATTTGATACAAATATTAGTTTTTGAAATAACAATATAATAAAATATAAAATTATGTCAAAAAGTTCACGATTTATAAAAAAATATCAAAAGAATAGACTAAGTAAAAATTATTATTTTAAATACTATATAATAAAATAATACCAAATTGAATTCAGAGGACAAATACACATTAAAGATGGCCAGTCAGGTTCCCCGACAGAAAATAGTCATCGGCAAAGCATATTGATACTTCGCGAATATCTCATGATTAAAAAAAAAAGTTATTATTGACCCATACTCACATATCATGACTACTTTTTTTAAAATAAATTATCATATTTTCTGCATTTCTGAAATAAATATTAAACAAAATATACTAGCACCAGATAAGAAGTACCACATATTTGATACAAATTTTTGTTTTTGAAATAATAATATAATAAAATATAAAATTATGCCAGAAAGTTCACGATTTATAATAAAATATCAAAAGAATAGACTAAGTAAAAATTATTATTTTAAATACTATATAATAAAATAATACCAAATTGAATTCAGAGGACAAGTACACACTAAAGATGGTCAGTCAGGTTTCCCGACAAAGAATAGTCATCGACGAAGTATATTGATACTTCGCGAATATCTCATGATAAAAAAAAAAAGTTAAGCAATTTTGACTATCTTTTTGAATTTCTTTAATATGTAGCATTTTAAATAATTGTTCTCTAATTGATTGATTATTTTTTTAAAAATTATAGTCATCATTATATAAAAACGCATAGTCTGAATGAATTATAGATTAAATTATTTTAAACGTACTTATATTTTGTTTTACTAAATTTATAAATACAAAAATTTATATCTTATAAGTTTTTAAAAAGGTCTATATACTTCTAATTTTTTTGAATAAGATTATACTATCTAATGTTGTTGAACTCTAATAATGTATAATTATAATTTTGGCTTAATTGCACTTTTGGTCCTTCACATTTTCAATTGTACGATTTTGGTCCCTCAAAAATTTTACTTGCACTTTTGGTCCCTCAACTTTTTCAATTGTACGATTTTGGTCCCTCAAAAATTTTAATTACACATTTCATCCCTCAACTTTTAAAATTGTGCGTTTTTTATCCCTCAAAAATTTAATTGCACATTGACTAGTCATTGACGGAAGGACTGATTTTGCACAATCCGACAAATTAGAGGACCAAATGTGCAATTAAATTTTTGAAGGACCAAAATCGCACAATTGAAAAAATTGAGAGACGAAATGTGCAATTAAATTTTTTGAGGGACCAAAATTGCACATTTAAAAAAATTGAGGGATCAAAAGTGCAATTAAACCAATAACCTCAAAAATTTTAATTGCACTTTTGGTCCCTCAACTTTTTCAATTGTGCGATTTTGGTCCCTCAAAAATTTTAATTACACATTTCATCCCTCAACTTTTAAAATTGTGCGTTTTTTATCCCTAAAAAATTTAATTGCACATTGACTAGTCATGGACGGAAGGACTGATTTTGCACAATCCGACAAATTAGAGGACCAAATGTGCAATTAAAATTTTTGAAGGACCAAAATCGCACAATTGAAAAAATTGAGGGACGAAATGTGCAATTAAATTTTTTGAGGGACCAAAATCGCACATTTAAAAAAATTGAGGGATCAAAAGTGCAATTAAACCAATAATTTTTTATGCATTTGTTATTATATTGTAATATTAATTGCTTTCTCTAAAAAAAAGTAATATTAATAACTATTATCATCTTTAAAAAAAATTAAAGCAGTATTATTTTTATTTCTATTTTAATTAATTAATGTGATATCACAAAAATAGTTATTTAAAATGACAATTATTTGATGCAATATAACTAATTAAAGCAATTGTATTTTACTTCATTTATATTTGACTGTCCAAATACATCATTTATATTTATACCATATACAATATCGATTCTTAGGCCCGAGCATCATACGGGTTAAAAAATATAGTTAAATATAATAATAGGGTTCGGATCCGTGAATGAAATCTTTCTTTTTCAAAATCGAATCCAACAGTCTCAAGTGGAGAAATACTTCCGTACATACGTGCCCAACACATCATCGTGTACACAAACCGGGCACATCATTAAAAAACTTAAAACATATATTTTCGCTCTACATATTAGTCGGTATCATCTATAAACAATACAATTATATCCCTTATGCAATATAGGTTTATTATGTGTTATCTTTCCTATACAGGAATACATCAATGTTTATGGATGTCAAGTGTCAACACTACAATTTTTTTGATTTATTATTTGATTTATAAATAAACTTAATACAAAATAGCCAAACAAAAATAAAAAATAACCAAAATCAACTAAATTTAAATCAAATAATAAATCAAATTTCAAGTTTACGTAAATATTTTTATTTAAAAATTAATTTTAAATTTTGAAATTGAATTTAAATCAACTATAAAATTTCAAGTTTACGTAAATATTTTTAATTAAAAACTTGAAATTAAATCAAATAATAAATCAAATTTCAAGTTTACTTAGATATTTTTATTTAAAAACAAATTTCAAGGTGGATTAGTTATATTTACACGCTCTTTTTGAAAATTTACTATATTTTGTAGGGATAAAATACAAGCTTCTGTTCGGAGGACAATGATATATAGGATTCAGCCAAAAGTAGCTAAATCACGTGTTTATACAATATTTGATTTTGGGTGGCTTCAAACGTGACTATAGAACAATGAGACATCAATATCGACTAAATTTGAAATACGAGACATATGTGCAAATTATGAAGAATTTTAATATTGAAGGGAATTGTTACATATTTTATTCGTTTTCCAATGTCAGTGACAACAATCTCAACAGATGTTATTTAGTTGGTGAGTCCTACTTTTGTTTACAATTATCGTCTCATTTTTTTAGTCGAAATATTATTTTCTCATTTTAAGTACTTATCGTTTCATGTACAGATGTAATCGGTCTTCTTATTGCTTTCCGTCCTAAACGAGAAATTTTAAGGATGAAAAGAAATCCAAATTAAGGGTTTTGGAGTTGTACAATGATAGGTATTGATACTGCCACTATAGATTAGCAGCTTCAAATTCAATTTCAATTACTCCTATTTATTGGGTGTCCGTTGGTGTTCACTGTTTGGGACATTTTAATCCTTGATCCTAACAATATATCAAATTTTATAATCAATATATATCTTATTTCTAAACTTATTAAATAAGTTATTTAAACTTAACTAATTATATGATATTCACGTGCATTATATATTTTATCTAATTTGTATATATTATGTTAAATTTTTATATAATTGATATGTCAAAATTCAAAAGTTAACTTATAATACTAAAATTATTAGTCAAATAATTTAAAAATCATCCATAATTTATCCCATGGGTACGGATAACAATGCCATCTACTCTCCGTCATTTGCCATAAATTGCCATTAATGGCTTATTTTTGAATCTCTCTATTTGTATGGATGTACACTACAAAAAAAAAAAAACCTATTTAGCGACCGAAGATTTCGGTCGCTAAACATGATAATTCGGTTGCTATATTGTTTAGCGACCGAATTAAGGGGTAGCAGAAATCCTGGTGGCTAAATGTTTAGCGACCGAACTTGTATTTCGATCGCAAATTTGTGACCGATATTTCGGTCACAAAATTATATATTTCGGTCGCCGTATAGTTGGTCGCATGCTCAGCTAACCTAATTTGGTGACTGATATTCGGTCGCTATTTTGGTCGCAAATTTTGAATTTTTTTTTATAAAAATTTTCTTGTAACTTAATCCTACCGACCAAATTTTGTTTTTCAACTATTACCCCATTGATTTTTAATTTCTGATATAAACAAAATACACCAATATTTTTTTTGAATAAATAGAAACGTAAATATGATGTACTAACGATCCAAAACACCACAGTCAATATGATCAAGAAAACATATACATTAATTAACGCAAGTTTAATAATTGTTTATAATTTTTTTTTTAATAATGTCCTAATTAAAGATCAAAACATAAAAACACACCACAGTCAATAAGTACTAATCAAAATATCAAAACTCATCAATCTTCCAAAGGGATGAACATGTAGAAGCGAGAACCCCCAAGGTACTTAAACTTTGCCAATGCACCAGTGGACAACAAATACAACTCCCTGATACCATTTGTATCTGTTGCAAAATATGGGCGATCCTCATGGATTACTATATTCCCATTGAACAGATTTTCGCTTTTGTCTTCAATAGTCACAACACGCGGTATTTGTTGTCCCCAACGACGGTAGAATGATTGCGGGATTGAAATCAAATCCTACAAATACACAAGAACAATTTAGTAAATGATTAGTTTATGCCTTAACCATCATTACGTGAATCCGATCGTTATTCTTAAGTTGATGAGATCATCGCACTGGTCTATATGGATGGCTGTCTCAAAACATTTAGTCGGATCCATTTTATGATAAAACGATAAGGAAAACAAGTCATATGTCTAAACTTCATCAAGTGATAATAAGAAAAGATGGAAAGATCCATGTAGCATACTAGCATGTTAAAATAGAACAAAGAAATGCAACTTTACATGCAACTTTACAGATTAGCAAACATAGTAGTTTTCAGGAAAGCAAATGCTTTTACGTCGTTTTCAAGGATGGTCATAGAGAGGACTTTTCCTACCGGAAGTGCCTAGATAACATAGCAAGGATGGTCATCAACAACTATTTCTGGAAAGCTCCATTTCCTAGTGAAACAAATGAGTAGAAAACCAGAGTTGCTTTCATAATATTGTGTACAGAGTTGCTTTCTAATGTGAATAATGTTTGAATGATGACGGCACGTCATGCATGTGCCTGACAAACTTTGCCTAGCCCTTCATTTTATCTAACCCTATACTTAATCCTTCATTATCTAGGAGACTCGCTTTTGTTGGCTTCAAGAAGAGACTTTCTTAAGCTCATGGACTTTAAATTAGTAAATGAATAATGATCTTATTAACAACAACAAAGTCATGCCATTTACGAACTAATAACACTTTATCAATTCATTCCAATGCTTACAATGTAAATATATACAAATATGATTCCATAATCATTTCCAAACAAGTTATCAACAAATACATATCAAATTATTCTAATTACATTGATTCATTGTTATTGAAAGTTTTTTATTTTAAAGAGAATAAACTATTCTTCATAGCAATCCAAATGTATGAACATGCTCGGATATAAGTACTAGCCTTCAATAAATTTACATCATCAAACAGAAAAGAGATAAGTAGAATTACCAAATGAATCCGATTCAAAATGAGTGAAAAGCTCTCTTGGAATTACATGCTACAATAATGTTTTTAGATCATTTCATACTCCAACAAAGATTAATTTTTTTGTTTACAGAGAAGTGAACAAGAACATGAAATCCCTAAAACCCTCTTTTGAAATTTTTGAAACAGATTCAGACAAGAACCAACAAATTCATGGATTCCAAACGAATCAAAATACAATACAATCAGAATGCATACACAATACAATATGAAATTATTCACAACAAGTAAACAGCTGCATCACAGAGGCTATAGATCATACTATTGTGAGATATTCCCTGAGGCAATATAACAGAACAATGAACAGCCTTCAAAGACATAAATTCAGCCAAGATATGGAAAGATAAACAGACCAGAAATTACAAGTGCCATATTTAATAGAAAACACATCATTAACACAGGGACAATCTTGTTACTGGATATGTTAAACTAGAATGGTCTTCAAACAACTGCCTCAGTACTGGTCATTTGTTTGAACTATAGCCATGAACTATCCATGTTTGAAATTGTAGACACCTAGCACAAAACAAATTGAAAATCCATAGCACACATCCTCACTAACCAATTTAGATGCATTTCACAAAGCAGAACTGAATCTAAATCAAAGACTAAGATGCTGAAATGGAAGGTAATTTCAAAGCTAAATCAACATCAACAAGAAGCAAACCAGAAGGGTTCTCAGATTAAATTTGAAACATTAAATTGGTACAGTTACACTATCCTAGTTCTCACTATTATCTTTATCTCATCACTTAAATATGCTAATGGATTCAAGTTTCACGGCCAATGCAGGTGGGTGCTTTGAGGCTTTAAAGTTTAAATTATACAACACGTCAACAATCAACAAAAAACGAAAACCTGTTTATGTTTCGCAGTCTCACAGGCAGCAATGGCATTCTGTGGCTCAAGTAAACATCAATTCTAATCTCACAGTCTTGACTTTTGATATTTCAATGCATTGAAAAAAAAGTTACAAAAACAGATTTCTCGTGCTTTCTCAATGAGAGCTTCCTAATCCTAATAGGAGTGATTAAATAATGACACATGAAAACAAATGATCATCACAACTCACAACTCACAACTCACATGAAATACACAAGTAGCTCTTCTCAGTAGTAAGCAATAAAGCAATGAAGTTCAAGTTACAAGATGTTCCGATATTAGAAGCAGCGAAAAATCGGGATGTTACAGGATCAAATATATCAAAACTGGCCAGGCCATGAGATCCAAACACATCATCAAAACCAGTTCCATTATTCTCGAGTCATGTTGCTACTACAAGATACATGGGAGGACTAGGTGGTTGAAGTTCAACACCGTCATCTTCCTCCTCGGTTAACCCATCTTTCTCATTCTCTCTTTCATCAATCAAATCCATCACCATCTTCCCCCCAAATCAATGCTGTATTATTTATACAGTAAGCTCAGAATTGAGCTACAGACCAAAAAAACAAGCATTTACAGAAAACTATATACTTGAACTAATGCTTAGATAAAGATATGACCGAGTTACATGAAACCACGAATGCGAACTAAGTAAATGGGGATCTAATCAAGTTTCAGAGAGCATTGATTAAGTAAATACAGAGCATATTGTACATGTTGTAATAACATAGTAAATGCACAAACCAGAGAAATAGAGAGAGAGAGAGAGAGGCGAGGAGAGACGAAAACATACCAGAGGAGGAGGAGGACGACGGCGCTGCTCTGGTCGTGCCGGTGGTAGCCGTGCGGAGAAGGAGGGAACTGAGAGAGAGAAATAGTTAGAAACAGATAGATAGATAGAGAGAGAGAGAGAGGAGAGCTTACCGTGATGGTGGTGGTCGGAGGAGGGGCGGCAGTCTCGTACCGTGGTGGCCGGAGGAGAGAAAGAGAGATCGAGTGAGAGAGAGGAAGAGAGATCGCGAAATGAAGAAGAAAGGGGATTCTGCGTTTTTAGGGATTTTAATTTTTAGCGACCGAACATTTCGGTCGCTAATTCGGTCACAAAAGGGTGCCATTTGAAAATTTAAATTCATAAATTTAGCGATGGATTTTTAAATCGGTCGCTAACACGCGCTTTTTTAATTTTTTTTACGCACCGTTTAGCGACCGAATTGATATCGGTCGCAAATGTAAATAAAATTTAACCGTTGCATTTAATTCGGTCAATAAAAAGGCATAAAATTTCTGACTTTTAAGTTGCTTTATTTAGCGACTGAAATAGCGACCGATATCACTGCTACGCTCTATTTCGGTCGCTATTTCGGTCGCAGTATTAACTCTAATCAGTCTTTCATGTAGATCCTATAATCGGTCGCCATTTCGGTCGCAAAAAGCAACCAAAAAATTCGGTCACTATTTTCGGTCGCTACTTTTGTTTACAATTATTGTCTCATTTTTTTAGTCGAAATATTATTTTCTCATTTTAAGTATTTATCGTTTCATGTACAGATGTAATCGGTCTTCTTATTGCCTTCCGTCCTAAACGAGAAATTTTAAGGATGAAAAGAAATCCAAATTAAGGGTTTTGGAGTTGTACAATGATGGGTATTGATACTGCCACTATAGATTAGCAGCTTCAAATTTAATTTCAATTACTCCTATTTATTGGGTGTCCGTTGGTGTTCACTGTTTGAGACATTTTAATCCTTGATCCTAACAATATATCAAATTTTATAATCAATATATATCTTATTTCCAAACTTATTAAATAAGTTATTTAAACTTAACTAATTATATGATATTCACGTGCATTATATATTTTATCTAATTTGTATATATTATGTTAAATTTTTATATAATTGATATGTAAAAATTCAAAAGTTAACTTATAATACTAAAATTATTAGTCAAATAATTTTAAAATCATCCATAATTTATTCCATGCGTACGGGATCAAATTCTAGTAGATAACAATTCCATCTAGTCTCCGTCATTTGCCATAAATTGCCATTAATGGCTTATTTTTGAATCTCTCTATTTGTATAGATGTATAAGAGATTGACACGTACATAAACTTACTCCAACAGTGACTAATATGTAATTGAGGGGAAAATATACTATTTTTTAGGATTTCATAAAATATATATATAATTGATGATTTCACTTTTTTTTTAGAAATTATATACAAAAAATTATTAAAAAAATTTATCTTAATTATCGATTACAAAGTGTAACATACTATCTTTTATATATATATATATATATATATATATATATATATATATATATATATATATGCACTCTAGCATGTTATCTATGCGACACACATGGTACATCACAATATTTATACAATACGAAAAGGTATAAATGAAAAATGTTTATGGTATTATTAAAAGGTAGAAAATATATTTATCTATCATATTATTTCAACCATTTGATATTTTTCCAATACCCTGGTATTCTAATTATCTCAACATCAACATCATAGGAAATTTATTTTTTAAAAAGCAAAATTACAAATTAACAATAATCACTTATTATTCCACTACCTTGGTTTGGCACTTCTTTGAACATTTACTATTATATATACATTGTCAAAGTTACAAATATATTTCAAGCTAATTAATCATCTCCCAATGTATTTTATTTAAACACTAATGCTAAATTGTTCCCGATATCTTGGTAATCATATGAATTTTTTTCGCTCTTCAAAATTTATTTAATTTATTTCTAATTTTATCAGTTAAAGTTAATATTTTTTAGAAAATATACTTACATATCTTATTATTATTCTCTCTTGAAATTCATTTGATTTATTTATTTTATTTTCCCCGTGCAAGTTAACTATTAAATATTTTTATAAAATATATTTACCCCATCATATTATTTTGTATTCTCTTTTGAAAATTTATTTGATTTATTTCTCCTCCTTTCCTGTGCAAGATAACCCTTTTTAGAAAATATATCATAATATTTTTTAGTTATCATATTATTTTTTCTCCTCACTTAATATTTTCTTTACTAGTAGGAGTTATGGTAAGAATTTTATAAGAGGATATAGTAAAACTCTTTTTTTTTTTTTTGTTCATCTACATTTTATGAATTATCCCATGTCAGCTGAAAAGCCAAACTCCCTTTTTGGTTTTCAGATTTATCAACCGAGCATAATTTGGCAACCGTTTGAACCCATTGGTATTACATTTTGCCGAAATCTTTTATTGACTGATACTGCTCGATCTCCATGATGCATGGATACTCTTAAATGATTGTCGTAGCTTGTACTAGATACGTACCTGGTATGTACACATTGTAGAAGTCCCATATAGCGTGGAAGGCAAAATTTGAGAGCCCCCTTAAGCCTATAAGGAGGCTTAAGAGGTGCTAAATAATCATCCCAAAACCAAGAGTGAAATTGTAGCTAGAGAGAAAAAAAAAATTTGAGAGAAAAATTATAGTTTTTTCTATGAGCTTTTTCATAGTATGTATTCTTCTAGTGTGTATTCTCTTATTTTCAAGAGAGAGTGTCATTGTTCTCTCCTTGTATTTAGAGAGAGGGTCTTGTAATTTCTTCCACTTAGTGAAATTCTTCCGCTCTTACCCCGTGGTTTTTCCCTTATTTGTTGAGGTTTTTCCACGTATGTATTGTGTTCAGTTACATTTTTCTCATCTCTATTTTAGCTGTGTGATATTATTCCGTCACTCTGGTACCTAACAATGGTATCAGAGCCAATCACTAGTGGAAAATATACATTAGACGGTAAATGTTTACGTCAGTTAACCAAAAGCTAGACGTTAAAAAGGAGGCGGTGACAGTTTTGTAAATATCAGGCTTCATTAATTCAATTTTAACGTCAGTTGTTTTAAGGACTGACGTTAAAAGTGAAGAAACTTACTTATAACGTCAGTTCAATAAAGAACTGACGTTAAAAGTGAACATTTTAACGTCAGTTCGATAAAGAACTGACGTTATAAGTAAATCTCTTCACTTTTAACGTCAGTCCCTACATCAACAGACGTTAAAAGTTATTTTAATAATTTTTTTATCTAGTATACGATTCCTTCCGCATTGCCTTCCTCAAAGTTTCAGTTTCACATGAATTGCTTTGATGTTTTGTGTTTCTGTTTTGAAAACTAAAATATATGTGCGAAGTATAAGTTGAATCAATAACCCAAACCGGATCTCATTCATGAAGTGTAATACTGATCGATCGATCTGAGAAGATTGAAAGGGTTTAAAATCCTATAAAAAGTTACATTGAAAGGGTTTAAAATCCTATAAAAAGTTACATTGAAAGGGTTTAAAATCCTAAACATTAAAGCTACATCCCATCAGAGAGTTTTATGAAATATGCCAAAGGGAAAACTATATATACTCCGAAGACCTCAGAAAACTGGGGGGCATGAGAGAGCTCAAGAGAGAGGCAAAAACAGGTGCACCAGATCCGTTTCAAGCAAAGGCAGTGGTTCCAGAGACTTCCAAGACGGTCACTTGCCTGCCAAAGCTGAGGTTTTGGAACTGTGACCCCCGAGCACCGATTAGCCCTCCAAAGAATGATTCTCCGGAAGGTGATAAGGTGAGCAACTCACATAATGTAATTTACTCAGACTTATCACCCATATAATGTAATTTACTCAAACTCAGAAGTTGTTTGACCATTAAGACAAAGACCTTTGAGTCTAGGAATAGGAAGAAAGAGTGATGAAGTTAATCTCACTACAGAGCCATATTGTGAAGCGAAAAATTAAAAGGATGGAAGGAAGCTATTTATAGGAGCAGGGGATGAAGTTACTAATTAAGCTATTCTGATTTTGTTGAAAACATACCTATAAACTTAATGCTCATTAAGAGGATTGAGTTACAAGGTGCATCGGTAAGTAGCACAGTATAGTCAAAGGAATGAATGTTTTTGCAGATATCTATACACTTTTAACGTCAGTTTTTTAAAAAAACTGACGTTAAAAGTGTTTTTAATAAAAAATATTAATTGTTAACGTCAGGTTTTTATACAACTGACGTTAAAAGTTTTATTTTTACTTCAGTTAAATAAATAGCTGACGTAAATAATCCTATATATTATACACGTGCAGAATGAATATTGGAAGTAATGTAATTAATATACGGGAACTTGGCAGTCATCAAATAAGTTGACGTTAAAAATGAGGTGGTGGGTAAACTATTTGCGTCAGTTCTATAAATAACTGACGTAAATAATTATTCATTGGTTGTCATGTCCCTGTTGTCCCTCTTAACGCAGATCACTCCATATAGTACTGCAGTTTATTTCTAAACCTTTTTTTTATACAAGTTTATTTTTAATTTTTATTAATTAGCTTGAATTAGTAAACAAATTATTCTGCAAATTAAAATAAATAAACACTTAACATAAAACAAGTTATATGTATAATCAAATCGTATGACATTAATTGAAGCGATTCATAAGTTAAATTACATGATTAAAAGATAAAAAATTTCTGCAACATAGCCCTAAAATATAAAAAAGTTTCTGCATCAACATCATTTTCTTCTCAGTCCTGTCATCAGAAACTCCAATGGATGCATCACCTCCCTCACTTGAATTCCAAGATGCAAAGTAAATCCCCAGTCACTAGCAAAAAAGCAAAGTGAAATGGATCTTTGCATCTTTCTTCTTCAGTGGAGTTCCTTGATGCATCATCTTGAATCCACAATCACTTGCTTCCAAAACAAAGTGAAAGGGATGACGGGGATGAAATAAAGTGAGAGAATCACATTACGTGATTCACCCAACCTTAATATCCATGCAATGTAATTTACTCAAACTCAGAAGTTGTTTGACCATTAAGACAAAGACCTTTGAGTCTAGGAATAGGAAGAAAGAGTGATGAAGTTAATCTCCACGGCAGAGCCATATTGTGAAGCAGAAAATTAATTAAAAGGAGATGGAAGCTAGGAAGCTATTTATAGGAGCAGTGGATGAAGTTACTAAGTTATTCTGATTTTCTTGAAAACTTATCTATAAACTTAATGCTCATTAAGAGGATTAGGTACAAAGGTGAATGGGTAAGTAGCACAGTAGTCAAGGGAATGAATGTTTCTGCAGAAACTAATAAACTTTTAACGTTCGTTGTGTAATACAACTGACGTAAGAAGTTGTGAGTGTTTTTAACGTCAGTTTCTTAATACTAATGAAATAAAGAAGAAGTCTTATTAAGATGGACTAATGAAATAATATTAATGATCCTAACTGATGAAAGATTTAAACAATTAAACTTTATAGAAACTAAAAACTTTGTAACATTTAAAACATCTGGAAATGTACAAAAGTTTTTATTAGGAATTAAGGATGAAGAATGGATCAATTTTGGAAGAATGGTAGATAATAGCTCAGACTATGTTAAATTAATAATGACATTAATACACCAAGAATTCTTAGGATATAATCTGATTGAACAAAGAGATAAGACAAATAAAACCTTAATTGAAAATGCAAAATCACATCTAAATAGAATGCAGATATGTGATATGTGTCAAATTGAAAGTTTCATCTGTGAATATCATAAATACTATTATCAACTAGATGAAGATACTAAAGAAATATATAAGTATATTTTTATAGATAAACTACCATATCCACTTAATTCAAAGATAAATAGATTATGAGAATTAAGACCAGAAGAAACTGCAAACACTTTAGGAGGAGTAATTAAACTCTTATACCAAGAATTGAGAGAACAATGTTTGAATCGAGAAACAATTAGACAATTAAATAGAGGAAGTAATGTCACTTTTTGTGACATCCCAAAGATAGAAAAACCAGGAAAATATGGTTGTGAAAATAAAATAAAAAAGAAAAAATATTACAAGAGATCAAACCTACGAAAGACTTATCCTAGACAAAAGAATTATTACAGAAATAATAAAAAGAAATATTTTAGAAGAAAAAAGATCAACACCAAGAAAATATTGCCCAAAGGGAAAAAAAAATGTGTATGTTGGATATGTAATGTTGAAGGACATTATGGTAATGAATGCCCTCAAAGAAAGGAAAAAGATTTTAAGGAAAAATAAAAAATAATAAAACAAGTTTTCCAAATATATGAACTTGAACCCCTAGAAGAAGAACTAAGTGATTCGGAAATAAGTATATACGAATATACAGACGATGAATTATCTTCAGAAGAAAGAGAATCCGAATAATACATATATAAGAATAATAATAAAAAATAATAATAGGGAAACAAAAGCCTATATAGATACTGGAGCAAGTCTTTGTCTTGCAACAGAAGCCCTTATAGATAATTGGGAAAAACTAGAAAAGCCATTAAAAATACAGATTGCTGATGGATCAATACATCCTCTGTATTGGATAGCAAAAAGAATTACTTTGGTAATACAAGAAAATATATTTATTATACCAACAATATATAAACAAGAAACTGGAATAGATATAATTATTGGAAATAATTTCTTAAGACTTCATGGACCTTTTTGCCAATATCTAAATTACATTACTCTGAAAACCCCATAAATTTACCAAATACAAAAACGGGAAATTGTCAAAATCCCAGTTATTCATTATTCTGAATGTACTTATTCATCAAAGTTTCAACAGCTGAAACGTGGTGAGATTCTTAGTTTAATTTGCACAAAAATTCATCATGCACTAATGAATTTAGAACCAAATAGAATAATTTCAGCTCATATAGAAGAACTTTTGGATAAGGTTTGTAGTGAAAACCCTTTAGATCCAAATATAAATAAAAATACTGAATTAGTCGAACTAAAATTAAAAGACCCTACAAAGGAAGTAAAATGTAAACCAATGATTTATACAAAAATTGATAGAGATGAATTTGCAAAAGACATTGAAGAAATGTGTAAAAAAGGATTATTTAGACCATCGAATAGCAAGCACTCAGCACCAGCTTTTTATGTAGAAAATCATAATGAAATTAAAAGAGGTAAAAGAAGGATGGTAATTAATTACAAGCAAATTAATGATGCCATGGAAGGAGATGCTTATTTCCTCCCAAGAAAAGATTTAATTATTGAAAGAATTAGAAACATGGATTGGTTTAGCACCTTTGATTGCAAATCAGGTTTTTACCAAATTAGATTAACTGAAGAATCTAAGACACTAACAACATTCAGTTGTCCTCAAGGTCAATATGAATGGAATGTACTGCCAATGGGATTAAAGCAATCACCAGGAATCTTTCAACGACATATAGATTCAATTCTCAAGGAATTCAAAGATTTTTGTCTTATTTATATTGATGATATATTAATCTTCTCTAATAAAGGATTAAATGATCATTTTGGAAAAATAGAATTAGTTCTTAACAAATGTTATGAACATGGAATAGTTTTAAGCAAGAAAAAAGTTGTTCTAGCCCAAAATAGAATTAATTATTTAGGATTAGAAATCCAAAAATGGAAAATAATAATGCAACGACATGTATTAGAAAAACTTCAAAATTTTCCAACAACATTAAAGGACAAAAAGGATTTACAAAGATTTCTTGGATTATTAACATATATTTCAAATGAAGGTTTCATCAGGAATCTTGCAGCGGAAAGAAGGATCCTCCAACAAAAGCTGAAGAAAGATGTCCCTTGGACATAGACTGATGAAGATGATAGACTAATCATAAAAATGAAAGACTTGTGCCGGGATCTTCCCGAGCTATATCATCCATCGGATGATGATATAATTATTATTGAGACTGATGCCTCAAATGACTGCTGGGGAGGTGTTATGAAAGCAAAACCCCATGGATACAAAAATGAATTACTGTGTCGATACATGTCTGGAACTTTTTCAGACCGTGAACTTAATTATCCTACTCATGAAAAGGAAACACTGGCTTTAATCCGTATGCTTGAAAAACATCGGATTTATATACTGGATAAGGGCTTTATTGTCCGAACCGATTCTACTTATGTTGTAGGTTTTAAGAACTTAAATCATAAAGGAACTTACAAACAAGGACGATTGATTAGATGGCAGATGAAACTTGCCGAATACAATTACTCAATCTCTCATATTAAGGGAGATAAAAATGTTCTTGCAGATATTTTATCAAGAGAATGGAGCAGTCAACAACTGAAGACATAAAGAAGCAGATTCAATATCAAAGAATGCTCGAGAAGCAGAAAATAATGGAGCTAGACTTGATCAAAGCAAACATTGAAGTACTGGAGTTTCAACTACAAGCAAAAGGAGAATCTTTCAAAGAAGATCCTATGAAAAATATAAAGCAACAGGTACAAGAAAGTACTGATGAAAAATGGTACACAATCTTTAATGGACCACACCCAGGTGTTTATAATGAATGGCACAAAGCAGCCCCTCACTGCATTGGAATTTCCGGAGTCCATCACAAAGGATTTCGTACCAAGGAAGAAGCTGAAAAAACTTTGATAGACTACCAGAAAGAACATGACAAGGGCAAGGAAGTTTATCTTGGCCCAAGAACTTTTTTTGAAACCATAAAGACTCCACCAGCTCAAAAAACTTCATTAAGGATACTCGGAAGAATTCCTTCCTCCATTGATGACTACCAAATCCCTTCAAGACCATGAACTACAAGTTCAGTTTTCCAAAGAAAAATTTTATTAAAACCTAAAAAGACTAACCAACTGGTCCGAAAAGGAAAAAATTAATTGTTTTTATATGGTCAACCGAAATATTTTGCGGAGTTAAGGCCGTAATTACTCCTGGAGCAACATCGATTCTTATATTTAATATGTTCCAATTTGGACTTATTAAATGTCTCTACCTCAGTCAAGACTTGGAAGAAATCAAATTATTTCCATATAATTTGAAGGAAGCCATCCAGAACTATCAAAATAATGTTGCAAGGGATAGAACCATCTTTCCGAAGTTCTATTCAACCTACACAGACTTTGCAACCAAACAACCCACAAAGAATTTAATCTTCATTGGAGTAAGTAATAATAGCTTCTCCATGAGAGACGAACCTACTGGAGAGATTTATGACGAAGAAAAGATTGTCACAATTTTAGCCAATCAACTAGCAAGCATTTTTACTCAATGCCAGATCATTGGAAAAGACTCTTTCATCAAAGTCATGTACAAAGGTCCACATACTCTGCTACTCAGCAAGACTAGTGGAAAATTGATTAGAGAAAGAGATCTAGCACTACTGACAAACTTCGAATTACCCTTCTACACGTTACAAGGACTTTCGATGAACTACCAGCCAACTGTTCTTGACTTGTTGTGCTCAATGATTAAGGAGAATGGCAATCACGCATGTGAAAGATGCGTAAAGCAAAAAGACTGTCGGCAAGATGACAAGGACTCAGACGAAGCCATTATTGAAGAATGACGTAAGCACTGATGTCATCAAACAATAATAGAGGAATGATGTAAGCAATGACGTCATCAAGAATTATTGAAATGTCTAATTGATTGTAATAATGTAGGGACTCTTTTGTAAATTACTTAGCCCTTCTAATTGTATAAATAAGCCCTCTGAGGCAAAGGAGAGAGCAGAACTTAAAAAGGAGTTTCAATTCTCATCTCTTCTCTCTGAGAAGTTCTAAGCTTTGCTTAGCGATTCCTTGAGTGTGGAATCACCCAGTTCTATGTACTTCACTACTGATTATAAATAAACACTACTTTCAGATATCTCTCTACTTCATTACTACTTTACTTTCATTACTTACAACTACTCGTTGAAATCCCAACTTGACTTAAACGGAAGCTGCGGTGGACCAAAGAACCCAGAATCATTTCAAACCCCGGATCAGGTATGACTCATCAATTATTCAATTTCATTCAGTTTATATTAGAAATTAATCATGTCTGAAATAGAAAAAGAAATAATTAATAATAATGATGTAGAAAATTTACAAATTACTGAAGAAGACGGAAACTATGAAGGAAGTATTTTAATAGATCCAAAATTATTTCAAAAGATTCAGAAAGAAGACTTGAATTTATCTAAGGACGCAAACATGAAAAAACTAGGAGGAATAATGAAACGATTTAACCAGAAAGAAAATATGATATATTATGGAAAAATAATTAATGAAACGCCAATCGATATATCTGAAACACAGGGAAACACCTGTATCCAATTATTGAATAAAAAGAAACTAATTGAGTTAAAAAGAAATTTAAAAAAGGAATCACATAGAAAGAAAATAGGATATATTCATGTAGGAGCAATACAAGTCTTAATTAAGGCAACCTTTCAAGAAGGAATAGATTCACCAATCGAATTAGTCCTAAAAGATGATAGAATAACAGATCCTAAGGATAAAATATTAGGAGTAATCGAAGGAAACTTAGCCTACGTTAAGTTAAAATTCGAAATACACCCAAATATTGGAATACTATTAGACACCCAAAGACTAGATCAATCTTTAACTATGGAACATAGATTTTTAAGAAATAATTTAATGAGACCAGGAGACAAAATCTTCTCAATTACTTATTGTGTTAATTATGCACTAACAAATTCTCATCATAGTATTACCTTCAGAAATAATGATAGAATAGATATACCAAGGCTTTTTGAAGAAATAGGAAAAATCTACTATCCAAAAAGAAATGAATTAACAGAATTAGGAGTTTCTATAAGAAAATCACTAAGTTTTAAAGAGATCCCTAAACCAATTACTTTCCCTGAAATAGAAAATAATAAGGAAGATGAAAACATAAATAAATTGTCAAATCAAGTGAGAGATTTAGCGCAATATTTACGAAATAGAATATGAAGGGAACGGAATTAAGAACTATTTATGAAAAATATCAGAATAAAATAAATCAAGAAAATTGGAATATAAGATAATTTATGAACATCCATAAAAAGGAGAAAAATCAAGAGCAAATAGAAAATATATTATAGAAAAAGAAAAAGAACTTATTAATATAAGAAATAAAAGAGAAAAATATAAAAGACAAGTATTAGAAAGAATAGAAAAAATAAAAAAAAAATAACTTCAACTCAACAATCATCATCTAATTATTTTAGGCTAATTGCACAATCTTTTGAAGATATCGAATAAAATAATGAAAATATATGCTGAGTTTGATAATCAAACAGAAAATGAAATAATGAGTGTCTTAGTCATGAATTTACCTACTGATTGTAAACAACTAATAATTGAAAAAATAAAAGCTCAATTTAGACAAGAAGATTATTATCTTGCAATTATTTCGTTAGATATAGAATGGAATTATATGGAAGAAATATGATTAGCTTTTGAATATGATAGACTATCATTATCTGACACATATGAAGATTGGGACTTATTAGATTATTAAATGGAGCAAGAAATACTAAGCATTTTGATTATGAAAATACCCAAAGACTGCAAGCAAATAATAATTAATAAATTAAAACACCAGCATTGGCAAGAAAAACTGTATTTAAAACAAATAGTACAAAGAGTACAGTTAGCATTTTGTGAAGAAGAACGAGATCAATTAATCAAAGATATAATGGAAATAGATGGATCTATAATGGACTATGGATACGAATTATTAGTAACTCAAATTATGCATGGAAATTACCCTGATTATGTATAATTACTACCACTACCTGGGAAAAGATAGAGTGGTACCAAACTGGTATCAAAGCCAAATACTAGCAAATTAATAATGAGTACCCGATACATAAAAAAATTTGTTTACTATTTAAGTATGATAGATTTAACAAATCAAAACAGACTAAAAGAATTAGTCCAATAATTAAAAGATGAAGCCACTGATACATGTAATAAACACATGGAGTATCATTGTGAATACTGTGATTGTAAAGAATACGAAAGAAAAATAGATTTAATAAAAATTTTAACTGATAAATTAAATGAATGGACAGATCAAGATGATCTATAGATCTAACGATTTACAACACGTATATACTATAAAAGTGTCGATACGGTGTCATAAAAACCGTGTCAATTTAACAAACTAGATTCTTAGGCCCGAGCATCATACGGGTTAAAAAATATAGTTATATATAATAATAGGGTTCGGATCCGTGAATGAAATCTTTCTTTTTCGAAATCGAATCCAACAATCTCAAGTGGAGAAATACTTCCGTACATACGTGCCCAGCACATCGTCGTGTACACAAACCGGGCACATCATTAAAAAACTTAAAACATATATTTTCTCTTTACATATTAGTTAGTATCATCTATAAACAATACGATTATATCACCTATACAATGTAGGTTTATCGTGTGTTGTCTTTCTTATGCAGGAAATACATCAATATTTATGGATGTCAAGTATTAATACTACAATTTTTTTGATTTATTATTTGATTTATAAATAAACTTAATACAAAATAGCACAACAAAAATAAAAAATAACCAAAATCAACTAAATTTAAATCAAATAATAAATCAAATTTCAAGTTTACGCAAATATTGTCATTTAAAAACTAATTTTAAATTTCAAAATTGAATTTAAATCAACTATAAAATTTCAAGTTTACGTAAATATTTTTAATTAAAAACTTGAAATTAAATCAAATAATAAATCAAATTTCAAGTTTACGTAGATATTTTTATTTAAAAACAAATTTCAAGGTGGATTAGTTATATTTACACGCTCTTTTTGAAAATTTACTATATTTTGTAGGGATAAAAATACAAGCTTATGTTCGGAGGACAATGATATATAGGATTCAGTCAAAAGTAGCTAAATCACATGTTTATACAATATTTGATTTTGGGTGGCTTCAAACATGACTATAGAACAATGAGACATCAATATCGACTAATTTGAAATACGAGACATATGTGCAAATTATGGAGAATTTTAATATTGAAGGGAATTGTTACACATTTTATTCGTTTTCCAATGTCAGTGACAACAATTTCAATAGATGTTATTTAGTTGGTGAGTCCTACTTTTGTTTACAATTATCTTCTCATTTTTTTAGTCGAAATATTATTTTCTCGTTTTAAGTATTTATCGTTTCATGTACATATGTAATCGATATTCTTATTGCTTTCCGTCCTAAACGAGAAATTTTAAGGATGGAAAGAAATCCAAATTAAGGGTTTTGGAATTGTACAATGATGGGTATTAATACTGCCACTATAGATTAGCAGCTTCAAATTTAATTTCAATTACTCTTATTTATTGGGTGTCCGTTGGTGTTCACACTTTGGGACATTTTAATCTTTGATCCTAACAATATATCAAATTTTATTATCAATATCTTATTTCTAAACTTATTAAATAAGTTATTTAAACTTAACTAATTATATGATATTTACATGCATTATATGTTTTATATAATTTATATATATTATGTTAAATTTTTATATAATTGATATGTCAAAATTCAAAAGTTAACTTATAATACTAAAATCATTAGTCAAATAATTTAAAATTCATCCATAATTTATCCCAGGGGCACGGGATCAAATTCTAGTACATAACAATGCCATCTAGTCTTCGTCATTTGCCATCAATGGCTTATTTTTGAATCTCTCTTTGTATAGATGTATAAGAGATTGACACGTACATACAATTACTCCAACAGTAACTAATATGTAATTGACGGGAAAATATACTATTTTTTAAGATTTCATAAAAATATATATATAATTGACAGTTTCACTTTTTTATGTTGAGAAATTATATACAAAAAATTATTAAAAACAATTTGTCTTAATTGTCGATTACAAAATGTAACATACTGTCTTATAAAATATATGTATGCACTCTAACATGTTATTTATGCGACACACATGGTACATCACAATATCTATACAATACGAAAAGGTAGAAATGGAAAATGTTTATGGTATTATTAAAAGGTAGAAAATCTATTTGATCTGCTTCTCCTATTTCTATCAAAATTAACTATTTTTATAAATTATATTTATCTATCATATTATTCCAATCATTTGATATTTTTCCAATACCCTGGTATTCTAATTATCTCAACATCAACATCATAGGAAATTTATTTTTTAAAAAGCAAAATTACAAATTAACACTAATCACTTATTATTCCACTACCTTGGTTTGGCACTTCCTTGAGCATTTACTATTATATATACATTGTCAAAGTTACAAATATATTTCAAGCTAATTAATCATCTCCCAATGTATTTTATTTAAACACTAATGCTAAATTATTCCCGATATTTTGGTAATCATATGAATTTTTTTCGCTCTTCAAAATCTATTTAATTTATTTCTAATTTTATAGTAAAAGTTAATATTTTTTAGAAAATATACTTACGTATCTTATTATTATTCTCTCTTGAAATTCATTTGATTTATTTTTTTTATTTTCCCCGTACAAGCTAACTATTAAATATTTTTATAAAATATATTTACCTCATCATATTATTTTGTATTCTCTTTTGAAAATTTATTTGATTTATTTCTCCTCCTTTCTTGTACAAAATAACCCTTTTTAGAAAATATATCATAATATTTTTTAGTTATCATATTATTTTTTCTCCTCATTTAATATTTTCTTTACTAGTAGGAGTTATGGTAAGAATTTTGTAAGAGGATATAGTAAAAATCTTTTTTTTTTGTTCATCTACATTTTATGAATTATCCCATGTCAGCTGAAAAGCCAAACTCCCTTTTTGGTTTTCAGATTTATCAACCGAGCATAATTTGGCAACCGTTTGAACGCATTGGTATTACATTTTGCCGAAATCTTTTATTGACTGATACTGCTTGCTCTCCATGATGCATGGATACTCTTAAATGATTGTCGTAGCTTGTACTAGATACGTATCTGGTACGTACACATTGTAGAAGTCCCACATCGTGTGGAAGGTAAACTTGAGAGCCCCCTTAAGCCTATATAAGGAGGCTTAAGAGGTGCTAAATAATCCTAAAACCAAGAGAGAAATTGTAGCTAGAGAGGGAAAAAAAAATTGAAAGAAAAATTATAGTTTTTCCGGTGAGCTTTTTCCTAGTATGTATTCTTCTAGTGTGTATTCTTCTGTCATTGTTCTCTCCTTGTATTTAGAGAGAGGGTCTTGTAATTTCTTCCACTTAGTGAAATTCTCCTGCTCTTGCCCCGTGGATTTTCTCTTATTTGTTGAGGGTTTTCCACGTAAGTATTGTGTGTTCAGTTACTTTTTTCTCATCTCTATTTTAGCTGTGTGATATTATTCCGTCACTCTGGTAGCTAACAGTGGTATCAGAGCCACTGATTCGTGGTTACTATTTTGCTGCAGTAAAGTGATAAGGTGCCGGGTTTATAAGAAAATTCTTAGTATGCTCTGTGGTTGCAGTATCGTCTAATCTTCCACATCATAAAAGAATTATTATTGTTGCTGGAAATAAAGCGTGGTATTGTGAAAGTGCGTGTCTAGGAAAGTTCTGGCTGGGAAAGACTTGGTATTGAAGTGTGTCTATTAGTGACCCATCTCTCTTTCCTGTGAACTTACCTGGTGTATTTTTTACGGACTACGGTCACTGTTCCAGTATACGGTATTGTTCACGGGAGTAATTTGGCATATAACCATGGCAACAAAATTTGAGATTAAGAAGTTCAATGGGAGTAATTTCTCCCTGTGGAAATTGAAGATAAGGACAGTTCTAAGGAAGGATAATTGCCTAGACGCAATTGATGGTAGACCCTCAGATATCACTGATCAAAAGTGGAAAGAGATGGATGACAACGCTGTTGCCAATTTGCACCTAGCAATGGCAGATTCAGTATTGTCAAGTATTGCAGAAAAGAAGACCGCAAAGATGAGGCTCCACACTCTTCACAACATAATATTCTTAAAGAACGAGGTCAAATCTCTTCACAACATAATATTCTTAAAGATGAGGCTCTACACTCTTCGAATGGGTGAATCCCTGTCGGTGACAAATCACATCAACACTCTAAATACGCTATTTGCTCAGCTTACAGTGTCAGATTTCAAAATAGCATAAAATGAACGTGCAGAACTTCTACTTTAGAGTTTACCAGATTCGTACGATCAACTCATCATCAACATCACAAATAATAATGTTGCTGAATCTCTACGCTTTGATGATGTTGCCGGTGCAATTCTTGAAGAAGAATCCAGGTGCAAAAATAAGGAAGAAAGGTCAGAAAGTTCAAAGCAAGCAGAGGCGTTGATGGTGACGAGAGGCAGATCAACGGAACGTAGCTCCAGTAGGAGTCAAGATCGTGGTAGATCAAAATCTCGAAGAAGGAAGAATCTTAAATGCTACAATTGTGGCATGAGAGGTCACTTGAAGAAGGAGTGTTGGCATAACATGAAGAGTGGAGAGAAAGCTTCTGAAGCAGCAACGTCTCAAGGATGTGTTGCAAGTACCTCAGATGATGGAGAAATCCTATATAGCGAAGCAGCAAGCAGTTCTAAAGGCGAAAAACAACTCAATGATGTCTGGATAATGGATTTGGGCGCGACATGGCACATGACTCCAAATTAATCGAGATTGGTTTTGTACTTATGAGCCTATCTTGGAAGGATCTGTGTTCATGGGAAATGATCATGCCTTAGAAATTGTTGGAGTTGGTACTGTCATATTAAAGATGCCTGATGGTACTATTCACAAAATACAAAGGGTACGACATGTGAAGGGATTAAAGAAGAATTTATTGTCCATTGGGTAATTCGATGACCTCGGGTGTAAGATCCATACTGAAGGTGGGATCTTAAAAGTAGTGAAAGGCAATCTTGTGGTGATGAAAGCAGAGAAGATCACAAGTAATCTATACATGTTTTTAAGAGATGCGTTACAAGAGGTAGATGCATCAGTTGCAGGAGCAAGCCAAGAAGAAACAACAATGATGTGGCATTGCAGACTAGGCCATATGTCGGAATGTGGCTTGAAAGTTCTTGCAGAACGCAATCTCCTGCCCAGGCTCAAGACGACGAATTTACCGTTTTGTGAGCACTGTGTGATGAGTAAGCAGCATACATTGAAGTTTTCTAGAGTAACTACTAAAAGCAAACACATACTGGACTTGATCCATTATGATGTGTGGGAATCACTAGAAGTATCTCTGGGAGGAGCAAAATATTTTGTGTCATTCACTGATGACTATTCCAGAAGATTATGGGTGTACCCAATCAAGAAGAAGTCAGATGTGTTTCGAGTATTCAAGGAGTTCAAAGCACTAGTATAGCTTGAAACTGGGAAAAGAATTAAGTGCTTGAGGACAGACAATGAGGGAGAATATGTAGATGGCGATTTTCTGGCATTTTGCAAACAAGAGGGTATTGTCAGACAAATCACAATTGCACATACACCTCAACAGAATGGTGTAGCAGAGCGGATGAACAAAACTCTCCTAGATAGAACAAGAGCCATGTTGAGAACAACGGGAGTGGCCAATTCTTTTTGGGCAGAATCAGTTAAAACTGCCTGTTACGTGATAAATCAGTCACCATCAATAGCGATTGGTTTGAAGACACCAATGGAGATGTGGAAAGGAAAGCCAACTGATTATTCTTCCACAACATGAAAATAAGTGATAGTGACAAAAATATAGCGGCGATTACATAAACCGTAGCCGGTTAATGTAAGACTAAGCCCTCATTCATGTTTTGATGTATGACAAACAAAGTGTATTTTGCATAAGATTTTTGATTTTGACTATGTACTCATTACGTGTTAAGTTGCATGCAAGATCACTCTCCAACAAAGCAAAACAAGCTGACATCCAAACAAAGTAAAACAAGCGCTCGTGCAACACAGGGATAATATAAGCGCTCGTCCAATGAAGTGAACCAAGAAGACGTCCAACAAAGTAAAAAGCTGACGTCCAATAAACTACTGAAGAGCTCGTCCACTAAAGTACCATGTGGAGCACGTCCACTGAAGTACAACAAGAAGAGCACGTCCACTGAAGATCAACAAAAAGAAGAGCTTGTCTGCTGACGTGGCACATGGAGCGCGTCATGGAGTGCGTCCATTGAAAGAAACAGAAGAGCTCGTCTGCTGACGTGGCACTTGGAGCTCGTCTACTGAAGAAACAGAAGAGCTCGTCTACTAAAAGTGGCAAATGGAGCTCGTCTACTGAAAGTAACAGAAGCGTGCATCTACTGATGTAAAAAGGAGAGCTCGTCTACTAATAGTGGCAAAAGGAGCTCGTCTACTAATGATACGCGCTTTGGACTTACTAAGATCTTAATGAGAAGCTCCGTCCACTAACATGGCATATAAAACTTGTCTACTTGTTGAAGCACGTCCAATAACTTGTGTTAGCACTCCCATCTACTGACGTGGCAAAATGGACGCGGCTATTTGCTATTCTTTCAGATGGAAACGGTTATTTTTCGAGAAGGACGCAAACTCTACAAGAATCAACAGAATCTCATTTCAAGAACAAGAATCAAGAAAACAGATTTTATTAAATCAGATCCAAATCTGTTTTAAATGATCCCAACAACTATAATTTGTCTTCTATATAAAGAGGGATCAGAGGAACACTTTTCATGAACCTAACTCATTCTGATTGTGAAACTACGAAAGATCCAAAAGTGCTTCATCTCTGAGAAAAGTGTGATATTAGTTAGAACTTCAATTTGTATAATCAGACTTTTAGAGTCTTTCTTCTACTCAACTCTTTTCGTGAATTAGTGTGATTAAGAGAGGGTATCTCTTAGGCTTGAACAAGGATAGAAGGGATCCTTGAGTATAGAAAAGCAAGTGTGCTTTCTGGTGAATTCTTGAGCAAGGAGGTTATCCTTGTGTTGCTGTAATTGGAATTTTGTAATTGCTTATTATAGTGGAGAAAACCACAGAGGTGTGGGACTGGATGTAGGCTTACCAGAGGAGGTAGCCGAACCAGGATAAATCGGTTTGCGTGTTCTTCTCATCTCTAAACTCCATATACTTGTTATATGCACTTGTGTGTTGTGAATTAGTTTTAAGAATACTTGTTAACTTGAATCTTTGATCTACAATCTGTGTTAAACTTGTTATTACTTCTTATAATTCTTCTTAACATCATCACTTGTTCCATAACCTGATTCTTGGGAATTAAAATTGAGTGAAAACCAATTTTCTTTAAAGAAACACTGTTTTGCTTTAAATTGTTGAAAAAGTTTTCAATATCTCAATTCACCCCCCCCCCCTCTTGAGATCGTAGCCACTACCAACAATTGGCATCAAGGCTGAAACTCTTGTTACAAAGTTTAATAGCTTCAAGAGATGGCTATAAATGATACCTTGGGTGATGGGGCTTCACTCACTAGACCCTCTGTCTTTAATGGCTCCCAATACATGTATTGGAAAGAGAGAATGCTTATCTTTCTTGAAGCTGCAGGTTTAGATGTATTAGATGCTGTTGAAAATGGTGCCTATGTTCCATTTATTCTTGATGCTAAGGGAAATAAACAAACTAAACCAAAAGATGACTGGAATGATGGTGATAAAAGAAGAGTTGGTTATAATGCTAAGGCAAAAAATATTATAATAGCTGCTTTGAATTATGATGAGTTTTTCAGGGTCTCCAATTGCAAAACGGCAAAGAAAATGTGGGATACTCTTCAACTCACTCATGAAGGAACCAACGATGTGAAAAGAGCAAGAATGAATGCACTAGTCCATGAATATGAACTCTTTCACATGAAGAATGGTGAGGAGATAGATGAACTACAAAAGAGGTTTATACACATTGTGAACCAGCTAGAAGGACTCAGACATACAATCACAGATGAGAAAAAGATTAACAAGATAATGAGATGTTTGAGTCGTGAATGGCAGCAAAAAATGACTGCAATTGCTGAAGCAAAGGATCTAGACACCATGCAGATTGCTACTTTATTTGGCAAGTTGAAAGAACACGAATTGGAACTCAATAGATTGAAAAGTCATGAAGATAAGGAGAAAAAGAAGAAAGGACTCTCACTCAAGGCTCATATCTCCAAAGAATCAATAGAAAGTGATGAAGATGAACACCTTGATGAAAGTGAAGAATCCGAAGAAGAAGACATGGGATTGCTTGTGAGGAAATTTAGAAGATTCATAAAAAAGAATAGAAACAAGAAGCAATTCAGTTTTCCTACCAAAAAGAACACGAACAAAGGTGAAAGCTCTTCCTCAACAATCAAATGCTTTGGATGTGGAAAGCTTGGACACTACAAAAATGAATGTCCAAATTAAGGTACAAAAGAAATAAAAGTATGAGAAGAATGACAACAAAGAGAAGAAAGGAAGAAATCCTAGAAGAGCATATATAGCTTGGGAAGAAAATGATATGGATTCCACTAGTAGTGAATCTGAAAATGAAGAAGCCAACCTATGTTTCATGGTAAATCAACAAAGTGATAGTGAAACCGAGATAAATGATTCTTCTCCTACCTATGATGAGTTATAAGATGATTTTGATGAATTGCATGAAGAATATGTTAAAATTGGTAAACAACGTATATCTTCTAGGAAGATCATCGCAAAACAATATAGTGACTCTGCATCTTTACAAATAAAGCTTAAAGAACTAGAAGCTGAAAATTCAAAATTACTTACATCTAGTTCAATTTGCACCAAATGCACTACACTAGAAAAGGAAGTTGAAAAACTGAATACAACTCTATCTAAGTTTACTTTGGATATAGATAACTTAAATGCCATATTAGGACAGCAAAAGGGTGTGTATGACAAAGCTGGAATTGGATATAAGCCAATGGTACATGAAAAATCTTTTAAGAAGCTTTCTGTTGCACCTATTTTCTCAACTAGTCCTTTTGTTAAATGCTATTATTGTCTAAAGAAAGGTCATACAGCTGCTACTTGTAGACTTAGAAAGAACATTCATGTTGGAATTAAACAAATTTGGGTTCCAAAAAGGAACTTATGTTGCTACTAACACCAAAGGACCCAACCAAATTTGGGTACCTAAAGGAAAAGTATAAAAAAAATATGTTTTGTAGGTGTGTTTGAAGGCCAAAACCTCAAGCTGGTTTTTAGATAGTGGCTTCTCCAAACACATGACCGGAGACATCACAAAATTTACATCTTTCACTCTCAAAGAAGGTGGAAACGTCACCTATGGAGACAACAACAAAGGAAGAATTCTTGGCGTTGGAACAATATGAAAAAGTCCAGCAATCAAGATTGAGGATGTTCTCTATGTGGAAGGGCTCAAACACAATCTACTAAGTATAAGCCAATTATGTGATAAAGGCTACAAGGTAAACTTTAACTCAAATTTGTGTATGATCGAATCCATTCATGATAATAACATAAAATTGATTGGAAATAGAATCAATAACATCTATATGCTAGACTTATACAAATTAATCTCCAATGATACATGTTGCTTAATTTCCAAAGAAGATGAAAATTGGCTTTGACATAGGAGAATAGCTCACATTCATATGGATCACTTGAATAAATTGATTTCCAAAGAACTTGTAATTGGTTTACCAAATAAAAAGTTTGTTAAAGAAGGCTTATGTGATGCATGCCAAAAGGGTAAACAAGTGAAAACCTCATTTAAGGCTAAAAACATTGTTTCAACTAGTAGACCCTTACAATTGCTGCACATGGACCTTTTTGGACCTTCTAGGACGAAAAGCTTTGGTGGAAATCTTTATGCTCTTGTAATTATTGATGACTTCTCTAGATTTACTTGGACCTATTTTTTAGCACAAAAGAATGAAGCTTTTAAAGCTTTTAAGAAAATGGCTAAGGTTGCTCAAAATGAGAAAGACGTGAAAATTGTTTCAATTAGGAGTGATCATGGAGGAGAATTCCAAAATGAGGAGTTTGATAACTTTTGTGATGAACATGGTATAAAACACAATTTTTCCGCACCTAGAACACAACAAAATGGAGTAGTTGAGAGGAAAAATAGGTCACTTGAAGAAATTGCTAGAACCATGTTAAGTGACTCTAATTTACCAAAGTATTTTTGGGTTGATGCTGTGAGTACTGCTTGTTATGTTTTAAATAGAGTTCTAATAAGGCCAATTTTGAAGAAAACTCCATATGAACTTTACAAGGGAAGAAAACCTAACATTTCTCATTTTCATGTCTTTGGTTGTAAATGTTTTGTGCTAAATAATGGCAAGGATAGTCTTGGGAAATTTGATCCCAAAGCTGATGAGGGTATTTTCCTAGGTTATTCATTAACTAGAAAAGCATATAGAGTGTTTAATAAGCGTACTTTATCAATAGAAGAATCTGTTCACATAACATTTGATGAGTCTAACCCCAAAAGGTTAGGAAAGGACATTTTTGATGATGTAGAAACTCTTGAGGATGAAGTGAAATCTGATGAAGGAAAAGAGAGTAACAAGGAAAAGGAAGATGAAGAGAGCAAAAAAAAACCTCAAACAGAACTTCAACAAGAATATCTTCCTAAGGAGTGGCAAGCTTCAAAGAATCATCCCCTAGACAATGTCATTGGTGAGATCACCAAAGGGGTAACCACTATAAAATCTTTAAGGAATATTTGCAATACCATGGCATTTGTATCTCAAATAGAATCAAAATATGTTGATGATGCTATTAATGATGAACATTGGATGATTGCAATGCAAGAGGAGTTAAATCAATTTAAAAGGAACAAAGTTTGGGATTTAGTTCCAAAACCCAAAAGTAACCAAATAATCGGAACTAAATGGGTGTTTAGAAACAAAATGGATGAGAATGGAATAATAGTAAGAAACAAGGCTAGACTAGTAGCTAAGGGATATAATCAAGAAGAAGGAATTGATTATGATGAAACATATGCTCCCGTAGCTAGATTAGAAGCCATAAGAATGCTCTTAGCCTATGCATGTATAATGAACTTTAAACTGTACCAAATGGATGTGAAAAGTGCCTTTTTAAATGGAATAATACAAGAGGAAGTATATGTAAGTCAACCCCCTGGCTTTGTTGATAGTGAGTTCCCAAATCATGTCTATAAACTGACTAAAGCCCTCTATGGACTCAAGCAAACTTCTAGAGCTTGGTATGAGAGGTTAAGCAATTTTCTCCTAGAGAAAGGCTTTAAAAGAGGAAAAGTTGATACAACACTACTTACTAAAACAAAAGCACACAATATCTTACTTGGTCAAATATATGTTGATGACATTATTTTTGGTGCTACTAATGAGTCTTTATGCAAGGAATTTGGTGAACTAATGCAAAGTGAATTTGAAATGTCCATGATGGGAGAGTTTACCTTCTTTCTTGGACTTCAAATTAAACAATGCCAAGATGGAACCTTCATAAGCCAAACAAGGTATTGCAAGGAACTACTAAAGAAGTTTGGAATCGAAAGCGCAAAGGAAATGGCAACACCAATGAGTCCAGCCTGCTACTTGGACAAAGATGAACATGGTAAATCTATAGATGTATCCAAGTATAGAGGTATTATCGGATCCTTACTTTATCTCACTGCAAGTAGGTCAGATATAATGTTTAGTGTGTGTATGTGTGCAAGGTATCAAGCTAATCCTAAAGAATCACATCTTACTGCAGTTAAAAGAATCATGAAGTATCTTTTAGGAACAAAAGAAATGGGGTTGTGGTATCCCAAGGGATCCACTTGCACATTAATAGGATATTCCGACTCTGACTTTGCTGAATGCAAGTTAGATAGGAAGAGCACAAGTGGAATATGCCATTTATTAGGAAATTCCCTAGTGTCCTGGTTTAGTAAAAAGCAAACTAGTGTGGCCTTATGCACAGCTGAAGCAGAATATGTTGCAGCTGGGAGTTTTTGTGCTCAAATCCTATAGATGAAACAACAATTAATTGACTATGGTTTTTATCTGGATCATATACCAATAAAGTGTGATAACACTAGTATAATTAATCTAACAAAGAACCCAATTATGCACTCAAGAACCAAGCATATTGAAATTAGCCATCATTTTATCAGGGATCATATTCAAAGTGATGTTATGATTGAACCTATAGATACAACCAAACAATTAGCTGATATATTCACCAAACCACTAAATAAGGAGAGTTTCTTCTTTATAAGAAGGGAACTTGGCATCATTGATCCTCAAAATAATTGATATCAGATGTTATTTTTTGATAATATAGTCAATATGGCAAGCGAGGCAGCACAAATGCTGAAAATTATGAAGGACATGGGCAAGATGCTTTTATCTAGTCTCAGTTTAGACTAAGTGCCCTTAAGTGTCTATAATTCCTTTTTTTATTTTAGTGTTTTGGATGTTTTGATGTATTGCATAAGTTCTGAAATGATTTATTATCAATGAATACAAGACTGTTTTTCAGTTTGATTTCAATATTCTCCATAGTTTCTTTTTGATAATGACAAAGGGGGAGAAAGATGAACCATACAACTATTAATTCTGTGTTGCATTTGCTGTAAAAAAAAATTTCTCTGACATGTAAATTTCTTTTTCTCTGATACCTGAGTATGAACTGCTTTGAAAAGACATACTTGAACTTATAATAAATGCAAGACGATTTTTTTTCATGATAATGATATGATAACACTTGATCTTTTGAAAGATATCAATGACACGGGGGGATGAAAATGACTCAAGAACCATGCTTACTGAATAGTTGTACTCTGATTTCTTAATAACTAAGGTTAAGTATGGTAAGGTTTGTCATAATCAAAAAGGGGGAGTTTGCAAGACTAAGCCCTCATTCATGTTTTGATGTATGACAAACAAAGTGTATTTTGCATAAGATTTTTGATTTTGACTATGTACTCATTACGTGTTAAGTTGCATGCAAGATCACTCTCCAACAAAGCAAAACAAGCTGACGTCCAAACAAAGCAAAACAAGCACTCGTGCAACACAAGGATAATATAAGCGCTCGTCCAATGAAGTGAACCAAGAAGACGTCCAACAAAGTAAAAAGCTGACGTCCAATAAACTACTGAAGAGCTCGTCCACTAAAGTACCATTTGGAGCACGTCCACTGAAGTACAACAAGAAGAGCACATCCACTGAAGTTCAACAAAAAGAAGAGCTCGTCTGCTGACGTCGCACATGGAGCGCGTCCACTGAAAGAAACAGAAGAGCTCGTCTACTAAAAGTGGCAAATGGAGCTCATCTATTGAAAGTAACAGAAGCGCACGTCTACTGATGTAAAAAGGAGAGCTCGTCTACTAATAGTGGCAAAATGAGCTCGTCTACTAATTATACGCGTTTGGACTTACTAAGATCTTAATGAGAAGCTCCGTCCACTAACATGGCATATAAAACTCGTCTACCAATTGAAGCACGTCCAATAACTTGTGTTAGCACTCCCGTCTACTGACGTGGCAAAATGGACGCGGCTATTTGCTATTCTTTCAGATAGAAGCGGATATTTTACTCTTCAATTAGACTTGGCTATCCTTTCATATGGAAATGATTATTTTTCGAGAAGGACGCAAACTCTACAAGAATCAACAAAATCTCATTTCAAGAACAAGAATCAAGAAAACAAATTTTGTTAAATCAGATCCAAATCTGTTTTAAATGATCCCAACGACTATAATTTGTCTTCTATATAAATAGGGATCAAAGGAACACTTTTCATGAACCTAACTCATTCTGATTGTGAAACTACGAAAGATCCAAAAGTGTTTCATCTTTGAGAAAAGTGTGATATTAGTTAGAACTTCAATTTGTATAATCAGACTTTTAGAGTCTTTCTTCTACTCAATTCTTTTCGTGAATTAGTGTGATTAAGAGAGGATATCTCTTAGGCTTGAACAAGGATAGAAGGGATCCTTGAGTATAGAAAAGCAAGTGTGCTTTCTGGTGAATTCTTGAGCAAGGAGGTTATCCTTGTGTTGTTGTAATTGAAATTTTGTAATTGCTGATTATAGTGGAGAAAACCACAGAGGTGTGGGACTGGATGTAGGCTTACCAGAGGAGGTAGCTTAACCAGGATAAATCGGTTTACGTGTTCTTCTCATCTCTAAACTCCATATACTTGTTATATGCATTTGTGTGTTGTGAATGAGTTTTAAGAATACTTGTTAACTTGAATCTTTGATCTACAATCTGTGTTAAACTTGTTATCACTTCTTATAATTCTTCTTAACATCATCACTTGTTCCATAACTGATTCTTGGGAATTAAAATTGAGTGAAAACCAATTTTCTTTAAAGAAACATTGTTTTGCTTTAAATTGTTGAAAAGTTTTCAATATCTCAATTCCCCCCCCCCCCCCCCCCCCAACTTGAGATCGTAGCCACTACCAACAGTTAATGGATCATCACCTAAATTAGCGGCAGTTTTAATAAATACCTTAATCAAATTAATTTTAGCGGCAGTTTGTATAAAAACTGTCACAATCATCATTAAATTATCGGTGGTTTATGATGAACCGCCACAAAATTAATTGATTTTTACATTTACGCGGGTTCTCAATTAGTTCCCGCTACTTTCACAAAATAACCCACGCAATTTTTGAACCTGAACCCTAACCCACGCAATTTCTTCTTCAACGCCGTCATGGATGGCTTTGTCAAGCTTTGTGAACCCTAACACGGACAAGGCAAGTGTTCCTCAAGCTTCGTCACTCTCCTTTTTCACTGCTCTGTTACTCTTTGTGTTTTTGTTCTTGCTTTAATTCAATGGAAATCACTGATACTCTGTTACATTTTCTTCTTCTTTTTTGTTCAGTGCTTTCCTCAGTTAGTTGTGAAGTCCTACAAGCTTAAAGGTACGTCATCTACCTCTTTTGATTATCTTGTTTTTGAGGGAATCAATAACAAATGCTCAGTGATGTATTGAGGAATCAAACACTCTGATTTCCATAAAACTGAGTGAGAGAGTTGAATTTTATATTTTTATGATTTTTTTATGTAAGTAATCATGTATATTTGATTTGTTGTGTTTCTAATTATATATATTATAGGTGTTTATGGTTAATAGTGAAATCATGCATAGGATACAATGTTAGTGAAGATTTTATTGTCTTTTGGTAGAAAAGTTTTGTTATCTGAGTTGAACTTTTGTCTTGGATAGAACGTGTTCTGCATTGGTGTTTATGTTTGTTCAGTTTCCATGGTTAATAACTTTGTGAATTCGGGCTTGTATCATTTCTGCTGTTTTTTTAAGATAGGAATACAGGAAGGATCTTGGATGTTTGTGATTTCTAGGATTTGCTAGAAGCTTAGAGGTATATTGTTCATGAGGAGGTAGGATAGGATTGATGAAAGTCTCTGAGTTGAGTCAGCATTATGCAATCAATTAGTGGTTCTTACTAAGATTGTTTTGGTGCATTAACTTCTACAGATTTCTTTTACAGTTATAAGAAGGATATTTAGTTTCACTATGGATTTTTCCTTATCATTTATCTTGTCAAGTTGCAGCATTGTATGAATTAGTGAACTTAAATAAAACAAAAATTAAGACACAATTGATTTATGAGACACTCAACAAACTTTCATGACCCCACAATGTTTTTTGGGGGACACTCAACAAACTGTCCTATTCTCACAATTGGTTTACGAGATGCATTAAATCTTCAATCAACACCTAAATCATTTCAGCACGATGCTCCTTCTCTGTTATTTTGGATATAAGTTAGTTAGTGTTTTGGTTGGTTTGATCCCTTGAGGGATGCAATTGTTGCTGAGCAGGATGTTTGCAAGGAGAACAAGTATAGGAATAGGATGACACATGCTCCTTATTTTACGCTTGATCAACTAGCTTGATAAAAAATGTTACGCTAAGCTTAGATGGTGCCCCTCACTGTAAAAAAATTACTCGGAAAAATAAAAAGAATGGTTTCTTGCTCCTTTTTATTATTTGGGGATGATGGGCTTGTATATCAGACATATAAACATTCCAGATGGTCATATCTGTTTACACTTGGTTTGCTCTATGACAAAATGGATGATCCTTCTCCATGCTGTATTAAGGTGAAAAAACAGGTTGTTATACATCATAAGTCTAGTCTTGCCAAGTGTCCAGAAGATAAAAGTTCAGAAACTTTGATGGTTCATATATAGGTGCATAGGAATCGCTACAAGCAAGTAAAAGAGCATTGGGCTTGATTTTATTGAATAATAACAAGTCTTGTTTCTTAAAATTTCCCAGTTAGCTATAGTGGTGATGGTTTTATACTTCAATTTCCATTGCTTCCTCCACTTAGTCATCCTGTTAAACCAAAGTATTTGTGTGCCTACTGCCTATTATAACCTTGTAGTAGTGTTTTTATATTTCATGCACTTTAATTCAGTAAGTAAATTTTTTTTGGTTCTGTTGAGGCAAAAAGTGAAGATGATAAACTATCTTCCCTGTTCAGTTTATTGAACTACGCGTATATGATAGAAAACAGAATGAGAAAGGTAGATAGAAATGTAGTGCTGATAATATTGATAGAGGAAAAGGTGAGCCTGAGCTCATACAAGTTGTGCGCATTTGGTTTGTGCATAGTTGAGAACAATAGATAAAAAGGAAGGTTGGGGAACAAGTTGTGAACCACTAGATTGCAATTAATTGTTAAAAGAAATTTTACATTTCCAAAACAGGTACCTATGCTAGCATAGATTTTGAATGTGAACAAAAGATTTCTCACTCAACTTAACTGGTTATAGCTCTTAATGTGGAAAAGTTGTATTTCATTAAGGGCTAATTTTATGCTTCCAAGTCCTGCAACTTTTGCTTATTCTGAGTTGGCCGAAGCTTTTATTTAGTTATATATTAAATCATGTGTACTGCTATTTCTATTCACTGAGACTTATGTACAATTCCTTCTGATGGAACCACTTGTGTCTGTTTTTATTTAGTCAAAATTAATTTATAGTCTATTTTGCAGGAATATAATATAAGCTCTACCTTAGGATCTTCTCTATAGTTTATTCTAGCCGTCTTGAATTTTTTGTAACTCAAGTAAGTAAATTGCTAATCATAAATAGTTTGCACTTATTATGCTTACTAGTCTTGGTGAATTTAAATAAGAGGACTCTAATTTTATTACCTTAAGAAACAAGGTGTTGTTTTACTGTACAATAAATCTCGTAGAAACCAATCAAAAGTACTTACTATGTTATTAATGTTACTAACTTACTAACCATTTACTACGCTGTTTAAATTTAGAAGGAAAGTTCATAAGTAATGGATAAATCATAGATCACAAAGCCGCGGAACTCTGTTGAGTATGAGCAAGGGGTTAGGGGATTTATTGATTTTGCCTTTGAACATCGTTCAGTTAATGGCAAAACGATATGTCCTTGTAAACGGAGTGGTTTTAAGAAACGACAGAGTAAGGATGTGATGTACGGTCACCTAATATGTACACCATTCCCAGAAGGATATACTTTTTGGTACCATCATGGGGAGCTCAGGATAGGAGAAACTAGTAATGTGTCAACTAGTAGTGCTCCAAATGTAGTTCAAGACAACACGGTTGTTGAAGATCCTATTCGGAACATGATCAACGATGCTTTTGGAGTTGATAGGCACCATGCAAACGAAGTACCTGATGCATCAAATATAGAGGTTGGTGGGGATGGAGTGACACCGAATATAACTCTTAAATATGTAAGAACCCTGAAAAGAAAAAAGCTTTAAGATTCTTAATAGACCAACTGTCCCGCCCATTGAAGAGAACACACTCATCAGACCTCTCAGAAAAAGTGGGCTATGTAGGCCTTGAGTGTAGTTTGGTTTGGCCATGTTCATGACTTATTTTTTTTAACATTCATGTCTTAATTGTTGTTTTAAGAATTGGGCATTGGGTATGACTTGGGTTTCCAAATGTTTGATACAATAACTTTTTAAGTGAGTTTTGATTTCTTGTTATATTATTTACTAACAATAACTTTTTTATGTTTGCCTTGAAGACTAAATTTGTTGTTGATGATGGGGTCACAAAAGGTATATCTTTGCTAGCTTGGGGAAAAAATGGAAGGACCATAGGTGCAAAATGTTTAATTTTTATAACTGGGAGCTTAGTTTCGACCAAAATTGTCAGTTGCATCCACCAAATATCCCTCCGACCATTGGGTTGTCTATTTGCAATATAGACTACGTGAAAAATCTTTGGTAATAATTAGACTGCTTTCAACGAGATATTTTCTCCAGTTCTTAGACTAACTACTATCAGAGTAGTGTTGGCTATGTGTGTTGCATTTGATTTACATCTTGAACAGCTGGATGTAAAGATTGCTTTTATTCATGGAGAACTTGAAGAGGAAATTTATATGCTACAACCGGAAGGCTTTAAAGAACAAGGAAGAGAAAACTTGGTTTGCAGGTTGACCAAATCTCTATACGGTCTAAAACAAGCACCCAGATGTTGGTACAAGAGATTTGATTCCTTCATTATTAGCCTTGGATACAACAGACTGAGTTCAGACCACTGTACCTACTACAAGAAGGTTGATGATAATGATTTCATCATTTTGCTGTTGTATGTGGATGACATATTGGTGGTAGGCCCCAACAAAGATCGAGTCCAAGAATTGAAGGCACAGTTGGCTAGGGAGTTTGATATGAAGGACTTGGGACCCGCAAACAAGATTTTAGGGATACAAATTCACCTAGATAGAAAATATAGGAAGATTTGGCTTTCTCAAAAGAATTATCTAAGGAAGGTCTTGCAGCACTTCAACATGAAAGACTGTAAGTCAATTTCTACCCCACTTCCTGTCCGTCTTAAATTAACCTCGGGTATGAGCCCTGGCAGTGAAGCGGAGAGGATGGAAATGTCTCGAGTAGCGTATGCATCGGCAGTGGGAAGCCTTATGTATGCCATGCTATGTACAAGACCAGACATTGCGCAAGCAGTCGGAGCAGTTAGTCGATTTATGGTAGATCCTGGTAAAGAGCATTGGAATGTTGTCAAGAGGATCCTGAGATACATCAAAGTAACCTCGGGTGCTACATTATGTTTTGGAGGATCAGAGTTTATTGTCAGGGGTTATGTTGACTCAGATTTTGCAGGTGATCTTGATAAGAGAAAATCTACTACTGGCTATGTGTTCACACTTGCAGGAGGAGCGGTAAGCTGGTTATCCAAGTTACAGACTGTTGTAGCTTTGTCTACTACAGAAGCTGAGTACATGGCAGCTACGCAAGCTTGAAAGGAAGCTATTTGGATACAAAGGTTAATGGAAGAACTCGGGCACAAGCAGCAGTAAATTACTGTGTATTGTGACAGTCAGAGTGCCTTGCACATTGTAAGGAATCCATCATTTCATTCCAGGACAAAGCACATAGGTGTTCAATATCACTTCGTTCGAGAAGTAGTAGAGGAAGGGAGTGTGGATATGCAGAAGATTCACACCAAAGACAACCTAGCAGATGTTATGACAAAGCCAATCAATGCTGACAAGTTTATTTGGTGCTGATCCTCCCATGGCCTATCGGAAACGTGAGCAACATGGAATGCAAGACAGAAACAATGGTGTGAAGATGTGATTGACTCAATCAAATCTTCAAGTGGGAGAATTGTAGAAGTCCCACATCGTATGAGAGGTAAGCTTGAGAGCCCCCTTAAGCCTATATAAGGAGGCTTAAGGGGTGCTAAATAATCATCCCAAAACCAAGAAAGAAATTGCAGCTAGAGGGGAAAAAATTGAGAGAAAAATTATAGTTTTTCCTGTGAGGTTTCTCCTAGTGTGTATTCTCCTATTTTCAAAAGAGAGTCTCATTGTTCTCTCTTTGTATTTAGAGAGAGGGGTCTTGTAATTTCTTCCACTTACTAAAATTCTTCCGCTCTTGCCCCGTGATTTTTTTCTTATTTGTTGAGGGTTTTCCACATAAATATTGTGTGTTAAGTTCCTCTTTTCTCATCTCTATTTTAGCTGTGTGATATTATTCCGTCACTCTAGTACCTAACACACATTGGGTACTGACTTTTTTATATACTCATTTAAGTAACCTATGATTGGTGCATGGTGATGAGTGTGATTACACATCATATTTCTTTATCATATTGCATGCATTTTCATGTAGTTTAGGCATTTTTAATTTGATTTTTGTTAGTTTTTACCTTGGAAAGGGTATAGCGGTTTTGTGGTGTTGTTGTGCAGGAATTGAAGATTAAAATGTTCAAGATCAACCATGATGGAGCTTGTATGAAGATGGAGCTTGAAAAGCAAGAAAACTGAGCCAAACAGAGGCCATCACGGCCTAGCCGTGACAGCCATCACGACCATGATCGAACAAGGCTGAAAAGAAAAGTACACAAAAGTCAACACCTGTCACGGCCAGGCCGTGATGGCCATCACGGCCGTGATAGGCCATCAGAGCCAAGTTTTCCAAGATAGAATCTGTCACAGCCTGGCCGTGACGCGCAATATCTGGAATTTTAAAAGCTAATTTTATCTGATTTTGTAATTGCTTGGGATGCAAGTTACCCTACTGATAAGCCTTCGGCTTATCTAGTTTTATAACTAGATGGACCGTGGTTTTTGTGCAAATTATTCGAGTTCAATCTCGTTTTCGCCCAAATTTGCCTTGTTTTGTTCCTAAGTTGGACTTTGACTCGTTTTGCGTCTTTTGTGTAGTTTTTAGCTTATTTTGGATAGAATTATGCTTTTGGTTGCTTTTTGTGTTTTCATGTCAATAAGTGAAGCTCTGGAAGTCAAGGAAAGTCAAGAAACAGTGGAAATTGCAATTCTGGAGATACTCGCCTCGCGAGTATATACTCGCCTCGCGGGACTGAAGGTCAACAAAGCAGCAAAAGTCATCATTTCTGGCTCGCCCCGCGAACAGTATACTCGCCTCGCGAATCATGAAGACCTGGAAGTCAGAGACCATCACGGCCTAGCCGTGATGAAGGTCACAGCCTAGAATTGAAGTCTCACCCCGTGAGATACAGCTCGCCTCGCGAGAGCCTGAAGACCCTGGAAGACAGAGACCATCACGGCCTAGCCGTGATGAAGGTCACGGCTGTGACAGATTGAAGTTGGAAGACTCGCCCCGCGAACATGCACTCGCCTCGCGAAAATCCAAAATTTGAAGCGCGCCAATACTAAAATTCGCCTCGCGAAGGAGTGCTCGCCCCGCGAGCGAGCAAGATTTAGAACCCTTATTTAAAGGCTGTTGCAGATCAGATTTAGGTATCAAGTTGTTAGCCACGGTTTATATCAGATTTTGTGCGAATCCTTGTTTCTGGAGCTGCGTCTCCCTTCTCTTTTCTTTTCGTATTTTATTATGGAGATTATGTCGGATTGTTTGTGCATCGTCACGAACATGAGGAACTAATCCCCTCGTCCGAGGGATCAATGAAGCCACCCATGGCGGTGTAGTGTTCTTGTGATGTATGTTTTTCTCCCCTTTCTCTTATGAATGTTTTCCAATTCTGTTTTGATTGCGTTGATCATATGTGTTGCGTGATTAACTAGTTAACGTGTTTGAGGCCGAACGGCGAGTCGCGTTTTAGAACTTGAATTGGCATCATTAGTTGAATAATGAGCACGACAGTGGATTTATTTGATTAGTGCAACCATATAGGGAACAAGGTTTAATAGAATTCGAGATTAGGATTATGAGACCTAGTAAGTAATTAATCCAATCATCGAATACGTCCTATTGAGCACGACAGTGGATATAGGAGAATTTGGGGGTCCCGGTTGACATTGTAATTGAACTTAGGGAGGAATTCATTATCACTTGGGTACTATACATGATTGGGTAGGTGGATTTGAGACCTTGGATATTTTAATTTCTGAATTTAATCCCCTTAGCTTTAATCGAGTTCTTATTTGAATTGCGATATTAATCTCTCTCTCTCTCTCAACCACTTTCCTCACTTGACCAAACGTGTCGGATTCCCGCGGATTAGTCGAATTGGTAGCCCAATCCCTGAGTTCGACCTCGGTAATTACTTACCGTGTTTATTTTATTACTTGCGACGACCCGGTACACTTGCCGGAGTCACCAACAAGTTTTTGGCGCCGTTGCCGGGGATTGGCACAACCATTTTTCCTAATTTTTAGGAAATTTGATTGATTGGTTAAGTTTGTTTTTCTTTTTATTTTTTTTTCTGTTATTTCTTTATTATTTCTCTCTACTTCTTTGATTCCACTTGGTCTTGCCGTGTTTTTGTATGCGAGGTACCCTTTCACCAGAGGACCTGCTATTTGATTCAGAGATCACCAAGACTGAGAAGCGCTTAAGGAAGGAAGTCAGAGAAAGGAAGAGGCTTGAAGCGATTAATCTTGAGGACATGGCTGAAGAAAATCCTCCTCCTCCTCCTCGTTACAAGCCTCTCTTCGAGTACGATCTACCCAGCTTGGGAGATTGTGATTCTTCTATCGTGAGGGGCAACCTGAATACAGACTCTTTCAGAGTGGAAGCATGTGTCACATTCCAGATCCGTGAGAATCAGTTTGATGGGAGTGGCAAACAGGACCCTCATAGACACATCACTCGCTTCCTTGAAGCTTGTGACTTACAGAAGACAAGAGGAGTCTCACAAGATGAGTTTCGCTTGCGGCTTTTCCCTCTCTCTCTCTTAGGGATGTCGCTCGCGATTGGGTTGACAGCTTGGATAGGAACAGCATCAGAACTTGGGAGCAAATGGCACAAAAGTTCCTAACCAAATATTTTCCTCCTCAGAAAGCGGCACAAGCAAGAATAGCTGTTACATCTTTCAGGCAGACAGAGGATGAAACATATAATGAAGCTTGGGAGAGGTACAATGGCTTATTGAGAAGATGCCCTTCAGCATTCTTTGACCCTGTCTCCAAAGTTCAACACTTCTTTAATGGGTTGAGGGGACGCTATCAAATGAACTGTGATGCCGCAGCTGGCAGTTCTTTTTCCTACTTATCAGCTGAGGATGGATGGGCACTATTGGAAAAAATGTCATATAATGATTACAACCGTGGTAGAGAAAACTCAAGTGGAGTCAGTGCTGGAACAATGGAAGTCATTCTAGAGCAAGTCAAATCATTGAAGATGCAAGTTGCGGCTTTGTCAGAGAGCAAGAAGGTTAATGCGGTCCATGAGGGAATGCCTCCGGGTTGTGGAAATTGTAATGGAGATCATGACACTTGGAGCTGTCCGCTAAATTTCTCTCAGGAACATGTGGACTCATGCCAAAATTTCTATGACACTGTGCCCCAGAACAACTATCAGAGAAACAGACAGAATGACTACAGTCAGAATCAGCATAGGGGGTATATGAGGAGAGACCATCCGGGTTTCGCTTGGAGTGATACTAATGGTGGTCTAGCCGGTCAACAACATCCTCAACAGAATTGGCAACAACCTCCACAGGGTCTGAGGCCGAACATTGGAATCCAGCAGCGTAATACTCAGCAGGCTCTTCAGGGGCCTAATCAGTTGCAAATAACAGATGGTGATAGGCAGCCGTGGGAATTGGCTTTTGAGAAGATGAATGCGGCAATGGAAAAGATGGTAATCCACATAGAGACGGTGAATACGAAAGTTGACAAGTTGACAACGCATACGGGGGCGACAATGCACAATCTAGAGATGCAAATAGCTCACTTCAGTAAAGCAACTGAATGAGCGTCCCCCAGGCACTTTCCCAGGTGATACCGAGAATAACCCCAAGGGACAATGCAATGTCATATCTACTAGAAGCGGAAGGGTGTTGGAACCTAACAGGGGTGCAACTAGTTCTCAGGATGACAAGGCCCCGGAACAACCACATGTTGAAGAAGAGCAACCTGAAAAAGAGAAGTTAGCAACTGACAAGGAACCGGAGCAAGGGGGAAGGCTGAAGTTTGTGGATGAAGAGTTCCGAAAGAAGAAGTGGGTTGAACCCCAAGACCTCCCACCTTACATGAAGGTACCGTATCCTGAAAGATTGAAGAAGCCTCATCAGGATAAGCAGTTCAACAAATTCCTTGATGTCTTCCGCAAACTTCAGATTAACATTCCATTCGCGGAAGCCTTGGAACAGATGCCATCATATGCCCGGTTTATGAAGGATCTTCTCACCAAGAAGCGGAGAATAATGGATGAGGAAACGGTTGCTTTGACCTAGGAGTGTAGTGCCATCCTTCAGAGAAAACTCCCTCCAAAGTTGAAGGATCCCGGTTCCTTTTCGATACCATGTACCATTGGGGAGATGACTGTAGGGAAGGCATTGTGTGATCTAGGGGTAAGCATCAACTTGATGCCCCTCTCTATGATGAAGAGGTTGGGGATCCAAGAAGTCAAGGATACGCGGATGTCGCTCCAATTAGCCGACCGCTCTATAAAATATCCTTATGGGGTGGTCGAAGACTTGTTAGTAAAGGTGGACAAGCTTATATTTCCGGCGGACTTTGTAGTGCATGATATGGATGAAGACGCCGAGATCCCTCTCATATTGGGTAGGCCCTTCTTGGCCACTGGGGGTGCCTTGATAGATGTGCGACAAGGGAAACTCACCTTAAGGGTGCAAGATGAGGAGGTAGTCTTCAATCTCTTTGAAACAATGAAGCACCCTGCAGAGAGGACGGAAGTGTATCGATTGGATATGGTGGATCCAACTGCCAAGGCAAGGGCAACTAGAGAAGCCCATGGTTCTTCACTTGCTCAAGTGTTGGTAAAACCCCATGATGATTGTGAGAAAAAAGGCCCTTTGGGGGATGAGGTCTATCTCGAGTGGTTGAAAGACATGGAAGCCTTACCGAGTCTCCCAAGGGAAGAATGTGCAAGGGAAGAGCTCAGCAACAAAGGCAAGAAAAAGACTGGTAAAGCACCGAAGTTGAAAGGTGGCACAACCATGGTGGTCAATGTAGACAACAAGTTGATCCCAAAAAGGACCATCACGGAGTGGAGAGTTCGTGCTGATTATAGAAGGATGCTGGACTTAAATGAGCTGTCCGGGAACAGCTTGCGAGCATATGAAAGGGGCAAGAGCCTACAGAAAACGGACTGAGACATTGAATGGCAAGCAAGATCTACGTCCGGATTAACCCTTAGGGGTGACTTGAGTCAGGCTCGGGACGTTAAACAAGCGCTACTTGGGAGGCAACCCAAGCTAGTATCCTTTATTTCTAGTTTCTGTCATTTTCATTTATATTATTAAAAAAAAAAAAAAAGCTTGATTCGCCACGCGAATCCACATTGGCCGCGCGAGACAGAAGCCCTGAATCTCTGGGGTTGCTTACTTTTTTGTCTCGCGTCGCGAGGTCTACTTTCGCCTCGTGATTCTGGGCATCAGCATCTGTGGGAATTCCATATTCACCTCGCGAAAACAATCTCGCCTCGCTATTCTGGAAAGTATGAATAACAATTTTCCAGATTCGCCTCGCGAGTTATCTCTCGCCTCGCGAATATGCACATAAGGTTTTAAATTGCAGGGGTTCTTCTAGGATGCTATGCAACAGAAGGGAGGCCGTGAGACCAATTGGATGAGGAGGCAACCATGGAAACGTGATCAGGGAGTATCCTCTCCTCTCCTCACTTTTGTTTTGTTTATGTTTTTGTTTTTGTTTGTCACTCTTGAATAATTTGAGAAGATCAAGAGTTGTTGTATGAATGAGTGTCGGCAAGCTTGTTGGATTTTGATTAAATTGAGTATAGATTGATTGCATGAATTATATTGACCATCGAGGATTTCCCCCTAGGTTCTGAAAGTAGAAAAGTTGATCCTCACTTAAAAATTGAAAATTGAACTTTGAGAATTTTATTGTGATTACTTGATTTATGATAAGTTTGGGGTGAGGGGGTGCACACACTAGGAATCGTATCTCGGTCAAACAATTTGCAAAATGTCCAGGTGAGGATTTGAGCCTCCAACTCTGTTTTTGAATGTGTGAATCACTGTTAAGTTGCACTTTCCTGAATTTGGTTTGCATGTTTATGTGTTGCATCAAATGATTTAGGTAATTTTCTTTGAATTAACTACTTGGCCATAAATTGAACCAACCTTGATGAATGATCCCTAGTTAGCCACATTGAGCCTTGAAGCCTATTGTTCTTGATGACCTTACATTACAAGCCATTAACTCAGAAAAACCATGATTTTCCCCTATCCTGGGATTTAGGAGAGTATGGAATTTTAGCTTTGTGAGTGTTGTTGTGGAACTAAGTTTGGGGTGGCTACAAGTTCATGAATCATAGTTGAGAAAAAGAAAAATGGAAGTAAGGGCCGAAGGCTTGAGAAAAAAAAAAGAAAAAAAAAAGAAAAAGAAAAGAAAAAAAATGGTTGATGAAAAGCATTGAATATGTGCCAAAAAGGGCAAAGAAAAATAAATATGAAAAGGAAGAGGTGTGTAGCCACCAAATGCAAGGAAGAGAATAATATGAGAGTGAATTCAATTGTTGTGATATTAGTTTCATGCTCTCATTGATCCTAGGGACTTAGCCTCTATCCTTTGAATATCTTACCTTGAGCCAGGCCTCATTACAACCTTTAAAAGACCTTCTGATGTTGCATGCATGTTTTCGTGGGAACCATTTTTGAGATGAAAATCAAATTCATGGGAAGTGCTCTTGATACGTGAAATTGAGTGAAAAGTTGATAGCCTTGACGAATTTGAGCGAATGAGTGAAATTTTACATACCCTTGTGAGGAAGGCAATTGTTTGAAATTGGTGATCTTCCTTTTGAGTGTGACTATGATCCTCAGCTTAGACTAATGATTGCATGAATGATGAAGTTCTCAATGGTTTAAAGTAAATGAATGTGGGGATTACGTTAATATAGGGGGGAGATCATTGGAGAAAAACTGTTTTGATTGCATTAAATTTGTGCAAAATCGATTGATTCCTTTAGGCTTGCCAAGTCTTGAGTCGTTTTTGAGTTATAAGCTTGCTTGGGGACAAGCAAGGTTTAAGTTTGGGGTGTTTTGATAAGCCTTCGGCTTATCTAGTTTTATAACTAGATGGACCGTGGTTTTTGTGCAAATTATTCGAGTTCAATCTCGTTTTCGCCCAAATTTGCCTTGTTTTGTTCCTAAGTTGGACTTTGACTCGTTTTGCGTCTTTTGTGTAGTTTTTAGCTTATTTTGGATAGAATTACGCTTTTGGTTGCTTTTTGTGTTTTCAGGTCAATAAGTGAAGCTCTGGAAGTCAAGGAAAGTCAAGAAACAGTGGAAATTGCAATTCTGGAGATACTCGCCTCGCGGGACTGAAGGTCAACAAAGCAGCAAAAGTCATCATTTATGGCTCGCCCCGCGAACAGTATACTCGCCTCGCGAATCATGAAGACCTGGAAGTCAGAGACCATCACGGCCTAGCCGTGATGAAGGTCACAGCCTAGAATTGAAGTCTCGCCCCGCAAGATACAGCTCGCCTCGCGAGAGCCTGAAGACCCTGGAAGACAGAGACCATCACGGCCTAGCCGTGATGAAGGTCACGGCTGTGACAGATTGAAGTTGGAAGACTCGCCCCGCGAACATGCACTCGCCTCGCGAAAATCCAAAATTTGAAGCGCGCCAATACTAAAATTCGCCTCGCGAAGGAGTGCTCGCCCCGCGAGCGAGCAAGATTTAGAATCCTTATTTAAAGGCTGTTGCAGATCAGATTTAGGTATCAAGTTGTTAGCCACGGTTTAGATCAGATTTTGTGCGAATCCTTGTTTCTGGAGCTGCGTCTCCCTTCTCTTTTCTTTTCGTATTTTATTATGGAGATTATGTCGGATTGTTTGTGCGTCGTCACGAACATGAGGAACTAATCCCCTCGTCCGAGGGATCAATGAAGCCACCCATGGCGGTGTAGTGTTCTTGTGATGTATGTTTTTCTCCCCTTTCTCTTATGAATGTTTTCCAATTCTGTTTTGATTGCGTTGATCATATGTGTTGCGTGATTAACTAGTTAACGTGTTTGAGGCCGAACGGCGAGTCGCGTTTTAGAACTTGAATTGGCATCATTAATTGAATAATGAGCACGACAGTGGATTTATTTGATTAGTGCAACCATATAGGGAACAAGGTTTAATAGAATTCGAGATTAGGATTATGAGACCTAGTAAGTAATTAATCCAATCGTCGAATACGTCCTATTGAGCACGACAGTGGATATAGGAGAATTTGGGGGTCCCGGTTGACATTGTAATTGAACTTAGGGAGGAATTCATTATCACTTGGGTACTATACATGATTGGGTAGGTGGATTTGAGACCTTGGATATTTTAATTTCTGAATTTAATCCCCTTAGCTTTAATTGAGTTCTTATTTGAATTGCGATATTAATCTCTCTCTCTCTCAACCACTTTCCTCACTTGACCAAACGTATCGGATTCCCGCGGATTAGTCGAATTGGTAGCCCAATCCCTGAGTTCGACCTCGGTAATTACTTACCGTGTTTATTTTATTACTTGCGACGACCCGGTACACTTGCCGGCGTCACCAACACCTACCTTATAAATAGGCCCTAGAGGCTCGAAAATAAGATAACTTTTTGGGCTGCTACCTTAGGCAAAATTAGGATTTCTCTTCTTCTTCTTCTTCTCTTCTCTTAGGTTTTCTTTTATGCTTTTGTTAATTAACCTTGCTATGAACATGGTAATGCTTGAATAGTAGTTTTATTTATAGGGATTAGGGTTGTGCCCAAGATTTGTTTATGGTGACAAATTGACGTTTGGTCTCTTATTCATTTTGATTTTGCTTTCGATTTGATTTCTATTGCTTTAATTACTCGTAAATTCGGTGGCCACTTGATAAGCCTCTGGCTCATCTAGTTTTATAACTAGAAAAAGCCATGGTTTTGTGCTAATTATATCTCGTTTTCGCCCAAATTGGATTTAATTGTCCTCAAGCAACACTTTGAGTCTCTTAAGTAGTTTTTAGGATATGTTAGCTAATTTTGAGTCAAATAAAACATTTACTGCTATCTTATAATTTCAGGTTAAAAGGGAAGCTCTTAGAGTCAAGGAAGATGAAGAAAACATGAAAAAGGAATTCTGGGACTTTCGCCTCGCGAGACAGGATCTCGCCTCGCGAGCCTGAAGACCAGTCTGAACAGCAGCAGTCACCTTTCTGTCTCGCCTCGCGAATCACTAGCTCGCCTCGCGAGAGAACCAATTCCTAAAGATCAGATTTTTAAGATTCGCCTCACGAGCTAGGTTTCGTCCCGCGAGCGCGCGAAACTCAGAACCCCTATTTATAGGCTGTTCTGATGCAGAATTGGGAGCTTTGGTGGGGGCACTTGGAGGCACTTGGAGGCTGCGGCTGGACTAGGGTTCCAACCCTGAAAAGGGAGGTTTTCCTTGCTCTAGGAATGGGAGAAGATTGGAGGATTCCTCTATGAGTGTTCTTCATCTCTTCTCTCCTTCTCTTTTGTATTGCCATTTATCATGAGTAGTTAAATCCCCTAGTTGTTGGGGTTAGATGTAGCTTTTCTGAACTTGTTTGTATTTGATTTGGTTTCAATGCAAGTTTCTATTTCTTTATGAGTGTTTGATTCTATGCTTAATGCTTTTCTTGGCTTAGCTACCCATGGAATGATTTGTTGCTTTGATAGACAATTGAAAGATTGATGTTAGGGCATTGATGAGTCTCTGGTTGACTGGTTTTATAACTAATAAAAACCTTGGCTTTGTGCTAATTTTATATCATTTTCTCCCAAATTAGACTAGATTGTCTTTAAGCAGCATTTTGAGTCTTTAAAGTATTTTTAGGTTAATTTAGCTGATTTAGAGTTAATAAAGTACTTATGCTATTTTCTGTTTTCAGGTTAATAAAAAGAAATAAATTTGGATCTTTCGCCCCGCGAGTAGGCATTCGCCTCGCGAACCAGAAGGTGACTGTTCCAGAAATTTGCCAACCATTCTGTCTCGCCCCGCGAAGACTTGACTCGCCTCGCGAGTAATCCAACCTTGGAAGACCAGAAGCCATCACGGCCTGCGCATGTTGAAGGTCACGGGCGTTACAGTTTGGAATTTGAAGAGTTTCGCCTCGCGAAGATAAGCTCGCCTCGTGAGCTCGCCACTCACTGAAGACTGTTCGCATTATTCGCCTCGCGAATGTGTGCTCGCCTCGCGAGAAAGCTGATTCCAGAAACTTGTATATAAGTCAGTTTTAGACAGAACTGAAAGAGGGCTAGTAAGCTGGCTAGTTTTAGTCAGAGTAGCTAGTTAGGCAGTAGTAGTAGTTCTCAGTAGTTTAATTCTTTTCTTTTGTGTTTATTTTTGTAATGGAGAGCTAGTCTCCTAGATTAATCTACTGCAATTGGTTTCCATTACCACACTTGAGGTTGTGTATTTCCTGTTTTATTTGCTTTTCTCTTTTCAATGCCATGCTATATATTTCTGTTTGTTATTTCAGGAGTGTATAGTACTGTGTTGATTCATTTCGGTGATGCTATGTTCTTATACTTAATCGCGTTTGTTATTTCGCGTGTGTTCATTCATGTTTGTTTGTTCATGAGGGCTTAACCCCGTTTGTTATTTCGGGAATAGGAACATATATCCGTAGTAGCGATTGCGTTGTTAATTGTTGCTACAACCGGGAGGGGATTAGAATCTGCTTAGGGCTTGGGATTACATGAACCAATGATAGTGAGAAACCGAGAACAGTAGGTTGATCGTTCTTTAGCTTATTTGGTAATTACTTTTTATTGCATTGTTTTTCTGTTCTGTTTTCTTTATTTAGTTTTCAATCTCAAAACCCCCCAAAACTGATTTTCTGTTAATAATAGCAACCTAAGAGTCCTTGAGAGACGACACTCGAGTTGTCGCTTCCCTATCTACATTATTTTGTAAACGCTCGTTCTTTTTGGCGCGTGGCGACAGCGCGACCAGGCATGCTCATGAATCAAATGCCAAGTAGTTCATGAACCTAGACATAGGTCTTGGGGTGCTTGCAATCTTATAAGTCTTGTCTCTTAATGCAAAATCTCAGGTTATTCCACCTAAGACATTAGGGCTTAATTTGGGATTTTAGGCTCATTCCACCTAAGACATTAGGGTTTGAGTATTTAAAAAGGCTTGATTGTCATAATTGAATTAGGACTTGCGTTGCTAATCATTTCATTGCAATTAAGAGAGGATTAGTGTAGTCTAACCTTGACAATTTTAACCGCATTTCTGTTGCCTTCCAAGTGTTCGATAAAATACCCAAAAGACCAAAAATATTTTATTGCTTTATTTTATTTTATGTTTTGATCTTACTTCATACCATAGTTTAGTCTAGATAGTTGTTGAGTTTGTGAATTGGTAATTGACAACCGATCCCGAAGGACGATATCCGGTCTGACCACCGTATTACTTGTTTGGGACAAGGTGCACTTGCCTTTCTTCTAAAAAGCACGCAACACCACTTATTTGCTTGTCGTAGATACTCTAAGGAGGAACCTAGCGGTGAACTTAGGTATCGGATCTATAGGAATCAAACTTAGGACTTAAATCACGAGAGTTAGAAGCGGTCCTTCGAGGGTTCACGAATTGTCACAACTTAAAAGGTTCAATTTAAATTTAATTTCCACGAGAGTAGGGGTTGGTTTAATTGGGCACGGTTCTTGTAACCCGAGAGGGAGCATTAACTTATTGAGGATAAATTCGCCTTCAAAACAATTTTGATAATTAACAGGGGGTAGTCAATTCAGTAACATGAATAATCTTGTTGGTAACCTAATTCCTAGGAATCTCTTTTGATTTGAAAACCCCCTACTTGATTTACTTTCCTATATTAATTAATTGCGTTCTTAAATATCTGATTTTCTAGTTAATTCTTATTACAAAAATCAAATCTTTTCCAAATCCTTTTTTATATAGTCCAGTTTAATTGATTTAATAATTAATTGTTATTTGAGATCACGGTCTCTGTGGGATCGATCTTTTTATTACTTGACGACGAATCTAATATACTTGCCGGAGTCCATCAAGTTTTTGGCGCCGTTGTCGGGGACTGTGCTTTCTTGAATCTCAATTTAATTTTTAATTTGATCGATTTTTCTGGACCTTTTTTTTTTATTTATTATATTAAATTTTCTGCTTTTTTCATTTATCTCTTTTCCTTCTTTTTTTAAGTATATACCTCCCTCTTTGCAGGAATTTTTCTCTCTTATGTGAAGATCCCAAAGTCTTGGAAATCTTGTTGAAGTTGACCCCGAGATCGAAAGGACCTTTCATAGACGTAGGAGACTACAAAGACAAAGAGAGAGAGAAAGAGAGGTTGATTCCCATTCCACTCATGGCGAATCTACCGGATACCAAACCAATGAAGGACTACACAGCCCCAAATGCTAGGGGTTTGCGAACTGGAATTGCTAGGCCAGAAATTGAGGCGGAGAACTACACTATATCGCCTATGCTAATTGGCATGATTAGGCAACATCAATTTGGAGGATTACCCTCGAAGGACCCGACCGATCATGTGGAGACATTCTTGGAGTTCACCGATGCAATAAGAATTCATGGTGCCCCAATTGATGCTATTCGCTTGAGGTTATTCCCATCCTCTCTTACTGGAAAGGCAAAAGCTTGGTTGAAGCAAGTGCCCGCTAATACCCTGTCAACTTGGGACCAACTGGAGCAGGCATTCTTGGAGAAATTCTTCCCTCCATCCAAGACTGCTTACCTACGAACTCAGATCACCGGCTTCTTCCAAAAGGACGGAGAATGCTTATCCGAAGCTTAGGATCGTTACAAAGGATTGCTGGAGTCTTGCCCACATCATGGGCTCGAGAGGTGGTTGATAGTGCATACCTTCTACAATGGATTGGATTACTCTTCGAAGGTGTCACTTGACTCCGCAGCTGGTGGAGCCTTTATGAATAGACCTCTGACTGAAGCATTCCATATCATTGAAAACGTAGCCACCAACTACCACCAATGGGGTTCGGAAAGAGGTAATAACCCGAAAAAGCTTTCGGGGGGTAAGTTTGAAATGAATAGCACTAATCTAATTATGTCTAAATTTGACTCATTAAATAAACGTTTTGATAAGCTTGAAAAGGCTAATGTGAGTTCAATAGGTGCTACTAATAATGTTTGTGAGATTTGTGGAATGCAGGGACATGACATAATGGAGTGCCCACATGGTATTGCTCCTGGATCCGGTGCTTTGGGGGAACAAGTGAACTCTTGTCACAACTTCTATACACGAACCCGAAGTTGCCAAATTATGCTCCTCCTAATTCTTACAACCAAGGGAGGAAGAATAGCCCTTATCTCTCCTACAGGAACTACAACAACACGTTGAACCACGAATTCCAGGAAGGCCAAGGTAATAGGAAACCCGTATCGGGGTATCCTCAGGTACAAAAGTCTAAACTTGAGTCTCTTTTGGAAAATTTTGTTGAAACTCAAACAAAGCAAAATGAAGAGTTTAGGCAACAAGGTAGGGCAGTCAATGAGGCAATAAAAGAGTTAACATCTAAGGTAGATAACTTAGCCATCCATAATAAGATGTTAGAGACTCAGATTGTCCAACAAGCTAGTACATATTCTAGAGCTAAGGGTACGTTTCCAGGACAACCCGAAGTTAATCCCAATGAGCACTGTAATGCTATATACTTGAGGGATGATAAGCTTGGGGTAGTTGAAAAGGATGTGGAGTGTGAGGAGGACAAGAGTGAACATGAAGAGATAGAGCCAAAGTATGTCCCTCCACCACCGTACCAACCCTCAATACCTTTCCCACAAAGGTTGGTCAAGAAAAAGCAAGTAGAAAAAGAAACTAAGAGCTTAATTGATGAGCATAATGCCATGATAAAAACTAATATGCCTCCTAAACTAAAAGATCCAGGAAGTTTCTCTATTGCTTGCTCAATTGGAGAAATAAAAATAGACCAAGCCTTATGTGACTTAGGGGCTAGTGTGAGTTTGATGCCGCTTACTATCTTTGAGAGGTTAGGAACCAAGAAATTGAGTCCATCCAAATCCTTTTTACAATTTCCGGATGGCTCAACTAAAACTCCTCTAGGCATACTAGAGAATGTTCCCATAAAGGTAGGGAAATTTTTCATTCCTACCGATTTCATGGTGTTGGACATGAACGGAATTCTAAATTCCCTATCATTCTAGGAAGGCCATTCTTGGCCACGGCTGGAGCAATAATAGATGTAAAAAATGGTAAGATCTCCTTGAATGTAGAGGAAGATATGGTGGATTTTGATTTGACTAACTCATATAACAACCCTCCCTTTGAGAGTCATGTGTGCAGGATTGAGATAATGCCAACAGAGGTAAAGGAAGATCTTAATATGGAAGCAACTCCCAAACTTTGCATGATGAATGATGCACCAAATAATGATGAAATGGGAGTTGCTCATCATGTGGAGTTAAAACTTCCGCCGGGAGGAGTAAGGCCATGAAACTCAGAGTGAAAAGAGCAAAGCGAAAGCGCAAGCGCAATTGGCCATATGAACAAAATAGGCTCTTTGAAGGACTTCCTTGGAAGAAAGGTGTTCTTGCACTTCCAAGACCAGCTGATCCCGGTTGATTAAAGGAAGTATGGTCAAGCTTAAGACCGTAAATAAGCGCTTCTTGGGAGGCAACCCAAGTTTTCTTTCCCTTTTCCATTTGTTTTTGAATTTTGTTTTTGAAAAATTTGAGAAGATTAAGAGTAGAAAGATCACTAATTTATGGTTTTGCCAAGTATTTTCAGGGTATAAAGGCAGGAAGAGCAAAAAGGCATGAAAAAAATAAAGTCAGAATTGATCACGGCCCAGGCCGTGACGGGGGTCACGGCCTTGATTAGCCAACAGCTGAAGATCAGAATGTACCACGGCCTAGCCGTTATGAAAGTCACGGCCTTGAAAGGCCAGCTCCAATAGACCCGAATTGATCACGGCCGAGTCGTGATGTATATCACCCCCGTGATGGGGACTCGCTTAACACCAGAACTGGTCACGGCCCAGCCGTGATGAACATCACGGCTATGACCTGTCTTCCAGAAGCTCTTTGACTGGCATGTGAGCCAACACCCTCCACCACCTCGGTGAGTTGTTCCATTTTTCTCCTCTCTCCGACTTGATTATTTACATTGGGGACAATGTAAGTTTTTAAGCTTAGGGTAGGGGTATTTTTGCATTTTTGAATTTTTTATGTTGCATTCATATAGGCATAGTTTTACATAATCACATGATTAGATTGCCTCTTGCTTAGAATATGCATCCAATTGTGAGAACGTGGTGCCAAATGAATTGAGACAGTGAATTTTTGAACCCAATTTTTGTATTCTTGTGATAGGCTAAAAATAAAAATGCTTGAGATGATCTTCTGATAGTTGATAATTAGCATGTGGTTCCTTGGATTTGTGTTTCTCATTGATTTTAAACTACTAAATGTGAGATTTTTAACCCTAAAAGGAGTACTCACTAAATCTATCCCATTCTTTGTGATCGAGTGTTTTATTCCTCTTGGATCGTGTTCTCTAGAACTTGACTTGAAACCATTTTGAAACTTAAAAATTTTTGAAAACATATTTGAAAACGATTGAGGCACTTGGTATTTTTCTGGCCTTCTGAACTTTGACTGATTAAATGCTACCCCTTAGTTGCCCAATTTTGAGCCTAAAAGAATAAAATACTTTTCTTGGTACCTTGATCTATTTTAATGAACGATGCTTGGTATGACACCTTTTAAAGTATTGCAAAAGAACGAAAAGAAAGTTGGAAAATTAAATTGTGGGATGTTAAGTATATATATATATATATATATATATATATATAAATATTTCTCTTAAATTGAAAATCTCCTTTCTCCAAATAAATAAAAAAATAAAAATAAGAAAATGGAGAAGGGGATGAGAAAAAGAAAGTGAGAAATAAAAAGTAAAAAGAAAGAAAGAAAGGTGAAAAACTGAACTAAAGCCCAAAAAGGAATTTTAGAAGGTTGTCATGCTTTGCATTGTTTGATATTTTGTTTAGCCTTCTTGAATTTTCCTTTTCATGATTTTCCCACCTAACAATTAATCCCCTGACCCTATTACAACCAAAATAAAAGACCTCTTGATTCTTATGTGTTTTCATTAATAAAGTAGAGATTTAGTTAATAATCAAGCTTATGGTAGGGTACCTTCCTTGAGGAAATTGAGCTAATTGTCATAGACCCTCAAACATATGAGTGAGGTGAGAAGAGTGTCCGAATTAGTGAGAGATGTGAAACTGGGGAACCTAAGCTTCTAATTGGACTTAAAATCGATTGTCTCTTGGTTTCTTATTGAATATGCCTGTTACTTGGATTTATTACTCGGGTTCTAGATTCACTGTCCATGCTCTGATTGATTATCTTTTCTGGCCTTAGTTATTGCTTGAGGAAAAGCAAAATCTTAAGTTTGGAGTAGTTTGATGAGTGTGATTACACATCATATTTCTTTATCATATTGCATGCATTTTCAAGTAGTTTAGGCATTTTTAATTTGATTTTTGTTAGTTTTTACCTTGGAACTGGTAAGATGGTTTTGTGGTGTTGTTGTGCAGGAATTGAAGATTAAAATGTTCAAGATCAACCATGATGGAGCTTGTATAAAAATGGAGCTTGAAAAACAAGAAAACTGAGCCAAACAGAGGTCATCACAGCCTAGCCGTGACAGCCATCACGGCCGTGATCAAACAAGGCTGAGAAGAAAAGTACACAAAAGTCAGAACCTGTCACGGTGACAGGCCATCAGAGCCAAGTTTTTCAAGACAGAATCTGTCACGACCGTGACGAGCAATATCTGGAATTTTAAAAGCCGATTTTATCTGATTTTGTAATTGCTTGGGATGCAAGTTACCCTACCTTATAAATAGGCCCTAGAGGCTCGAAAATAGGATAACTTTTTGGGCTGCTACCTTAGGCAAAATTAGGATTTCTCTTCTTCTTCTTCTCTTCTCTTAGGTTTTCTTTTATGCTTTTATTAGTCAAGCTTGCTATAAACATGGCAATGCTTGAGTAGTAGTTTTATTTCTAGGGATTGGGGCTGTGCCCAAGATTTGTTTATGGTGACAAATTGACGTTTGGTCTCTTGTTAATTTCGATTTTGCTTTCGATTTGATTTCTATTGCTTTAATTACTCGTAAATTCGGTGGCCACTTATTTGCTTGTCGTAGATACTCTAAGGAGGAACCTAGCGGTGAACTTAGGTATCAGATCTATAGGAATCAAACTTAGGACTTAAATCACAAGAGTTAGAAGCGATCCTTCGAGGGTTCACGAATTGTCACAAAACCTAAAGGGTTCAATTTAAATTCAATTACCACGAGAGTATGAGTAGGTTTAATTGGGCACGGTTCTTGTAACCCGAGAGGGAGCATTAACTTATTGAGGATAAATTCGCCTTCAAAGCAATTTTGATAATTAACAAGGGGTAGTCAATTCGGTAACATGAATAATCTTGTTGGTAACCCAATTCCTAGGAATATCTTTTGATTTGAAAAACCCCTAATTGATTTACTTTCCTATTTTAATTAATTGTGTTCTTAAATATCTGATTTTCTAGTTAATTCTTATTACAAAAATCAAATCTTTTCCAAATCCTTTTTTATATAGTCCAATTTAATTAATTTAATAATTAATTATTATTTGAGACCATGATCTCTGTGGGATCGATCTTTTTATTTCTTAAGGACGAATTCGATACAGTTCTCGGAGTCATCACATGGCAAACGAGTATTGATAGAAAGGGTCCTCGTGGTTTGCACTTAGTATGCAAAAAAGAAGCCGCTCATAACGGTCCATCTTGGTGACATTGAAAAATTGCAAGCCTTGTCCAAACTCACCTGCCGTCAACCCATTCCTCATAGAAGGTCGTGGCCACTGCCCTTCTTCACAGAAGTCTCTGTAAATGTATACAGATTACAGGTCCAACAATGCTCGCAAACTTACTACCCATCACGGGTTTGGCAATCAGCATTGTTTCTAGCAGTGCGCGATCTAAATCTTGTTCTCGTTTTAGTTTTTAGTGGGGTTTACAATTTCAATAACATCATAACATAAAGTTAAAAAATCATGGCAAAGCTCCAAACGTTAACGGGTGTCCTTTGCCCTGTGTTATGTAAAGAATGAATTAAGTGGGGAGTATATAAATTGGAAGATTTATAAACTTAATTGTCTCAAGGTTTTGATCATTTAATCTCTAATAAGGCATATGCAATTTTGTTAATGGAGTTTAAGATCATCTTGCAGCCTGTTTGTTTTAAATTGATATCAACACAAAAGGCTCTTCGCACATTCCAAGGAGCGTTTTTTCAAAGCTTAAGGTTCTGTTTGGTATAGATTCCCGTTGATGTCAAACGGAGGAATTCTCTATCCCAATGCAGAAATTCTTTATTCTGTGAAAGCTCCAAATTGGAGCGTTGAGCCAACGGCGTTTCAAATGGAGAATGACGTCCCGCATAATCTCAAACAAACCGACCCTAACTCCTCTTCCTTTTTTCAAACGCAGTTTGAGGTCCTAGAATGCTATTACAAACATGCCATTGAAAATTGAAATGGATGACATGCTTTTGGTAAAAGAAATATTTCTGCTCCACTTTTAGCAATCTGCATTTCAACTTTCAATTGGGAGATTGAGTTTCCTTAATAACAGTATGTCCAATAATATTGATTATTTCACTTGGCCTTGATATGCTCTAATAAATTTTGACATCAAATTAATTTGGCTGTTATAAAACAATATGTTAGTCCACAAAAATTCTAACACTTATTGGAAGTTATTGAATGAGGTCAGAAGGAATGGTTTTGCATTCAACCCCATGCCTCTACTAACTGGATAGTTAGGGAAAGGGGAGTTTGGGGAAGAAGTGGTCAAGATGTGAAAGCCTCTGCTTCATTTGGCAAGAAGCAAGATGAAAATGAGAAAAAAATTATGGTATCTTTCAAAGTCAAGCAAGAGACATAATAAGAATTGTTCCGGCCAAATATCTCGGATATGAGATACTCGGCTGAACGAGGATTAGTGGGGTGTTTTTGGATTGTGCTTGACAGAATGTGGATTCTGCTCCTACGTATCCAAAAGGGAATCAAAGCAAACGTAGTTCTAGAATGAGGGGTAAGCCCCCTATTTATAGTTGTTCTCTCAGGATCGGAGCTCAGAAATAAGCGGAGGAATATTTGGATCAGATCGCGATCATGGGGAGAGATATCCGGAGCCTGATTGTCCTGGAGTGACATTATGGCTAGCGAGATATTCGGCCCGATTAGTTGCGGATGGATAGCTTGGGGCCGAGTAGTTATTCTCGGGTGTCAGGTGTGCTGACATGTCCTCGGCTTCGGAGGAGTTTGGGCCAAGGCCCATTCGTGGGGGTAAGCTCGGTTGGTCCAGTGTATAGACGAGTTCTCGGTCTTACATTCTCGGCCAGTACACAAGCCCCCCGAGCTCCGAGCTTGAATAAGCGAAGGAGCTGATACGTATGAAAACCGAGCTTATTTTTCGGCTATGCAGTTATCCACATTCTCAGCTGTCGTTTCAATCAAGTCTTCTCTCTCTGTCAGAGAAAGCAATTATTCCCCTATTACTACTTCGGCACGCCATAGACAAGAAACCCTAGAGTTCCGCGCCCATTTAATGGGGGAAAATCAAAAGTTGCGTTGGGACAATCAAAAGTCGCGCCCTTTTTGGGCCTAATGGACAATGGGCTTCCAATCGCAGGCTATAAATACCTCCTCCGGCGCCAACTCCCTCCTACTTTGCTTACCCTTCTTTGCCATTCACCTTCGTCTTCCAAGTTTCTGCCATTGTCTCTCTGCTTGTCATCCTCCAGGTACGCTCCGTCTCTTCTTTTCCTTCGTGCTTCTAAGCTCTATTTCTGGCCTTCAGATATGAGTTCCTCTGTGTCTTCTGAGTCAAATACTTCGCCTCTGGTTGAGCGCGAAGTTTCCCCAATTGGGGGATCCCTTTCTGTTTCTTCTGTTCCTTCACGGGAACTGAGCGTTGGGGAGGCGGAACCGTCCTCCTCCGGGTCATCTTCGACTGACTCAGATTCTTCCGAGTCTGATTCGCCTAGGTCTGGTTCTCCCCCTCCTAGAGTGTCCAAACCCGCCGCTCGCAAACAACGCCTTAGGGTTCCTAAAGACCCTATTCCCGATATTACCCTTCCCAGGTATACCTGGGTTAAAGGGGAGGTTGGGACCTTTTTTTCTGACTACCAAACTCCTGATTCCATTGATCAACTTAGGTCCCATATCAATATCTCGGCCTCCGGAGACGAGTCCGAGTTTATTTGTTCTCCGTGCTCGAGCACCGAGTGTGTCTTTCTAAGGGCCCGTCCTTCCGAGCCCCCCTTTACATATATGTATAAAACCCTTTTTGACAAACTGCATGTGTCTCTTCCTTTTCCTGAGTTTGAGTGCGACGTTCTGAGAACCATGAACGTCGCACCTACTCAGCTTCACCCTAACAGCTGGGCTTTTATGAAAGCCTTTCAGATTCTATGTAAATACATAAGGATAGAGCCCACCACTCCAAAAATTTTGTACTTTTATCAAACCAGATTCGGCGAGAAAAAGGGATGGGTATCCCTTAACGGGTTGAACCGACGAGGTCTTCTTAGTTTATTCGCTTCGTCGTATAAAGACTTCAAGGTTGGCTTCTTCTGTGTTCGCCCTTCGAGTTCTCATACCTCCCACTTTTTTGACGAGAATAAATATGCCAAGTTTCCTTTATACTGGCAATCCTTTCCCACAAAATTCGTCGGCTTCGAGTATCATTCCCTGCCGGCCGAGGATAGGCGGGATATAGATATACTAAAAAGTCTTCCTCGGCCCCTCCATTGTGCACGCCTTATGAAACTCCCCTTCTCCTCCACCCCAAGGTCCGACCTTAAAAGTAAGTGCTCGGTTTTTTAGTTTCTTAAGTATTTTCTGCATGTGTTGTTATACTAACAACTCTTTCTTTTGACAGTCATCATGGGAAAATTCGACTTTTCAAAGCTTGTCAAGGCTGGTGTTGGTAAAGAGGGTCAGGGTCCCTCTTCAGCCGAGAAGAAGCAGAAAAGACCTCCTCCCACCAAGGCTTCTGCAAAGGGGGCTTCGTCATCTGCCCCTCAAAAAAGGAAGAGGGCAGAGGTTGAAGTGGTCGCCGAAGATTCTCCCCTTCCTGGCCCAAGCTCCCCTCGCCCCACTACTCAGGGGACGCAAATCGTGGGGCGAGAACAGCCACTTTCTACCCCCCTCGAGCCAAAATGGTACAACACCACCCTGAAGGCGGGGACTTCATCTCTCTGGGGTGAAGACTTCAACCCCTCCTCCTCTTTCGACTCGAGCCTCTTAAAAGCCGCTGATCTTCGGTTTATCAAGCAGCAGGGGGCCCGATCCAGCATGGAGGCCCTCTCGGTCTACTGCCTTCGCGCTGCGGCTTTGGCTCGTTTCTGCAGCCGAGAGGTGACGGAGACCGAGAGGAAGTCTCAGCAACTGGAGTCTGAGTTTGCTGCTATAGAGAGGTTGAAGGGGGATCTTTCCCGGATTTCCTCCGAGAATGAACGCCTGACTACCACCATTGCTGATATTAATACTCGGAACTCCGAGCTGGATTCTCGGGCAAAATCAGCCGAGGAAAGCAGAGTTCGAGTTGAAGAAGACAAGGCTCGTGCTGAAGAGAAGATCAAAGAGGCTCAGGATGAGATTGATCGGCTCAAGGCTGCCTTGGAGGCTGAGATCCAGGCTAAGATACTGCTCGAGGAGGACGTAAAGGAGGTCACCCGCTGCATTGTCATCGAGCACCGGAAAGGTTTTGACAAAGGCATTGCCCAAGCTGAGGTTCTGGTTCCCGGCATCGACCTTTCGGGGGCCGATGTGAACATGGAGGTGGTGAATGGGGAACTTGTTCCCATTATTCCCGAGGGGGAGGAAGAGGTGGACGTGGTGGGGGGCTCTCCCGACGGTCATGTAGAGGCCGAGGAAAGCCATAGGGGGGAGTAGCTGTTATAGTTTTTTATTTTTTGTTCACCCTTTGTACTGGGCTCATGCCCTTGTAACCTGACATTACTTGAATGAATATCATTATCTTTTTGCTGATTCATTGCTGTGTTTGGCTTGTCCATCGAATCTTCGGCTAAGGCCGAAATACTCTACCGTCCAAAATGGACGGTGGTCGGTATACCTAAAAGCACGTGTTTTTCATTTTGCGTTGTCATGCATTAAATGCTTTTGGAAACCGTAATGGGTTCACGCAATCGCTGCCTTTTGCTTGGTTTCGAGGTTTGTTTTCCCAACAAACTCTCACGCATGCTACTTCCTTTCTTGCTTATAAATATGGCCCTTCTCACTTGTTCATTCCTCATCCTTTTCTATCAGCCAAGTTCGTTTCTTACTTCTCTTCCACCCGAGTAGTTCTATGCTAACATCAGGGGTTTACGTTCCCCTCTCCCAGTTAACATCCTTTTTTGGGTTTCACATCCTCCAAAAAGGATGTAAGTGGGAGATGGGATCCAGAATTCCTTTTATGGTTTAATCCTTCAAAAAGGATGTTAACTGGGAGAATAGCAGTCTTCGGGCGTGGCGAAAGGGGTAGAGGTCGTCTACTCCCGGAGTTGGCCGAGCACCTCATCGTCCAGCTTTCTCAGGGGGGAGTGGGAACTACAGCCTCCCTTAAGAGAGCGTGGTGGCGTTCAAGCGGGGGGACTGGGGGCCGAGTGGCCCTTATTTTCAATTTCGGCTTTCAACTTCAGCGCTGCGCTCGGTTCCGTGAATGTACTTTTCAAGAGTCAAACTTAGCTTTATTTTTGCGTATTGTACTCGGTTTCCTTGAATGTATCAAACTCGGCTTTATTTTTGCCTTGTGCATTGTACTCGGTTTCCTTAATAAAATAATGGCTCGTACTTGGCCTTTACGAATTTTGTTTTTTGCCCATATTCAGCTTTACTATTTTCGTCAATAACTTAATAATAGCTCGGATTCGGCTAGTAAGATCGTGTTTGACCTTTATACTTAACTTTATGGCTCGTATTCGGCCACCAGGCTCAAACTTGGCCTTGAGAATTGAACGGCTCGGACTCGGCCGCCGGGCTCAAACTTGGCCCCTCTGACTGGGCCATTAGGCTCAAACTTGGCCTTTGGAATTGAACGGGTCGGACTCGGTCGCCGGGCTCAAACTTGGCCCCTCTGACTGGCTCGAACTCGGCCATTAGGCTCAAACTTGGCCTTTGGAATTGAACGGCTCGGACTCGGCCGCCGGGCTCAAACTTGGCCCCTCTGACTGGCTCGAACTCGGCCATTAGGCTCAAACTTGGCCTTTGGAATTGAACGGCTCGGACTCGGCCGCCGGGCTCAAACTTGGCCCCTCTGACTGGCTCGAACTCGGCCACTAGGCTCAAACTTGGCCTTTGGAATTGAACGGCTCGGACTCGGCCGTCGGGCTCAAACTTGGCCCCTCTGACTGGCTCGAACTCGGCCATTAGAATAAGATGCCTGCAAAATAAATACTTCGGCAAAGCAAGAGAAAATAAAACCATATTCATAATAAACTTTGCTTTTTATTGAATGGAGTCCGCGGTGTGCCTCGTTAAAACCTCCCCGGTCAAAACCCATTTTGGGAAAAAATACCGAGGTAGGAAAAGAGTACAAGACCCGACTATATACATCACTTGTAATAAAACTTCAAATGAGAGGCATTCCAAGTCCTCGGGATAGGATTTCCGACAATTCTTCTAACCTATATGCCCCGTTCCCCAGGTTTTCAGCTACTCGGAATGGTCCTCCCCAGTTTGCCGCTAACTTGCCTTCTGTGCGGTCCTTCCTCGCTTCCCCTTTTATTCTCAGCACTAAGTCTCCGCGCAGGAAACTCCTTGGCCTCACTCTTGAATTATACCTTCTAGTGGCTCTCTGTTTGCAGGCTTCTTCTCTGATTCTGGCTTCCTCCCTAACTTCTTCTACCAAGTCAAGTTCGATCCTCATATGGCTCTCATTGTCGTTTGGCTCGTGTTGCACACGTCGGAAAGACGGTTCACCAACCTCTACTGGGATCATGGCGTCGCTTCAGACGTCGGCTGAAGGGTGTTTCTTGAGTGGTAGATTGAGGCGTACAGTGGTAGGCCCAGAGAATACTCGGTAACTCCTCTGCCCAAGCCCCTTTAGATCTTCCTACTCTTTTCTTCAGTTCCCCGAGGATGATCTTGTTAGCTGCTTCAGCCTGCCCATTGGTTTGGGGGTGCTCAACGGATGTAACTTGGTGCTTGATACCGAGGTTGTCATAGAATTCCCGTAGCTTCTTATCCACAAATTGTCTTCCGTTGTCAGTGACGATTGCAAAGGGAATTCTGTGCCTACAGATAAGGCTCTTCCACACAAATTTCTGCACCTTCTCGGCGGTAATATTGGCCAAAGGCTCTGCTTCGATCCATTTGGTGAAGTAGTCCACGGCTACCAGTAGGAATTTGACTTGGCCTTTGGCTACTGGGAAAGGTCCCAGTATGTCCATTCCCCACATTGCGAACGGCCAAGGCGAGTTTAATGTGTGAAGCCCTTCAGGGGGGGTATGATTTACATTGGAAAATCTTTGGCACTCATCACACCGCTTCGTCCATTCCATACAATCAGCTCTGAGGGTAGGCCAATAGTACCCTGGTCGGACTATCTTGGAGGCCATTGATCTGCCTCCACCGTGAAAACCACAGATTCCTCGGTGAACCTCTTCCATGACATACTTGGATTGTGCCCCAGTCAGACATTTTAGCAAAGGCGCCGAGAATCCTCGCTTATACAGCTCCCCGGCGATTATGGTAAAGTGACTCGCCCTGAGCCTGACTTTCCTGGCTTCGGCCTGATCCGAGGGTAGAGTTTTTGAAGACAAATACCCCCATATAGGTGCCATCCACTCTCGGTCAACCAACTCGTTGGCCATCACCTCTTCTGTCCCAATGCTTGGTTCATTGAGGGTTTCTTGAATAACCGTTCTGTGGTGTCCTGGCTTCTTCGTGCTGGCTAGCTTAGACAGCAAATCAGCCCGAGTGTTTTCCTCTCGGGGAATGTGCTCAATAGTGAACTTTTCAAAGCCGGAGATTAATTGGTTGACCTTACACAAATATCTGGTGAGCTGAGGTTCCTTCGCCTGATAGCCTCCGGATATTTGTCCGGTGACTAGTTGTGAATCACCCCGGCACTTGACAGCCTTTGCCCCCATTTCATTCGCCAGCCTTAGTCCCGCTATCAGAGCTTCATACTCGGCTTGATTGTTCGAGGTTTTGAATTCGAATTTTAACGATTGCTCCAAGATCAAATCTCCTGGTCCTTCCAGAATCACCCCCGCTCCACTGCCCCTGATATTTGAGGATCCATCCACGTATAGATTCCACCATATATCCTCAGCCACTGGCTGTGGATGGAGCTCGGCTATGAAGTCAGACATGCATTGTGATTTCAGAGGTCCTCTCATCTCGTATTTCAAGCCAAACTCGGACAACTCTACCGACCAAGCAATCATACGCCCCGCCAATTCGGGCTTTTTGAGTATCTGTTTGATTGGGTGATCCGTCTTAACAACCACTTGGTGACTCTGAAAGTACGGGCGCAACCGCCGAGCTGCGGTCACCAAGGCTAAGACCAGCTTCTCAATAACTTGATACCGAGTTTCGGCATCATGGAGCACCCTACTGATGAAGTATACTGGCATTTGGGCTTTCTCTACTTCCTGCACGATGACTGCGCTGATAGCATTCTCGGAGGCTGACAGATACAGATACAATTCTTTCCCCGGGATGGGTCTTGTTAATATCGGCGGGGAGGACAGAAAGTCCTTGAAGTCGACAAAAGCCTTTTCGCAATCCTCGGTCCACTTGAAGGTTTGGGGCTTCTTCAGCAGTTTGAAGAAAGGCCGAGCTTTCTCGGCGGATTTGGGTAGGAACCGAGATAATGACGCAAGCCGTCCTGCCAATCTTTGTACTTCTTTAACGTTCTGCGGGCTTCTCATCTCAATTACGGCCCGGCACTTATCGGGATTGGCTTCAATTCCCCGGTGGGTAAGCATAAACCCGAGGAATTTACCCCCCTGGACACCGAAAACACACTTCTCCGGGTTGAGCCTCATGTTGTACCTTCTCAGCTGCTGAAATATTTCTTCCAGGATCTATAGGGTGGTGGTCGGGGTCATCGATTTCACCACCATGTCATCCACATATACTTCCATGGTTCTGCCAATTTGCTTCTCAAATACCCGGTCCATAAGTCTCTGGTACGTAGCTCCCGCATTCTTCAGCCCAAACGGCATTACTCTGTAGCAGTAATTTGACCCCTCAGTAATGAAGGCTGTTTTCTCCTCATCCGGGGGGTACATTCTAATTTGATTGTACCCGGAGTACGCATCCAAGAAGCTTAAAATTCTGTATCCGGAAGCCCCGTCAACGAGCCTGTCAATACTCGGCAAGGGATAAGAGTCTATTGGGCATGCTCTGTTCAGATCCGTGTAATCAGTACACATGCGCCACTTGCCGTTTGCTTTCTTGACGAGAACGACGTTGGCCAGCCATGTGGTGTATTCTACTTCTCGGATGAAGTTGGCCTTGACCAACTTCGCTGTCTCCTCTTCAACTACTTTTCTCCTCTCTTCACCTAATCTCCTTTTTCTCTGGGCCACTGGCTTCGCCTCGGGACAGATTGCCAATTTATGGCATAAAAAGTTGGGATCAATTCCCGGCATGTCAGATGTGGTCCAGGCGAATAGATCGGCACTTCTGCGCAGCACTTGCTTTATTTCTTCTTTCAGATTAGGCTCAAGGTGACCACCGAGCTTAGTACACTGTTCAGGCTGCGCGCCGAGTTGGAACTTCTCTAGCTCCTCAATAGGTTGTGGACGTTGTTCCTGCACGTCCATCCGGGGATCCAGCTCAACGGAGTTTACTGAATTCACCGCCTTGTCCTTCCCCCTGTCTAGGGTTTCTACTGGTGCGGGTTTAAGTTTGCTCACCCGCAAACTATCAGCATAGCACTGTCTTGCCATCCTCTGATCTGCTCGGACAGCCACTATATCTCCCGAGCTGGAGGGGAACTTCATCGTGAGGTGGGGGGTAGAGACCACAGCCCCTAACTCGTTCAAGGACGGCCTTCCGATCAGGATATTATACGATGTAACTGCGTTAACTAGCACATACCTGACCATGATGGTTTTAGAAGCTCTGCCATCGCCAAAAGTGGTCAAGAGGTCAATATATCCCCGAGTATCAACCTGCTCCCCTGCGAAGCCAACGAGTTTACTGTCGTACGGCTGAATTGATTTCTCCGGGATCCCGAGCTTCTGAAACGTTGAGTAATACAATATGTCCGCGGAGCTCCCCTGATCGACGAGGGTTCTTTTGACCGAGAAGTTGGCCAACTGTACGGTGATCACCATGGGGTCATCCTGATTGGGATCTACTCCCACAAAATCTTCATCAGAAAAGATAATGGGGGGGGGGGGGGGGAACTTCGGGGAGGCTTGCCAGATACCGAGTTGACAGCTCGGATGGCCCGCAGATGTCTTCTCCGAGCAGAACTTGTTGTGCCTCCCCCTGCGAACCCTCCTGAGATGGTGTTTATCACCCCCCGGATGACATTATCCTCTTCCCGCCTTTCATTCTGCCTTTCTCTGGTCTCTGCTCTCTCCTCATTTCGTCGATCGCCGCCCCTCCTCGGGCTTCGGTCACCCTCTCTCCTTCTGTTTCCCCCGCGCCTCTCACTGTTGTTGTTGTTTCTTCGGACAAAGTTGCTGAGGTGGCCAGCCTGAACCAGTTCTTCAATTTTATCCCGTAGGACCCAGCACTCCTCGGTGGTATGGCCATAGTTGCAGTGATACCGACAATGCTTCTGGCGATCCGCGTTTCGGGGGGTGTGGCCACTTTTCGGGAGCTGCAGAAGCACCGCGCTGTACGCTTCCTCGAACACCCGAGCCCGATTTGTGTTGAGGGGAGTATAATGATCATACTTCGGTCCCCTCTGGAAATGCTCGGCCGGGCCTTTCAATCTCGGCTTATCACCCCCTGCCCTCCTCTTGTCTCTACCTTCTCGCCTGTCGGCCTCATCGGTCCGATCCCTTTTCTTGGACTCCTCCACCTCCTCCATATTGATGTAACCTGCAGCTTTTCTTCTCAGTTCGTCCATATCGGCTGGTGGTTTCCGAGCTAAGTACCTAGCAAAAGGGCCAGGTCTCAACCCGGTCAGGATGGTGTGTAGTGCAACATCGGCACTGAGATTGGGGATGAGTACCGCCTCCTTGCTGAATCTGGCCATGAAGTTGCGCAGGGATTCATTCTTCTCTTGCCTAAAGTTCACCAGTGAGGCCGAGGTTTTTTGGTGGGCTCGGCTCGTGGCAAACTGAGCGCTGAACTTAGCCACAAATGTATCAAAAGAGTCCACCGAGGCTGGGGGTAGCTGGGTGTACCAAGTCAACGCTGCCTCCTTCAGTGTGGTTGGGAAAACTTTGCACATGACAGCGTCGTCATCCGTAAAGAGGTACATCTGCGTGGTGAAGGCGTCCAAGTGGCGCTCGGGGTCTGAGGTGCCATCATATTTGTCAATGTTGATGGGCTTGTAGTTGGCTGGCAAGGGGACCCCCATGATATCGTTCGTGAAAGGATGCCTCGGCTTCCGCAGGCTGGCCTTGTCATTAAGTCTGTTCGTTTGGAGTGAAAATTCTGGGGCCTGCCTAGGGAATCCCTCTTCCTCTGCTCGGTTGTTGTGGTGGGAGGCCCGGAGGCGAGGACCTCCTTCCCGATACAAGTTTCTGGACCCCTCAATCTCGGGAGGTCGGCGCTCTCTTTCATGTGAGGAAGAGACCGACCTCTCCCTGCTCGGCTCTCTCTCATGACGGTCATTTTGCCGGCGGATTTCTTCATTCTCCCTTCTCTCGTGCCGCAACTGCGCGAGAAGCTCTGAACTCACGGGATTGTCGGTCATTCTGCTGGGCCTACTGGATTTGTTCTCCATTATCCCCGTTAACTCCGTTGTTGGCATTCCTTGGCTCCTCCCTCCCTGCAGCTTCCGCTTTCGTCCTCACCATTTTTGTGTGGTATGGGAAAATATTTGCTTCGATTCCCACAGACGGCGCCAAATGTTCCGAGCCAAATATCTCGGATATGAGATACTCGGATCAACGAGGATTAGTGGGGTGTTTTTGGATTGTGCTTGACGAGAATGTGGATTCTGCTCCCTACGTATCCAAAAGGGAATCAAAGCAAACGTAGTTCTAGAATGAGGGGTAAGCCCCTATTTATAGTTGTTCTCTCGGGATCGGAGCTCAGAAATAAGCGGAGGAATATTTGGATCAGATCGCGATCATGGGGAGAGATATCCGGAGCCTGATTGTCCGGAGTGACATTATGGCTAGCGAGATATTCGGCCCAGTTAGTTGCGGATGGATAGCTTGGGGCCGAGTAGTTATTCTCGGGTGTCAGGTGTGCTGACATGTCCTCGGCTTCGGAGGAGTTTGGGCCAAGGCCCACTCGTGGGGGTAAGCTCGGTTGGTCCAGTGTATAGACGAATTCTCGGTCTTACATTCTCGGCCAGTACAAGAATAATTTAAATTGAATAAACCTAATCACGTGTTCTCCTCACCTCAGCACTCAAGATCATATAATTTGATAATCTACTGACAAGAACAGCCTTGCTTGAACCAGTCAGTCATTTTGCTTCACAAAAAGTTCATAACATTAATTCTGCCTGCTGATGCTACCATCACTGTACCTCCCTACCAAACAAGGCATAAGAACAAATTTTAAGCAATTGCTGCTGCAGGCTTCTATGATCATAATATTCATAAAAAAATATATATCATATTTCATGTATAATAAAATTTCTGGCTCTTCTTTCAACCTTTCCTTGATTTTTTTAATTGTTGAAATTGACCAACTTAATCCATTTTGACTCATTAAACATGATTAAGCTATCACTCTCTTAATTAAATAAGCAACAATAACCTTAACGAGTAAAGGCATAGAGAACGAGAAAAATAAAAATAAGTAACGCAGTAGGAACAAGAACAAGCAAAGGAGCTATAGCAGCAAAAGTATAGTGACTCCCACAAGCCAAAGTTCCCAACTTAATCTGCACCAAATCCACCAGAGCCATAACCAAGAACCCACATCCAAAAACCGACCCAAAAGCCGAAACCAGAGTCCCCACCCTCAAAGCCACGGTGTTAACTTTTACCACCAAGCTTACACCACCGTGCACCCAGTTGCCACCGCCGCCGGCACCACCCAGAGGCTCAGCTTCGTCGACGACGCCCTTGCTCAAGTTGATGACGTTCTTGAGAGCCAAGGCTATGAGGCTGGAGAAGAGGAAAGAGCTGAAGGAGTAGACGTGGTAGGTGATGAGGCCTTCGGAGACGGAGGGTGCGGCGGCGCAGGCGGTTTCGCCGCCGATGAGGGTGTTGGTGGTGTTGGTCGTTGTGATGCCGAGGAAGAGTGCTAACGTGAAGAGTGAGTTCACGTTGACGATGCCGTCTAAGGCCATTATGTGAATGCTGGTGGTGGTTACTCTCCGGCGTGACACGTCAGACATTTCCGGTGAGATGGCGGTGGTTGAAGCAAAACATACTATATTTGTTTTTTTTTTGGTTGGGAATAATGTAGTTTTGTTGAGCATATTACATTTGCTTTGCTTGTAAGCAACAATTGTGTGTCTGTGTGAGACAGAGTGGCGTAGAAGTTTAAGATTGGAACCCGCTTAACTCGTTTCTTTCTCGGAATGGTAATGACGAAAAAGTTAACTTGTTTTCTTCTCAAAATGGTAATGTCGAAAAGTGCCAAAAAATATAGCTAATTTCGCCGTTGCCGGGGATCGAACCCGGGTCACCCGCGTGACAGGCGGGAATACTCACCACTATACTACAACGACTTTGATGCTCATTAAGTGGGCCAAATATTTATATTTTATTATAGTTGATACTTTTCCCATAAAAGCAGCAAACAACTAAACAAGGAATGAGGTACCACTACCAAGAGAGAAGTAGAGAACGCCTACTTCGCTCTTCACGTTATTGTTCGAAATATTTTTTTGGTTACATTCGTTATTGTTCGATTTGATTTTTTTTTTATTGACACGGTAAAAAAAAGTAAATTACATATTAATCTTTTTAATTTTCCGTTATTCCAAACGATTTATTGGAAATGAAAAAGGATTCAATTCGGGTACTGTTTATAAGGCATGTATGCTGACGCCTAAAATAAATTGAATGAATTTTTTTTTTAATATATAACAAAGGGATTAAAAGCATAGCCTAATGATTAGTCAAAAAACTTATATAAAAAAAAAAAGGATTAGTAAAAAAAAAAAACATAGCTTAAGGAACTAAACAAGGTGTATTACACCCCATAAGAAGTAATATAGAAGAAGCTTTATCAAGCAGAATCCAATGAGAAGGGCCGGAATCCCATATCAGCAAAGTGGTCAGTACAACAGTTAGCCGGAAGATAAGAATGGACAATCGAAATATTTCAATCTAGAAATCAAAGCAACTAAATAATATCTTCGAAAAGAGGCCGAAGAGCATAAATATTTGTGCTTCCTTGGTCATATATGAAGTTTACCATAACCTGAGAATCCACCTCAAAGCAAGAATGCATAGCACGTATTTGTAAGGCATATTGAGAGCACAAGAAACGATCCAAGAATAAAAAAGAATAAAAAATGGGTAAATTCTTAAGTCAATCATCAAAAACTTATGACATCTTCCCTATGGACACACCATATTGAAGATAATAAAATAATTTATAACTGTTAAAAAGTATGAATATATGATGTTGGATGTTGATTTTGGGTGTAAAAATATCATAACTCGAAAGTTTTTGTCACCGGTCAAGTCAATAAAAGATTTAAATCAATATTAAATTAAAATTTTTTTGTCACAAATTAAGTTAGAAAGACCAAAATGATGTGAAGCCGCAAAAATTGTTGGAGTGCTATATATCCATATATCATCCATATGTTCATCGTTTTTTGAGACTATAGCAGTATTGGCTTCTAGAACATTGTAGCAATGATTAAAGAATTTTGGTATGAAGCCGTGCAAGAAGATGAGCGGGTAGAGTTGCTTAATGAAGATAAATTTCCATTCTTGTTTAAACTGATTGACAAGGTTTGGAATAATGACGTAGTTGAAGAAAGCTGCTGCAGCTACACATTCTTACAAAGTATAAATATCAATGATGTAAATGATCAAAGCTAGGGGTATTCGCGGATTGGATTGAATCGATTTTGAGTAAAAAAGTCATCCGATCCAATGATAAAAACAACATGCGGTTTGGATTGTATCGGCTTGCTTCCTTCAAAAAATCTGATCCGATCCGATCCAATCAAATGCGATTTGGATTGGATAATTTGGTTTTTATCGATACATATTTACATAGTTATTTATATCAAAGAACATCCAATATTTCGGTTCGATTTGGATTTTATTGAGTATTTAAAGAGTCATATGAATTTGATTGGTTAACAGTGTAAAAGTTTTTACACTAACATTACATTTACATACCAATTAAACTCTCTAATATAAGGATTAGGTGATAACTTATAAAAATATAAAGACTAATAATTACTTTTATAATGTAAAGATCAAATTATTTTCATTGAACTAAATAATTCCGGTTCGGTTTGGATTGGATCGGTTTTACATATAGGATCCGAAATCCGATCCAATCCAATGAAAAATTTCGGTTTTTTTCGGTTTGCGGTTTTATCGATTTTCAGTTATTTCGGTTGTCGGTTTTTCGGTTCGGTTAGTGCGGTTGGCATTGGATTGGATCGGATGATGAACACCCCTAATCAAAGCACAAGAGAATGAATTCATCCAATTACTCTATCCAATATGGTATCAGAGCTCTGCAAGGAGCTCTGGTTGCCAAAGTCTAAACTGAATTCCCTTCTTGAACCCTCTTCCTCTTGAACCATCGAAACTCTTTCTTCTTCTTCGATCCTCAAGATCCTTCAATGGCGGCAACACAGAGCTCCTATTCAGATTACTTAACGAATCCTTTGAATCCTTACTACTGCCATGGCAATGAGACTCCATCTCAACCATTGGTCACACCTCTTCTTTCTGGTCCTAACTATCATACTTGGGTGCGAGCCATGATAATCGCTCTCATGTCCAAAAACAAGTTGAAATTTGTAGATGGAAGCATTTTGGCTCCTCACACCACGGATCCTCTCTATTTCGCCTGGGAAAGATGCAATACAATGGTTTTGGCATGGATCCATCGATCAGTCTCCGAATCATTGCTTCAATCGGTCTTGTCTCATGATAAAACTTTAGAGGCTTGGAAAGATTTGCAGAAGCACTTCTCCCAAGGAGACATATTCAAGATTTCAAGTCTCCAAGAAAAATTTACAAGATACATCAAGGTAATCTTTCAGTTACAGACTACTTCAAATAGATCAAAACACTATGGGATGATCTTGAAACTTTTGAGCCAATTGTACTTGTAAATGTTCTATTGCTTGCACTTGTGGTGGTTATGCAACAATGAGAGAGTATAGAGATAGAGCACATACAATCCGATTTTTGAGAGGATTGAATGAACAATACTCGTATGTGAGATCACAAATCATGATGATGAAACCTTTTCCTGATGATACATAAACTTTTGCTTTGGTAATTCGACAAGAAAGAGAAATGAATGTTGAACAAATAGATTCAAATGTGGAAACAAGGGCTTTTGCAGCTAATTCAGATCAACAACAACCACCTCTAGACCCGATATATGCTTTGTTGTTCAACAGCTTAGCCAATTTGTTTCCAATCCTATGGAGTCTCATTTCCTTGCTGCTACCCGAATCCTAAAGTACCTCAAAGCCTCTCCTGCTAAAGGTCTTTTCTTTCCAGCAAACTCAAACCTCAAGATCACTGGCTTTGCTGACCCAGATTGGGCAGGATGTGTGGATACTAGAAGAAGCATCACCGGTTACTGTGTCTACATTGGCTCCTCCTTAGTCACTTGGAAATCCAAGAAGCAATCTACAATTAATCGCTCCTCCTCAGAGGCTGAGTATAGAGCTCTAGAAGCTCTGACATGTGAGTTACAGTGGATGCATTATATTCTTCAGGACCTACTCCTCCCTGCAACCACTCCATACACAGTGTATTGTGACAACCAATCAGCAGTTTACTTAGCTCACAATCCAGCCTTCCACGAGAGAACCAAGAACATTGAAATCGACTGTCATCTCATTCGTGAAAAGATCCACACTGGACTCATTCACCTATTGCCAATCCCTTCCAATGCTCAACTTGCTGATGTCTTCACTAAAGCTCTACCTTCGGCTACATTTCAATCTATAGTGGACAAGTTGGGCTTGCTCAATGTGCACAGTCCAACTTTTGGGGGTGTATCAGATAATATAGCTAATGTAAACAGGCCCAATATAAATAAGCACGTGTAATAATCCAACTTAGCTAGTCAGTTAGATGGTTAGAAGTAGTTATAACTGTCAACAACAGAATAACTACCCATGGCTGCTGCAGCTACACATTCTTACAATTGTATAAATATCAATGATGTAAATGATCAAAACACAAGAGAATGAGTTCATCCAATTACTCTATCCAATAAAAGCCATCCTCCTAAAGGTGAACATAAAACAATAAAGAGAATATCTCAAATTCTACGGTTGATAATTATGTGACACAACAAACAGAGAGAATGAAATATAAAACATTTCAAACCACTCGATCAGGAGCAGTACAGTAAGTTTGAAACGGATCCAGCACAAAGCTTATTTATAAGCACATTCTTGGATATAGCCAAAGCAGTTAAGAGAGACTCCTAAACACTTTACATTGTGCTTGACGAATCCAGCTAAGCTTGGTGATCAAATAAGTTCATAAGTAAAGCATATGTAAAAGAAGTAACAACACAGAGAAAGAGAGTCTGGTCTCTGATGGAGATAGAGCAACCATTTGCAAAGGCCAACCAAATTCAGTAGCATATCAGATAGTAGAAGGGGCAGAGTCTTTAACAATTGTTACGGGACAACTCGCATTTGTGGTGACATAACTGGTCACACTCCCCAGCAGTACCCTTCAATCAACCAATAAAATAAACAGCATCAAGAAATTAACACTTCAACATGTTTATTTGTTAGGGAGCCAAGAATCTAATCTAACCAACTCCCTCATATTCGGTGGATACTCAAACTACCACTAGAGGCAAAGCTGAAATCCATTCGATAGTGTTGTTGTCACCATTAACTAGTAAAGCTCATAAGCCTTATTGTTAGTTCATGTGATGTGATCTTAATTTTCATTTATGTTATTTGGATATCAAAATTCGACAACATAGCGACACATGATTAATAGCGTTCAAAATTGTGTTTAATGGCATGTTGAACTTGATTAATGGCTACATCAAGATGGATAGCCTATTAACCATCCACTTAGCTTCATTAACCAAAATTTTGTACATAGTTGACCAAGTTGTCGGTTAGTAAGTTATCCATCTACTACAGGTATACCCATTAATCAAGTCTAATACGTCATTAACCACGATTATAAATATGATGTCACCATGTTGTCAAATTTGGATGTGCGAATATCATTTCGGGACAATTTTATGCATATAATTATCACTAATTAGGCTGAAACGTTAGAGGTCAAATTTGAAATTCTTCTAATGAAAGGGGAACAGCAAAGTACCTCTGTATGGCACCCAAGCCTCTACTACCCATGACCAAAGAGTCAATCTTTAAGTCCTTAACAGCTTCAACAACTTTCTCTCTTGCATCACCCCAGTATATCTTTGCCACCACCGTCACCTATATTCAAGTCAAGTTCAGTCAAGCTCAACATGAAACTACACTAAAATTAACAAAATAAAACTAAAACGAAAACCCAATCCAACACAAAAAATGACAAAAATAAGGTAAACAAAAACCTGTTTCTGCCTAGAAGCAGTGTCAAGTATGTCCAACACCTCTGCATCGGTTTCCACCTCATAATGTTTCATCACCTCCTTATCGCGAAACTCTAACAACGGGATCAGAGCTTCACCCAAGTTTAAATGGGGGAAAAAAAAACAAACATACCCATATCACAATAATCAGAATTCGAAGATCTGATATTCCATGACACAAAAAAAAAAGGATTTTTTTATGAAAAAAGAAGAACTTACGTGAACCAGTAGTGGACCAGAGAAGATTTCGGGATTCACTGGGTTGGGGAGGCTTGATGTGGATAATGTAAAGGGTGTCACCGTTGCGTAGAAGATTGTGAATAGTCCAATTGAGAGCGATCTTGCTTCCATGAGAGAAATCCACGGCCACCCCAATTTTCCTATTACTCGCCATCTTTAAGATTAAGGGAAATTCTGACCAAATCGATGGGTTCTGAACTCTGATTCAGAATGCCACCTTCCTCCTTCCACCTTCAATATCAGAAATCAACTTCTTTGATTTCCTCTTTTAGTCTTTGATTTTTCAACACAAAACAGTATAATTTCATAATTGCGAATATGACTAAAATACATTTATATATTTTTTTTCTCACCTACGCAATACTCTATAGGATAAGACTCGTTAATCATGCATAATTAATCTATTGTTAATTAATTATGACAAGTTTATTAATGATGATTTTTTTTTTTTTAAAATTATTATCTCTGTCCTATTTATTTGTTTGGATTCACCTTCCTATATCAATATCTCTTCCCACCAAAAATTAATTATCCAATATTTCTTCCAAAAAAAGTTAATAATTATTTTTGGATTTTGATTTAAAATCATTTTTATTTATTTTATAACTATTTTTTTATAATTATACTTCTTTTTATTGTTTTTCAAATATGATGTTTGTTTTTGGCTTTGGATTGAAAATCGTTTTTTATTTTATAACTTTCTAAATAAAATATTTTCTAAGTATTTGTTTGGATTCTGAATATGATTGTATCATATTCCAGGTATTGATATAGGAAGGTGAATCCAAAAAATAAATAGGAGAGATAATTTATTTTTAAAAGAAATCATAATTAATGACCTTGTCATATAATTAATTAATAATGGGTTGATTGTGTATCATTGATGACTCTTATCATATGCAATATTGCATAGATTAGAAAAACCATTTTTTATTTCATCAACAACCATTAAATTACACTGATCTAAAAAAAAATTTTAAATTACGTTTTAAGAAGATTTAAAATTACTTTTTATATTTTTTCCTTTTTTGGGGAGATAATTTCCGTTTTTTCCATTTTCCATTCTAAAAAATATAAGGAAAATATAAGCGAGCCGTATTTCTTTTAAATAATGTTTTTTATTATTTTTTGAAGTTGATGCGGAAAGTGAAACTTATAAATCACACGTCCACTTTGTATTTAGTTCGTTTTAACAAAGTCTGTTGTTTGGTCAAAAAAAAACAAAGTTTGTTGTTAAATTGTCCAAAAGTGAAAATTATAAAAAATAATGCTAGCCCTTTATATCAAGATTTATAAAATCGGATCGGCCATCGAATCGATGAAAGTAGGCAAGTTTCAATCGAAGTTGAACCGGTTATAATTAAATAATATTATTTTAATTTTTAATATAATATTTGTAACAATATTAAAAAAAATTTAAACTAAATAAATGTAAAGATATTAGTTAAAATAATCCTCTTATGGAAAGCCAACCCAAAATCTACAACCAGACCGCATATGTTAGAAAACAAAAGAATTGGGTTTTGGCTAAGATGACTCAAATCCTTTTATACTAATTTTTTTTTTAGGAAACTGGTTCAGGCTGGTCCACAACCAATTATGACCGGTTTTGAACCGGTTCGACGGTTCTGAGACCGGTTTCAAGCAAGGCCGATTCTGGGGGTCAACCGAACCGGCTTAGGTCCCGGGTTCCGGTTAAACCGGTTGGACCAGCCGGTCAGGTCCGATTTTCTAAACCTTGCTTTATACATACTCTTTCAAACACACCATGTATTATTAAACATCAGATCTCATATAGGACCCACTATAATTTTGAGAAATACTAGCGACTCATAGATATGGTGGCGATCCTCTGAAACGGTGAAGTCAGTAAGTGCTTTGGTACGTGAGGGCATTGATGATTTTAGGAGTTGGGTAAGGTCTGATATTTCTGAATATGAATAGGAATGGGTATCCTTTTTTTTTTTTGCTGATGAATATGGTTGTGAGTTACACGAATGAAAGCACCAATGATAGATAGTGCTAGTAAGGGAGGTTGAATTCTCACATTGGTGAGAAAGCCTAGAGAAAGAGGGAGAGACTTTAGATCAATTTTCTGGTTAGTTTTTTCATTTATCATGTATGGTAAATATAACAAACTGAACATTTACAAATTTCCTACTGATAAGGATCGTATGACAAATGTCATCATTTCTAATTTTCTTACATATTTAGAATATTTAAAATTCTAAACTACTTATAAGATCATAACTAATTGTTATTCTAGAATATCCCGGCTACTATCATTTGGCTTGTATCAGATTACTCCTTGCTATCCAACTAATTGAGTTCATGCTTCCATTATTTGTAGGTGCACTATAGGGACACACTTTCTAACCCTCTATCTCCCATACACTCCTTCTTATTGGTTGAAATTCATGTTGGTCATACAAAATTCATGTTGCACCCACATGAATTAGTGAGGCCCATTTTTCAAAATAATGGAACACACACAATCTCCAACCAATATAAAATAGAATGTGTTGGAGATAGAGTATTAAAGAGTATGTTACTAATACTCTTTGTTGATTTTTCTTTAAAGAATATGTTGTTTTTCAAAATATTTTAACACATGCTTGGATAAGTTATCTTTCATCGTTAATCGGATATTTTGGCTTCCCGAATTACTTTTTGTGGAAGTTGTTCTTTTGATACTCATGGGATTAGTGAGTTGAAAATAATTTAAAACAAACAAGCATTATTGATTTATATGAATTGAATGTGTTTTATACAAATTTTCATTGATTTAGGTGGTAAGAAACTTGATTCATCTTAAAGTAATATCCTATGCCATATTTGTCAATGAGAAAAATAGGTGATGATAGAGCTTTATTCCATTAAATAGTTTTTCTTAATTTATCTCAATGTTATTATTTATTTTATTTTATTTTATTAAATTTTTTTTTTGGCCAGTTGAACTATTGAAGTAGTTCGCATGATATACATTGTTGAGTTGTTGTGTTTGTGGTTGGAACTTGTACCGAGACGAACAAATGGCAGGTGAGATGCATAGTTGGTTGAATATACGGACCAACTAATAAAGCTGACCTTTGAGCTTGAAATGGGTCCGATCAGAACCCCCAACAGGCACAGGTCCCGCCATCTCTTTGAATCGTCTCATAATGCCAATACTTGTTTGATCCGTTACTTCCTTCCCCACCCCTTCCTATGCTTGGCATCTTCTTTTATTTGCCCCAATGCCATGTTCCAACCGGTCTCTTGCTTTCCTTCTTTCCTTAAGACACCAACTTTAATTTTCTAAACCCTTTAAAGTGCATAACGACTTCCCTTTATCACTGCAGTTGACTTGCACAGCACACTGGGGAGTGGGGACACATATATTAATTAGTTGCTCCTTAAGAAGCAGGGCCAACATATTCTCCCACTATCAACGCAACGCAACGCATCTTCAGTTTGCTCATTCCGCCGAGGCAAAACCAAAGGAGAATACTTCACAACGACATTGCCCAACTCACGCATCACATGCCTCATTTCATGCATCAAAACCACCACATCTCTGCCAACTTGGAACCGGTACTTGCTAGTTTCTTTATTCTTTTAGTTCTACTCTCCCAACCTATCAAAACAGACGAACGTTTTTCATTATCATTATACCCTACTTTCTATGTACCACTTACGTATTCTTCTTCCAATTCTTTTCCTGAAGTCAACAGGTTCGCCCCAGTCAACTCTGTGGCAGGAACCGTTGTTATCATACTCTTTCTTGGAGAGCACCTACAACGTGGTTGGAATGTTCGAGAAGATGAAAATTCACCAAAGAGGCAATAACAAATACCAAACTGGTCATCGCACTCAGAGCTTGAATACCTCCAATGTTGGACCCTCTTCGTACCAATCTCTCATTCACGAACAAATACGAGCTATTCAAGTAAGACAACCTTTAAGTTAACACTCTGTTATGTCCCCGTTAGTTATTGTTGTTTTGGCTAATACCATTCCAAAAACACATGCAGTTTTAACTTGTTTGTTTGATGTTTTCCTTTCTTATAGTTGTCTCGGCTCAAGCAAGAGCAGGTTCTGTTTCTGAAGCACAAACTCGCTGCATATAGGGGAATGGAATATTGCCATGGCCAGATACAACACCAATACCTATACGAATACGAACCTAATGAACAGATTCTGCAGTTTCAGAAGAAAGGTAGAGGGGCTGGTGTTGAGTCCGGTCCAACGCGGCACGGTCCTCTGCATCAGCAAGCCGGTTCGGAGATCCGTGCGCTTTTCCTGGATGGGTCCGGTTCAAGAGGCGCATCTTGTGGGACCGGTGTTTTCTTGCCACGTTGCGGAACCAGTGTCCCGTCTAAGAAACAACAAGGTCAGTGAACCGTGTCATCGGTCCGGTTCAGTCGCTTTAAGATTTCGTTTTATTGAGTCCTTTCAGGCTTTCATAGAGCATATAGCTCCTTTCAAATATAGCATATAGCTATAGCTATTTCACTGTTTATTATTCACTAGTCCTTGAAGTAGGTAGTTCCTGATATGAAATATCAACTTGGATTTGTTAATATTTTTTTTACTCAAATATCCTCGATGAAGTTCGAACTGGAATCTTCTCTATATATACCATCTTTTCTTTCATACATTGGGTTACTTTCTTTTGGTTAAAGTAAAAACATCAACTATAAACGATATTTTTTTAAGGAAGAAAACAATAATCACGAGTTTAATTTTAATAAAATGTCAAATTAAAGTTTTTCATATTGTCAATCCATCATAAAGCATAATATGTATAATTTTTAAGATAATTATAATAAAAACCAATCCTTTTAAATGATATGACATAGAAAAATTTATAATTGGTTATCAATTAAATTCAATGATCAATTAGAATTAGTGTTCAATGTTATATATTCTTCATGTGAGTACCAAATCCTTATAGAATATACTTCCATCATCCTTGATGTTTACGTGTTTGTGATTTGGTCAGGTAAAGGTTGCTCCGCCGTTCTTATACCAGCTAGAGTAGTACAGGCATTGCAACTCCACTTTGACCAAATAGCAGCCACGTCTGGACCCAAAGCTGCTTGCTTCCCTCCGCTCCACGGTACCTAATTATCACACCACTCTTCTTGGGGTCAGACACTGTTAGATTAGGGTTTTTTTTTTTTTCACGAGTTAGATTAGGCTTTAAACAAAAGCATTTTATTTTGGTTTTATTGTTAAAAAAAGGTTATTAGTTACTTATAAAGTGCTTATCTTAAAAAATATAACTCTAAAAATCAGTAATTCTTTTACCAAAAAAAAATTCAGTAATTCAGTATATGCTAAAGCTATCTTATTTAAATCGAATTAAATATCATTTTCTTTAGGTTCTTTTCTATGCTATTATCATATACTTATAACAATCAATCTATTATTGTTATTATTGCTGTTTTTTTTTTAAATTGCAAGTCGTTTGAGATGTAACAGCTATTGATTAGGAAATTGGAATGTAACTGAGTGTCTAAAGTTTTTTTTTTTTTATAAAATAATTGAGTGTCTAGGTTATTATTATGGTTTGCAGATGTTTTGGTGGGTTATAGGCACGGCATGTATTCACTACAGAAGCGCCAATCGCGGAAATCAATGGCAAATATCCAGAATGAGATGATTCTGCCTCGAGAGTGGACCTATTGATGCGGTCTTGAAAAGGTAGAGAAAGAAAGATGGGAAAGGTTGGCTAGGAATAAATAAATAAATAAATAATGAACTCCGTAGTCTCTACTACATTTTGGATCAATGTAAGGGGATTAGATATTAATACTACGGATATATCTTGCTTTGTATTTTGCTTCTTCCTTAATTTGTTTTGGGGATAAGCCTTTATACGTACTTCTATACTAGTGAGTAGTGACAGAGGATCATACAGAAAAAATAAAATAAAATAAAATCTTATATAAAAGGAGCCCGTTATCGATATGGGCTCGATCTTTGTTTAGGTTTCCTTACTTGGTCCTCTTTATTAGGGTGTTGCTCGTGAACTGTCATCTTTTTCCTGCCGTTCCATTAAGTTTGGGGTTCTTTGGTTGCTAATATTTGAAAATGAATTTTTTTCCTCCGGGGCATACCAAGATCCATTTGAGGCAGCTCGATTCCTATTGAAATATTTGTTTTGTATTGATTGCAAAGCTAACTTACAAAGAGTTCATGCCTTATACTTTAATGCGGAAAGAGATCATCTAATATCCTAATTCATAATAGAAAAAAAGATAACAAAGTTATCTTCTACCACCAACTAATAGTTATCAAGTAAAACAAGTTATCTTCTACTCTAACAAACTTATCTCAGGATAACAAACTTGGAACGACTATTCTATTAATTCCCATGTTTGACCTCTCATCTCACTAATATACAATTAATATGACATAACGGTTAACTGCTTCTCGCCTTCAGCCATCACCGCAGTTGACTGTGAAGCCTCAGACACGGTTGACGTTTATTAGTTCAAATCTGAATCATTTTCATTATCCTTTCCAAGGGATGAGAATTGTCTAACTTTAATTATTTAAAGTCACCTGACTTTAGTAATTAATAGCTACTGGATTAATCCAACGCACCAAAATAATGAACAGAATAATAACCTTAAAACAAAACATTAAGGAATTAAGAAAATACTTAGAAATATTAGAAACACTAGAACCAAATGAATATATTATTTACCACCAAGAATTGGTTAGAAAGAGAATAAGACGATTAAAACATGAACTAGAAAATTGTATAGGATAATGGGATTATCCGAAGAAATAGAAGCAGTGTTCAAAGAATTAGAAAGAATTATGAAAGAAATTAATAAAAATATTATTCAATTGATTGAAAATGCGAATAAATTTGCAAATTACACTTGCAATAAATTACAAAAAGGACAAAATGAAATAAAAAATATTAAAGATACTTTATATAACATAAGTAAAGGAAAAGAAATGGATGAACTCGAAGATATTACTAAAATAAAAATCATTCTAGAACAATTGGAAGACCTATTAGAATATGAAGAAAATAATAGATGTATAACAAAAAATGAACTAGAAGAAATTTTAGGATCCAAGAAATTAAAAGGAATAATAATTAAACAAGAACCAGAACAAGAATCTTCATGGATACCTACACCTGTATCCTCATGGAGGGGATAAAAGAAGAATATATGGAAACATTAAGAAAATCAAATGATCTAGAAGAAATTCAACAATTACTAGAGCAACTTAAAATAGTTGAAGAAGAAAAGGATCAAATACACAAAATTGAAAAAATTGATAAAAATATGGAAGATAAAGAAAATGAGGAAATAATCTTAAATTACAGCTCATCTTCAGAATCTGAAGAAAACCATATAAAAATGGAAAGAGGAGAATATAGTGGAAAAAGCCCTAAAAGAAAATGGGAAGAATATAAATATACACCCAACGGAACTTGGGATAAGTATGAAGAAGAAACCATGTACAATAAAGGATTTGCATGAAAGAATAATAAATGGACAAAGATTCAAGAGGAATTTAAACCTCGATACCATAATACAGGAAATATACTTGACCTTGACTGTATTAGAAATAAAGAAGATGTATTATTAAGATGGACGAACGAAATAATCCTAATGATCCTAACTGATGAAAGATTTAAACAATTAAATTTTATAGAAACCAAAAATTTTGTGACATTCAAAACAACAGGAAATGTACAAAAATTCTTACTAAGTATTAAGGATGCAGAATGGATTAACTTTGGAATAATGGTAGATAATAGCTCAGACTATGTTAAATTAATAATGACATTAATACACCAAGAATTCTTAGGATTTAATTTAATGGAACAAATAGAAAAGACAAATAAAACTCTAATCGAAAATGTCAAATCACATCTTAATAGAATGCAAATATGTGATATGTGCCAGATCGAAAGTTTCATCTGCGAATATCAAAAATACTATTATCAATTAAACGAAGAAACTAAGGAGATATATAAATATATCTTTATAGATAAATTACCTTATCCATTAAATTCAAAAATTAATAAACTATGGGAATCAAAACCCGAAGAAACAGCAAATACTCTAGGATGAGTTATTAAACTTTTATACCAAGAATTAAAGGAAAAATGCTTAAATAGAGAAACAATAAGACAATTGAATAGAGGAAGTACTGTTATTTGTTGTGATATCCCAGAAATAGAAAAACCAGGTAAATATGGTTGTGATAAAACAATAAAAAGAAAGAAAAAATACCATAAAAGACCAAACTTACGAAAGACTTATTCTAGAAAGAAAAATTATTACAAAAATAATAAAAAGAAATATTTTAGAAGAAAGAAATCAACACCAAAGAAATATTGCCCAAAGGGAAAAAAGAAATGTGTCTGTTGGATATGTAATGTTGAAGGACATTATGCCAACGAATGCCCTCAAAGAAAAGATAAAGATTTTAAGGAAAAATCAAAATTAATAATTTTACCAGATATATGAACTCGAACCACTAGAAGAAGAATTAAGTAATTCAGAAATAAGTATATATGAATATACAGAAAATGAATCTTCTTCAGAAGAAGGAGAATTCGAATAGTAACTATATAAAAATAGTGATAGAAAAAAGTAATAATGTAACAGAAGCCTATATAGATACTGGAGCAAGTCTATGCCTTGCAACAGAAGCACTGCTTGATAATTGGGAAAGATTCGAAAAACCATTAAAAATACAAATTGCTGATCGATCAACACATTCTTTGTACTGGATAGCAAAAAGAATTACTTTGATCATACAAAACAAAATATTCATAATACCTATGATATATAAACAAGAAACTGGATTAGATATAATTATTGGAAATAATTTCTTAAGATTGTATCAACCATTTTGTCAATATCTAACATATTACTTTGAAAACCCCATATATTTATCAAAAACAAAAACGGGAAATTATTAAAATACCAATTATCCACTCTTCTGCATGTACTTATTCATCAAAGTTTCAACAGCTGAAACGTGGTGAGATTATTAGCTTAATTTGCACAAAAATTCGCCATATATTAGTCAATTTAGAACCAAATAGAATAATACCAGCTCATATAGAAGAACTTTTAGAAAAGGTTTGTAGCGAAAACCCTTTAGACCCAAGAATTAACAAAAATACTGAATTAGTAGAATTAAAATTAAAAGACCCCACAAAAGAGGTAAAATGTAAACCAATGATTTACACAAAACAAGATAGAGATGAATTTGCAAAAGACATCGATGAAATGTGTAAGAAAGGAATAATTAGACCATCAAATAGTAAACACTCTGCACCAGCCTTTTATGTAGAAAATCATAATGAAATAAAAAGAGGAAAACGGAGAATGGTAATTAATTATAAGCAAATTAACGATGCCATGGAAGGAGATGCCTATTTTCTCCCAAGAAAAGGCTTGATTATTGAAAGAATTAGAAATATGGATTGGTTTAGCACCTTTGATTGCAAATCAGGTTTTTACCAAATTAGATCGACTGAAGAATCGAAGGCTCTAACAGCATTCAGTTATCCCCAAGGTCAATATGAATGGAATGTACTCCCAATGGGATTAAAGCAATCACCTGGAATCTTCCAGTGGAGAATAGATTCAATACTTAAAGAATTTAAAGACTTTTGTCTTATTTATATTGACGATATATTAATCTTTTCAAATAAAGGATTAGACGATCACTTTAAAAGATAGAACTCGTTCTTAACAAATGTTATGAATATGGAATAGTCTTAAGCAAGAAAAAAGTTGTCCTAGCTCAAAATAGAATTAATTATTTAGGATTAGAAATCGAAAAAGGAAAGATAATAATGCAACGACATGTATTAGAAAAACTTCAAAATTTTCCAACAACATTAAAGGACAAAAAGATTTACAAAGATTTCTTGGACTATTAACATATATTTCAAATGAAGGTTTCATCAGGAATCTTGCAGCCGAAAGAAGAATACTCCAACAAAAGCTGAAGAAAGATGTCCCTTGGACATGGACTGATGAAGACGATAGACTAATTATAAAAATGAAAGACTTATGCCGGGATCTTCCTGAGCTATATCATCCATTGGATGACGATATAATAATTATTGAGACTGATGCCTCAAATGACTGTTGGGGAGGTGTTATGAAAGCAAAACCCCCTAGATACAAAAATGAATTACTGTGCCGATATATGTCAGGAACTTTTTCAGATAGTGAGATTAATTATCCCACTCGTGAAAAAGAGACATTGGCTTTGATCCGTATGTTGTAAAAACATCGGATTTATATACTGGATAAGGACTTCATTGTCCGAACCGATTCTACTTATGTTGCAGGTTTTAAGAACTTAAATCATAAAGGGACTTATAAACAAGGACGATTGATTAGATGGCAAATGAAGCTTGCCAAATACAATTACTCAATCTCTCATATTAAGGGAAATAAAAATGTTCTTGCAGATATTTTATCAAGAGAATGGAGCAGTCAACAATTGAAGACACAAAGAAGCATATTCAATATCAAAGAATGCTCGAGAAGCAGAAAATAATGGAGCTAGACTTGATCAAAGCAAACATTGAAGTATTGGAGTTCCAGCTACAAGCAAAAGGAGAATCTGTAAAAGAGGATCCTATGAGAAATATTAAACAACAAATACAAGAAAGCACTAATGAAAAATGGTACACTATCTTCAATGGACCACGCCCAGAAGTTTATAATAAATGGCACAAAGCAGCCCCTCACTGCATTGGAATTTTCGGAGTCCATCACAAAGGATTTCGTACCAAGGAAGAAGCTGAAAAAGCTTTGATAGACTACCAGAAAGAACAAGACATGGGCAAAGAAGTTTATCTTGGCCCAAGGACTTTCTTTGAAACCATAAAGACTCCACCAGCTCAAAAAACTTCGTTAAGAATACTCGGAAGAATTCCTTCCTCCATTGATGACTACCAAATCCCTTCAAGAAAAGACCATGAACTACAAGTTCAGTTTTCCAAAGAAAAATTCTATGAACACTTAAAAAGACTAACCAACTGGTCCCAAAAATAAAAAATTAATTGTTTTTACATGGTCAACCGAAATATTTTCGGAGTTAAGGCCGTAATTACCCTTGGAGCAACATCGATTCTTACATTTAATATGTTCCAATTTGGACTTATTGAATGTCTCTACCTCAGTCAAGACTTGGAAGAAATCAAATTATTTCCATATAATTTGAAAGAAGCCATCCAGAACTATCAAAAGAATGTCGCAAAGGATAGAACCATCTTCCTGAAGTTCTATTCAACCTACCCAGATTTTGCAACTAAACAACCCACAAAGAATTTAATCTTCATTGGAGTAAGTAATAATTGTTTCTCTATGAGAGACGAACCTACTGGAGAAACTTATGATGAAGAAAAGATTGTCACAATCCTAGCTAATCAACTAGCAAGTATCTTTACTCAATACCAAATTATTGGTAAAGACTCTTTTATTAAAGCCATGTACAAAGGTCCACATACTCTGCTACTCAGCAAGACTAGTGGAAAATTGATTAGAGAAAGAGATCTAGCACTACTGACGAACTTCGAATTACCCTTCTACACGTTACAAGGACTTTCGATGAACTACCAGCCAGCTGTTCTTAAATTATTGTGCTCAATGATTAAGGAGAATGTCAATCACGCATGTGAAAGATGCGTAAAGCTAAAAGACTGTCGGCAAGATGACAAAGACTCAGACGAAGCCATTATTGAAGAATGACGTAAGCACTGACGCCATCAAACAATAATAGAGGGGTGACATAAGCAATGACGTCATCAAGAATTATTGAAATGTCTGATTGATTGTAATAATGTAGGGACTCTTTTGTAAATTACTTAGCCCCTCTAATTATATAAATAAGACCTCGGAGGCAAAGGAAAAGGCAGAATGAAAAGTATTTCAATTCTCACCTCTTCTCTCTAAGAAGGTCTAAGTTATGCTTAGCGATTCCTTGAGTGTGGAATCAACCCAGTTCTATGTACTTCACTACTGTTTATAAATAAACAAACACTACTTTCATATATTCCTCTACTTCGTTACTACTTTACTTTCATTACTTCCAACTACTCGTTGAAATTCCAACTTAACTTAGACGGAAGCTGCGGTGGACCAAAGAACCCAGAATCACTTCAAACACCAGATCAGGTATGACTCGTAAACCGTTTAATTTTATTCAGTTTATACTAGAAATTAATCATGTCTGAAATAGAAAAAGACATAATCAATAATACTGATGTAGAACATTTACAAATTACTGAAGAAGACGGAAACTATGAAGGAAATATCTTAATAGATCCAAAACTTTTTCAAAAGATTCAGAAAGAAGACTTAAATTTATCTAAAGATGCAAACATGAAAAAATTAGGAGGCATAATGAAACGATTTAACCAGAAAGAAAATATAATATATTATGGAAAAATAATCAATGAAACACCAATAGATATATTTGAAACACAGGGGAACACCTGTATACAATTATTAAACAAGAAGAAATTAATTGAGTTAAAAAGAAATTTAAAAAAGGAATCACATAGAAAGAAAATAGGTTACATTCATATAGGAGCAATACAAGTCTTAATTAAGGCAACCTTTCAAGAAGAAATAGATTCACCTATTGAATTAGTTCTAAAGGATGATAGAATAACAGATCCTAAGGATAAAATATTAGGAGTAATCGAAGGAAACTTAGCTTATGTTAAGTTAAAATTCGAAATACACCCAAACATTGGAATACCATTAGATACTCAAAGATTAGACCAATCTTTAACTATGGAACATAGATTTTTAAGAAATAATTTAATGAGATCAGGAGACAAGATTTTCTCAATTACTTATTGTATCAATTATGCACTAACAAACTCACATCACAACATTACATTTAGAAACAATGATAGAATAGATATACCAAGACTTTTCGAAGAAATAGGAAAGATTTATTATCCTAAGAAAAAATGACTTAACAGAATTAGGAATTTCTATAAGAAATCCAAAATCACTAAGCTTTAGGCAAACACCTAAACCAATTACTTTCTCTGAAACAGAAAATAATAAAGAAGATGAAAACATAAATAAATTGTCAAATCAAGTCAGAGACTTAGCCCAGTACTTAAGAAATAGAATATGAACAAAGAAAAAGAATTAAGAAATATTTATGAAAAATCATATAATAAAATAAATCAAGATAAAAAGAATATAACATACTTTATAAATATCTATGATAATCATCTTAAAAAAGATAAGAAAGATAAAAATCGGAAGCAGATGGAAGAATATATTATAGAAAAAGAAAAAGAACTTAATAATATAAGAAACAAAAGAGAAGAACATAAAAGACTAATAATGGAAAAAAATAGAACAAATAGAAGGAATGATTTCGAAAAAGCCTTATCAACCAACGACTAGTTATTTTAAATTAACGGCACCAACTTTCGAAGATATTAATCGAAATAATGGAAATATATTCTGAGTTTGATGAGCAAACAGAAAATGAAATAATAAATGTATTAGTAATGAATTTACCTATTGATTGCAAACAAATAATAATTGAAAAGATAAAAGCCCAATTTAGACAAGAAGATTATTATCTTGCAACTATTTCGTTAGATATAGAATGGAACTATATGGAAGAAATATGATTAGCTTTTGAATATGATAGACTATCATTATCTGATATATATGAAGAATGAGATTTACTAGATGATTAAAATGGACCAAGAAAATACCCATAGATTGTAAGCAAATAATAATTAACAAATTAAAACACCAACATTGGCAAGAAAAACTTTATCTAAAACAAATACAACAAAGAATTCAGTTAGCATTTTGTGAAGAAGAACGAGATCAATTAATCAAAGATATAATGGAAATAGATGAATCTATAATGGATTATGGGTATGAATTATTAGTAACACAAATTATGCATGAAAAATATCTCGATTATGCCTAATTACTACCACTACCTGGGAAAAAATAGAGTGGTACCGAATTGGTATCAGAGCATAGTACTAGCTAATTAATAATGAGTACTCGATACATAGAAAAATATGTTTACTATTTAAATATGATAGATTTAACAAATCGAAACAGACTAAAAGAATTAATACAGGAATTAAAAGATGAAGCTACTGATACATGTAATAAACACATGGAATATCATTACGAATACTGTGATTGTTTGAAATACGAAAGAAAAATAGATTTAATAAAAATTCTAATTAATAAATTAAATGAATGGACCGATTAACAAGGATCTGAATCCAACGGCTCAAACTAGCCAAAGGCACCTCCCTTTACCCACCAGAAAGGCATAGAAGTCGAATCCGGAGGTGATGATCACGTAAGATTCTGACTTTACAATTCAGAAAACTGCAATTGTAGTCTATACATGCATCTTATAATGTCTTAGCCATTAGGATAAATAATATAGATAGGAAGGAAAAAGAATTTCCAAATAAATTGCTTTTTTTACTTAAAATTGTAGAATTATACATTAATGTGCTATACTAATACCCCACAGACTTATACACCAATTGCAAAACAAAAGCTGCCTGTATCCTTTTTTTATCAGAATGAAGATGCATGCGGGAGATATTTTTAAATATCACAAACAAGTATATATATAAATAAGAATTAATGTAGTATACATTGTTAATGTAAAAATTAAGTTTCACACTTACATCCATTAACATTTGACACATGTGCTTTTATTATAATAACTAAGAGAGAAAAATAATAATAATACTAACTTATCGAAATATTATTGAATGTTCATATAAAAACCATTTATATTGACAATGTATAAAAATTAATCTCCGGATATAATTACAAGCTGGACTTATTCTACCTGCTTATAAAGTGGTAAATGAAGATTTTTTTTTTTGTTAAAGTAATATTTTGCTCCTTATACGTGATACGAATTCTCGATTTGATTCATATACATAATAAATTATTAAAATGATCCCTATATATACAGAAAGTCTCCATTTAGTTCTTGCCGTACAAAATTTTAGGGACTGATTTGATAATTTTTTGCTCATATAGGGACCAAACGGGTAACGTATAGGAACCAAATGGAGACTTTCTGTATGTATAAGGACAATTTTAATAATTTTTTTATGTATATGGACCAAATCGAAAATTCGTGTCACGTATATTACTTTAATCATTTTTTTTAGTCCAAAAAAAAACGAACGTGAAGATTTTTCGCCAACTGCTCATATAAATTATACCACTATATTTTTGCCACGAAGGAGTAAATAGAGAACAATAACCTGAGTCTACCTAAGCGAATAAAGTTCATGACCAGACATTTTAGTATTAGCACTAGCAGAATGTGTAAATGTAGTGAAATACTTGTGAGTAGAGATCTCTCAATTTTGTTGTCTTCATTTCCCTGCCATTTAGGAGAGAGATAAACACACGGGAAAGATTTTGTTTCAAAATTTTTTTTATCATTTAATAAAAATAAATTTGATCGGAGTTGACAACTATAATGCATGGGTAGATTCCAATAGATAAGCAAATAAGACTAAAACCCTGACAAAATGGATAGAATAAGATTAACGTTGGTCCAATATGGAGTTGGGTTTCACTCTCAGTTCAGACTATCACGATTCTGTCCAAATTGGATATGGGAATTCTTTTTCTTCTTTTCGTTGAAGTTAATTGGCTGGGTGTTTAGAACACTAGCAAGGCCCGGGGAAGCCATGGGCAGAGGGTGCCCAGCACCGGTGGCGACCCCTGTATATTATAGAAATACTTTTTTTTAAACTTAGAACTAGAAGGGATCTTTGAGACTCCCAAGGCCGAGGAGCCCAATCCCTTGCTTTTCCCTCTTCATCTTAATGAAGTTCGTCTACCCCTTCTTATTTATTTTTTATCAATGTTTCCTAATATGTTTAGCTAATTTTCCCCTTCGTTGGGAAAGAAAAATTTGATGGATTCTACTTATATTATATTTGACCTTGGGTTGATTAATATAAAAACAGAGCATGTTTGAGAATTATAGATTATATATATATTTCAGCTGTTTTTTTTTCCTGTCAACTGTTTTGTAAATAATATATTATGTTTGATAACCAGATTGTTTTTTTAAAAAAGTTTTTTTTTGTTGAAAAAAAACTGTTTTGAAACATCTTATGATAAGGACTGCTAGTTTTTTTTTTCTTCTTTGGATTATAATCTATAGTGACTGTAATGTTCGTCCCTGCCCTTCACGCGTGAATCACGATACTAAAGCAGGACCACTTTTCACCAAATGGTACAAGCCACTACTCCATAAAAAAAATGAAATTTGTCCAAAAGGACTTTATTCAACAAACATGGATTAAAATGCTCTAAAAAATACTGACCAATTTGAAGAAAAAAAATTGAAATTTATCAAAAAATTAATGATTAAAAAACTAATAATAATAAAATATTATGTTAGAAAGTTTACGGTTGATAATAAAAAAGTTAAGTGATTAAAATGAGTAAAAAATATATTAACAAGAAATAATAATTTTTTTTATAAAAAAAATACATTATTTAAAAGGACATTATTCAAATAATTTCATACCCTTTATCGTAATTTGCTATATGAAAATGATTTTTTTTACACCACCCAAATGAAATAGATTATCTTAAAATCGCTTTCCAACAATCAGACACAAACGAAAACAGATTTTGATTATAATCAATTCTTACAATAATCGATTATACAAAAATCGATTATCAGCATAATCTTTTTTTTCCAGCTTTCCCAAACACATTCTTAGTTTATTTTTCAAATTTGGAGCTTTTGATTCGTAAAAAATAAAATAAAATTTGTTCTTAATGCTTTCTTCGAAATGATCACTGATTAGATGTTATGTGGATTATGTATGAAAATAGAAGTTTGGTGTATGACTAGATGTGCAAGTAACCCTTTGAATTCTTGAATCTAATAATTTTTCTCTCGTTGAGTCAGGTAAGAGCATTTCAACAAGTTCTTAAAATTAACCGGTTATTGTGTTGCATCATTGAAGCAAATTGAGGTGACGGTTGTTTACATAAGCAATCGATTCTTCTATAAGAACCTTCGATAAGAAAATAAGAGATAAAAATAATAGAGAATTGCATTAACTACCTACATTCAAAAATAAAAATAAAAATAAATGTAAATAAAAATATGAGTAATTTGTGGGACCTATTTAATAAACTTTTTAGAATTAGATCATCATAACGAAGAGTTTCTTAAAGCATTATAAAATAAAAAGTGATGATGTGATATGATAAAACCCATAAAAAAAAAGCTAAGTAACTCCAATAAATTGGATTATTAGATATGCTATAAGGAATTATGATTTTAGTTTTGGAAAAAAGGTCCAAGCAGCCAATGATTTAGGATTGAGTAATTAAGTGAATTCGATTGTCAAAATAACTAAGTTATTAGACTTGTTAATTTCATTTGAATCACTTGTGGTTAAATTCTTGTGAAACCTAACCTCGACACTAGTGCATGTTCGGAAACTCAGTTTCAGCATTCCAAGTCCACGTTGCTTCATTAATTGGAGTGTTTAAGTGTAAAATTAAATCCAAAATAATTGATTCTTATATTAGTAAAATTGATTTTAATGTAAACAAAAAAATTTAGCTTTTTTATCGAGAATAATTGATTGAAGATGTGATCCACAAAATTTTATATATCTGTGATTCAATAAAATTGATTTTAAAAGTAAGTTACTTTAATAAATAAAAAGTGGTGTTTTGGGTTCGGCTTCACCCATCCCCTGGCTTTGATAAGCATTACGTGTTTTCAAACGGCAAAAGAATCAATGACCAAGAAAATACATCAGATGAAGTTGGCACAAGGTGAATAGACAAAAATATAATTTAGCTCATTCATTTTGTCACAGACGATTAATCACAATTACTCGCATAAACTAGTTATGCATCAAGATTTTGAAAAAACTTGATATATATATATGAAATATTTTGTATGTATGGACCGAAGACAGGCCTTACAAATTACAAACTATAATTTGTAATTATTGCAATTAACAGAAGAAACTAATTAAAAGAGTATCTGTGATTAACAAGCCATGGGCGGAAGATCAAAACCTTTATCGTATTGCGTTCTATCTTTCTTGAAAGCAATGCTACCAAAGATGAAGAAGCCCAGAGCATGACCGATCACAGCAACCAAGAACACTCCCCCGTTGAAAGACATGAGCGCTAACATCACCAAGTAAGAGAGCCCAACCCTGAGGAGGTGCAACAGGGTCTGAACCAGACCGGCCGCCACGTGGTTCGAACCGGGTTTGATAAACCGGGTGCTGGAGAGCAATTCGACGAGGAAGGACATGACGAACACGAGCACCAAGGCCAACACGTACATGCCGGTTTTGTCCCCGGGCCACTGGTCGAAGAGAATCTCTGAGTTCTTCCCCCAGAAGAAGGTCATGTGCATGAAGTGCTTCATCGTCATCTTGTGGGGCATCGTCATCGTGGGTGACATCCCGGCCATACCCCCCATGTCACGAACCCCTTTTCTTGTTTTTGGATTTGATTTCTGGGAGATCTAAAAAGGTGATTTGCTAAGCCTTACACGTTTTGGTTTGTACTATATTTTATAATGATGAAATGAAATGGGGATCAGGAATGTTTTTTGGACGTCACCAGGGGATACATATATGGGTTAATATTTTCAATAATGAAATAATGTACGTAAATAAATATATTAAATTATAATATTAGTTTTCAAGTAGTACAGAGTATTGGCGTCAGTGTGGTACTGTACTGCTGCAATACTGCAATTAAAACATGCAATGAATTGGGTGATGTAGCGTTGAAAGCAGTTATCAGAAACCAAAGATATATGTGATGTGTGGACGTGGAGTGACTCGGCCCACAAGTAATAATGCCAATAATCGGTGCGAATCTCAAGCCAGCTGCTATGCATATATCTGTTCGGGTGTTTATCAATCTATTCAAATCGATTCAAACCGTAAAAATCGAACAAACCAAAATCCGAAAAAACCATAATTTTTTATTGGATTGGATCGGATTTTGGATCCTATAGTAAAATCCAATCCAAATCTATTATATACATATACTACTATTTTTGAAATTATAGTATTACTCATACTTAAACATTATTCTTCATACTTTTATGTCCCTCATTCTCTTTAATATATTGGTTGTAATGACATATAAAAGACTATTTAGAATAAATATTAACTCTTGAAGTTATATTTTACTAAAAGTTTTGATGCATAGCATATATATATTTGATTGAGTAATCATGAAAAATAGGAAAACAATTAAGTAAATTTGAAAAATAATTAAATACAATTTATTTGTAGTCGATTCAAGAAAAAAAAAAAAGGATAAGTGGAAGTAGATATAGAGAATTAATATAAAAGAACGTGCTAAAAAATACCAATAATTTTTTTCTTCTCAAACTCCCAAATTATAACAAAGATTATCTTTTATCCACTATTAAATAAGTAGAAAGGACACTTGACATTAGGAAAAAAATAAAGTATGACAAAAACCGAATTATCCAATCCAATCCAAACCGCATTTGATTGGATTGGATCGGATCGGATCGGATTTTTTTAAGGAAGCAAACCGATCCAATCCAAACCGCACGATATTTTTATCATTGGATCATATGACTTTTTAGCTCAAAATCGATTCAATCCAATCCGCGAACACAGCAAATTACTGATAATTTTCGTCATTATGCATTTATAAGTCTTCGTTTTATTGCCATTTACATTTCTGTTCTATATATATGTGGGCCAGGGTAATATCCAATTCCAAGAATTGCTCCCACGTGATGCCTTTCGTTTTCCGGTATTCGTACTACAATTGGTAGTCTACAGTACACACTACACACTACACATATACCATAAGTAATGGGCGAGATTCATTTGGTTCCCGAATGGAATTTAAAAGTTTAGCGGGAGATTCGTAAGTTAAGGGAAATAATATGACAATGTTACCATCTTACTCCCTCCGGTTTATATTATAAACAAAAAATTAATGTACTGTATATATTAAGATGGTTGGTTAATCTCATTTAATATGATTAATAAATTAGGTTTTTAATTAAATTACTCTTTATGGTAATGAGAAGTTGCTTGTGTTGTTGGGAATATAATGAGTCATTGAAAAACAAAATTTATATTAAATGAATGATATTTTAGGAATAATATCATTAAATGAGTCATTGGAAAACAAGATTTGCTTATATATTGGATCAAAAGATTTGGGATTTTTTTGCTTATAATATGGACCGGAGGGAGTACTTTTTTTAACACATGTCAATTTTAAAGTAACTTGAGAAGATATTAAAAATAATAAATTAATAGTCAATAGGGGTTGACACATCTAGTCAAGTCTTCTGCCTACACTTGATACGGCTTCGATTCGATTCTCAAACTTCCTCTATTGGTATCTGATATATAAATTTTACTATAAATCCTTATTGAAATTGATAGTCTTCTCTGACCTTGTAATGGGACGAATCTTCGACATATATATATATATATATATATATATATATATATATATATATATATGAGAGTTAGAATCAATTGACACCATGGTGTCAAGTTTTGGCTCGACACCAAATTTAGACCGTTGATCTTAATTTAATCCAACGGTTTAAGTTTATCATATTTTTTTGAAGGGGGAGCAATTAAATCTCTCTCTCTCTCTCTCTCTATATATATATATATATATATATATATGATAGCGTGAATCCGCAAGTGTACGGCTTCGTCGTCAAGTAATAAAAATATCGAACCTACAGAGACCGTGATCTTGAACAACAATTAATTAATAAATCAATCTAACTATACAAGGAAAGATTTGGTTTTTGAAATAAGAATTAAGTAACAAATCAATTATTAAAATCGCAATCAAACAGAATCGGAAAGCAAATCAAATTGGGGTTTTTCAAATTAAAGAGGAATTTCCAGGAATTGGGTTATCGACAAGACTGTTTATGCTACTAAATTGACTACCCCTATGTTAATTATCAAGATGCTTTGAAGGTGAATTTATCCTAATATAGTTAATGTTCCCTCTCGAGATACAAGAACCATGCCCAATTAAACCAACCCCTACTATCGTGGTAATTGTATTTAAATTGGACCCATTGAGGTTTGTGACAATTCAATGAACCCTCGAATGACCGCTTCTAACTCTCGTGATTTAAGTCCTAAGTTCAATCCCTATAGATCCAATACTTAGGTTCACTTCTCAATTCATCCCTAGAATATCTAAGACATGCATATAACACTACAAAAAAAACCTATTTAGCGATCGAAGATTTCGATCGCTAAACATGATAATTCGGTTGCTATACTGTATAGCGACCGAATTAGTGACCGAATTAAGGGGGTAGCAGAAACCCTAGTGGCTAAATGTTTAGCGACCGAATTTGTATTTCAGTTGCAAATTTGCGACCGATATTTCAGTCACAAAATTATATATTTCGGTCGCCGTATAGTTGGTCGCATGCTCATATAACCGAATTTGGTGAACGATATTCGGTCGCTATTTCGGTCGCAAATTTTGATTTTTTTTTAAATTTTCCTGTAACTTAATCCTATCGACCAAATTTTGTTTTTCAACTATTACCCCATTGATTTTTAATTTCTGATATAAACAAAATACACCAATATTTTTTTGAATAAATAGAAAACGTAAATATGATGTACTAACGATCCAAAACACCACAGTCAATATGATCAAGAAAACATATACATTAATTAACGCAAGTTTAATAATTGTTTATTAAAAAAAAGTTTAATAATGTACTAATTAACGATCAAAACATAAAAACACACCACAGTCAATAAGTACCAATGAAAAAAAATCAAAACTCATCAATCTTCCAAAGGGATGAACATGTAGAAGCGAGAACCCACAAGGTACTTAAACTTTGCCAATGCACCAGTGGACAACAAATACAACTCCCTGATACCATTTGTATCTGTTGCAAAATATGGGCGATCCTCATGGATTACTATATTCCCATTGAACAAATTTTGTCTTCAATAGTCACAACACGCGGTATTTCTTGTCCCCAACGACGGTAGAATGATCGCGGGATTGAAATCAAATCCTGCAAATACACAAGAACAATTTAATAATGATTAGTTTATGCCTTAACCATCATTACGTGAATCTGATCGTTATTCTTAAGTTGATGAGATAATGTACCTGATCTATATGGATGACTGTCTCAAAACATTTAGTCGGATCCATTTTCTGATAAAACGATAAGGAAAACAAGTCATATGTCTAAACTTCATCAAGTGATAATAAGAAAAGATGGAAAGATCCATGTAGCATACTAGCATGTTAAAATAGAACAAAGAAATGCAACTTCACATGCAACTTTACAGATTAGCAAACATAGTAGTTTTCAGGAAAGCAGATGCTTTTACGTCGTTTTGAAGGATGGTCATAGAGATGACTTTTCCTACTGGAAATGCCTAGATAACCTAGTAAGGATGGTCATCAACAACTATTTATGGAAAGCTCCATTGCCTAGTGAAACAAATGAGTAGAAAACCAGAGTTGCTTTCATAATATTGTGTATAGAGCTGCTTTCTAATGTAAATAATGTTTGAATGATGACGACACGTCATGTGCCTGGCAAATTGTGCCCCACCCTTCATTTTATCTAACCCTATATTTAATCCTTCATTATCTAAGACCTTGGCCTTAAGGCAGAATTAAAGAAAAACCTCAAACTTCAAGAATCCTTCAAGCACATCCAAAATATTGAATGAGCATGCGTGCCCTGAGAAAGTACGCATGCTCATTAATATTGAATCTCAAATAGGAAACTAATTAAGGCTTTCGTAGCTTTATAATTAACTCTAGTAGAAAATAAAACCATTGACTTATAAGGATTGCAGCATACTTCAACAAATATATATTGAAGCATATTTCAATACAAACTTAGATAAAATATAGTAGCAAACGTCCTATCGAGCTCCGCTCTCCACTAACAAGACAACACATAATTGTCAAACACATGCATAACTTCTAAATTAGCATCACACAACAAGCATCCCGCCTTTTTGACAGGATCACATCCTATTGAGCTCTGTTCTCCACTAACAAACAACACATAATTGCAAATGCATGCATAAATATTAAATTATCAGCACACAATCAGCATCTTGCCTTTCAGGCAGGATATGTAACACCCTACTTTTTATTTTCCGATTTTTATTTTTTTCAGTAAAAATATTTTCGCTGTATTAACCGGTATAAATGTATTTATTTATATGTTTATCCGAGTTCATGGAGATTGATTTTTATGAAATAAAAATCATATTCATACTCTATCTTAGGGTAGAAGCTTACGGTAAAAATTTGGGTTGAAAATTCAGACGGAACCCTATTCCTGCGTTTTCACCGACAAAGATAATTTTCTTGGCGGAAAACCAAATTTTGACTCGTGAACGAAATGGTTTATATTTAAATCATATTTATAACGAGTTTGGTTGTTTTGAAAATTTTCAACCGAAAATAAAATATTACGCTTTTTACAGGCGTAAAACCCTAATCGGGAAACCGACGGAGTCGAGAAGGGAAGTGCAGAGACCCGTCAAGAGATCGGGACAACGAGTCATACATGATGACTCATGGAGGATGAGTCACTAAGCATTTATGAGCATTAAATGCAAGTAATCATGACATTTAGGTAAAAAGACCAAAATACCCCCAAGCTTTCGCGGGTATTAACAAGACGCATCTACACACTCTTAACCACTCATTTTACGTGGTTGAAAACCTCCCACATCTCTCCAATTTCGTGCATCCACCTCCAATAAATCTTACCTATTTCATTTTGCTTTCGTTTCATTATTTTCCTCTCAAAAAATCGAAATCGGCAAACGACTGAGATGCACGGAATTTCCGGGAACCGCTAATGGATAAGATCGATGACTCATTGGTGAGTCATTTTGTGTGGCCCAAAATCAGCCACACCTCCATCAAATGTGAGCCACATATTATTAACCATGGTTAGCCAAAATAACCTTAGTTAAGTTAATTATAACCTTAGTTAAGTTAATTATAACCTTAGTTAAGCTTATATTAATTTAATAATCACAAAACCCATTAAACCAATTCCTTTTAACCAAACAAAGCATAAGATTACTCCTATAAATACCCCAAAACCGTGGCCTCCCTCACCATTTCACTCATCTTCTTCATTCTCTTCATCTTCCCCACCAACTAAGTTACAAAACCCTAAGAACACCGAATTTCCACCAAACATATGACCCTCTTCCTTTCTGAAACTCGGAAAACACTCAACATAAAAGTTGTTCCTCTTTCTCTCTTATTTCCAACAAGCTAAAGATCATAAAAAACGGATAAGTGGATTGGGAGAAAGGCTCAAAATACAGAAACTGCCCAGAATTCCCAGCAACCCACGAAACAGCAGAAATAAGTCCCATTTCACCCCTGTTATGATCCGAACCAAATGAAACATTAAACACAAAAGTTGTTCCTTTTCTTCTTATCTTTCTATCAAGCCAAAGTTCGTAATTTTTGGATGATTATATTGTGAGATACACTCACAATACCATCACACCCTCAAGCTGTCCAGTTTTCAACATAGTGAAGGTTGATCATTTTCTTCATTTCTTCAATCTTCAAGAGGTAAAAGCTCATCTCCTTGATCATATAAGCTTTCATATTCATGTATTTCTCATGTTTATGCCATGAATCATATTTTTCCATTCCTAGATCTAGAACTTCAAATAATTCTAGAAAAATGTAGAAAAATCATAAAAATGTGAAACCAATTTCTATGATCTAGTTATGATCCCTCCTTTAATTATCCAAGAGCATGTGATAAAAATCATTTTCCTTCCCTATTAACCATTAATGGCCGAACCTAGGTAGGAAAATGGGTTTGGTGTTTTGTTGTTTGTTTTGAATGTTATTACTTGACTTAAGTTCTACAATACATGTATAGCTTAAATCCAAGAGCTTAGGTCCAACAAAAATCCCTAGCTTAAATTCCTAATATGGGCCGAAACCCTAACCTTAAAGGTTAGAGGATTTTGTTTCAAATTTTAGTCTTGTAATAAGTAATCTATGTTAGTTAAGACTCTAGTAACTAGGATCCAAAAGATGGCATTAAGAAGATAATCCTAAACCTATTTTCTAAGTCTTGGCCGAACCTAGACCTAAAGTGTCATAGATGGTTGTTAGTTGATTAATTATAGTTATGTTGTTTTAATGAAGGTGGTTGTGTTAACTCGTGACGGAATAACGAGAATCGTCGTGTACGTGTTTTCGGTGCTAACTCAGGTGGGGAAAAGAATCAACCTATCGTCGGAATCGATAAGTAGTAGATTATATGATAATTGTGTAGGGCGACCTAAACCCTACTAGTAGTCGAGTAATCGACAAGACCAAAATCCCATTGGAAACCTTTTCTGTAAAACCAATGGTGATTCGGGGATTGTAGGTTTATCGACATTAAGTTGATTTTAAGTATTTGAGGATGTTTGATTTTATGTTATCAAATTTACTGTGATACGCTGGTTGAGGTATTCCATCTGCATGTGACGTATTATTTCGGTGTTTGAATATTTATATGATATTGAGATATTTGGATATTTTCTGATGTTATGTTATGCATGATCTGCCTGTTTTTAAATATTGTGCTTAGATGATTTGTAAGTAAGGATATGTGTTGTTCGGGAGATGATTGTTTGGGTGAGAGAATGAATTGACTTAGAGGGGCTTAGCTAAATTAAATTATCTAAATGAGGGGATGTGACATAGAATGCAAGTGGAGGTTGTGAGGAAGAGTTTGAGGTACTAGGTTGCTATTGATAAAAGTCAGTAAGAATCATATCGTGCTTATGCACTATTTCCTATGAGAGATTAGGGAATAGGGGCGCACCTAGTTATTATTTATTATATGCTTATGTGCTATTTCCAATGGGGGCAATAGTGACGCATACTGTGCTTATGCACTATTTCCTATAAGAGATTAGGGAATAGGGGCGCACCTAGTTATTATTTATTATATGATTATGTGCTATTTCCAATGGGGGTAATAGTGACGCATACTGTGCTTATGCACTATTTCCTATAAGAGATTAGGGAATAGGGGCGCACCTAGTTATTATTTATTATATGCTTATGTGCTATTTCCAATGGGGGCAATAGTGACGCATATCGTGCTTATGCACTATTTCCTATGAGAGATTAGGGAATAGGGGCGCACCGAGTTATTATTTATTATATGCTTATGTGCTATTTTCAATGGGGGAAATAGTGACGCATACTGTGCTTATGCACTATTTCCTGTGAAAGATACAGGAATAGGGGTGCACTGAGTTTTGACCCTAAATAGTTCTGGACTACTGACTAATGTGACAGGAGTGAAGATGACCACATCAGTATTAAGTTTTAGTTGCATGGGCTGAGGGTAGAGGATGATATAGTGAATTGAGGATGATTGTTGATTTTGAGTGATGTGTGTCTCGTGACAATTCTCGTATAATTTACTATTACTCTTTTCCGCTTTTTGATGATAGAACTGTTTCTTATTCCCTATATCTTTCTGTGTGTTGTGTTTTATTTCTGATGTGATCGTACAAGAAGACCCGATGGAGGAACCAATTGTTGAGGGGTTAGATGGAACTCCTTACGAACCAGATGCTGGAGGTCGAGCTGTGATTCAAGGCGATTAGAGTATAGACAGTATGGCCAGTGTGTTTAAAGAGTATTTATATTTCTGCTGAGTATGTCTGTAGTGAAGTTTATGCCTGTGAGGGATCCTACTGAGAGGGTACCCTTAACAGTGCTTTTGGAATGTAATAAATAACAGGTGTGTATTTATGTAATATAGTTTTGGTATGTTTTATATATGCATAAGTTATATAATTATTAATTAAGTTTTAATTTTTACGTATTTTCAATGATAAGCGAGCGATTAAGTAAATAAATATTAAGGTTTTAATGTAATAATACGATGGGGCACAACGGGGTGTCTCAGGATACCTTCCTATTGAGCTCAGCTCTCCACTAACAAACAACAAGATATATAGTGTGTATAGGCCATCATTACCCCTCTACATTTTATTCAGACATTATCACAGCTAACATTGGTAAGATTATCCTCAATATGACCCAGTGGGTGTCATTGCCATTGCACACTATAACGCATAAATAAAAATAATCGTGTCAGAGCTGAAATGACAACATTTGATAATATTACTTTATAAGGTTTCTATCCAAATCCCAAATCTAATATAAAACTAGTTATGTTTGGTTGTTTTGTAAGAGGACTATAAGTGACCCTCCTACTGGAAATGCCTAGATAACCTAGTAAGGATGGTCATCAACAACTATTTCTGGAAAGCTCCATTGCCTAGTGAAACAAATGAGTAGAAAACCAGAGTTGCTTTCATTATATTGTGTACAGAACTGCTTTCTAATGTGAATAATGTTTGAATGATGACGACACGTCATGTTCCTGGCAAATTGTGCCCCACCCTTCATTTTATCTAACCATATACTTAATCCTTCATTATCTAAGACCTTGGCCTTAAGGCGGATTTTGTGGTTTTGGCCTTAAAGAAAGAAGAACGAAAAAGTCATAAGCTGTCAGGGCCAGGCCATGATGGCCATCACGACCGTGACAGACCAACCAGGAAGAATTTCCAGGCAGAATCTGTCACGGCCGTGACTCGCATTACTTGATTTTGCCAAAGGGAAGAAGACTTATTGTGTTGCGGTGGTAACGGTGGCGCTGCTCTGGTGGTGATGGTGGTGGCGCTGCTCTGGACGTGCGTAGGAAGACGGACCTAAGAGAGGGAGAAACGGTTAGAGATGGAGAGAGAGAGAGACAGAGATGGAGGGAGAGAAAGAGAGAAACGGAGAAGGAGAGGGGGGGGGAGGGAGCTTACCTAACAGCGGTGGCTGGAGGCTGGTGGTCGAAGCTCGCGAGGAAGAAAGAATGATGACCGAAGCTGCTGCGCCGCGCCACTGCGTGTGAGAGAGAAGAGAGGAAAAGAGAGAAATGGGGGAAGAGAGGAAGGAACGTCGCGATTTAGAGATTTCAGTTTTAACGACCGAATAATTCGGTCGCTACACGGGTAAATTTGAAATTTGAATTCATAAATTTAGCGACCGATTTAATATCGGTCGCCAAGATAAATGAAATTTATCCGTTGAATTTAACTCGGTCGCCATTTCGGTCGCTAAAAAGTCATAAATTTTTTACTTTTACTTTCCTTTATTTGGCGACCGAAATAGAGACCGATAACTCTGATACGCTCTATTTTGGTCACTATTTCGGTCGCTATATCAACTGTAATCATTGTTTGATTTAGATCCTACAATCGGTCGCCATTTCGGTCGCAAACAGCAACCGACAAATTCGGTCACTATTTTCGATCGCTAAATAACCTTTTTTTTTTGTAGTGTAAGTACGCACCAAATTCACAAGTAATTATAACAATAGGAATTAAATCAAAAGCAAATTGAAATTAACAAAGGGAAAACATCAATTCATAACATAAAACGAGTCTTGGGCATAGCCCCAATTCCTAGAAATAAAACGACTACTCAAACATTGCCATGTTCATAGAAATCTTGATTAACAAAAGCATAAAAAATCCTAAGAGAAAAGAAGAAATTGGAGAAGAAGAGAAATCATAATTTTTACCAATGGTAGCAGCCAAAAGGATCCCTATTTTCGAGCCTAAGAGTCCTATTTATAATGTAGGTTAACTTCGGATTTAAGCAATTACAAATCAGTTCAAAAACAAAATCAGAATCCCAGATTTTGGGCGTCACGGCCGTGATGTCTATCACGGCCAGGCCGTGACAGGTTTTCTTGAGAATGGTTGCAATGGTTGGCCTGTCACGACCGTGTGGCCATCACGGCCTGGCCGTGACAGGTTTTGACTCGTGTTTTTCTTTTTCTTCAGCCCTACGCGAACATGGCCGTGATGCTGGTCACACCCAGGCCGTGATGGTCTCTGCTTGGCTCATTTTTCTTGTTTTTCAAGCTCCGCTACATGCAAACTCCAAATTAACTGGTCTTGAGCAATTTAATCATCAATTCCTACACACAAACACCATAGAACCACCTTACCCGTTCCAAAGGGAAAAACTAACAAAAATAAAATTAAAAATGGCTAAACTACATGAAAATGCATGCCATATGATAAAGAAATATGAGGTGAAATCACACTCATCAATATATATATATATATATATATATTGTTAACTCGATCTCACTTTTTTTTATAAACATCTTCTCTATTAGGGGTGTTCATCAACCGATCCAATCCAATGCCAATCGCACTAACCGAACCGAAAAACCGACAACCGAAATAACCGAAAAACGAAAAACGTAAAAACCGAAATTTTTCATTGGATTGTGATGAGTGTGATTTCACCTCATATTTGTTTATCCTATTGCATGCATTTTCATATAGTTTAGGAATATTTAATTTGATTTTTGTTAGTTTTTACCTTGGAACGGGTAAGGCGGTTTTGTGCTGTTGTCGTGCAGGAATTGAGGATCAAAATGCTCAAGATTAACCATGATGGAGCTTGCATAAAGATGGGGGTTGAAAAGTGAAGAAAATGAGCCAAACAGAGCCCATCACGGCCTAGCCGTGACAACCATCACGTCCATGATCGAGTAGAGCTGAAAAGAAAGAATGGAAAAGTCAGAACTGGTCACGGCCAGCCCGTGATGTCCATCACGGCCGTGACATGTCAGCTGAACCAGACCCTCACAAGCAGAACTAATCACGGCTAGGCCGTGATGGTGGTCACGGCCGTGACAGACCATTAATCAAAGCAACCACCAAGGCAAAATATGTCACGGCCTGGCCGTGATGGCCATCACGGCCGTGATGCGCAATATATGGATCTTTAGAAACTGATTTGATATGAATTTGTGATTGCTTGGGATTCAAGTTACCCTAATCTATAAATAGATCACTTAGGCTCGAAAATAGGGACTCTGAGGGACTTTTGGGCTGCTCCCTTAGGCAAAATTTGGATTTTCTCTCTTCTTCTTCTTTTCTTCTCTTAGGTTTTAATTCATGTTTTTGTTAATCAAGCTTGCCATGACCATGGCAATGCTTGAGTAGTAGTTTTATTTCTAGGGATTGGGGCTATGCCCAAGATCTGTTTTTATGTTATGAATTGATGTTTTCCCTTTGTTAATTTCGATTTCGCTTTCGATTTGTTTTCTATCGCATAAATTACTTGTGAATCTGGTGCGCACTTATTTGCATGTCATAGATATTCTAAGGAGGAACCCAGCGGTAAACTTAGGTATTGGATCTATAGGAATCAAACTTAGGACTTAAATCACGAGAGTTAGAAGCGATCCTTCGAGGGTTCACGAATTGTCACAAAGCTTATAGGGTTCAATCTAGATTCAATTACCACGAGAGTAGGGGTTGGTTTAATTGGGCACGGTTTTTGTAACCCGAGAGGGAGCATTAACTTATTAAGGATAAATTCGCCTTCAGAGCAATTTTGATAATTAACAAGGGGTAGTCAATTTGGTAACATGAACAATCTTGTTGGTAACCCAATTCCTAGGATTCTCTTTAGAATTGAAAACCCCTAATTGATTTACTTTCCTCTTTTAATTGACTGCATTCTTAAATATTTGATTTTCTAAGTTAATTCTTATTACAAAAATCAAATTTTTTCAAAATCCCTTTTTTATATAGTCCAGTTTAATTGGTTTGATAATTAATTGTTATTTGAGATCACGGTCTCTGTGGGATCGATCTTTTTATTACTTGGTGACGAATCCGGTACACTTGCCGGAATCCACTCCATCAAGTTTATGGCGCCGTTGCCGGGGATTGTGCTTTTTTGAATCTCAATTTAATTTTTAAATTGATTTTTCAGGACTTTTTCTTTTTAATTATTTCTTTTTAAAATAAAAAAAATATTTCTTTTTTTCATTTATCTCTTTTTCTTTCTAGAGTATCTATCTCTATCTTATAGGTGTTTTTCTCTTTTATGCAAAGATCCCTAAGTCTTGGAAACTTTATTGAGGTCGACCCCGAAATCGAAAAGGCCTTTCATAGACGTAGGAGACTACAAAGAGAGAGGGAAAGGTTGATCCCCATTCTACTCATGGTGAATCTACCGGATACCAAACCACTGAAGGACTACGCAGCCTCAAATGCTAGGGGTTTGCGAACTGGGATTGCTAGGCCAGAAATCGAGGTGGAGAACTACACTATACCGCCTATGCTAATTAGCAAGATTAGGCAACATCAATTCGGAGGATTGCCCTCGGAGGACCCGACTGATCATGTGGAGACATTCTTGAAATTCACCAATGCAATAAGGATTCAAGGTGCCCCGATCGATGCTATACGCTTGAGGTTATTCCCCTCCTCTCTGACTGGGAAGGCGAAAGCTTGGTTGAAGCAAGTGCCCGCTAATACGTTGTCAACTTGGGACCAACTGGAGCAGGCATTCTTGGAGAAAATTTTCCCTCCATCCAAGACGGCTTACCTACGAACTCAGATCATCGGCTTCTTCCAAAAGGACGGAGAATGCTTATCTGAAGCTTGGGATCGCTACAAAGGGTTGCTGGAGTCTTGCCCACATCATGGACTCGAGAAGTGGCTATTAGTGCATACCTTCTACAACGGATTGGATTACTCTTCGAAGGTGTCACTTGACTCTGCAGCTGGTGGAGCCTTTATGAATAGACCTCTGACTGAAGCATTCAATATCATTGAAAACTGGCCACCAACTATCACCAATGGGGTTCGGAAAGAGGTAATAACCCGAAAAAGATTTCAGGGGGTAAGTTTGAAATGAATAACACTGATCTGATTATGTCTAAAGTTGACTCACTGAATAAACACTTTGATAAACTTGAAAAGGCTAGTGTGAGTTCAATAGGTGCTACTGATATGCCTCTAGCTCGACTAGTTTTATAACTAGTAAGACCATGGTTTTTGCACCAATTACTCGAGTTTAATCTCGTTTTCACCCAAATTTGGATTTAATTGTCCTCAAGCAACATTTTGAGTTTCTTAAGTAATTTAGGGTATTTTAGTTGATTTTGAGTCAAATAAAGCTTTTACTGCTATTTCATGTTTTCAAGATAATAAGAAGAGCAAAAAAGGAAGGACACTGAAAGCAGAAGCCATCACGCCCAGGCCGTGACATTGGTCACGGCCTTGATGAGCTACCCATGAAAGTCAGAAAGGATCACGGCCCAGCCTTGATACGCATCACGGGCGTGATAAGAAGATCCTGGAAGTCATCACGGCCCAGCCGTGATACGCATCACGGGCGTGATGAGAGAACCCTGAAGAACATAATTGATCACGTCCCAGCCGTAATGGAGGTCACGGCCGTGACAGGTCAGCACCCAAAGTCATAATGCATCACGGCCTGGCCGTGATAGGCATCACAGCCGTGACGGACCAGAATTCGAATGCGCGCCCTTGGCAGAATTGGTCACGGCCTGGCCGTGATGGCCGTCACGGCCGTGACGCGCGGCCACTCTATAAAACAAGAACGCAATAGACACAGAAGACATCCAATTTTCACTGCTTATAATTTGTTTTTAGGATTTTTGTTATGTTTTTGATGGAGAACTAATCCCTTGGATTAATCTACTGTAATCGGTTTCCGCCGACACTTGAGGTTCTGTAATTACCGGATCAATTTGCTTCTTCCTTTCAATACTATCCTATATGTCTGTTTGCTTAATTCAGGTTATATAGAATAAGTGTTGATTTATTTCGGTGATTGTATGTTCCTATACCTAATCGTGTTTGCTTAATTCACGTGTGTTCAATCGTGTTTGCTTAATTCACGAGTGCTTCATCCCGTTTGCTTAATTCGGGAATTAGGAACATACGTCTCGTAGTGCCGATTTCGCTTGTTAATTGTCGCTACAATCGAAAAGGGATTAGAATCCACTTAGGGCTTGGAATTTATATGAATCAATGATAGTGGGAAACCTAGAAAAGTAGATTAGTCGTTTCAATTATTTATAATCACTTCTCGCTCTGTTTTCTGCTCTGTTTTCTCAATCAAATTTCAAACCAACCCCCCCCCCCCCCCCACCCCAAAAAAAAAAGACTGATTTTTCTGCGAATAACAATCCAAGATTCCTTGTGAGACGATACTCGAGTTGTCGCGCCCTAACTGCAGTTTTTCTAAAACCACTCGCTTTTTGACCCGTGTGCGATAGCGTGTCAAAATTGGCGCCGTTGCCGAGGACTCTTGTTGTTATTTTCGTATTTTTATTTTTGATTTTCTGCTGAATTAGTTCTGGCTACTAGGTCTGGTTGTTCTGAATTGTTTGAATTTGATCCTGAAATTGGGAGAACACTGCACACACGCCGTAGAGCTATTCGGGCTAGCACTAGTGGTAATTCTGATTCTGAAATTGTTTTTGATAACATGGCTGATCAAAGAACATTAGGACAGCTTGCTGCTCCTGATGTTAATTATAATGGTTTGTGTATTGAATATGCTGATGTGGTTGCTCCTTTTGAATTAAAATCTGGTTTAATACACTTGTTGCCAAGGTTTAGTGGTCTTGCAGGTGAGGATCCGCACAAGCATCTGAAGGAATTCCAGGTTGTCTGCTCTACACCTTTGAGACCGGAAGGAATAACCGAAGACCATATCAAGCTAAGAGCCTTCCCATTCTCACTTCAAGGTGCTGCGAAGGATTGGTTATATTACCTTGAGCCAAATTATGTTTCAACCTGGAACGATTTGAAGAAGGTCTTCTTAGAGAGGTACTTCCCTGCCTCCAGAGCTGCATCAATCAGGAAGGAGATATGTGGTATTAGACAGGGCAATGAATCATTGGCTGAGTACTGGGAGAGATTCAAGAAGTTGGTATCCAGTTGTCCTCAACACCAGATTTCCGAGCAGCTCCTTATTCAATACTTTTATGAGGGGTTGCTTCCGATGGATAGAAACATTTTGGATGCTGCTAGTGGGGGAGCACTTGTTGATAAGACCCCAGCTGCTGCCAAGCAATTGATTGAAAACATGTCGCTCAACTCCCAGCAATTCACAACTAGAAGCAATTCTGTCGAAGCAAGGGGTGTGAATGAGATCCATGGTTCTTCTTCCAACAAGGCCCTTGAAACCAGAATTGATGAGCTTACTTCTCTAGTGAAACAGTTGGCAGTGGACAAAGTTCAGACAGCAAGGGTGTGTGGTATTTGTACTTCTCCTGAGCACCTGATCGATGCATGTCCCATTCTGAAGGATGAGTCAGTCACTGATTTGCCTCAAGCATATGCAGCCAATCTTTACCATCAAGGCAACAATAAGAGCAGGTACAGAATCCCTGACCTCTCCACTAATAAGTACCACCCCAACTGGAGGAACCATCCGAACCTTCGGTATGGAAACTCATCCACACAACAAGAACAGCTGATGCTACCACCACAGAATCCTCCTCAAGTGACCACCTCTGCACCTTTCGGACCTTCACTAGAAGACCTTGTCAAACTAATGGCTGCACAAAATCTCCAGTTCCAGCAACGAACGGATTCTAGTATTCATGCTTTGCAAACGCAGATTGGACAGCTTGCCACTTCGACGAATGCCATGCAGCAAGCTCAAGGATCGAACCAACTACCTGCTCAACCAGTAGTGAATCCTAATGTCCCAAATCCTAATGTGAGTGCAATGACTTTGAGATCCGGGAAGACTGTAGAACCAGCCCCTGAAAAGAATAATGTTGATCAGGTAACACCTGAACCTCCTGTTGTTGTTGAAGCTGAAAAAGAGTATGTGCCACGAATCCCCTTCCCACAAAGAGTGCAGAAAAATAAAAAGATTGATGAGGAAGATAAGGAGAGAGAAATTATGGATGTGTTCATAAAAGTGGCGGTAAATATTCCACTTCTTGATGTGATTAAGCAGGTTCCAAAGTATGCAAAGTTTCTGAAGGATTTGTGCACACACAAGAGAAGGTTGAAGGGTAGTGAGAGCGTCAATTTGGGGCGAAATGTTTCAGCCCTCATTCAGCCTAAACCTGCGCCTGAGAAGGTTACAGTTTCAGCCCTCAGTCGGGCAATGCCACAGAAATGCAACGATCCGAGAACTTTTTCTATTCCATGCACCATTGGGGACAGTAAATTCGACAACTGCATGTTGGATTTAGGAGCTTCTATCAATGTCATGCCTACTTCTGTTTTCATCAATCTTGATCTTGGTCCTTTGCAACAAACAGGTCTTACTATTCAGTTGGCAAACAGGGCCAATGCTCGCCCCATTGGAGTGGTAGAAGATGTGCCGGTACAGGTTAATGACTTGATTTTCCCTGTTGATTTTTACATACTGGACATGGCAGGGGAAACAAATTCAAGCAGATCACCAATCATTCTGGGCAGACCATTCATGAAAATAGCGAAGACCAAGATTGATGTTCACGATGGAACCATGTCCATGGAGTTTTGTGACATTGTTGCAAAATTCAACATTTTCGATGATATGAAGCACCCCTTGGAAGAGCATTCTGTTTTTCAAATAGAGTTGCTCTCTGAAATTGTTGAGGACACTTATCATGATTTGGTTGCAGCTGCTGATTTTCCATCTTTCTATGATTTTGATGATGTCTACTCATGTGCTGATTGCACTGACTCTGACCCTTGTGCTGTTTGTGCTGAGATTGATGCTGCCATGCGGGGTGACAGTGTAGATGAAGCTATTTGTTCAGCTGAAGTTCTTGACATCCCGGCTGCCCCAAACATACCATATGTTGAGCAGCCACCCTCCTTGGAGCTTAAGCCACTTCCTGGAAATCTGAAGTATGCTTACTTAGAGAGGAATGAAAAACTTCCGGTTATAATTTCCTCTAACCTTGATTCTGACCAGGAAACTAAGCTCTTGGAGGTTTTGAAGAAGCATAAGAAGGCAATTGGGTGGACCTTGGCCGACATACCAGGCATTAGCCCCTCCATGTGTATGCATAGGATTCTGTTGGAGGACGGGGCTAAACCAGTTAGGCAGCCCCAAAGGTGACTCAATCCCTTGATTCTTGATGTTGTGAAGAAGAAGGTAACAAAACTCTTGCATGCGGGTATCCTATATCCTATCTCTGACAGCAATTGGGTGAGCCCCGTGCAAGTTGTACCCAAGAAATATGGACTCACAGTGGTAAAAAATGAAAGCAATGAACTTGTCCCCACTAGAGTCCAGAATAGCTGGAGAGTCTGTATTGACTACAGGAGGTTGAACCAGGCTACTAGAAAGGATCACTTTCCTTTGCCGTTCATCGATCAGATGCTTGAACGGCTAGCTGGTAAATCACACTATTGCTTTCTTGATGGTTTTTCAGGTTACTTTCAGATCCACATTGCACCAGAGGATCAAGAAAAAACCACCTTTACGTGCCCTTTTGGCACGTTTGCATACAGGAGGATGCCATTTGGTCTTTGCAATGCTCCTGACACATTCCAGAGATGCATGATTAGTATTTTCACTGAATATATTGAGAATTGCATGGAAGTGTTCATGTATGATTTTACTGTTTATGGTTCCTCATTTGATGCATGCTTGAATAGTTTGAATCTTGTTTTGGAAAGATGCATTGAAACTGACCTTGTTTTGAACTATGAAAAATGTCATTTTATGGTGGAACGGGGAATTGTTTTGTGGCATATTATTTCTGAAAAGGGTATTTCAGTGGATCCTGCTAAGATTGAGGTGATTTCTACACTGCCTTATCCATCTTGCGTTCGCGAGATTCGTTCTTTTCTTGGTCATGCAGGTTTTTACAAGCGCTTCATAAAGGATTTCAGCAAGATAGCCCTTCCTCTGTCAAACTTGTTGAAGAATGATGCCATTTTCAACTTTGATGACAACTGCAAAAGGGCATTTGATTTCTGGAAGAAAGCCTTGACCTCTACCCCCATCATCCAGCCCCCTGACTGGACCGTCCCTTTTGAGCTTATGTGTGATGCCTCTAACTATGCTGTGGGGGCGGTTCTTGCACAAAGGGTGGGCAAGGCTGCCCATGTGATTTATTATGCTTCTAGAACTTTGGACGCTGCACAGGCTAATTACACCACTACTGAAAAGGAACTTCTAGCCATTGTTTTTGCTCTTGATAAATTCAGATCCTATTTGCTAGGTTCCAAGGTTGTTGTTTTTACTGACCATGCAGCTTTGAAGTACTTGTTGAAGAAACCAGAAGCAAAACTGAGATTGATTCGGTGGATGTTGTTGCTCCAAGAGTTCAGTGTGGAAATTAAAGATAAAAGTGGAGCTGAGAATTTGGTGGCTGATCACTTGAGCAGAATAGAGAGAGATGAGGATCCTTCCCCCATTCAGGATGACTTTCCTGGTGAGCAGCTTTTACAGTTACATGGGGTAACTCCTTGGTTTGCTGATATTGTTAACTATCTTGTTGCTGGTGTTTTTCCAACAGGCGCAACTAGGGCGCAAATTCACAAACTCAAGAGTGATGCCAAATATTATGTTTGGGATGATCCATATCTATGGAAATTTGGCAGTGATCAGGTAATTAGGAGATGTGTCCCCGACTATGAGATTGAGTCTATTTTGCACTTTTCTCATGCTTCTCAAGTAGGCGGACACTTTGGGCCACAAAGGACTGCAAGAAAAGTCCTAGATTCAGGTTTTTATTGGCCCACCATTTTTAGGGATGCTTATGAGGTTTACCGCACTTGTAGAGAGTGTCAGACAGCAGATACAGCCATCACTCGTAAGATTGAAATGCCTCAGCAACCTATGCTTTTCTGTGAGGTGTTTGATGTGTGGGGAATTGACTTTATGGGTCCGTTCCCTGCATCTTTTGGTTTTCTCTATATTCTGCTTGATGTTGATTATGTTTCAAAGTGGGTGGAAGCTATCCCCACTAGGACTAATGATTCTAGAGTTGTTGCAAATTTTGTCAGGTCCAATATCTTCTGCAGGTTCGGAATACCTCGGGCTATCATAAGTGACCAAGGTACTCATTTCTGCAACCACACCATAGAAGCTTTACTCCGGAAGTATGGAGTTGTGCACAGGGTCTCCACTGCATATCATCCCCAGACTAATGGGCAGGCTAAGATCTCAAACAGAGAGATCAAACAGATCTTAGAGAAAGTGGTGTAGCCAAACAGGAAGGACTGGAGCCGCCATCTAGAAGACGCACTTTGGGCTCAAAGAACAACTTTTAAGACACCAATAGGGATGTCTCCCTGTAGACTTGTGTTCGGTAAGGCATGCCATCTTCCTGTAGAGATTGAGCATCGAGCTTATTGGGCGGTCAGAAGCTGTAATTTGGAAATGCAAAAGGTCGACATTGAAAGGAAACTCCAATTACAGCAGCTTGAAGAGCTTAGGTTGGAAGCCTATGAAATCTCTCGAATTTACAAAGAGAAAACCAAGCACTTCTATGATCAGATGATTTCTAGGAAGGAATTCTCTGTGGGCCAACAGGTTTTATTGTTTAACTCCCGCCTGAAAGTGATGGCTGGGAAACTTCGATCCAAGTGGATTGGCCCGTTTGTTGTCACTAATGTTTTCCCTCATGGTGCAGTAGAAATAAAAAGTGCAGGTAGCAACAAGGCCTTTAAGGTTAACGGGCAGCGCTTGAATCTATTCCATGAGAGCTCGGTGCCTGAAGATGTTACTGTTGAGGACCTCTCCTTGGGAGAGCCCACCTACACTACAACTTGATCAGGGAGCACCTTCTCCTTTCCCTCACTCTGATTTTATATTTATGTTCTTTCATTGAGGACAATGTATGTTTTAAGTGTGGGGGAGGGAACCAATTGTTTTGTTTTTGTTTTGTTTTCTTTTAGCTCTTGAATAATTTGAGAAGATCAAGAGTTTGGGTGTTGAGTCTTGTGTCGGTGAGCTTGTTGGATTTTAATCAAATTTTGCATAGATGGATTGCATGATATGTGTTGACTGTTGATGATTTCCCCCTAGGTTTTGAAAATTGAAAATTGACCCCCATGTGAAAAATTGAAAATTAAACCTTGAGATATTCTATTGTGATTGTATGATTTATGATAAGTATTGGGTGAAGGGATGCACACACTAGGGACAGAATCTCGGTCAAACAATTTGCGAAAATGTCCAGGTGAGGAATTTGAGCCTCCAACATGTTTTTAACTTTGTGAATCACTTTTAAGTTGCACTTTCCCGATTTTGCTTGAATCTCTTCATGGTTTGCATGCTTATGTGGTTGCATCAGATGATTTAGGCAATTTTCTTTGAATTAACCACTTGGCCTAAAAAGAACCATCCCTAATGCATGTTCCCTAGTTAGCCACATTGAGCCTAATAAGCCTATTGTTTCTTGATAACCTCATGTTATAAGCCAAAAATCTGGAAAGACCATGTAAACCCGATCTTAGGATTAAGAGAGCATGGAAGCTTAGCAAGAGAATGGTTGCAAGAAACTAAGTTTGGGGTAGCTACAAGGATATGATGTGTTGTTTGGGATTGAGAAAAAGAAAAAAATAAAGGTTGGAGCCAAAGGCAAAAAGAAAAAAAAAAGAAATAAGAAAATAACAAAAAGTGTAAAAAAGGGGTATTAGAAGAAAAAGGTTGTAGTCACCAAAAGCAAAAAGAAAAATGGAAAAAGGAATTTGAGTGGAAGTTCAATGTATTAAAATGCTCATGCTCTCTTAGTTCCTAGGGACTTAAGCCTAGTACCTTTGAATATCCTACCTCTAGCCAGGCCCCATTACAACCTTTAAAAGACCTTTTGATGTTGCATGCATGTTTTCGTGGGAACTTTGTTTGAGATGAAGATCAAAATCATGGGAAGTGATCTTGAAATGTGAAAATGAGTGAATTGTTGATAGCCTAGACAGATTGAGCGAATGAGTGAAATATTAAATGCCCTTGTGAGGAAGGCAATTGTTTGAAATTGGTGATCTCCCTTTTGTGTGTGACTTGGATCCTCAACTTAGATTAATGATTGCATGAATGATAGAATTCTCAATTGTTTAAAGTAAATGAATGTGGGGATTACATTGTTACAAGGGGGGAAGCATTGAAGAAAAATTGTTTTGTTAAGATTGCATGAAATTTGTGTGAAATTGGTTAAATCCTTTAAGCTTGCCAAGTTTGAGTCTTTTTGAGTTTTAGTTTGCTTGGGGACAAGCAAAGTTTAAGTTTGGGGTATTTTGATAAGCCTCTGGCTCGACTAGTTTTATAACTAGTAAGACCATGGTTTTTGCACCAATTACTCGAGTTTAATCTCGTTTTCACCCAAATTTGGATTTAATTGTCCTCAAGCAACATTTTGAGTTTCTTAAGTAATTTAGGGTATTTTAGTTGATTTTGAGTCAAATAAAGCTTTTACTGCTATTTCATGTTTTCAGGATAATAAGAAGAGCAAAAAGGGAAGGACACTGAAAGCAGAAGCCATCACGCCCAGGCCGTGACACTGGTCACGGCCGTGATGAGCTACCCATGAAAGTCAGAAAGGATCACGGCCCAGCCGTGATACGCATCACGGGCGTGATAAGAAGATCCTGGAAGTCAGAGACCATCACGGCCCAGCCGTGATATGCATCACGGGCGTGATGAGAGAACCCTGAAGAACAGAATTGATCACGTCCCAGCCGTGATGGAGGTCACGGCAATGACAGGTCAGAACCCAAAGTCAGAATGCATCACGGCCTGGCCGTGATAGGCATCATGGCCGTGACGGACCAGAATTTGAATGCGCACCCTTGGCAGACTTGGTCACGGCCTGGCCGTGATGGCCGTCACGGCCTGGCCGTGATGGCCGTCACGGCCGTGACGCGCGACCACTCTATAAAACAGGAACGCAGCAGACACAGAAGACATCCAATTTTCAGTGCTTACAATTTGTTTTTAGGATTTTTGTTATGTTTTTTATGGAGAACTAATCCCTTGGATTAATCTACTGTAATCGGTTTCCGCCGACACTTGAGGTTCTGTAATTACCGGATCAATTTGCTTCTTCCTTTCAATACTATCCTATATGTCTGTTTGCTTAATTCAGGTTGTGTAGAATAAGTGTTGATTTATTTCGGTGATTGTATGTTCCTATACCTAATCGCGTTTGCTTAATTCGCGTGTGTTCAATCGTGTTTGCTTAATTCATGAGTGCTTCATCCCGTTTGCTTAATTCGGGAATTAGGAACATACGTCTCATAGTGCCGGTTTCGCTTGTTAATTGTCGCTACAATCGAAAAGGGATTAGAATCCGCTTAGGGCTTGGAATTTATATGAATCAATGATAGTGGGAAACCGAGAACAGTAGATTAGTCGTTTCAATTATTGATAATCACTTCTCGCTTTGTTTTCTGCTCTGTTTTCTCAATCAAATTTCAAACCAAACCCCCCCAAAACTGATTTTTCTGCAAATAACAATCCAAGAGTCCTTGTGAGACGATACTCGTGTTGTCGCGCCCTAACTGCAATTTTTCTAAAACCACTCGCTTTTTGACCCGTGTGGGACAGCGTGTCAGCTACTAATGTTGTTTGTGAGATTTGTGGAATGCAGGGACATGACATAATGGAGTGCCCACATGGTATTGCTCATGGATCCGGTGCTTCAGGGGAACAAGTGAACTCTTGTCACAACTTCTATGACACGAACCCGAAGTTACCAAACTACGCTCCTCCAAATTCTTACAACCAAGGAAGGAAGAATAGCCCTTACCTCTCTTACGGGAACTACAACAACACGTTGAACCACGAATTCCAGGAAAGCCAAGGTAATAGGAAACCCGCATCGAGGTATCCTCAGGTACAAAAGTCTAAACTTGAGTCTCTTTTGGAAAATTTTGTTGAAACTCAAACAAAACAAAATGAAGAGTTTAGGCAACAAGGTAGGGCAGTTAATGAGGCAATAAAAGAGTTAGCATCTCAGGTAGATAACTTAGTCATCCATAATAAGATGTTAGAAACTCAGATTGTCCAACAAGCTAGTACATATACTAAGAACTAAGGGTACATTTCCAGGACAGCCCGAAGTTAATCCCAACGAGCACTGTAATGATATATACTTAAGGGATGATAAGCTTGGGGTAGTTGAAAAGGATGTGGAATGTGAAGAGGACATGAGTGAACATAAAGAGATAGAGCCAAAGTATGTCCCTCCACCACCGTACCAACCCCCAATACCTTTCCCACAAAGGTTGGTCAACAAAAATCAAGTAGAAAAAGAAACTAAGAGCTTAATTGAGGAGCAGGATGCCATGATAAAAACTAATATGCCTCCTAAACTAAAAGATCCAGGAAGTTTCTCTACTGCTTGCTCAATTGGAGAATTAAAAATAGACCAAGCCTTATGTGACTTGGGGGCTAGTGCGAGTTTGACGCCGCTTACTATCTTTGAGAGGTTAGGAACCAAGAAATTGAGTCCATCCGAATCCTCTTTACAATTTACGGATGGCTCAACTAAAACTCCTCTAGGAATACTAGAGAATGTTCCCATAAAGGTAGGGAAATTTTTCATTCCTATATATTTCATGGTGTTGGATATGAACGGGAATTCTGAATTCCCTATCATTCTTGGAAGGCCATTCTTGGCCACAGCTGGAGCAATAATAGATGTAAAGAATGACAAGCTCTCTTTAAATGTAGAGGAAGGTAGGATAGATTTTGATTTGACTAACTCATATAACAACCCTCCTATGAGAGCCATGTGTACAGGATCGATATAATGCCTCCAGGGGTGAAGGAAGAGCTTAACATGGAAGCAACTCCGAAGCTTTGGATGACAAATGATGCACCAAATGGTGATGAAGTTGGAATTGCTCTTCATGAGGAGTTAAAACTTCCACCGGAAGGAAGTAAGGCCATGAAACTCAGATTGAAGAGAGCAAAGCGAAAGCGCAATTGGCCATATGAACAAAATAGACTCTTCGAAGGACTTCCATGGAAGAGAAGTGTTCTTGCACTTCCAAGCCCAGTCGATCCCGGTTGATCCAAGGGAGTATGGTCAAGCTTAAGATCATAAATAAGCGCTTCTTGGGAGGCAACCCAAGTTTCCTTTCCATTTTCCATTTGTTTTTGAATTTTGTTTTTGAATAATTTGAGAAGATTAAGAGAAGAAAGATCACTAATTGATGGTTTTGCCAAGTATATTTAGGTTATGAAAGCAGTAAGAGCAAAAAGGCAAAGAAAAATAAAGTCAGAATCGATCACGCCCAGGCCGTGATAGGGGTCACGGCCGTGATTAGCTAACCACTGAAGATCAGAAAGGATCACGTCCCAGCCGTGATATGCATCACGAGCGTGATGAGAAGGACCCCGAGGATCAGAATGTATCATGGCCTGGACGTGATGCCCATCACGACCGTGACATATTTTCCAGCATCTCTTTGACTGGCATGTGAGCCAGCACCCTCCACCATCTCGGTGAGTTGTTCCATTTTCTCCTATCTCCGACTTGATTATTTACATTGGGGACTGATGAGCCTCTGGCTCATCTAGTTTTATGGCTAGTATGACCAGGGTTTTGTGCAAATTATATCCTATTTTCACCCAAGTTAGATTAGATTGTCCTCAAGCAAGGTTTTGAGTCTCTAAAGTAGTTTTAGGTTAAATTACCCAGTTTTGAGTCAAATAATACACTTATAGTTATTTCTTTGTTTTCAGGTTAAGTAGAAGTTGAGAGAATAAAGAAACAGGTGATTCGCCTCGCGAGAGTTTCCTCGCCTCGCGAACCTGAAAGCCAGCAGAATAGTGAAATTGACATCCTCTCTGGTTCGCCCCGCGACTACTCTTCTCGCCTCGCGACCCCGAAGGCTGACTGTTCCAGGAAAATGTAAGGTTTCTGTGTCGCCTCGCGAAGACTTGACTCACGTCGCGAGTAATCCATCCCTGAAGACCAAAAGTCAGCACGGTTTATGCATGTTAAAGGTCACGGCTGTGGCAGTTTCGAAGTTGAAGAGTCTCGCCTCGCGAGCATCCATTCGCCTCGCGAGCCTGGAAGTCAGAAAGCATCATGGTTGGCCCCTGATGTTCGTAACGGGCGTAATAAGAAGACCCTTCCAATTCTCGCCTCGCGGAATGTGTGTTCGCCTCGCGAGAATACCAAAGGTTGCATACTGTTCACAAGAATCGCGTCGCGAGAGAGGCTTCGCCTCGCGAGTGGGCAAAATTCATGAATGTTATAAATAGCTGTCTGGGCAGATTATGAACAACTTTTGCTTCTCCACAGTTTTACATATTTTTGTGTATTTCATTATTGTTATGGAGAACTAAATTCTTAGATTAGTATACTGTATGATAATTCCATATACTTGAGGTTTTGTAATTCCTATTTTAATTGCTTTTCCCTTTTCAATACCATATTATACATTTCTGTTTGTTATTTCGGGAGTGTGTAGTGTTGTATTGATTCGTTTCAGTGATGTTATGTTCCTATACTAAATCGCGTTTGTTATTTCGCGTGTGTTCATTCATGGTCGTTAGTTCATGAGGGCTTAACCCCGTTTGTTATTTCGGGAATAGGAACATATATCTGTAGTAGCGATTGCATTGTTAATAGTTGCTACAACTGAAAGGGGATTAGAATCTGCTTAGGGCCTGGGATTACATGAACCAAGGATAGTTGGGAATTCGAGAACAGTAGATTAATCGTTGTTTGCTATTTGATAATCTCTTTAAACTGCCCTGTTTTTAATTGCTCTGTTTTTCATTGTTTTATTTTCTTTGATTGCATCCAATCCAAACCACCCCCCCCCCCCAAACTGATTTTTGTGAAAAATAACACTTTAAGAGTCCTTGTGAGACGACATCCGAGTTGTCGCCCTAAACTACAGTTTTAAAACCCGCTCGTTCTTTTTGGTGCGTGCGCGACAGCGCGACCAAAAATTGGCGCCGTTGCCGGGGACTCTTATTTGTTATTTTTCCATTTTTTTTCCCTTTCTTTTCTTCCTTTTATTTTCTGTTTTTGTTTTGAATTGGTCTGGCTACTAGGTCTAATTTCCCTGAATTGTGTGATTTTGACCCGGAAATTGAAAGAACACTGCACACACTCCGTAGAGAATTTCGGGCTAGCACTAGCAGTGATTCTAATTTCAAAACTGTTTTGAAAGCATGGGAGACCAAAGGACATTAAGACAGCTTGCTGCCCCTGATGTTAACTATAATGGATTGTGTATTTCATATCCTGGTGCTGATACTCCTTTTGAACTAAAATCTGGTTTCATTCACTTGTTGCCAAAGTTTAATGGTCTTGCAAGTGAGGATCCACACAAGCACTTGAAGGAATTCCAAGTTGTATGCTCCATAACCTCAAGATCAGAGGGAGTCACTGAGGATAGCATCAAGTTGAAGGCTTTTCCGTTTTCACTCCAGGGAGCTGCAAAGGATTGACTGTTGTATCTTGAGCCCAACTCTATCACCACTTGGAATGATTTGAAGAGGGTTTTCCTGGAAAGATATTTTCCTGCTTCAAGAGCTGCGTCAATAAGGAAAGAGATATGTGGCATCAGGCAAGGGAATGAGTCGCTAGCTGAATATTGGGAGAGGTTCAAGCATTTGGTATCCAGATTGCCCCGAAAGATCGAGTTACGAACAGCTCCTGATCCAATACTTTTATGAAGGATTACTGCCGATGGATAGGAATCTTTTGGATGCTGCTAATGGGGGGCACTTGTTGATAAGACCCCAGCTGCTGCCAAGCAACTCATTGAGAATATGTCATTGAATTCCCAGCAGTTTACTACCAGAAGAAATTCAGTTGAGACAAGAGGTGTGCATGAGGTCCATAGTTCATCTTCCAACCAGGCCGCCCTTGAGAATAGATTGGATGAGCTGACTTCCTTTGTAAGGCAATTGGCAATAGACAGAGTTCAGACTGCAAAGTTATGTAGCATGTGCAATTCACCTGAGCACCCATATGATCCATGCCCCATCCAGAGAGAAGAGTTTGTCAGTGAAGTGTCTCAAGCTTATGCAGTAAATCCATTTAATCAAGGAAACAGTCAGAATCGGTACAGCACTCCAGACCTCTCTACCAATAGGTACCATCCCAACTGGAGGAATCATCCTAATCTGCGGTATGGGAACTCATCCCAACAACAACCGATGGCAGCACCTCAGAATCCTCCTCCAGTGACTACTTCTGCACCTTCGGGACCTTCCCTAGAGGATATGCTCAAGCAATTGGCCGCAAACAACCTCTAGCTTCAAAGCAGAGTTGGGCGGGTTGCGGCTTCACAGCACGGTTCCAAAAATGGGACAGATTCAGACTTCACAGACACAGTTTCAGCAGCAAACAAGTGCCAGCATTCAAGATTTGAGGACACAGATTGGACAGATGGCCACATCCATGAATAACATACAGCAAGGTCAAGGGACAAACCAGCTTCCGGCACAACCAGTGATAAATCCTAATGCCTCCAACCCTAATGTGAGTGCCATATCTCTGAGATCTGGAAAAGTTGTTGAGGCCACCTCTGAAAAAGATGAAGCTACTATTGAGGTAACTCCTGAGCCTACTGTTGAAGTTGAAGTTGAGAAGGTATACAGACCACCAATCCCATTCCCACACAGATTACAGAAAAATAAGAAGGTTGGTGGTGAAGACAAGGAAAGGGAGATCTTAGATGTGTTCAGAAAGGTAGCTGTGAATATTCCTCTCCTAGATGTGATCAAGCAGGTGCCCAAGTATGCCAAATTTCTTAAGGATTTGTGAACCAACAAGAGGAAGTTGAAGAACAATGAGAGAGTTGACTTGGGAAGGAATGTCTCAGGACTTATCCAGTCTAAGCCAGAAAGAGTTGCTTCTTTAACCCCTACTCAGGCACTACCACATAAGTGCAAGGATCTGGGCACATTCACCATTCCATGCACTATTGGGGACAGGAAGTTTGAAAACTGCATGCTGGACTTGGGAGCATCCATAAATGTCATGCCTACCTCCATCTTTAACAACCTTGATCTTGGGCCATTGCAGTATACAGGTCTCACCATCCAGTTGGCTAACAGGACCAGTGCCCGCCCCATGGGAATGGTAGAAGATGTGCTAGTGCAAGTTGATGATTTGATCTTCCCTGCGGACTTCTACATCCTAGACATGGCAGGAGAGACACCTTCCAGTAGATCACCAATAATCTTGGGCAGACCATTCATGATGACATCCAAGACTAAGATTGATGTGTATGATGGGACTATGTCTATGGAGTTTGGTGGTATTGTGGCCAAGTTCAAGATCTTTGATGCTATGAAACACCCCTTTGGAGGAGCACTCTGTTTTCCACTTAGAGTTGCTTTCGAGCTTATTGAGGATACCCATGAGGACTTTATTTCTGATTTTCCATTCATTTCTGGTTTTGATGATGTATATACTTGTACTAACTGTCTATGACACTAACCCTTGTTTTGTTTGTGCTTGAAGTTTCTGGATTCAACCTTGCGGGGTGATAGTGATAGTGATAGTGAGAGTGAAGGTATCCGTTCGCAGAAGTCCGTGGCATCATGGCTACTCCCAATGTACCATCCATTGAGCAGCCGCCTCCTTAGAGCTCAAGCCACTTCACGGGAACTTGAAGTATGCCTACCTGGAGACAAATGAGAAACTTCCAGTCATCATTTCTTCCAGCCTTGACTCTGACCAGGAAGCAAAACTATTGGAGGTTCTGAAGAAGCACAAGAAGGCTATTGGGTGGACTTTAGCTGATATTCCAGGAATTAGCCCCTCCAGATGCATGCACAGAATTCTATTGGAGGATGGAGCTAAACCAGTAAGACAGGCCCAAAGGCGACTTAATCCACTGATTCTGGATGTGGTGAAGAAAGAGGTGACTAAGCTTCTACAGGCATGTATTATATACCCCATCTCTGATAGTACTTGGGTAAGTCCGGTGCAAGTTGTACCAAAGAAGTCCGGTCTAACAGTAGTTAGGAATGAAAATAATGAGCTTGTACCTACTAGAGTCCAGAATAGTCAAGTAGTCTGTATAGATTATAGGAAGTTGAACCAGGCCACCAGAAAGGATCACTTTCCTTTGTCGTTCATATATCAGATGCTGGATCGGCTGGCTGGTAAATCTCATTATTGTTTTCTAGATGGCTTTTCCGGGTATTTCCAGATCCATATTGCCCCTGAGGATCAGGAAAAGACCACTTTCACGTGCCCCTTCGGTACATTTGCCTATAGGAGGATGCCATTTGGCCTTTGTAATGCTCCTGACACCTTTCAAAGATGCATGCTTAGCATTTTCTCTGAATTTATTGAAAATTGCATAGAGGTGTTCATGGATGACTTCACTGTATATGGCTCCTCATTTGATGCATGTCTGCACAGTCTGAGTTTAGTTCTACAAAGATGCATTGAGACTGATTTGATTTTGAACTATGAGAAATGCCATTTTATGGTAGAACAGGGGATAGTTTTAGGTCATGTTATTTCTAAGGAAGGCATTTCAGTAGATCCTGCAAAAATTGATGTGATTTCTTCATTGCCTTACCCATCTTGCGTACGCGAGATCCGTTCTTTTCTTGGACATGCAGGTTTCTACAGGCGCTTTATAAAGGACTTCAGCAAGATAGCTCTGCCATTGTCAAACCTGCTGAAGAATGATGCCCTGTTTTATTTTGATGACCATTGCAAGGAGTCATTTGACTATCTGAAAAAAACATTGACATCTACCCCCATCATCCAGCCCCCAGACTGGACACTCCCTTTTGAACTAATGTGTGATGCTTCCAATTTTACTGTGGGAGTAGTTCTGGCACAAAGGGTGGGCAAGGCTGCCCATGTAATTCATTATGCTTCTAGGACATTAGATGCTGCACAGTCAAATTACACCACCACTGAGAAAGAATTGCTAGCTGTTGTATTTGCACTTGATAAGTTTAGGTCATATTTGCTAGGTTCTAGGGTTATTGTTTTCACTGACCATGCAGCTCTGAAATATCTGTTAAAGAAACCAGAAGCTAAGCCAAGATTGATCCGGTGGATGCTTTTGCTCCAAGAATTCAATGTGGAGATCAAAGACAAGAGTGGAGCTGAAAATTTGGTAGCCGATCACTTGAGTCGCATAGCTAGGGATGAGGATCCTTCTCCCATCCAAGATGATTTCCCTGATGAGAGGCTTCTGCATATGTATGGGGTAACCCCCTGGTTTGCTGACATAGTTAACTTTCTGGTTGCTGGTGTTGTTCCTGCAGGTACAAGCAGACATAAGTTCCACAAGCTCAAAAGCGATGCAAAGTACTATGTGTGGGATGATCCCTACCTGTGGAAGTTTTGCAGTGATCAGGTGATTCGGAGGTGTGTCCCCGATCATTAGACAGAGTCCATTTTGCACTTCTCACATGCCTCTCCAGTTGGAGGGCATTTTGGACCACAGAGGACAGCAAGAAAAGTCCTGGATTCTGGGTTATACTGGCCCACAATTTATAGAGATTCCTATAAGGTATACAGGAATTGCAAAGAATGTCAAACAACAGGCCCTGCCATCACTCGTAGGAGTGAGATGCCTCAGCAGCCCATGCTCTTTTGTGAGATTTTTGATGTGTGGGGGATGGATTTTATGGGTCCTTTCCCTCCCTCTTTTGGTTTTGTATATATTCTTTTGGCTGTAGACTATGTTTCAAAGTGGGTGGAAGCAATCCCCACTAGGACTAACGATGCTAAAGTTGTTTCCAAATTTGTTAGGTCCAACATTTTTTGCAGGTTTGGCATACCTAAGGCCATCATCAGTGACCAAGGCACACACTTCTGCAATGAGAACCATGGAAGCCTTACTCGGGAAGTATGGGGTTGTACATAGAGTTTCCACTTGCTTACCATCCCCAAACCAATGGCCAGGCTGAAATATCAAACAGGGAGATCAAGCAAATTCTAGAGAAGATGGTGCGGCAGAACGAGAGGGAATGGAGCCGCCGTCTGGAAGACGCACTGTGGGCTCAGAGGACTGCTTTCAAGACACCTATAGGAATGTCCCCCTTTCGGCTTGTATTTGGCAAGGCATGTCACCTCCCGGTGGAAGTTGAGCACCGTGCATATTGGGCAGTAAAGAGCTGTAACATGGACATGAAAGAAGCTGGTGTTGAAAGAAAACTGCAGTTGCAGCAACTTGAGGAGCTTAGGCTAGAAGCCTATGAAAGCTCCAGGATTTATAAAGAAAAAACAAAACTTTTTCATGATAGGATGATTGTTAGAAAAGAATTTTCTGTGGGCCAGCTAGTCTTATTGTTTAACTCCCGCCTGAAATTGATGGCTGGGAAACTTAGGTCCAAATGGGATGGCCCCTTTGTTGTGACTAATGTGTTTCCTTATGGTGCAGTAGAGATTACACGTGCAGGTACCCACAAGCCATTCAAGGTTAACGGGCAGAGGCTGAAGCCATTCCATGGTGTGGATGCTGGTGTTCCTGTGGATGTTAATGTTGACGAGCTCTCCTTGGAAGCTCCCACCTACACTGATACTTGATCAGAGAGTTTCCTTTCCTTTCCCTCACTCTGATTTTATTGTTATGTTGTTTCATTGGGGACAATGTATATTTTAAGTGTGGGGGAGGGAACTAGTTGTAGTCTTTGTTTTGTCTTGTTTTTTTTCCCCCCTTTTCTTTGAATAAAGCTCCTGAATAATTTGAGAAGCTCAGGAGTTGTGTTGAGTCTTTTGTTGGCAAGTTTGATGGATTTTGATTGATTTTGCACAGATTGATTGCATGATTTATGTGATGATTCCCCCTAGGCTGAAAAAAAAATTTTGTTTTGAAAAGTGATCCTCATGTGATTGGAAACTGAACTTTGAGATTTTGTTATGATGGCATGATTTATGATAAGTTTGGGGTGATAGGAAGCACACACTAGGGATAGAATCTCTGTCAAACAATTTGCATGAATGTCCAGGTGAGGTTTTGAGCCTCCAACATGTTTTTGACTGTGTGAAAATCACTTCTTAAGTTGCACTTTCCTGAATTTGCTTGAATCTTTTTTTTGGTTTGCATGATTATATGTGTGTAGCAAATGATTTAGGCATTTTCTTTGTAAATAGCTACTTAGCCTAAAATAACCATCCCTAATGCATGTTCCTTAGTTAGCCCCATTGAGCCTATTAGCCTGTTAATTCTTGATAACCTAATGTTATAAGCCCAAAATCTGGAAAAACCATGTTAACCCGATCTTAGGATTAGGAGAGCATGGAATCTTAGAAAGAGAAAAGGTTGCAAGAAATTAAGTTTGGGGTGGCTACAAGGTGACATGTTGTGTGGGATTGAGAAAAAATACAATAAAAAGGATGGAGCCAAAGGCTTGTAAAAAAAAAATAATAATAATTTGAAGAAAAAAAAAAAGAGAAGAAGAAAAGTGTAAAAATGTCAAAAAAAAAAAGTTTTAGAAAAATAAAAGAGGCTGTAGTCACCCAAGGCAATTGAAAGGAAGAATGAGAAAAGGAACTTGAGTAGAAATTCAAAGTGTAAAAATGTTTCACGCTCTCTTAGTTCCTAGGGTCTTCAGCCTAGTACCTTTGTATATCCTACCCTTAGCCAGGCCCCATTACAACCCATAAAAGACCTTTTGATGTTGCATGCATGTTTTCTGTGGGAACCATTTTGAGATGAAAATCAAATTTATGGAAAGTGTTCTTGAAAGTGAAAACTGAGTGAATTGTTGATAGCCTGACACAAACTGAGTGATTGAGTGAACAATAAATGCCCTTGTGAGGAAGGCAGTTGTTTGAATTTGGTGATCTCTCTTTTGTGTATAACTTAGAGCCCCTGCTTAGATCGATGATTGTTTGAATGATAAAATTCTCAAATGTTTAGAATAAATGAATGTGGGGATTGCTTTGCTTGAAAAGGGGGGACAATGAAGAAAACTGTTTTGATGAAACTGCTTGAATTTGTGTAAGGTTGATTGAATCTTTTAAGCTTGCCAGGTCTTGAGTCTTTTTGATTTTTGAGTCCTAGTTTGCTTGGGGACAAGCAAAGTTTAAGTTTGGGGTATTTTGATAAGCCTCTGTCTCATCTAGTTTT